>CM059802.1:31915000-33126875 GCA_030435695.1 Brachymystax lenok tsinlingensis | reverse complement strand
GAAGATGAATGATAAAGTGGGTGGCAGAGAGAGAGAGAGAGGACAAGAATGCAGCGGAGGTGTGCAGGATGGGTCACTGGCTTTTGTTGTTGTGGAGAGAAATCCCCCAGCTCTCCCATTGAATGTGAAGAGAGAAGAGAAGTCCAGCTGTCTCTGTACTAGTGGCTTATAATGACTGAGGCCAACACTTTACGGGAGAAAGGGTCTAGCAAGGTCCTAGCTGGCAAGTGCTAACTTACATTGACGCCAGTCGGCTATGTAAACACCATTTAATTCAATTTAATTAGCCTCTACGTGTCTTCTAGCTGTCTATATACTTGTCGTGAGAATTTCTGCCGCCCCTTTGCTGTTTTCACACTGCCTGTGTATTGTTTCTGACACACGCGCGCACGCGCACACACACAGGGCAGACCACCGGGGTCCCGTCGCCCCATTCATTTTAATGACAGCCTAAGTGACGGGCTGGTGTGGCTGCGCATAGCGCCCTTGTCATTACGCACTGTGTTAAGTGTGCAGGCGGGTGGCCACCCAGCTATTAGGTGTTCCTTCACACGCTCACAAAAAACAGCCTGAGAACACAGGACTATTTATAACACTAGAGGCCTTAACAATCATGTAGTGTCTGGTTAGTAACACGGTGTAATGCATCTGTTCCAATGCAATCTATTAGCAGTTAGCAATGTATCTGAATGACACCACTCTCATTGAAATGAATGGGAGGTTTTTCTTGATTAATTGTAGTGTTGGCTACTATCGTGTCGTAGTAAGGATTGCTCATTGAGAATAGAGTTGCGGAGGTGGTGCGATAATGGTGTTCCTTTTGGGTGGGAATTCACATGCTCGCTGTAAAGCACATGCACACGGCTCGATATGTAGGCCGAGAGTTGAGGGTGACGCCAAACGTTTCCTCCCTCCATTCTAAACCGCTTCCCCCTCCTTCATTGGGTTCATTACATGATATGTTTATATCTTCCATTACCACTGCCACCGCCCACCCTTTCCCAGCCAGCCAGTCAGAGGGCTCCATGAGACAAGCAGGACTAGCTGGGAAGCTGG
This sequence comes from Brachymystax lenok tsinlingensis, assembly GCA_030435695.1. Taxonomy (NCBI): domain Eukaryota; kingdom Metazoa; phylum Chordata; class Actinopteri; order Salmoniformes; family Salmonidae; genus Brachymystax; species Brachymystax lenok. The sequence goes on along the minus strand of CM059802.1, from coordinate 33,125,819 downwards.
GAGACCCCCCATCCCCGACAACCTGTCTCCATGGCAACCTCCGCCCCCAAACCCACTCATACAGTATTCATGGCGACATTTTCCCTCTCTGGACGTCAGACCCCTCCCTGACTCATATGGAATAGTTTGACCCCTTGAATTGTACGTGTTATCTGAGTGATGGCTGAGTGATGGCAGACGGCAGCCCAACCTACCTCGTGAAGTTTAATGAGTGTCAATGTGAAGGCACTTCATCTGTAGTGTGTACTCTATCTATATGGGGCAGGAGGTGAGAAATAGAACCAGAGTAGGAGGGAATGGAAGAGAGAGATGCGGAGGGAGGGAGGAAAGAGGGAGGAAAGAGGGAGGAGAGAGAGGTGAGAGAGGCGGACAGAGCGCGAGAGGGAGTGTATCAGAAAATGACAGACTGAAAGAGGGAGAGTGACTAAGAGAGAAATTATAGTGTGAAATAACGAGGGAAGAGCGAAGGAGGGGTGGAGGCGGAGAAGATGTGTCTGACCCACCCTGCTGTCGTGGTGAAGGCATGCATTATGGGTAGCGAGGCCCCGAGGGCACTCAAAAACTAGGACGTCAACTCGCTTGCTTTATTTCCCACCTACCTATCAATCCTCTCTATTTGTCTCCCTCTCTCTCCTTCCCCCTCCTTCTCTTTTTTCTGTCAATCAGTCTTGACATACAGAATCTCCTTTCACTATAATGAACCTCAGCCATCTCCAGTGCTAATCTTCCTATACGTAGAAGCCCTCTTACCATGTGAGTAGCATACGGATTACATTATATATGCGACTCAAACTAGCGCACAGGACAGAAAATCACTCCAACACAAAGCACTATTCCTCACTCTCTCCCTAGCCTCCACTTTCATTCATCAACAATAAAGTGATAAAATGTCACACTTAATGCAAATGGACTCCACGTCATCAGCGCATAGCCTATATACTCTCTTTGACATTCTCCATCTGTAGCGCATTAGTTAAGTTAGCTAGTCCACCTCTGTAAACGCCATTGGCAGCAGTTAGCGCTTGTCTGTCTAATTCTCCCTGACGATATCCCTGTTGATAAGTTAGCATAATATGCTAGAGTAATCAGGCTTAGTTGCCTGTGATTTGGGCTAATGATCGTAGCGTGCCGAGGGGAGAGGTATGATATCTGAAAGTCAAAGTCACCATTATTAGTCAGTTGTACAACCAAATGCCTTCAACCGAAATGTGTCTTCCGCATTTAACCCAACCCATCTGAATCAGAGAGGTGCAGGCTGCCTTAATCAACATCCACGGCACCCGGAGAACAGTGGGGTTAACTGCCTTGTTCAGGGGCAGAACGACAGATTTTTTTCCTTGTCAGCTCGGGGATTCGAACTTGCCACCCTCCGGTTACAAGTCCAAAGCTCTAACCACTAGGCTACCTGATATGTGTCAGTGAGTTCAGAGAAAGAGGGGGAGACGGAGGGCGGGGTTTTTCCATATCCCATATCGAATACCCCCTCCCCCACACACACACACATAAAGATACAGACCAACATGCAGTGTTTGTATCCTGGGAGGATGGTGGATCAGCGGTTGGTTTTAGCTCTGTTCCAGTTAACTGAACACACCATTACACACACAAAAGGTTCTGGGCGCCAAGGACTGTCTCACTGCTACACTACAGGCTGTTGTGTTCCCCCATTGTGCAATATGTCAGAGTTGCAGCTGAGACTCTTAACACACACCAGTAGTCAGTGGAAACTTTTGACTATCCTGTCTCGCCGCTGAGCAGCTAGCAGTGGAGGGGTGTGTGTAGGGGTAGGAGTCTGTGTGTGTTTGTGCTTGCGTATGTGCCTGTGCACACATACATTTGCAGTTGTGCGTGTCCCTGCATTTATGTGTGTGTGTGTGTGTGTGTGTGTGTGTTTACACACAATGTTGATCCTGTCAAGACGCTAGCGTCCACATCCTCCCATTGGCACTACACTGAAATCCTTCCTCTGTGTACACATGAACAGACACACACACACACACACAATTTATGCTCACATACTAACACACAGTCATCTGCTCATTCCAGGCCATTGCATAGCTGCTCCCTGCTTTATTTAAAGTGAAGCACTTTGTTGGCACAGAAGGTAATGAGAAAGAGTATCTCTCTCTCTCTCTCTCCCTCTCTCTCTCTTTCTCTCTCCCTCACTCTCTCTCACTTTTTCTCTCGCTGTCTCTTTCTCTTCTTCTCTCATTGCTGTCACTCAGAGGCATCTGCATGGAAACACTGCCTGGGACCAGGGCACCCGCTAATTATTCTGTGGGCTGACATCTCTTCCGCTTGTCAAAGAGCAAAGCAAAATGTACGATAGTGCCTCTCCCGTGTGTGTATGTGTGTGTGCGTCACAGTGTGCGTGAGTGAATTCCACCATCCAAGTAACATCATTATTGAATTATTGTGTGTGCGTGAGTTTGTTATCTACATGAGAATGCTTTAAAAAAGGGGACGTTCGTATTACATGGCTCTCTGTTGTTAACATGGGGTGTCTCTCTCTCTCTCTCTCTCTACCCCCCTGCACTCGGTCCTCTCTCCTAGAAGGGGAAAGAAATGGCAAGTGAGTGTGTGTGAGCGTGTGAGAGAGTGAGTGAGTGAGTGTGTGGGGCTGCTCCATCTGTTCCCTACACTGTGGAAAAACCTGTCTGGGAATGGGGGCGCTCCCATTGGCAGCTTCTCCGGAGCCCTCTACCACCCCACCACGGCCCTGCTAGAGCCAAGGGAGAAAGAGGGAAGGAGATGGGAGGGAGATGGGAGAGAAAGGGATTGACTGAGGAGGTGGATAGTGTGTGTGAATGAGAGTGAGAAAGGGAAGAGGGATACAAAAAAGGATGGGGTTCTGCGTTTGTGATATGAGGAGAGAGAGAGACATATAGAGACAGTACCAAATCGCTCCTTACTCTTGCACTTTCTCCCTATCCCCTCGATGTTAGCATGTCCGAATGGTAGGGCTGACCCCATTTAGTTGACTGTGCGATTGTTTGGTTGATAGACTGTTGATCGAGCAGTTGCAAATATTGTATTTTTTTTTTATGGTGCACAAATCAAATCAAATGTTATTGGTTACATACACATATTTAGCAGATGTTATTGTGGGTGTAGCGAAATGCTTGTGTTCCTAGCTCCAACAGTGCAGTAATATCTAACAATTCACAACAATACACACAAATCTAAAGTAAAAGAATAACTCTACTTACATGTATATATTACCTCAATTACCTCGACTAACTGGTGCCCCGGCACATTGACACAGTACCGGTACCCCTGGATATAGCCTCGCTATTGTTATTTTAATAGTTTGTTACTTTTATTTCTTATTTTTCTTTAGGTATTTTTTCTTAAAACTGCATTGTTGGTTAAGGGCTTGTAAGTATGCATTTCACTGTAAGGTCTAAACCTGTTGTATTCGGCGCATGTGACAAGTAAAATTTTATTTGATTTCCTCAACTGGCAGCTTTATTAAATAGTACCCGCAAAACACCAGTCTCAACGTCAATAGTGAAGAAGCGACTCTGGGATGCTGGCCTTCTAGGCAGAGTTGCAAAGAAAAAGCCATATCTCAGACTGGCCAATAAAAAAAAAGATGGTCAAAGAACACAGACAACACCTAGAAGGCCAGCATCCCGGAGTCGCCTCTTCACTGTTGACGTTGAGACTGGTGTTTTGTGGGGTACTATTTAATGAAGCTGCCAGTTGAGGACTTTTTGAGGCGTCTGTTTCTCAAACTAGACACTCTAATGTACTTGTCCTCTTGCTCAGTTGTGCACCAGGGCCTCCCACTCCTCTTTCTATTCTGGTTAGAGCCAGTTTGCGCTGTTCTGTGAAGGAAGTAGTACACAGTATACGAGATCTTCAGTTTCAGAAGAAAGTACTTTGTTTCTGGCCATTTTGAGCCTGTAATCGAACCCACAAATGCTGATGCTGCAGATACTCAACTAGTCTAAAGAAGGCCAGTTTTATTGCTTCTTTAAATCAGGACAACAGTTTTCAGCTGTGCTAACATAATTGCAAAAGGGTTTTCGAATGATCAATTAGCCTTTTAAAATTATGAACTTGGATTAGCTAACACAATGTGCCATTGGATGGTTGCTGATAATGGGCCTCTGTACGCCTATGTAGATATTCCATAAAAGATCTGCCGTTTCCAGCTACAATAGTCATTTACAACATTAACAATGTTTACATGGTATTTCTGATCAATTTGATGTTATTTTAATTGACAAAAAAAAAGATTTTCTTTCAAAAAACGAGGACATTTCTAAGTGAACGGTAGTGTATATATTTATTTCGTTAGAACAGACTCTGGTACACTTATTTATTTAGTGTTGTTTACACTGTTCCAAATGGTCTGAAAAAATCATAATATTGTAATCTAACAGCAACTGTTTGGGACACATAGTACTCATACAACGCTTGCTCCTATACCCTCCTTTTACAGGATCTCCAGTAGTTTCCACAACTAAGTCAAATGTCTTCCACAGATCTGACGTCTCCTTTCCCTCCTGAGCAACCAGTAAACATTCCCACGGTTCGAGTTTCTTTTTCACGTCCTCCCCTTCCATTTTGCTGTCGACATTACTGTGTTCGGAGTTTGTTATAACCAATTTATTGATGTGATTATGATAGGCTATAGGCCCTATTGGTCACATGCATGCAATGCTTACATATTTCATGTAAAGCGAGCAAGGGTTGAGGGAATAGGGATTGTTTTTCATAAACAAATGAGGGATTTCGGTAACAGAACTTTTCAGTCAGAAACAAGTAAGAAATGAAATGGCTGAAATGATGTTACTGCTTCAGCATGGACAGCGCAATAAACACTTGCTGTGCTGCCTTTTCGCTGCGGTAGGGAGGAGAACGAGACAACGTGCGCCGGTCACACAGACACTCACTGTCATTTGTTTTTTACACAGTGTGGTCACCGGGCTCTTTCTGGAGTCATTTGTTTGTCTTCATTATTTAATCAAATAGTAAACATCATTCAAGCTTAGTGCATATGTAGTGGATTGTATTCAAACACATAAGGTGTGTCTGTCTATATATGGAAAAATACATTTCAGCATTTAGACCAATTGATTGGTCTAAAGAACAGGACGACTCTCGGTCGACCAAGATTTGTGTTGTTGGGGACAGCCCAACTGGATGGTTTAGATAGGTTGCACCAAAGATTTTTCACTTCTCTCATTGGCTTCTCAAACCCCAAGCCCTGGCCTGGTCTGCCGAGTCTGCTTCGTAAGCATTCCCGGAAGTCTCGCCATGTTGCACCTCTGGGTTTAGAAACTCTGTGGTTGTTCCTTACAGATCTGCAAAACATCAAAGGTTCAAAGGAAGGGTTAGGGATGTGTCCCTGGGAGCTAGTATAGTGCTAGCCTAGCCGTGCTAGCTGGCAATGTGGTATATGGTTGGCCAGTTGAGTGGCCAGTTGAGAGAGAGGAACAAATCACGGCCACAGTGACACAAAATACTTGCTCTTTCTTCAATTATAGGCAAGGCTACAATGTTCCTTTTCTTACTTTTGAACAGATACAGTAACACACACATACACAAAGTTGCCATGGCCAGCACTGTCTCCCTTTAATGATATCATTAGCCAAAGCCCATTCCACTCCCCAGCGCTACAGCCCTTCAGAGGGCCCTTCATTAGTGAACAGGACACAGAAGAGCAGAGGGTGTGTATGTATGTATATGTGTGTGTGTGTGTATTCATTCCTGTGGCTGTGTGTGTGTATGTGCATGCGTGTGTGTGTGTGTGTGTGTTTGGATCTATGTAACCCCAGTGGATTGGATTAACCCAGTGGTGATCTGGTGGACAGGAGATTGGTGTCATCAAGGCCATTCTCACTACACTGGGCCCTGCAGATTGAAATTCCACATCACCCCCATTCTCTCCCTTCCTCCCAGTAGTCGAATGCTGTCCTCTCCCCTCACCATAGCGTTGGTCTGCAGTGGATTACATTCACTGCCTGACACATCCAACCTACCAGGCCTCATAGATCCTCAGAGAAGTGGTTGATAATATGGAATGCTTTCATATGCAAAAGCAATATAGATCCTCAGAGAAGTGGTAGATATTCAATGATAATGCTTTAATACGCAAAGCTATACAGTATGATCCTCAATGCTTCAGTATGCAGTGCTAATGCACTAATGCACTATATGCTATGCTTTATAGATTGTCATAGAAATGTTTTAATATGCGATGCTATATGGATTATCATGTAAATCATTTAATATGCGCTGATATATGGATTATCATGTAAATCATTTAATATGCAATGCCATATATGGATTATTATAGAAATACTTTAGTATGCTATGCTATACAGATCCTCATAGTAATGGTTTAATATGTTATGCTAATGCTTTCATATGCAATTTCATATAGATCCTCAGAAATAATCTGATATGCAATGATACTCATAGTAATGCTTTAATATGCAATGCTAGATATATCTTTAAAGAATTGGTTTGGTATGTAATGTGATGCCATGTGTTCTTGTGTGGTGGCAGCAGTTCATTTTGGCTGTGGACACTGTCTCCTTTTAAAATAAATATGTGATACATTTGGCTGGAATGTTCTCTAATTTGATAACCACGTCTGCCCATGCCAAAGAAATAGTTGGAAAACAAGAACACAAAATAAACGCGTGTGCGTGCGTCGCTCGTTTGTTCCATGTTTTGTATTTTATAGTACTGAATAGTGTCTGCTTGAATGTGTATACTTGTCACATATTGTTGCGGTAAACCGTTGTTTTTATGCATGTGTATGGCTGAGTGTATGTATGGGTATATTTCTCAGCATGTGTGTTTATGTGTGCGTCTCTCACTATTGTATTTCCCCCCATGTGTTTGGTCATTCATAGCAAACCACATCACCGTGCTTCGTCCAGAATGGGGTAAACGCTCCTCAAAGAGGGCAAATTAAGACAAATGAATAGAAGCGCTAACTAGGGCGACGGCGAGGTGAGCACATATTATACACATTTCCCCCCGAATCCTCTTTTCCTCTATCACTTTATCCTGGCAGGAAATATTCCAAAGCCTCCATTGAGTCGCGGAAGCTATAATGAAAAGCACATAAGCGTGGAACAGTTCCTCTACTTTTGTGTTGATGGCAATTAATTTGCTAGCGGGCTAGCGGGCGTGATCGCTAACGTAGCCGTCGGTGCATGGTACACATCCTATAAATGTGAATATATGTCCCCCATCCAACATCCATCTGCTCTCCCACTTTCTGGAGTGTGCGACTGTGCTTCTTACGGCCCCATATTGCAGCTCGCTTTCCCTGGCTGAGAGGGAGAGAAATTCAGGGTGATGGATAGGCAGCAGAGACTTGCTTTGATTCTCTGAAAATAACACAATCATGTGCTACATTCAGCTCTCAGGGTTATTAAGAGCGGGAGAGAGAGAGATGGGAAAGAGAGAGGGAGGGAGAAAAGAGAGGGGGCGGCTTGACATCGTCTGAAATACCGGACTCCTTCTGATGGGCCTTATTTGCCGCTTACTCCCTCTTTGTTGTGTCTCAGTGTGTGTCTCAGTGTATGTGTGTTAGTCCTCTTTGGTTTGTGGCAGCACGGGAGTGAACGAAGGAGGGGAGGAAGAGAGGGAGGAGGGCTCGGTTGCATTTTACAATGACAACCTATTTTTTTCTCACCACCTCAGTCGGCTGGGAGAAGAGCCAGGGAGAGAGAGAGGGAGAGTGAGAGAGAAAAATAGAAAATGAAGTGATTTGTGGAAGTATTGATCTCTGGGCCGCGGTTATCGATCAGTGCTTGGAGGGAGGGGAGGAGAGTGATGGAGAGCTTTGTCTGGAAGGGGAGCGGGCGGAGGAGGGAGAGGTCTTTATAGGAGGGTCTTTATAGGAGGTTCTTTATAGGGCACCACATCAGGGCAGTTTTATGGATCTGCTTTTTTCTATCTCATTACCAAGATTTCCTCCTTTCTGTTTCAGTGGTAAAATACCAGAGGAGGATAGAGGTTTGGTACTATAGAATGCCACTCTATCACTTTGAACACCCACGGTCCTCTCCCTTAAACTAACTAACTAAGTAAACGCCAAAGTTTAACAACACAAATACAATACAGGGTTCACCATCTTCAAACCACCTTAGAATTATCCTGGTGAAACCAGCCTGATCGCATGATAGTTCTGTTTCACTTCAAACATAATGTTGAGTGTTGCAAGGCTACCGCAAAATTCCTGAAAAAACATCACTCTATCCTATTCTTGCCCAACAGTGATTAGGAAGAGCATGGAGAAGCATATGGAGGATACTACTCCTTTCATCCAGTGAAACCATCCCTGCACCAGATAGGGCTCCAGAATACTGGCTCTGAATGAGTACACGCGCACACTCAATCGCCTCTCCCCCAGGTTCCTCAGAGTACAGAGTGACGCCATCTGCCACTGGCTTGGGCCCTCTCCAGGAAGGACCCCTGAAGTCCCTCACCACCCACAATTGTCGAGCCAGCATGGAGAAGCTGTTTCCTCCCACACCCCTTTCTCTGTAGGCAACTGAGTGGAGTTGTGGAGCCATGGTGGAGATGAGGCTGTCATATTGGGGATGGGAGAATGCCTTTGGCCCCCATACTGTGACACACTGACTGATAGGCAGATTCCTCCTCAGCCATTCCTCCACCTCTACGCTCTCTCTTTTTTCATCTAAAATAAAAAGCTTGATGATGAAAGACTGGGTGAAGAGACAGAGAAAGGGAGAGAGACAGAGCGCGAGTACAAGTGCAAGAAGGATAACAGCGAGCGAGAAAAAGCGTGTAGGGATGACGTTAGATTCCGTGAGGCTGTGGTGTGTGCTCATGCGCGAGTACGTGTGCATCTCACCGAAAGCAAAACCCCCAAAGCAACACGACAACGTGTGTGTGTCTGAAAGGATACACACCCAAACCTGGGGGACTTGTTCGGGAGGGCTTAAAGTCATATTCAGATGGTGAGAGATAGAAAATGAGAAACAGAGTGAGAGAGGGAAAGAGAGAGACAGCACTCTTCTCCAACGAGCTCTTGGATGAGTTGAACTATTGAATTTCGCGTAGCTGTGTGTGTGTGTGCGTGCGAATGCGCGAGTGTGTGTGTGTGTGGAACTGGCAGGCGCCAGGTGATATATTCATGTATATTGCAGGAAGTTGTAATCTTTTTCAGAGCCACGCTGCTCTCCTCTTTCCTTTGTGGCGGAGATGAAGGGTGACAGAATATTATGGGCCCTGTCATCACATTGCCATTATTTAGACTGGGGGCCCGGGGCCCCTTCTCTCTCTCTCTCTCTCTCTCTCTCTCTCTCTCTCTCTCTCTCTCTCTCTCTCTCTCTCTGAGGTGTTAATGAGGAAAATGTCCAGCCAACTTCCTCTCTTCCTTCTTTTCTTTCTCTTGTCCTCACCTCTCACTCACACGTTCTCTCATCCTCACCCACTCTCTAACTATATATCTCACTCTCCCTCCCTCTCACTGCCTCTCTCTCACTCGCTGCTCATTCTCTCTCTCGCTCACTGGCACACAGCGATGCAGAGTATCCCAACTGCCTGATTTTAATCAAGCTTTATCACCGATGGTGTTCGATTCCTCTAATAGTACACTGTAAAATAATAGTTATTAATACGTTATTTTCAAGTGAAGTACACCTAGTAAATCTGACATAATCTGTGTCACAGCCATGTTGGATTTTTTTATTTTATTTATTTCCCCTTTATTTAACCAGGTAGGCCAGTTGAGAACAAGTTCTCATTCAAAACTGCGACCTGGCCAAGATAAAGCAAAGCAGTGCAACACAAACAACAACACAGAGTTACACATGGGATAAACAAACGCACAGTCAATAACACAATAGAAAAATCTGTTTACAGTGTGTGCAAATGAAGTAAGGAGGTAAGGCAATAAATAGGCCAATAGTGGCGAAGTAATTACAATTTAGCAATTTATACTGGAGTGATATATGTGCAGATGATGATGTGCGAGTAGAAATACTGGTGTGCAAAAGAGCAGAAAAACAAAAACAAATATGGGGATAAGGTAGGTAGTTGGTTGGATGGGCTATTTACAGATGGGCTGTGTACAGCTGCAGCGATCGGTAAGCTGCTGTGACAGCTGATGCTTCAAGTTAGTGAGGGAGATATAAGTCTCCAACTTCAGTGATTTTAGCAATTCGTTCCAGTCATTGGCAGCAGAAAACTGGAAGGAAAGGCGGCCAAAGGTGGAGTTGGCTTTGGGGATGACCAGTGAAATATACCTGCTGGAGTGCGTGTTACGGGTGGGTGTTGCTATGTTGACCAGTGAGCTGAGATAAGGCGGAGCTATACCTAGCAAAGACTTATAGATGACCTGGAGCCAGTGGGTTTGGCAACGAATATGTAGCGAGGACCAGCCAACGAGAGCATACAGGATCACTGGTCTTAACCGGTCATATCAGTTATGACTGCTTATGACCTATGTTATGACTAGTGCTGGGCAGTGTACTGTATTTTTACTATATACCGGCTATTGATGCACTTACTGGTTTGGGTTTTTACTTTACCTTCTATAACGGTATTTGAATGTTTGGTTTGTAAGAGTGATACGCCGTGTATTTGTATAGTTTACACCGCTACTTGAGTCATCCCTCTCCGCTCTCTCTCCATGCTGCTTTCCACACAGACCTAGCCCCGCCGCGTCACTCAAGAAGTCGTTTGTTGTTGTTTGACCACAAGACACTTGCGTAGTCTGCATGGTCAATGCAGCACATGCGCAACAATGTTGATGACAACGACGTTGTTTCCACTTTGCTTCTTAATATAAATCCACAATTACACTATTAGTTTGTGTTTCTTGCATCTGCAAACAGCTAGTTTGTCTTTTCTTAGCAAGTTTTAGCTAAATTGTGTTAGCCGCTAATGCTAATCGCTAGTTAGCTGGCTAGCTAGCTAATAAATGTATTGAGTCCGAGCAGATGTAGCTATCTAATCCAGCCTGATAATACCAGTGATGGTGTAGGCCTAAATAAGCATGTTGTTTGTGCAACAGTATCTTCTAAATCTAAATCTTCCCTCTCTCTAACCTCTCTCTCTCCTTCCTTCTCTCTGCTTCCCTCTCTCTAACCTCTCTCTCTCCTTCCCTCTCTGTAACCTCTCTCTCTCCTTCCCTCTCTCTAACCTCTCTCTCTCCTTCCCTCTCTCTAACCTCTCTCTCTCCTTCCCTCTCTCTAACCTCTCTCTCTCCTTCCCCCTCTCTAACCTTTCTCTCTCTCCTTCCCTCTCTCTAACCTTTCTCTCTCTCCTTCCCTCTCTCTAACCTTTCTCTCTCTCCTTCCCTCTCTCTAACCTTTCTCTCTCTCCTTCCCTCTCTTTAAGCTCTCTCTCTTTTCTTCCACCTCTTTCCTTTCCTTCCTTCCCTCCCTCTAACCTCGCTCTCCTTCCCTCTCTCTAACCTCTCTCCATCTTCTCTTGCACTCTCTATTCTACTACATCTCCCATCCCTCTCTTTTTCTGTCTGTGTCTGGAAAACTGTGTGGGAATGTTTGTTGTTTAGCTGAGCCGCTGTGTGTGTGTGTGGGGGAGTGGGAAGTGTCTGGGTGTGCGTGCGTGCGTGGTAAATAATAAATTGATGCGGGTGTAAGCCGGGTCAGCAACCCCGGCTCAGCCCAGGAAGCTCAATGAGCAGGAGGGGAATTGATTGCCCTTTTATACGTGGAAATGAGAAAATACAAACCTACACACACATTCCACACGTACACACACACACAGTATCTTAGACCAGAAGGGGAATGAAGGAGAAATACCTCACACTCGCTTTGTTTTTGTGTTTCCTCTATACCTTAATTTCGTTCGTTGGGATGACATCTTAGAAAGTAGCACAATAAAGAAAAAGTTGTTTGTAAAGTATGAAAATCTGTCTCTTCTTCTACCCCCCACTGTTGTGTTAAAAAAGCGATTTTCCCACAGTGACAGTGTTTTTTTCTTTGTGAGCAGATGTTTACCTACTCGCTGTGCTTTCTATGATTGCTGCACAATCAATAATTGACTCCATCAGTCTCCTGGGAGCCTGTAAGTAGAAGATCAATGGAAGATTTAAGCAGATGTATTTTACAGGCAGCGAGCGCAACTAGACAGTATTTATTTGAAGTGACATAGTGCATCTCTCCCGGTCCTTCTGGCGCGTTGCTGTAAATGGCGTTATCGATGGAGCGGCAGGCCGACGCTCAAGTTTGCTATACTATGAATCAATTGCCTACCTCTGAGTGCATCGCATTCAGCCAGAGACAGAACATCTATGGCTGGAGCAAATATAGTGCGTAATCTTGGTGTTTCTCAACAAAATTAGATGTTCAAAATGAGATTATTCTAACCCAAAAGGGAATCGAGGAGCAAGTGGATCCGGGGCTCACGCATTCACCGACAGAACGATGGAAGGAAAAACAGCTTTTCCTAACTTATCAAGATTTGTGCAGTCGCCGCTCTGGAGTGTGTAAATAGTCACCTGTGAATGGGTCTGGAGTTTCCATTTTGAAACCAGATGTGACGACTGCCTCGCGCCCATTAAGTGGATGACAGTCTCCATGGCAACGTTTCCCTGTGTTCCGATAGCCTTTTGGCACAGTGACACAGGGAAACAGCCACACAACACCTGGAGATAGTTAACTCATGCACGCCCTGGCTTGCATTTTTGGGACTTTTTGGTTCCGTAAGGCAAGCTAAAATAGTATTTGAACTCAGGTCTGCACTACAATGCGCTTCAATCAGATATAGATAGCATAGGGCAAACCAGGATAGTTATTTAATAATGAGTAATTTGTTTTTTAATCTCGCAGGAAAAGTCAATCGCTATTCTTGGCACCCGTGTAAAGTTCAGGGATAACCCTCTCACGTATTTATTAATCTCCTTCCTCCTGATCCTCTTGACCAAACACGGAACTTGTGGAATAGAAACCGTGTGATGTTTACCAAATCGGCCATTTTGGATTTGTCAAGTCAGTCTTGAAGCGCTTAAGCAGAGAGGAAAGGTGAAGTGAGAGGTTTCATGCTCACCAAAATCTGTCCAAAATAATCCCAATGTGTTTCTATGGGCTTATTTTGGACCTAAGCTTGTCGCCTGCCTTCCAGCCTTTGGAACAACGGCTCCCACTGTTAGGGAGGAGACATGAGCATCTTGTCAATATATACAGATCTCTGGTTTAAATCTTCATACTCACCCCCTCCCGTTATTATGTGTATTGATTTTCAGACAGGCAAAGAATTCACCAGACATCACACAGTTCCACTGTTACGCCCCTGAATATATAGACACATCATTAATGCTACACACGGTGGACGTTATACAATACTAACTATACAATACTGTCTAGCATCATCTAACGTCTGTGTCAAACTCATTCCACGGAGGGCCGAGTGTCTGCGGGTTTTCGCTCCACCCTTGTACTTGATTAATGAATTAGTCACAAATTAGTAAGGAACTCCCCTCACCTGGTTGTCAAAGTTTTAATTGAAAGGAAAAAAACAAAAAACAAGCAGACACTCAGCCCTCCTTGTTTGACACCCCTGATAATAATAGTGTCTATCTTGTCATTTCTGTGAGAGCTGCTATCCCTAGCTTACCCGCATCCCCATCAGTCCACACATCCCTTTCTCACCAGCGAGAGCATGAAATCATGTATTATGGATGATCTCTCTAAATACACTGTGAGCATTACCTGGACAAGGCATTACCTTCCATGTCAGCCACAAACTGGACATGCTCTTTCTCTCAAATGGGATTTCCTCCTGAGGGTAGAAAGAGACCCACCCGCATGTAAATTGAGCTTTTAGCTCTTGGGGAAGAAATATTACCTTACACAAGCACAGAAGCACATGCAAACACAAGCGCACACTCACACGCTCACAATCTTCCCTCCACCGATAGAAAACCCACTGAATACAGATTCCACACAAGTGGCCAGTGCAGCGATGTGCATGGCCAGCCTGTTATTATACCGTCTATATATTATAATCCCCTGTCCTTGTGGGTCAGTTTACAGCCCTGTTCATGTCTTAACGTTTACCGTGTCCCTTTTTTTTCAATGAACAGAAGATACAGAAAACGTGTACTGTTTGTACAAGGACAAAGGTGAAGGAAAGGTCACGCTAACTGCTAGTCTATTTATTCAGCACTGAAAGCAGATTGGCTTACATTCTGTTCAGATAAATGCTCTACACTACCCTAGCGTGTGAGGCCATTTACAGCTCTTAGCGTAGATGGGTTATGAAGAACTGGAGTTGCTAGCATGTGACTGGTGAGAGAAACGTCTCTCTTGGTGTGTGAGGTGTCATTCGTCTGTCCACAGCCATGGTCCTTTTTCTTAATCCTTTACACTCGTACCCAGGTCTCGTGCGACAAGACGTTGCCCCCATCCCATCCGCTAATTAGGCAACTTGAGGGAAAACATGTAAATTAAGAGGACTGTATTTTGAAAGATGAGACGTTGAGGATTATGATAAATAGTGCTTTGATGTCATACAAGCAAGCCAAACACCCATGAATCCTAATGTTAACCTTTATTTAACTAGGCAAGTCAGTTAAGAACAAATTCTTATTCACAATGACAGCCTACCCCAGACCAATTGTGCACAGCCCTATGGGACTCCCATTTACAGCTGAATGTGATGCAGCCTGGAGTCGAACCAGGTACTGCAGTGACACCTCTTGCACTGAGATATAGTGTCTTAGACCACTGCGCCACTCGGGAGCCCCAATGTGCCCTTCACATCCCCCCCACCAAAAAATCATAAAGCAGTGTCAACGTTTCTGATCACTATGTTGGATGTACAGTTACAAGACGACATGGTGTCATACCCTGGGTCATACTCTGGGTTGTTCTGGACAGAATGAGCCTATGTTAGTCTACTGTGAAGAAAATTCAACTTGGCACACCGCCTGAATGCACACATGACTCCTTTCTATGCGCACCAAAATGACAATCTGTTTCTCTGAATTGCCTTCTCAAAGCCTAACACTGTTAGATTGTATAACTTAGCTACTCATATTGGTAATAGAACAAGCTTTCCAGTCATGCCCACCTGACCCAGATTTTGATTTATAATGGACCGATTTTGGATTGTGTAAACAACAACCGTAATTGTGTGATGGTGGGGATGCAGGGTTGTGCTCCACACAAAACAACGACAAGTGTGCTTGGTCTAGTTCCTCAACTGCACAGCTAGGAGAGCAAAAAAAAACACGTATAGTTGAAGACTCTTCTTTAGTTGTCACGTATACTCCCTCTCCGGCATCTAGGTCATCAGGCTGCTGATTATCCACACACCTGTCTCCATCGCCTCGCGCGCACCTGAGCCTCATGACACTCACCTGGACTCCATCGCCTCCTTGATTATCTTCCCTATATCTGTCACTCCCCTTGGTTCTTTCCTCAGGTGTTATTGACTCTGTTTTCATGTCGGTGTGTTGTTTGTGTTCTGTGGTCCTTTTATTTATTTAGTCAGCGCACTCGTTACATTAGTCGTCTCACTCAAAGCCTTTTAATTTGTTTGTCTAATGTTGCACCTACCCCACATTTTCCAGGAATATTCTTACTGAATGTATCCGGAGTATTCAGATTTAGTTTTCCACAAATGCGACGAAAAGTTATGTAAATGTAAAATGCACATCAAATCACCAGTGTAATGTTTGGATTCAGTCATGTGTCAGGTGAACTGTTGTGTCCTCACCTTTGGTCTAATAATTTGACCACTATCTCCAAACTGTTCCCTTTTAATTGCTACCATGGTTATGCATTTCCTATTTCTTCTGTTAGAAACATTTCAATTTAGCCCTATATAGGCCAATTCTGACGAGTGTAAAGTGTTAAGTTCCTTACCTCGCTTGAGATGTCTTTTTGAGCTCAGATTGCTAGCCCATGGCAGCAGACATGTCTGTGGTTCACTGACTGTAACGTTATAGAGTAGCCCTTGGCTTTGTTGACTCTAGCTTTCTCTACTTGTCGCCTCAGTCAACATGTTAATACAAGTCCTTACACATCATACATAGCTAGATTGGATTTCAACTCGTCTATTTTGTCCATTTTGAGATGTCATAGCCAGTATACACTTCCTCAAAATAGATAACTCAAGAAATCATTCGTTTTGACGTTTTTGCTGAAGAGATCTTAATCGCGTAATTTTACATCTAACTAACGTTAAGATGTTTGGTTCAGTATTTTTTTAATGAAAAAATGTACATGAAAACTAGTCGTCTCTTGGTCCTTGAATGTCAACAAAGACTTTATTGAAGAATCCCTACCAATCACCTACAGAGGGGCGAAGACTTCGGCTCCTTACTTTGGCTTGTCTTCAGAACAAATGTTGCGTGCCCAAAACAAACAAAAACACGATCTATGCACGATCTCTACCAAACTGTTTCACCTGGAAAGAGAGGGAGAGCGTGGTAGACATAGACTTTGAGAGAAAGAGAGCTGGCAGGCAAAGCAGATGCTGTAACAGCAGCCTCCCTCTCCTTCCACACACACATAACAGAGGTGTGTGTGTGTGTGTGTGTGTGTGTGTGTGTGTGTGTGTGTGTGTGTGTGTGTGTGTGTGTGTGTGTGTGTGTGTGTGTGTGTGTGTGTGTGTGTGTGTGTGTGTGTGTGTGTGTGTGTGTGTGTGTGTGTAGTGTAGTGTACGTGTGTGCGCCTGTGTGTGTGTGCGTGTTCAGGAGCGAGTGAGAGGAAGCCAGACAGCTGCCGGGCTAGTCCGAGTGGACATGCCCCCTCGCGTTTAGCCCTTGCCTGGGAACCAGCGATAAGACATAGCTGGGGGCGATCGGTGGAAGGGGGGACTGGAGGGGAGGTGGAGTGGTGGGGGGGCAGCCAGAGAGGCTGTGCTGACATTGGCCATCAGACGCTCCAGACCAATCATACTTTCCTGACCAAGGCTTAGCTAGGAGTACGCTTGGTCCTCAGTCTCATTGATTTCTATTCAAATCCACTACCTGTGAGAGTTGCCATCTGTTTTAGGCAGCTGTAATGTAGTACTATGGATGTGTGGCCACTGGCCAGATACATTTATGTTTAAGGTCCCAAGCTGACATCTACACTACATGAACAAAAGTATGTGGACACCTGCTCGTCAAACATCTTATTCCAAAATCATGGGCATTAATATGGAGTTGGTCCCCCCCTTTGCTGATACAACAGCCTCCACTCTTCTGGGAAGGCTTTCCTCTAGACGTTGGAACATTGCTGTGCGGACTTGCTTCCATTCTGCCACAAGAGTGTTAGTGAAGTCGGGCACTGATGTTGGGTGATTAGGCCTGGCTCGCAATTGGTGTTCCAATTAATCCCAAAGGTGTTCGATGGGGTTGAGGTCAGAGCTCTGTGCAGGCCAGTCAAGTTCTTCCACACCGATCTCAACAAACCATTTCTGTATGGACCTCGCTTTGTGCATGGGGCCATTGTCATGCTGAAACAGGAACTGTTGCCACAACGTTGGAAGCACAGAATCGTCTAGAATGTCATTGTATGCTTTAATGTTAAGATTTCCCTCCCCTGGAACTAAGGGGCCTAGCTTGAACCATGAAAAACAGCCCCAGACCATTACTCCTCCTCTACCAAACTTTACAGTTGGCACTATGCATTGGGGCAGGTAGCGTTCTCCTGGGATCCAAAAAAACCTATGGAAACCCATTTCATGAATCTCCCGACGAACAGCTATTGTGCTAACGTTGCTTCCAGGCAATTTGGACTCGGTGGTGAGTGTTGTGACCGAGGACAGACTTTTCTTTACACGCTACGTGCTTAAGCACCTGGTGCTTGTGTAGCCTACCACAGACGTTTCCACTTCACAATAACAGCACTTACAGTTGACTGGGGTAGCTCTAGCATGACAAAAATTTGACAAAATGACTTGTTGGAAAAGTGGCATCCTATGACGGTGCCACTTTGAGAGTCACTGACCTTTTCAGTCAGGCAATTCTACTGCCATTGTTTTTCTATGTAGATTGCATTGCTGTGTGCCCCTATTCTATACACCTGTCAGCAACGGGTGTGGCTGAAATAGCAAAATCCACTCATTTGAAGGGGCGTCCACATACTTTTGTAATAATAGTGTATATTAGAGGAGTCAATACAGCTAAAGGTAGATAGTGGATATTGTATGTTCTCCTGTATGGGGAATATTAACAAAGTTGTGTAACCCATGGAAATATAGTGTTTCCCAAGTGTAAACTGTTAGCTAAGGACCTTTAACTTTCTGTAACGTCACTTATAAGTGTTTTTTCAAACGGTCCTCCTGTTGGGCATTTCCTCCATTCTAAATGACAAATGTTTTTAATAAAATTATCAAATGTAACTATGTTTCCCTCCTCTCTCTGGGCAGGTTGCAGAGGTATGCTGTGCGGCTCCGGGGCGGTGTGTGAGCTCGAAGCGGCTGAGCCCTCTAAGGCGGAGTGCGTATGCAAGAAGATGGTTTGTCCGTCGGTTGTGGCGCCAGTGTGCGGCTCAGACTCCTCCACCTACTCCAACGAGTGCGAGCTGGAGAAGGCCCAGTGCAACACGCAGCGACGCATCAAGGTGCTGCGCAAGGGACCCTGTGGTGAGTCCAGATAGCTAGCATCACGCTATCTAGCTATTATAGTTTGTCTGTGTTGTGTGCTAACACAAAGTATTGTATTTACAGTATGGTGAGATCAGCTAACGTCACGCTAGCTACTATTCTGTCTGTTTCAGTCAGTGTTGTGGACTACTACTGTACCGTGTTCCTTATCTATGGAGAGTCCAGCTAGCAATAGGCTACTATTCAGTCTGTTTCAGTCAGTGTTGTGTAGACTACTACTGTACCCTGATGTATAGTGACTCAGCTAGCATGACTCTACTATTCAGCCCACTGTGATCCTTTGTGCTCTTTCATACATTCAGAATGAGTCCTTTTAGCATTCCACTACAATACAGTACAATTCAACACAGTATATTGTGTACCTCCGCAAGGCGTTACTTCATCATCCTCACAGAGCCTAGATCAGGGATGGGCTACTTTGATGGGTGTGGAGGTCACACAAAATCTGAACTCATCATGGGTTCACCCATCTTCACACAATACTCCATTATGACAAAGTATGTATTTAGAAATTTTAGCAAATTTATAGAAAATTAAATACAGAAATAGCTCATTTTCGTAAGTATTCACAGCCCTGAGTCAATACATGCTAGAATCACATTTGGCAGCGATTACAGCGGTGAGTCTTTCTGGGTAAGTTTCTAAGAGCTTTGCACAACTGGATTGTACAATATTTGCACATTATTCTTTAACAAATTATTTTCTTCAAGTTCTGTCAATTTGGTTGTTTATCATTGCTAGAGAGCCAATTTGAAGTCTGGCCATAGATTTTCAAGATGATTTAAGTCAAAACTGTTACTCGGTCGTCTTGGTAAGCAACTGTGTACAGTGTATATTTGGCCTTGACTTTTAGGTTATTGTCCTCCTTAAAGGTGAATTTGTCTCCCAGTGTCTGTTGGAAAGCAGACTGAACCAGGTTTTCCTCAGGGATTTTGCCCGTGCTTAGCTTTATTCCATTTATTTTTATTTTAAAAAATCCTTAGGCCTTGCCGATGACAAGCATACCCATAACCTGATGCAGCCACAACTATGCTGGAAAATATGACGAGTGGTACTCAGTGACGTGTTGGATTTGCCCCAAAGATAATGCTTTGTATTCAGGACATAAAGTACAATTATTTTTACTTTAGTGCCTTATTGCAAACAGGATTCACGTTTTGGAATATTTGTATTTTGTATTCTGTACAACTTCCTTATTTTCACTCTGTCATTTAGGTTAGTATTGTGGAGTAACTACAGTGTTCTTGATCCATCCTCAGTTTTCTCCTACCATTAAACTCTGTTGTCACCATTGGCCTCATGGTGAAATCCCTGAGCGGTTTCCTTCCTCTCCGGCAACTGAGTTAGGAAAGACACCTGTATCTTTGTAGTGACTGGGTGTATTGATACACCATCCAAAGTGTAGTTAATAACTTGACCATGCTCAAAGTGATATACAATGTCTGCTTTTTAAATGTTTTCCCCATCTACCTGGACATTGTTGTAACGCCCAGTCCCGAGTTTCAGGCTGGAGCGTTTTGGTTTTGTCTTTGTGTAGGGTTTGTTCATTCTAGGTGTCGTATTTCTATGTTGGGTAATGGTTCCCAATTAGAGGCAGCTGTGTGTCGTTGTCTCTAATTGGGAACCATATTTAAACTAGTAGGTTTCACTCTGGGTTAGTGGGTTGTGTATGTTCATAGCTGTGTTTGTTTGTTCAGTTATGTTCATCGTTACGTTCTCCGTTCTTTGTTTTGTTCCGTCTTGTTCCATTGGATTTATTAAATCATGTATTCTGGCTACATCGCTGCGTCTTGGTCTGTCCCCTCAGAAGTGAAAGCGTGACAGAATAACCCGCAAGCGAAGACCAAGCAGCGAGAGACTTCGGGAGTGCTGGACCAGGAGGACCTCGCCGGATCTCGCCTGGCACGGAGGTCCGTAAGGCTGCCCCAAGAAACTTTTGGGGGGGCACCACGAGGAGGTTGGCGGTTCAGGAGGGACTCTGAGCCAACTCCCTCGTGCCTTGTGGAAGGCGTTGGGGAGAGCGTCGCACGAGGGACACCGTGCTATGCTGTATTGCGCACGGTTTCCCTATCACGAGTCAGAGGCGATGCGAGAGATTCCCGCTCCACTCATCAGTCGGGAGTAAGCGAAGCGTTCAGCCAGGAAGAGTGGTGCCTGCTCTGCGCTAAGTCTCCGGTCGCCTCCTGGGACCGGATATCCTGCTCCAGTTCCGTGTGCGGTGTCTCCGATGCGTGTCCGCAGCCCAGTGCGAGAGATCCCAGCGCCACTCATTGGTCGGGCGAGGTCTGTGTGCTACCTGGGAGAGTGGTGCCAGCTCTGCGACCAGGTCTCAGTCGCCTTTTGGGTCCATGTTATCCTGTGGTCCTGGGCAGAATCTCGATGCGGATCCACAGCCCAGTCCGAGAGATTCCAGCTCCACTCACCCATGAGGCCAGGGTTAGTGAGCTAGCTGGAGATATGGTGTCGGCTCTCCATATCAGGTTCCGGTCGGGTAGAGGTTTCTACCGCGTCCAGTCCCGTTCCGCGTTCCGAGACCCCTGTTCCACGTTCCGAGATCCCTGTTCCGCTCCGAGATCCCTGTTCCACGTTCCAAGATCCCTGTTCCACGTTCCAAGATCCCTGTTCCACGTTCCAAGATCCCTGTTCCACGTTCCAAGATCCCTGTTCCACGTTCCAAGATCCCTGTTCAGCGTTCCAAGATCCTGTTCCAGCGTTCCAAGATCCCTGTTCAGCGTTCCAAGATCCCTGTTCCGTGTTCCAAGATCCCAGTCCGTGTAGTGGTGTCTACACGTCCAGTCCCCTGTTCCACGCGCAGCTCCCGTGCGCTCCGAGGAGTCAACCACGTCCTGCTCGGCCCAGCGCACCCAGCTCCCGTGCGCTCCGAGAGTCCAGCACGTCCTGCTCGGCCCGCGCGCCCAGCTCCGTGCGCTCCGAGAGTCAACACGTCCTGCTCCGGCCCGCGCACCAAGCTCCCGTGCGCTCCGAGAGTCCATGCCGTCCTGTTCGACTCCGGCGCACCAAGCTCCCGTGCGCTCCGAGAGTCCAGCACGTCCTGTTCGACTCAGGCGCGCAGCTCCACGTGCGCTCCGAGAGTCCAGCACGTCCTGTCACGACTCGGCGCGCAAGTTCCCTGTGCGCTCAGAGAGTCCAACGCGTCCTGTTCGGCTCCGGCGCACCAAGCTCCCAGTGCGCGTCCCGAGCTGATTCGGCCTGTTCGCTCCCGCGCAGAGTGCGCGTCCCGAAGCCAGTTCGGCCTGTTCCCGCTCCCGCACCAGAGTGCGGCGTCCCAAGTCCAGTACTGCCGGTTCCTGCTCCACGCGACCCAGAGTCCCAGTGAGCATCACAGAGTCCAGTACTGCCAGTTCCTGCTCCACGCACCAGAGTTCCAGTGAGCATCACAAGTCCAGTACTGCCAGTTCCTGCTCCACGCGCAGAGTTCAGTGAGCATCCACGAGTCCAGTGCGACCAGTTCCTGCTCCGCGCACCCAGAGTCCCAGTGAGCATCACGAGTCCAGTACGACCAGTTCCTGCTCACGCACCAGAGTCCCAGTGAGCATCACGAGTCCAGTACTGCTGCAGTTCCTGCTCCACGCGCAGAGTCCCAGTGAGCATCACGAGTCAGTACTGCCAGTTCCTGCTCCACGCACCAGCGTTCAGTGAGCATCCGCGAGGTCAATGCGGCCAGTTCAACTCCACGCGCACCAGAGTTCCAGGAGAAGGCCCAGGGCCTCCGGTTCTGGATATCCAGACCAGCCACGGCCAGCACGGAGCCTCCACCTGGGACAAAGCGACCCACCGAGACCCCCCACAGACTTTTGGCGGCGTCCGGAGTCGGCGCCTTTGAGAAGTACTGTAACGCCCTTGAGTCGAGTTTCCAGGCTGGAAGCGTTTTGGTTTGTCTTTGTGTAGGGTTTGTTCATTCTAGGTGTCGTATTTCTATGTTGGGTAATGGTTCCCAATTAGAGGCAGCTGTGTGTCGTTGTCTCTGGTGGGAACCATATTTAAACTAGTAAGAGTTTCACTCTGGGTTCGTGGGTTGTGTATGTTCATAGCTGTGTTTGTTTGTTCAGTTATGTTCATCGTTACGTTCTCCGTTCTTTGTTTTGTTCCGTCTTGTTCCCGTGGATTTATTAAATCATGTATTCTGGCTACATCGCTGCGTCTTGGTCTGTCCCCTCAGAAGTGAAACGTGACAATTGTAAACCTCCCTAGTCTTTGTGGTTAAATCTGTGTTTTAATTCAATGCTCGATTGAAGGACCTTACAGATAATTGTATGTGTTGGGTACAGAGATGTGGTAGTCATTCAAAAATCATGTTAAACACTGTTATGGCACAAAGAGTGAGTCCATGCAACTTATTATGTGACTTGTTAAGCAAGTGTTTACTCCTGAACTTGTTTAGCTTTTCATTTTTTATTAATTAGTACCATTTTCTAAAAACGTAATTCCACTTTGACATTATGCAGTATTAAGTATAGGCCAGTGGCACAAAATCAGAATTTAATCAATTTTAAATTCAGGCTGTAACACAACAAAATGTGGAAAAAAGTCAAGCGGTGTGAATACTTTCTGAAGGTACGGTACCAGGCGCCTGACGACCAAACCCCTCGACGCATGCCCTGTCTGTCTCCCATGCTCCCGAGACAACGTATAATAACAGCAGTCTCCATTGAAGCATATGTCTCATCCTCATCACTCGTTAGCATAGCAGTCCCAGCCACTCCAGGAGGAGTTCGCAGGGCTGAAAGCCAGCGGAACACAATACACTACAATGGGCTTCCTGTCAAGGTTTTTTCTCATGTACCATCGTTACAATGCTAATCCATTGGCTGATTGCTGTGCCGACTGGGGCTGGCTAATAGCACGGCCTGTTTGACTAGAGGGCTTGCCAGATAGTGGGGGGGGAGAGAGAGAGAGCAAGAGAAAGAAAGGGAAGGGAGAGAGAGAGAGAGAGAGAGAGAGGGAAGGGAGAGAGAGAAGGGGAAGGGAGAGAGAGAGGGGGAAGGGAGAGAGAGAGGGGGAAGGGAGATAGTGAGATAGATGGAAGGGAGAGAGAGAGAGAGGGAGAAGGAAGAGAGAGGGAATGGAGAGAGAGAGATGGAAGGGAGAGAGAGAGAGAGGGCAGGGAGAGATGGAAGGGAGAGAGAGGTAATTTCAATCAAATCAAAGGTACACAGTTCAGCAGATGTTATAGCTGGTGCAGCGAAATGTTTATGTTACTGGCTCATAACAATACAGTAAAATGTCAAACAAGTATACACACAAAAAAAAATACAAAAAATAACACAAGAAATCAAGAAATGTCTCAATGAATCCAATTAACAACCCAAATAGCACTGTAACAGTAATCCAAATGCAATCTATACGTATATATACACGACATATACCCCGGATATACACCGTATGTACATCAAAACCTCGAGAGCATCTCTAGTCGAGAGAATTCAGTCTTAGCATTTGCCTTAGCATAGGAAAAGTGTATATGTACAGTACACAGTAATTAGGAATATGAGACAATCAAGGATGAAAGCTTATTCAGTTGTGGGGAGAAATCATACTAACTTTAATTCATCCAATGCTCCTGTCTAGAGTCCTTTCAAGATGCATTCAAAGCCTACAACAAGATATGTTGGACAGCAGTAGAATTCCCAAATGACAAACACCGTACTTCTGAGTATAAAAGAGCTTGTTCCATTTGACAGTTCCGCAACAAATATCACAATAAATATTTTTATATCAAAACACATTTGTCGACATTAAGTGAGCAGCCGGTAAAAATAGACGTAGCGCTGAAACAATGGAGCTTGAAGGAGAATAAACTGCGCATTGAGAGAGCAAAAACGGAGAGAGAAGACTATAACAGTCTTGCCATGGGAGGACGAGAAGCAGAGGGTCAGGGAAAACTGGATGACAGATTCTATTTCTCCATTCAATAAATTCAGGGCAGAAGGTCCAGGCAGGTCACACTGGCTGGTATAATGTTGTTGTCTGGGGTGATGGAGAGATCTGCTGGAGAGGGGGAGTGAATGGGAAGGTATACGTTTTCTAAATATTTTCTTGTATTTGTTACCATTTTTCTAACTTTAATCAAACCACAACTTATCAAGGCTTTTTTTCTCCATGACATGTTAAGGTGGCCCCCCCAGTTGAATGGACAAGGTGCTTGGATGATGTATAATGATTAATGTAGTGCCGGATTAAAGCAAAGCCAGTATTCAGGTTGTAGTGTAAGATAACGACCTGGATCGTGCCTCTGGCCACTCCAGATACCAAGTCAATGCATGGCCACTTAATGCATGAGTACTCTAGCTCTGAACAGTTTAGTGGGTTTTTGTACTGTAAAATGTACATAACTCAGCCGGCACTGACCTTTATGGACATTCCAGCCTATGGACATTCCAGCCTAAGCAACTCATTAATTCCCGCTTTATATAAAATGCATATAAAATGGGTAATTTGGGAGCGGGGTCACATTTCTGTGGGTTAGTTCACTAGTGCAGCGTCTATCGTCTACTGATAACGTTTGAATTTTAAAAAAGGGGAGCTCAGCTCTGTTTAAATCTGTTGAAATTGGCCCTGAAGTGTGAGATAACTGTGTTTTTTAGGGAAAATATTTTAAAAAGCCATTGAAAGAGGGGTGGGGAGGAGGACAGAAGGCAGCCGTCACTTAACCAGGGTTACTGTTCAGTAGAACATGAAGAGCCGCGTTAGCTCTCCTAATATTGAACTTGGAGTCGACCCAGAGAGAGGGGTAAACACTCGGTCTCCCAACCCGTGCGGTGCGCTGCAGCGGGGAGGAGAGGGGAGCCCAGCGAGCGCCTGTGCCTCAGAACTCATTCCGGAGAGCCCAGTCTTGTGGAACGTGGAGTTTTTTAAGGGGGGAGGAGGGTAGTGGTGCGAAGGGGAGAAAGTGGGCACAGATCGATAGGGAAGATCGATTTCGTGTGTGTGTAGAGGGAGCCCGGGAGCCTCACGCTCCGTTGATAGACTACACTCAGACTCTCATTCTTTCTCTCCCTCTCTTCTTTCATACCCCCGCTGTACTTCTTTCTTCCTCTCCCCTCTTTCTGTCACCTTCCCTTTTATCCCTGCCTCTTCCGCTCTCCCCTTCACTGTATTTCTCCTACCATTCTCTCTGCCACTCTGTTTTTCTCTCTCTTTCTCCTATCCCTCTCTGTCTCTTTCTCTGTGGGTAACTGCAGGACAGCATGCCTGACTGGCTGTTTGAAAGGCCTTCCTGTCTTATCTCTCCAGCGCCAACAGACACCACTTCACTCCCTCCAGACATGAAGAAAGAACGCCTCAGTACGCTGTGTGTCTAACTCTGGCCGTATCTACCTCACAGCTCCCCCGCCTTCTCAATCTCACTCCACAGTTGGTCCAAGGCAGTCGGTCCTAAGAGAACTCTGTCTGTCTCCTGTCTGTCTGTCTGGTTGCCTGTTTGCTGGCTTCCCGGTGGTCTGTCTTTGCTAGTGCAACCGAGGAAGCAACATTGGTTGTCTGTCAGTATAAAGTATTAAATGTGTTAATGTGGAAATCGATGTGTTGAGTTGTTTCCCTCTTATTGACTGTTAAAACCACACTCTTCGGGTCTGTCTCGTACCTTTGACAGGTATCCAATTGCAAAGTGGGATATTGTATTACGGCTCAAGCAAACTGGTGGCAACCACTTTCTGAGTGTGGTCCCGAAATGGAAAACAATGTAAATCTCTCTCCAACCTGTAAAGACTTGGAGGCTTGAAGAGGAGCTACATTCCTCACAAGGCCAAAAGTCCCCACAATATACAATCCCCTCAGAGTCAATACAGAATGTTCTCTTCCATGGTCTTCCATAGAAGACACATCGCAGACTTCCTAAGCAACATGAACAGATTGAATGGATGTTATTTGAAACTGTAGTCTGTTGGATAGTTATTTTTTTCTTACAGCCTTGTGTGGAGCAAAGCGTTCCCAGACACCTAAACTCCAAGACCCAGTTGCCGGGCGGACTACAATTCAAATCCGACAGTTTTACTCCGGCTGCACTTTTGTGCTGGCCAGTGCTAGTTAGGAGGTCGTTCAGGTGTTAGGGGCGTAGAAAGACTGATTTATCCCTGTCTTATAAAGCGCTGGGGAGAAGCCTTAGACTCCAAAGCCCCTGAACCGAAGGAGAAGCTAGCAAACGTCCTCCACCTTCCCCCCCAACAGGTCGTTCGTTACTCTGGTGGCATGCGTGCGCTTCCCCCTGGCGAAATCGCCACGGCGATAGAGTTCGACAGCGGGCAGCGACTGCGGTGGAGTGTGGTGAGAGCCGGTGTAAATTAGTTTTCTCTCTCCCAGCATGGAGGTGCCAGTGACACGGTGTTCACCTGTCTTCTGAACCTACTAGAGGCCCTCTGTCTAACTCTGTAACTACGCTGGAAGAATGGCCGTCAATCAATGTCCCCCCCTTTGGTATTTTGGTAGATCAGAACATTTAAATGGGCATATAGCCATATTGTGGATAGGTTGCAGCTCAAATGTGAAACTGTGGCAGTACTGCTACACATTGGCTTGGCTCAGTAACTGTCATAGGATAGGTTATACTGTAGATATTGAACTCCCTCTTTCTTTCTCACCCCCATCCCCCTCGATCTCTATCACCCTCAGGGAATAGGCTGTTAGTCATCTCCGTGAGGCATCATTCAGCCTGTGTACCTGGCTGCTGACCTCATCAGTAGGGTTTCTGCTCTGCTCCCCTACTGTAGCTGCTATGATGTGATCCACTTTTTCTCTCTCTCTCTCTCTCTGGGTGATTGCTGATGCACTCTCTCTCTCTCTCTCTCTCTCTCTCTCTCTCTCTCTCTCTCTCTCTCTCTCTCTCTCTCTATTTGTCTCTCTCTGTGTCTTTCTGTCTCTCTCTCTCTCTCTCTCTCTCTCTCTCTCTCTGTCTCTGTCTCTGTCTCTCTCTCTCTCTCTCTCTCTCTCTCTCTCTCTCTCTCTCTCAATTCAATTGACTTTATTGACATGGCAAGTTTATTATTACTTACATTGTCAAAGTATACATATATATATATATATATACATACACAAAAATATATATATATAAATAAATGGTGGGACCAACAGAAATAGTAATAGTAGTAGTAGTGGACATGGGATTACCATTAACAACAACTACAACAACAGTATTAATGAAAACAACAATACATTAAAGCGATGGTAGTAGACCAGTGTCAACATGACTGAGAAGACACATGACAAAACAAAACATTTTGGCTTTTCACCCAATAAATATTAGATTTTTTCTTAATCTTTTGTAGTTTCAAATTCTTTGTATTGAATTATAATTTTGGGAAATAAATATTCTCTTAGGTCTGAGTATTTGTCACAGTGTACTAGGAAATGCAGCTCTGTCTCTACCTCTCCCCTGGAGCAGAGTGAGCACAGCCTGTCCTCTCTGGGCAGCCAGGTTTGTCTGTGTCGACCGGTCTCTATAGCCAGACTGTGCTCACTGAGTCTGTACCTAGTCAGTGTTTTCCTCAGTTTTCTATCAGTCACAGTGGTCAGATAGTCTGCCACCATGTACTGTCTGTTTAGAGACAAATGGCATTGAAGTTTACTTAGATTTTTTGTGGTGTCTTTCCAATAGGTGATATAGTTTTCTTTTTGTTTTGTGATGATTTGATTGGGCCAGAGTCCTGTCCTGAGGCTCTATGGGGTTGGTTTGGGTTAGTTGGTTCCTCAGAACCAGCTGGCTGAGGGGACTCTTCTCTTGTTTCATCTCTTGACATTGTAAAGCTGTGTGATGGAATGTTTTGGGTCACTTGTTTTTAGATGGTTGTAAAATTTGATGGCTCTTTTTTCTATTCGAATGAGGAGGGGGTATTGGCCCAATTCTGCTCTACATGCGTTATTTTGAGTTTTTCTTTGCACTTGCAATACAGTCTTGCAAAACTCTGCATGCAGTATTTCAATTGGAGGTGTGTCCCATTTGGTAAATTCATTGTTAGAGATTGGGCCCCATACTTCACTGCCATATAGAGCAATTGGTTCTATAACTGATTGGATTTTCTCTCTCTCTCTCTCTCTCTCTCTCTCTCTCTCTCTCTCTCTCTCTATCTGGGTGATTACTGATGCTCTCTCTCTCACTCTCTTTCTCTCTCTACCTTTATCTCCCCCTCTCTCTCCCTCCCTCTCTCTCTCCCTCTCTCTCTGTTCTCTTGTCTCTCTGAAATGTGATGTGATGAACACCAGTGAGAGGTGAGGGTTAGAGGGCGTCAGAAATAAATAAGATCTAATTCCCCTGCTGGGTCTCACTCGTGTTCGGTATTGACCCGAAAGATGGTTTATTGACCCTACACACGCACACTCATATGCTAAACAAACAGGCTCTCTCACAGACATACAAGCACACATGCACACACACACACACACAGTCTTGTATAACTAACCTTGTGGGGACACACAATTCAGTCCCATTCAAAATCCTATTTTCCCTAACCCTAAACCTAACCCTAGCTCTTAACCCTTACCCTAAAACTAACCCTAGCTCCTAACCCTAACCCTAGCCCTAACCATAAACCAAATTCTAACCCTCACACTAATTCTGACCTTAACCCTAAACCCCCTAGAAAAAGCATTTGACCTTGTGGGGATGTTAACATTATGTCCCCAGTTGGTCAAAGTTTTGTTTGTTTGCTATTCTTATTGGGACTTCTGGTCCCCACAAGTATAGTTAAACACGTCCAGACACACAGGCACACACACCCAGGCACACAAATGCCTACTACCACACAATCCCCCACCAACACAAGGAATCAGCCTTCATTTCTCCTCCTCATGTGCCAGATGATAACGGTAGTGTCTTGAATCCTATCGCCTCCCTTGCCTCCTTCTCCCGCTCATCCTCCAGTACAATCCTCCAGTACTGAGCCTTGTGATACTTGTTAAACAAATCCCTGTCTCTTTCTTTTTCTCACGTCACCTCGCGAGGACCTGGGCTTCATGCTCTGGAGAGATAACAGATTATAGTGCCAGCTCACGCATTAATAACCCACCAACCAACACACACACACATGCAGACATCCAGACATCCACACGCACACACGCACGCACACACACACACTCCTAATGACAGACAGAAGCTTCGTTTTACACATGTTTTACTTATGTATTTATGCATTCTGCTCCCCTGAATAATCTATTGAGGTTGGTTTGTTGTTATTCTTACTCAATGCGAAAAATAACATTGGATATAGAAGGATAAAATGGGAGTCAATGGTACATTTATATCAGGGAGGAAACAACAATAGTGACAATAGTGACAATAGTGAAAACAATACTATTTGTTTGTGGCACGGTTTGGGTGTGAACGTGCTTCCCTGGGAGTGTGCGTGGGCGTCGAGACAAAGCGGGAATCAGTAAAATGCCATAATTATAAGGTGGTAGTCATCATCTCCTATGCCCTGCGTATGGGTTAGGGTTGATTGATAGGATAATGGACGCCGGTAGGGTAATGATGGTAATCCGTCCTCATCTCTTTCTATCTATGCATTTCTCTCTCCATCTTTCTCTCTCTTTCTCTCTTCCCCCTTCCTGCTAGTGAGATGTGGAAGCATTATCCCCAACCACCTCTTTGTGGCTCTCTCTCTTTGTCCTTAATACTTTCCTCACTCCTAACTCTCCCTCTCATTTGCCCTCTCTCTCTCAATTGTTCCTCCCTCTCTCTCTGTATTTCATCCTCCTCCCCTCTTTCTAGCACCCACCTCCCACCAGCCCCCATCCTCCTCCCAGTAATCTCCCCCTCTGCCCCCTCCCTCCCTGTCTCTGTCAGGTTAATACTGTCTGTGAGATAGCCACACTCCCAGCTCTCTGCATGCAGTAGTCTTAAGGCGAGACAGAGACCAAAACGCTCCTGATCCATCTCCCACGCCTTCTAAAACCACCTTCTCCCCAACTTGTAATAGCACTGGAAGCTTGATGCCTCATAATACAGAGAGCTACAGTCCTCATAATACACAGAGTCCCCGCAATCCCCTTAGTATGCCGTGTCTGTCCCCTCCTCTGTTTACAGTTCAAGCAATAACCAGGCCATAATGGAGAGAGATGGAGACAGATATCAACACTTATTTGCATTTATTAGGCTCGCCATTATAGGAACTCGGGCTTCCTGTTTACCTGATCATTTTTTACCACACCGGGTTTTATGATGTATTCACCGCTATCTCCTTGTTCCCCTCCTCTGTCTGCTCACAAAATGAAGTGGCTTATAAAAACTACGGCTGCTAGAGTTCTTGCCATGTTGAACAGGCACTATATTACAGGGCTGAAGTGAGTGTAGATTTAAGAGGTTTATCTGCTGCGTGTGTGTGTGTGCATGCAAAAAACGTGCGTGAATGTGTATGTGTGAGTCAGAGACCAAGAATTATTCGACTTTAACATTTAAAAATGTTCAATAGCGTGTAGCATATTATTCACACAACTGTTACTCATTAAAACCCTTTAATACCATATGCCAGTTCAGAGCATTGAACGCTCCAGCACACATTACTGCCCATTGTTTTGGGTCATCATCTCAGTTAAATATGGCTAATGCTAAATTATGATACAATGGAGCTTCAATGCCGCGCAATTACCAGTTAACAGTTAGCCTATCTACTCTCTAGAAGAAGACATATCTGGAGTGTTACAGATACCAATGGTGAACCTCAGAACACCACCTCCTCCTCACATGAAGACAAATCCCCCCCCCACACACACACACATATCCATACAAGCGTGGAGGCTCTTCTGTCAACAGGCAGAAGAAGAATGCCCAAACCCCCGGCCTTTGAGCGCAACCAGGAGTCCCTCTGTATAGTGAGGTTTTTGTGGCCGATTTTCCAGACTCAAGGGTAACAATAAAGCATGTAAAAGAGAGAGACAGCTGCAGTCAAATAAGCTCTTTGAAGAACTACATCAAACGGGCAAATCATCTCCCAGCTATTGGGCGGACTGCAGCGGTACAGGGAGGACGTGATGGCAAGGGGCGATGCTTTGGGGTTGGTCTGCTGCGTGTGTCTGTGGTAGTGTGGCCGAGTGGATGTGGGGGGGGGGGTTCTCCATCACTTGCTCTCTCTGTCTCGCTCTCTCATATTTCTCTCTCTCTTTGTCTAGCTCCTCCTGCTAGGGTTTATACGGACAAATTATAAATATATATGTTAAAGCATAATACATTAGAGGATTCTGCCCAATCCCTCTCTTCCCCCTACAACAACTATCACCACCACCACGACAGGGAAACCTGTTCCGCCACACGCCTCTGGGCCGCGTGCCGCCAAGCAGAGCCGTCACCACCACACTGCGCTGGCTGACAGCTCCCCAATCCTAATGAAGCATTAATAAACCCAGTTCAAAACACTGTATCACAGGGAGAAGAAAGGCAAAGACTGCCTGCCTCCCTGCCTGGGAGATAACTCCCACCCTCCTCTCTTTGTTGGCCATCCTCTCCTCTCTGCCTGTTTTGTACTATATATTCTCTGTTCGGGTTTTTGTAGTGCGGGGTGTTCTCCTCCTGGTCCCCACTACTACTACCATGTCTTCTTCTTCAACTAAAGTGAATGTTTCAGCATTGTGGTATTCTTTTCCTTTACTACCTGTATTCCTCTTGTTATTATCCCAAGCCTAACCTTGCTGGTGTCTACCACTTCAGTACCGCCTTGTGGCTCAGGGAGACATGCTAATTGGCAGTGAGGAGCATTCTAATTTAGAAGGTAGCTCGGTGACTTTTCATCTTCCTACTTCTCCAGCCTTTCAAATGATAATAATGCGAAAAATGCAGGCAGGAAGTCCCTGAAGTTGTTTTCTGACGCGTTCTGCTTGTTACACCCGGTCACATTCACCCAGGCAATTTGCCTCCTTGTCTGAGTCTGAGAGGAAAGCTTATCTGTGCTAACGCCTCCGCAGTGGCGAAGTGCGACGTTCCGAAACTGGACGGAGCCGTTAGCATTCAAATCAACGCGACCCCCTCTGTTCTTTCTTGCTCTTCCGTCCATGCCTGTCAAGGTGCCTGCTACGGCGAAGAAAAAAAAAAAAAACTCTGACTATTATTATTGAATGGGTTTGAGAAGCAACGAGGAGAATTGTGTTGACTGTCACAAAGAAAACAGAGGCACTCTGGGAAGTGGCAAGGACGAGCCGTTGGCTGCAGGCTGAAGGCGGTGGCTTAACGCGTATTATTTCACGGTGGCCCATAAACCCGAGTGACAATGGGCTTCCATTGCTAGGCAAACCATGTCCTCCTACTGTTTCATCCTCCATGGTGTCACCCAACAAACAATGGTACATCAAAGACAGTGTGGTTCTGTGGGTTCTGTGAGGATATATTGAATATGGACGAAGGGGAAGCAAACCAGTGTCGGCATAAATCCTTCACTACAGTTGGTAGTGGTGTCGATTGGTTTCACGGTTGAAGGATTTCAAATGGCTTAGTATCCGTCACAGAGGTGTGTCAATGCCTCAGTTGAATTTGTATTGATAATCTATACATGAATACTAAATAAAGTCTTCCCTCGTTGGTAGAGCATGGCGATTCCCAGGGCCACCTATACATAAAACGTACGCTCGCATGACGGTTAGTCGCTTTGGATGAAAGCGTCTGCTAAATGTCATATATTATTAGTATTACTTACACTGACCTTTTGGTTTGCTGTACGTCTTCTTTTCGTTAGTCAATTCGTTAGTCATTTTATGACCCATGTTTTTAGCTCGTAATAATTTGGCTAGTCTTTCTGAGGTTAGAGCAGTACTGAGATTGATTTTATGTGGGAGTGTAATTATGCACTGTTCTGGGCCTGCATCGACAGTAGAAGACCTTTACTAACCTTTTGC
The DNA here is from genome assembly GCA_030435695.1 of Brachymystax lenok tsinlingensis. Taxonomy (NCBI): domain Eukaryota; kingdom Metazoa; phylum Chordata; class Actinopteri; order Salmoniformes; family Salmonidae; genus Brachymystax; species Brachymystax lenok. The sequence continues at coordinate 33,092,420 of CM059802.1, read as the reverse complement.
TTGATATGAACTGTCACCAGTTGTCCAGCTCCATTTGCAGTGTTGCATTGAAATCAAACTGAAACAAAGACACATTCGTTAGCGACACCACTCCGCTGTGTCTTGAAACGTTTTGAAGACGAAAGCGGCAGAAAGAGAAATGTGTCAAGATGTGCGAATGAGCGAGAGATATGTGTGAGGCTTTGATCCGACGACACACAAAAGCACTTCTCTTCGCCAGTCTCTTCTAGCCTGACGACTCACACTAAATTCTACCGCTGCTCTGTCGTTCACTACATACGTTAGTCTGAGACTGACATCATTGAAGTCTTGTGAGGATGGGCACTAGGGGCATTGTATAAAACAAAGTCATCAGTGACTGGATCGTCTCTAACCAATTTTCAAACTGCCGCTTTACCCACTTGTTTCCTGGCTCCGACCCAACCTAATCAGACGGTCCCGAATGTGTTCGGATTCGGTGAAGGGTCGGGGAGGTACTGAGATCCAGACTCAGTGTGGAGACTAAACTAACGTCCGTGGGCATGGTGTAGCGTTTGGCCGGAGCAAGGAGTCTGGTTAGCTAGATCCTAGACACTCATTAAGGCGACGCGTGTGCTACCTACCTAGTTATGTACCCCCAAGATCAACCTAAAGAAATGGAGCAATGGTTTGAAATACAGGAATAAGACTTTATATTTTGGGGATAGGGGAGATAAAACAAAGAGTATGCTGAAGGATTGTTGGATTAATATACCGTAGCACCAGTCCTGAAATGAAATTCATAGACAAAGCGTCGTAACAAAAGGTGGATATTGGACACAGATAAACATTATTCCAAATGTGGCGGTGCATAGGAAATGAGAGACTCAGAGCTTGTCGAAGGAACCCCGCACCTCCAGGGTCTCACGCTCTGGGAGTGTTTGTTATAATGCCCGCTATAAATATGTATTGGGGGAGTGGAAAAAATAACTCTGATTGTAATCTGATGGCGCTCCTTCGTCGAGATTATGAGATACCAAAATATCTCAGTCGCAGACGGTAAATTAGAAGTTCCACCCACTCATATCGACAGAATAAGCCACTCCGAAGTGGTAGGGCTGTTTAATAACGGGTTGGAAACAAAGTTCTCTAGAGGGAAATTGTCTGTCAGGTTTCAGAAAGGTAAATATTCAGGGGGTCCACTCAGCTGCCAGTAGAAGAGCATGCTGAAGCATAGCAATTGAGATTGTATTGTGAATGCAAAGCATCCTTCTATTGGCCCTTCAGAAAATTAATGCAACTTGTTTGTACAGCCAGCCAGCTGTGACCGCCCGTGAATCCTTAGTCAGGGCTGTCAAGTAGTTCTTCAGTCTAGAGTTACACATCCACGGCACTTTTTCCATTTGCACTCGAATAGGTTGACACTCTGATGTAAAAAGGTGGCATGTGGCAATTTTGTACTTAAACTGCTATGGAATTTGCTTTCATTGTTGTGTTACTCATGGTAGAAACTCTAGCTTCCTGGCCTTTTTTAATGCACCAAAGTGAGTTCAATCAGTTGGATCTTCAACCAACGTTTCAGTCAATAATTGACCTTCATCAGGGTTCACTGAATAGCCCATACACAATCCTGCAATACACACACAAACCCTAATATACCTCTGTCTTCTCCCTCCCTGCAGCCCTGAAGGATCCATGCAGCGATGTGACCTGCAGCTACGGCAGCACCTGCATCCAGTCATCGGACGGCCTGTCGGCCAAGTGCATGTGCCCCCTGAGCTGCGACGGCAAGCCCGAGCAGGTGATGTGTGGCAGCGATGGCCAGGACTACCGCAACGAGTGTGAGCTCCACAAGCAGGCCTGCCATACCAAGAAGAACATCCGCCTTCAGCGCCAGGGATCCTGCAGTGAGTCCCCTCATATACTTTTCCTCTACCCTCTCTTTCTCTCTCTTTTTTTCTTTCTTTCTCTCTCTCTCTCTCTCTCTCTCTCTCTCTCTCGCGCTCCGGGGTTTCACTGTCTTCTTTCTCTCTGACATCGTGTTACTGGTTTTCTCATTCTGTGCAGTTTTTTCTTCATGCAAACTCTTCCTGTGGTGTGGATTATTCACTGTTGACAAACAAAGCCAATAGTTTTTTTAGAGCTGGCCAGTTCAAGACGGTTGTTTTGTCTGCGTTTTCTCCTGAGGACTTTTGACTATGAGGTAAGGGAGAGAGGGAAAGAGCCAGACAGAGCGTGCCAGACAAAATAGCCTCCCAAAAGTGACGGGAGCCTGAGAGGCTACAAAAGGGAAGGGAGATGAATGCTCAGGCCCCGAGAGGATGGCTGTAATATATCTAACCCGGTAAGACCAGGCTGCATGTCGCCATAACCCCCGGGGGGGCTGGGTTCTCAGGAGAGCTGGCCCGGCGGACCCTAAATCTTCCTGAGTGATTCTGTCCAAGCCTTGGCTGTCTCAACTGGCTCGCCTCTGAAGCTAAGCAGGGTCGGTCCTGGTCAGTCCCTGGATGGGAGACCAGATGCTGCTGGAAGTGGTGTTGGAGGTCCATTAGGGGGCACTCTTCCCTCTGGTCTAAGGAGATCCCAGGGCAGTGAAGGGGACATTGCCTTGCATAGGATGCTGTCTTTCTGAAAGGACGTTAAACGGGTGTCCTGACTCTCTGTGGTCACCATAGATCCCATGGCTCTTATCGTAAGATTAGGGTTGTTAACCCTGGTGTCCTGACTAAATTCCCAATATGGCCCTCATACCATCTGGTCAGCTAATCATCCCCAGCTTCCAATTGGCTCATTCATCCCCTCTCCTCCCCCTGTAACTATTCCCCAGGTCATTGCTGTAAAAGAGAATATGTTCTCAGTCATCTTAGCTGGTAAAATAAGGGTCAATAAATAAATAAAATATACAGCTGGGGCTAGGCTAGCCAGAGCCTTTGCTGTTTGTCTGTATGTCTGATACCTCATCGGGGGGGGCTCGACTGAGGAGGGCAGGAGTCCTGAAAGCTGTTCTGGTGTCTTAATGGGAGGTAATGTTTTTTGCAAGGGGGATAATGGCTGGGCTTGTGTGGCATCATTGCGTTACTGGCTTCGGGCGCTTTTTGCAATACGATAAAACCTCTGAATTGGTTGCAGTCCCACGTTTTATATCCTCCTGTGTGAGCGATTCCATTGTGCTAATATACACAATCCCTGACCTTGGCGATGGCGTTGCTGGCGTTGGCCCTGTTGTTGTCTCGCCTGCCCAGCCCGGGCCGTCAAAGCCAAGCTACCATTGTCCCTTCTATGTGTTCCTGTTGTCGCCGTTTGTTTTCCGAGCCAGGGCCTTGGAAACCATTTCTCCCCTCTTTTTTCTCCCTTTCTCTCTCTGACCCTTTCTTCTCTACCCATTTGGTCTCATCCTTCTCGCTGGTGTTTCGAATGTCTCGCTCACAGCCTGGCAGTATTTTAATGCAACGCAGCGGTACATAAATCTTCTGTGTCCCCTCGCTCTGAAGAAGAGAAATGGAATGAGATGGGACGAAGCTGCTGCAGCTAGCGGCTCCTATTTCAATAAGCTTCTCCCCAGTTCCTTTATGATTACAGCTGATATGGCCACCAGCGCCAGCCGTCAGCCTGACTTCCCCCAGAGAGGAGTGCAACGAGGCCCAATCAAAAATAAACTTTCTCCATCTATTTGGAGCCTGTCGTCCTCTCAGATCCATGGGCTTCCCAGCTTTCCACTCAGCCTCTCCAGGGCAATCTGTGTTGATAGCAGGCCTATCTCTGGCATATCCCCCGGTTATGGATAACCATGTCCTACCACTAACCTCTTTCTCTCTCATTCTCTTTCTCTCTCTATCTCCCTCCCCTGTCCATAGACCCATGTAAAGGCCTCGAGAACAACCTGAACGTTGCATGCCGGGTGGAACCGCGCACCCACCAGCCCCTGAATATCCCCCGCCCGGAGTCCTGCCCAGCCGTCAATGAGCCACTGTGTGCCAGCGACGGGCAGACGTACGAGAGCGAGTGCCATATGAAGCGGACGGGCATGCAGAAAGGCATTGAACTCAAGAAGATCCACCCGGGCCGCTGCAAGAAACAAGGTGAGTCGGTACATTCACGCACGCACACACACACACACACACACTCCACTGCCTTGACAGATAGATAACTAACCATGTTCTGTCAGGGCTCTGTTGTTACATGTGTGATACCAGACGGTTGGCAAAGGGTTATCTGGGCTATTAAAACAGAAGGTCTTAGGCCACACCAAGTCTGCACTGCCAGGTTTACTGCAGATGACAAATGTTCCTGTTGCGTGAAAGGGGCTTCAGTAGGCCACCACCATCACTGCATCTGTAGCGTTTCCCCCCTCTCACCTCATCTTCCCACATCTGAGACTCCCCATAGAGTTAAAGACAGAGGCTCATGGTGTGATGCACTCTATTACAGACTCCCCTTCTGCCCTGCAACACTCTGACTTATTTTATGTTTTGTGGTCAAGCTTGAGTAGAGATATAGGCCGCTAGTACGCGACTACATAGGCGACTTGAATGTCTCAGGAGGAGCGTTAGCACTGTGTATGAGTTAGTTTGGATCGAGTTAAAAAGGACCCATTCTCGATCTGCCTTTTACTGAGGTAAAATGGATGGGTGTGGTAATAACGTTTTTGTTTTTCAAGGTTTTAATATGGAGAGAATATTTTCATTTGAAATGCAGATCCATGAAATCAGGTTCTTTATTGCGTTCAGGCGAGAACGGTGGTTTGTCTTGTAACATGACATCATACAATACATCCCTCTAATGTTCGACACCCAGATAAGGCAGCTCCGTAATTAAGTTGCAGTGTAGCGTGACCGCTTTACGAGAAAGAGAGGAATGGCTCCAATTTGAATTACTGTACAAATTTGATCCCCTGATCGGGAACATAGTACATTTGAAATCGCTGAAAGGGCCTTGACCTCCTGGAGAGAACGTTTTGTAGACGATTGCCTCGATTTGTCGGCTGATTTGCTGCATTAGCCTTATTTTCAGTCACATGTCAAGTCACATTTGATTTAAAAAACATTATCACAACATCGCAACACACTTTACAGAGGAGCATTACAAATTCTAAACAAGAACATGAAACAAAAACAATAACTAAAATGTCCCTCGTCCGTTTTGCAGAGGAGTGCAGGGAGGAGTGCAAGTTCAATGGCGTCTGCCAGGTGGAGCGTCTGGGCATGCGCTGCTCCTGCGAGCCCATCCAGTGCGACGGCACCTACAAGCCGCTGTGCGGCAAGGACGGCCACACCTACATCAACGACTGCGAGCGCCGGCGGGCTGAGTGCCAGGCCAAGGCCCATATTCCCGTCAAGCAGCAAGGCCCGTGTGGTGAGTTGGGACCCCTAGGAAGAGAAAGGGGGAGTAGCCTTTGGTCCTCTCGCTCTCCCTCTCTCTCCCTCTAGTTGACTCCTCCTCTCACAGTGTTTTTGAAACATCCTCCTGTCCTGTGTAAGTACTGTGTGTGTGTTGGTTCTCTGTCTGTCTCTTGACTTGTCAGTAGTCTGTGGTGGGAGGGGAAAAAGCTAACAGACAGGAATTTACCGTGACCACCACTTTTCCCTTCACCCCCATCTACCTCATCCCCGTCACGCTCCGCCATCACATGTGACACATGAAACACAACGGCCTTCATGTTTCATTCATGTCCTCCTACCCTCTGGTAGTGCCAGTCTTCCACTTCAATGGGTCTCTCTCTCTCTCTCTCTCTCTCTCTCTCTCTCTCTCTCTCTCTCTCTATACACAACACACACAACGTTTTTGTTGCTCGCCTGTCTTTGTCTCTGTCTGTCTCTTTTTTGTATGTGTGGCTTCCTTTTTAAACAGGTATTCTTTCTGTTTCAGTGCGTCTCAGTCTGTCTGTCTTTGTCCGTGTGACGTCTGCCGCTGTTCGGGACACAGCAATCGCTGCAGCACAACCTTTGACCCCTCTGGTGGACACTTGGGAGGGGTCAGACTCTCCTCCAATTGGACAAAACATATGGGGGTGGTGGGATGGTTGTCTTGTCTTCCTCCCCTGTCTCTCTCTCTCTCTCTCTCTCTCTCTCTCTCTCTCTCTCTCTCTCTCTCTCTCGAACTAGCTACAGTATCTCTCTGAAACGGAGTAGTATGTTCTCTCCCAACACTCCAAGCTGTCGCTCTTGTCTCTCCTCCTCTGTGCACCCTCCATGCAGCCCTACTGTGTTTACAGGGGGAAGAAAGCGTCCGTCCGTCAGGTTTGGGAGCTCTTCTTCCCAGCGCTGTGTTTTGTCTTGTCTTGTGTCAACCCCTTTCCCATTGCCCAATCCCCTTATCCCTCAACCCTAAATCTATATTGGTACCCTTCTACCTCAGCATGGCAGACTGCATGTGGACGGACACTCCTAACCCCTGCCCAATGCCCCACCCCTCCCTTGCCACCTGGGCACTGACATTAGTCGTGCCATGCCCAGTGTCTACTGACTAGGTCTCTCAACCTTATATAATCTAAGGCGGGGTTTCTTAATTTTAGTTTTTGCCCTAGCATTACTCACCTGATCCCATTAATCAACTCTTCTTCAATGATTAGTGGAATCAGGTGTTTAGTGCTAGGGCAAAAACTAAAACTTGTAGATTTAGAATTAGAGCAGCAGTGGGCAAACATATGCGTGTTTTTGCTTCAGCCAAGCAGTAACGCATACGATTCATGGCATCAAAGCATCAATAGAAGACGATTAGTCGATTTTGTAGAGTTGGGTGTGTTCCTGTTTTGCCGGAGTAAAAACCTGCGCACACGATGGCCGTTGCGGAGTATAGATTACCCCCAATGAAGAGTGTCTGTCCTCGACAGACAAGCTAAACCACAGGCGTTCTGTAGCAACGTTCCTCTTGTTCTTCTTAGACAGATATCTCTATCTCGTCTCACTCGGGCTGCTTATCTGAATACTAAGTTGTATTCGTCTCGGCTAGGTGACGTCGGAAGCATCGCTCCACAGTATCACGGTGCAACTCATTAGCATTGTTTTCTAGTCTCTTCCCCCGTCTTTTTGCCACGCATAAATTAACAAGCGAAATGTCCGTGTGCTTATGTGTTTTTTTGGTTTTTTTTCATTATTTTCGACAAAGTAAACTGTCACAGTCCTTTTCGTCGGGTTTTAGCCGGTGGCGAGTTACAGTGTTTTTTAATGCGTTTCTATTGACATTTGCATATTTAGCCAAACAGCTCGCTCGACTATTTAATTAAACATCAAAAGGAGAGGAGCAAGGTGCCCACCGAGGCTGTTGGTTTAGTGTGGGTGACGACGGGAGTGTGTTCCTACCTTTGGACACCTGCACACAGTTTGATGTTTAATTACTGTGTTTCTTCGTCTTCTCCTCTATCTCTCCTTCCGCCCTCTCTTACTTCTCCTCTTCTCCTAATTCGTAAGTATTTCTTCCTCTGTGTGTCTGGATGGCCGGGTGGGGATTAGAAAGAGACCCCAGCACTGTTAGTCTCCTTTCCACTAGACTTAAGGAGTCACTGCCCTGACAAGGTCCACTGGTGCGTGCGCGAGTGAGGCTTTGGGTGTGTGTGCATGTGTGTGTATATTTGGTTGTGTGTGTGCAAGCTTGTGTGCATTGATTTTGTTTGGTTGTGTGTGCAAAGCTGTTTGTATGTGACAGTGTGTGTCTGTGTGTTTAAATGGCCTCTTTGTCACGACGTGGTCAATAGCACAAACGGAGCACAAGTTACAGTTACGGCCGTGCACCCCGCGGCACTCTTTCACCACTGGGACAGTGTCAGACATTGCTTCTCACTGTACTATCATCCTAACAACAACACTACACAAAGAGCGTGGTTGTGGCATGCTAACTAGCCCACCCTTGCTAACTGCAATGGCATATCCCTAACACACCAGCATTTTAGAGTGACCAAAAGCAGAGGTACGCACACACCCACATACACACACCCTTCAAACTACTGAAGAAGAGAGGGACCCTGCTGTCTTTTACCATTCTATAGTCCTCCTATCCAGCTGCTGTCCTGGCATTCCTGCTGTGTGCACAGTCTTCTCCATGCTTAAGTGGTTCAGTCCTTCATCGTGTGCCGCCTGGCATTAGCCAGCCTTTTGTCACTTTCCGATGGCTTTCAGAGCTTCAACCAAGAGGTGGATAGGGAGCGAAAGACTGGGATGATGGGGTGTCATGGCTGTCACTACCCCCACCACCCCCAAGATGCACACATACACACACACACACACACACACACACACACACATTTGGTGAGAGACAGTGCTAGTTTATAGATCAATCATGCCACAAGCCATCAGGAGGGCTGAAAATCTCCAGATATGACACCAAACCGCTGGAGCCTGTAAATCTCAGTCACCTGCGGGGAGTGTGGTGACAACCCCCCTAATGTGACTGTCGTCCGCCATTTCACTCTCCATGTCCCTCAAGGGCCACTTGTCCCCTATGGGGGGGGGGCAGACTAGCCTAATCATACAGACACAAGTGTCAGCCATGCTGAGAAAGACAATGCTGCCCTATTTGATTAATAACCTATATGGTCTTATATTGGCCATAAGCCACAATGGAGTTCCACAGGAATGTGTTGGAGGTCAGTCTCTCATGAGATGGTCACTTCATTGGAGGCTAAAAGGGAATAGTGGTGGATGCTCAGATGAAAAACGAAGTCAAAGTGGTTTTAGATGCCTCTCGCTTGACCCTGAGATCTGGACGGAAGCTTTCACTCCTTTGAGACATGGACATATAAAATGGTACAACGATTCACAGACACACACACATATGCACACACACACACACACACACACACACACACACACACACACACACACACACACACACACACACACACAGTGAAGTACTTAGTTAGATAGTTAGATAAATTGTATGAATTCCATTTAAGAGCTGTGCGAGATTGTGTGTGTCTGTGTGTGTGTGTTTGTTTGTGTGTGCATAGGTGTGTGTGTGTGTGTGTGTGTGTGTGTGTGTGTGTGTGTGTGTGTGTGTGTGTGTGTGTGTGTGTGTGTGTGTGTGTGTGTGTGCGTGCACACGTTCACATGCGCACTTTCCCCCTGGAGGTTAACAGAAAATCACTCAGCCGGAGAGACATTGTCATTGACAAAGAGCCTCTGCAAAAGAGGAGAAATTGAGGTGAAAAAAACTGAAACGTGCGCCTTAGGTGACAAGTCTCTCCGGTGAATATTTATAATTTGCATGTTTATTTGATTAGCATCTCTGCTGCTGTGCGACGACACAAGTCGCTGGCTTTGATTATACTCATAAACAATGCTAGGCCGAGTACCCATTGAACCCAGAGAGGACCTCCAGTGATGTTTGGTAATGAATCTAATTAATGGACTTGCTCTGGGAGTTACAGAGCTTTCAGAATGTATTCACACCCCTTGACTTTTTCTACATTTTGTTGTGTTACAAAGTGAGATTAAAATGGATTTAATTGTCATGTTTTGTCAACGGTCTACACAAAATACTCTGATGTCAAAGTGGCAAAAAAAGGTAACTTTTTTTTTTAATTCATTAAAATAAATCCCTAATATATCTTGATTAGATAAGTAATCAACCCCCTGAGTCAATACATGTTAGAATCACCTTTGGCAGCGATTACAGCTGTAAGTCTTTCTGGGTAAGTCTCTAAGATCTTTGCACACCTGGAGTGTGCAACATTTGCCCATTATTCTTTTCAAAATGATTCAAGTTCTGTCAAATTGGTTGTCGGCTAGGAAACCATTTTCAGGCATTGCCATAGATTTTCAAGCAGATTTAAGTCAAAACTGTAACTCGGCCACTCAGGAATATTCACTGTCTTCTTGGTAAGCAACTCCAGTGTAGATTTGGTCTTGTGTTTTAGGTTATTGTCCTGCTGAAAGGTGAATTCATCTACTAGTGTCTGGTGGAAAGCAAACTGAACCAGGTTTTCCTCTAGGATTTTGCCTGTGCTTAGCTCTATTCCGTTTTCTTTTTTATCCCGAAAAACTCCCAAGTCCTTAACAATTACAAGCATACTCATAACATGATGAAAATATGAAGAGTTGTACTCATTTTATTTGCCCCAAACATAGCACTTTGTATTCAGGACAAAAAGCGTATTGCTTTGCCACATTTTTTGCTATATTACTTTAGTGCCTTGTTGCAAACAGGATGTATGTTTTGGAATATTTGTATTCTGTACAGACTTCCTTCTTTTCACTCTGTCAATTAGGTTAATAAAGTGGAGTAACTACAATGTTGATGATCCATTAAACTCTGTAACTGTCACAATTGGCCTCATGTTGAAATCCCTGAGCGGTTTCCTGCCTCTCCGGCAACTGAATTAGGAAGGACGCCTGTATCTTTGTAGTGACTGGGTGTGTTGATACACCATCCAAAATGTAATTAATAACTTCACCATGCTCAAAGTGATATACAATGTCTGCTTTTTTATTTTTACCCATCTACCAAAAGGTGCCCTTGTTGGGTATTGTGTGTAGGCCAGTGACATAAAATCTACATTTAATACATTTTAAATTCAGGCAGTAACACAACAAAATGTGGAAAAATTCAATGGTTGTGAATACTTTCTGAAGGCAATGTAGGTTGGTGGTAAGGTGGTGTTAAGGAATATAGCGGCCCATAGCGATTGTGTGTGGTGGTGGCGTGTGATTGTGTGTGGTGGGGGCGTGTGATTGTGTGTGGTGGTGGCGTGTGATTGTGTGTGGTGGGGGCGTGTGATTGTGTGTGGTGGTGGCGTGTGATTGTGTGTGGTGGGGCGTGTGATTGTGTGTGGTGGTGGCGTGTGATTGTGTGTGGTGGGGCGTGTGATTGTGTGTGGTGGTGGCGTGTGATTGTGTGTGGTGGTGGCGTGTGATTGTGTGTGGTGGTGGCGTGTGATTGTGTGTGGTGGTGGCGTGTGATTGTGTGTGGTGGTGGCGTGTGATTGTGTGTGGTGGTGGCGTGTGATTGTGTGTGGTGGTGGCGTGTGATTGTGTGTGTGTCAGTGGGTGTCGGTGGTGGCAGAGTCGCTGCAGTCACCAGGCCTTATGGGTACAGCAGGTTCTTCCTATGGCGAGCCACCCTTTACCCCATCTGTTGCACCCCTCCTTGCTTCCTCCCTCCCTTCCTCTTCCTCTCCTACAGTGTATGTGTTGTGTGCTGCTGGTCAGTGCACACAGACCAGGCCCACCATGCCAATGATGCCCATCTGCTGTTTGGTGGCCTGCCTTTAATTTTCCTCTCCTCCCCCTCTTCTTTCTGTTCTCTGTAAGTATACACATGAGATGGAGGAGCTCATCTTTGTCTTTGTTCCCTCGCTGTTGTCTTTCTCTGCCCCCCACCCCCACCCGCGCTCTCCCTCTGTTTGCTGTATTTCACTTCATCTGTGTTCCCTGTGTCCTCTGGTAGAAGAGAAATAAGTGTGTTTGGGGTTTTAAATGTCAAGTGGAGGACTGTCCCCTTGCAGCCATTACTCTGTGATAAGTGCTCCCGAAGCAGGGAAACACAGCTCGCGGGCCTTCGTTTTGCCATATGCTAATATTGAGACTTTTCTCTCCCGTTCCTGGCACCTATTTTAATATGTTCCATAAAAGTTTTCACTGCTAGCGAGACATAGGGGGTGGCAAGCACTCCCCCTGCAGCACCGGCAAAACTGGGTTAGGGCGCACCGCGACATGTGCCGCTGTCTCTGCTTCCCATTGGCTGTTTCTACGCAGTGGGCGGCGCCGGCAGCCACTTCTCCCTCACCGAGTTGGCTACCTAGAGCGCAGGGATGGGTTTTCTTAGATTCTTATAGTGACATTGGGAGTAATCCAGAATTTGAGCAGGGAAGATTCCAATCTACATATGCATGAGTAGGGAGAAGCTCTACCACATAAAATAATCTCCCTGCATTTACATCCATATGTACAGGCTTAAACCGCAAACATTACCCACGCAAACACGGCTAGGAATATGACACTCCATCTCTCCAGGCTTATATACAGACCGCCTGCCGAGTGTGCTCAGCTCAACAAGGCTTTGACTGAGGTAATACTCAGGTCAACTCTGAGAAATCCCATATTTGCTTGTCAGATAAGGCCTCTAAATCTTGACTAATGTGGCAGTTTAGTGAGAGACAGGGAAGAGGCAACGTCTCTCTTGGGAGGGGGAAGACGGGTAGCAGAACGTTTGTCAGTGAGGGTCGTTCCGCCTCTTGGTGGGGGAGACAGGTAGCAGAACTTTGGCAGAACGGTTTATCAGTGGGTGGGCCTGTGGCGGTTATGGTTCTCTTAGCATTCCTCTGTAGCAATGCAGCACCCCAGCAACCCACTTCATCTGACAGGGACTTCTAATCTCCCTGGTCTTAAAGGACATTTCCGCCACTTTTCAACCTCATTCATCATCTCCAGCACCAACCAGTGTCTACATACTGTATGTGAAAACAGGGCATTACTATGATCTGTGGTCAAAAGATAAGAAAAGTCCTAAAAAAAGGCTCCCTGTGACATCACAGGGTAGGATGAAAAGTAAAAGACTATGATTTTCAAAACCTTTCTTGCTCCCCATGTCACTGCGAATATCATAGTGTTTGAAAATCACTGTTTTTAAAATGTTTTAACTTCATATTTCTTTCTACAAAACTTTGAAATGTGCATACGCTGAGTGTACAAAACATTAGGAACCCCTGCTCTTTCCATGACATAGACAGACCAGGTGAATCCAGGTGAAGGCTATGATCCCTTATTGATGTCCCTTGTTAAATTCACTTCAATAAGTGTAGATGAAGGGGAGGAGACAGGTTAAAGAAGGATGTTTAAGCTTTGAGACAATTGAGGCATGGATTGTGTACATGTGCCATTCAGAAGGTGAATGGGCAAGACAAAATATTTACTGTAAGTGCCTTTGAACGGAGTATGGTAGTAGGTGCCAGACGCACATGAGTTGAGTGTATCGAGAACTGCAACGCTGCTGGGTTTTTCACACTCAACAGTTTTCTGTGTGTATCAAGAAGGGTCCACCACCCAAAGGACATCCAGCCAACTTGACACAACTGTGGGAAGCATTGGAGTCAACATAAGCCAGCATCCCTGTGGAACGCTTTTTGACACCTTGTAGAGTCCATGCCGACGAATTGAGGCTGTTCTGAGAGCAAAAGGGTTTGCAACTCAATATTAGGAAGGTGAACCTAATGTTTTGTACACTAAGCGTACAGTATGTTGACACTGGTATTGTGCTAGAGATATTACAAATTAGGTTGAAAAGTGGTGGAGTTGCCCTTTAAGCTCGAAGCTCGCCACTATAAAATATCAGACTAATTAAAAACAAAATGAAAGTAGGGGAGTAGCGGGAGGGAGGGAGGGAGGGAGGGAGGGAGGGAGGGAAAGAAGGAAGGAAGGAAGGAAGGAAGGAAGGAAGGAAGGAAGGAAGGAAGGAAGGAAGGAAGGAAGGAAGGAAGGAAGGAAGGAAGGAAGGAAGGAAGGAAGGAAGGAAGGAAGGAAGGAAGGAAGGAAGGAAGGAGAGAGCCTGGTCTAGGCTTGTGGGAGAAGGGCAGAAAGAGGTGGCAGCATTCAGACTCCCAAGTCGCTATGTCTGGGACAGAAACATTGTCCTTTCTTAGAGAAGCCTCTAGGGACTGGTATGAGATGTCTACTCCTAAACAGTTTCTTGACTGCAGCTAGAAGAAGAATTATTGAACAGAGGAGAGTTATTCATCTCCTCGCTCACACATCCCTCGCCAACACACCTTTTTCTGTCTCTCACGTCTTTGATGACGCTTGCGGCACTCTGGATCCCACACACACACACACACACACACACACACACACACAAACAGTGAGTCACCATCGTCTCGTCTCTTTCGTCTGATAAACAGAGGGGGCATTTGTTGTGTGTGTGTATGAGTCTGACTGCTGCAGCCTGGGACCCAGTATCTGTCCCTCTACTGAGGCATATGTCTGTCTGTGTGTTGTGGCAGCTCCAGTCCTTGAACAGCACAGCCACTGCTACCATCTCTACCCAGGCCTCTGGGATGACAGGCTGTTGTTTCAAAGTCTCCCTCACTGCCTTTGAGGGAGAAAATACGCTTTTAGTTCCCTGAGATTTTTTTCAGACTGAGAGAATATGCAAGCCTTCTCAATTACCAAAGCCGGGTATAAGGGCTGCTGGAGGTTTCTTAAAGTCTCTCATCTTATGCTCACTCGTTCTCTCTCCATGCTAAGATTATTTCACAGAGAACTTGGGGAGTTTTGCCACCCCCCATTCTCTTTTTTGATTGAATAAATCTGAGAGAAAAACATTGCCTCCAGAAGGAGTGGGGGAAAGAGAATGTTTGGGATTATTTCTCATTCCTTATTTTTGGGGGTAGAAACAAAGAAAACATGGGACTAAAGGTTATCGGAGGCTGCAGTTGCATTTTAGGGAGCTGGGCCTTGGGAAATGGGTTGTGAACCATTCTCAAGGCCACGAGTCTGTGTGTGCCAATCGCCCTCTGTATCCAGCGCTACACACATAGAGACACACACACACACAGTGTAGAAAAAAAGATCAGGCAGAATAGCGTTTTTTGAAGCCCAGCTGAATTAGGCAGAGTTCCACCACATACATATTTACATGCCAATTCGGAGCTCTTTCAAACTGCCGGCTTTCCCACAACACAGAAATCAATAGCAGTGTTCCACTACTTAATCCGCAACGTTCCCATTAGAAAAAGCGGGATCCTTGTCTCCTTGCTCATCCTTATTCAGGATCCGTAAAGATTTGTTCAATTACGGTCGCCGATGGGCACTAGATGTAGCCTGGCGATTGCTCCTCCTCCACACTAGTATCGGCTAGGGCCTTATCACATTTGTTTCTTCTGCTGCTCTCTTTATGTAAAGAAGTGTAGAACACAGGTGAGGTTTTTTACAGTGCCGGATCATCCTGTGGAGAGACACTATCTCAATGACGACGGCCTTAACGGCCCAAACATTTGTTCTGCACTCGTTCAAATGAATATATAATACGCATAAAAGAACATGAAAGTGTTCCTTGCTGATTGCGGACCCTCTACACTACAGCCTAAACTACTACCCCCTAACACAGACACCGTGGGGCGCCGGAAAGCATGCAGTGTCCATCTTGACACTTATGAATGTTTTCTCCACCACAGTCCTGTGATTTTAGACGCTATCTATCAAACTGCTACATCAGGCCTCTTCCAGGGTTCCAAGATGACTTCACTCCTATCTGTTCCCCTTCCTCTCTCACCCACAGTGGGAAATTACCTTCTGCTATATGTTGATGATTTTACCCAGAGCGCGAGGATGAGGCTCAGGGGGAGGGGATTTTAAGAGTATTAAACGCACCCGTGCGTTCGGAAAACTAAACGGCGGCAGCTTCTTAAACGGAGCACCCGGCGTGATTCTAGTCTAATCCCATAATAATCAGGGTAATGACTGCACCCTTGGTTGCCATGGGGAGAGGAGGAGACATAGGAGAGGTTCTAGGAGGGGGGTAGCCTGGGTTCAGCATTGTAACCCTATTCCCACACCATCTACCACCCGTGACATACCCGAGTTCCGCTCCGATCTTTTCCCCGTCTACAATCTCTCTCGCTGGGATGCCAGGGATAAAATGCATCCTCACAGTCACTTGCATTTGAATCTATCTCCCAAACGGCAGACACGCCGCGTTTAGCACCACCGCGCCATACCCCCACGCTCCAGGCATGCCAATGAGCCTCCTTCGCATGGCTTCGCCACCCCCTGCATAATTCTCCTGCCCGCTTGGCTTGACGAGGATGTACTACTGTACGCCACAGTCTTCCGAGGCCTTGGGGTTTCAGCTGTCAATCTGTTCCACTCACCCACCCACCCCATCCCCAACTCAATCCACCCCCTTACAATACGGCTAACATACGCCTAACCTTGGCGACAATACTGATGAAGGATTGATCGGGGGGGAATGAAAGAAAATAAATGCCATGATGATGAAACAATATAATTCCATGGATCACATTGTCGTCTTTACGCGTTTCTTTCTCGTTTCTGACCCACTTCTCTAACCAGGCCCCCAATTTAATGAAGTTATAGTGTAGTGGAGAGGCCGGAGAACAGAGCAGCATGCAGACACTTCTCTGATGTTCTCCCACTTCTTCATATCTGTCTCTGCCCAGGAGCTGGGCTTTGTGAATTATTAAGCAGACGCTGCTCTTTCTCTTTTCCTCTGTTTCTGTTCTTCCCTTCCTCTCTCTTCTCTATCCACATAGCGAGAGCTCTCTTCATCATCTTTTTCAAATGGCTGCGTTTGAAGAACGGCATGCTGGGAAACATCAATTAATCAGCACCTGTTTACTTCCCTATAAATAGAAAAATATGTTATCCTCTACCGTTCATCCCCAGTTTCTAATCGATGACACAACGTCAAGGTTTCTACTCATAGAACTTAGGGTGTGGGTCTCTGATACATAGTGGATCAGACACTGCTGATTGGTTCATACAGAGGAGCAGACACCGCTGATCGGCTCATACAGAGGGGTCAGACACTTATGGCCAATGAGATTACCAACAACAACAAAAATAGATTACCACGAGGGAGTTGATTGATACAGGAAGTACTATGGATAAGAGTCAGGTACATGTTTTAGACTTGACCAAAGTGCATCCACATTGACCAGGCAACCCCTTTTTTGAAATCCTTCTGATCCCAATCAACCTCTACTCTCTTTTAACCTATCCCGAGTTCCCCACCCTTCCCTGCCTCTATGTCCCCAACCCTCAATACCCCCCACCCCTCAATGCTTCTCCTTCTCAACCTCTCCCTCATCCCCCTTCAACACTAACCCTTGTCTCCTGTCTCAGATCTACACACTCCCAGCCCGTGCCTGGGGAAGGCCTGCGAGTTCGGGGCCGTGTGCGTGGTGAAGAACAACGAGCCCGTGTGCGAGTGCCCTGGCGCCTGCCCCCAGACGCCCGACCCGGTGTGCGGCAGTGACGGCCACAGCTACGGCAGCCAGTGTGAGATGAGGGCCATGGGCTGCGCCCTGCAGAAGGAGATCCAAATCCAGCACAGAGGATCCTGCGGTGAGTACCGTACTATACTGCATTATAAATTGGGTGGTTTGACCCCTGAATGCTGATTGGCTGACAGCTATGGTATATCAGACCATATACTACGGGTATGACAAAACATTTATTTGTACTGTTCTAATTACGTTGGTAACCAGTTTATAATAGCAATAAGGCACCTCTAGGATTTGTGGTATATGGCCAATATACCACGGCTAAGGGCTGTATCCAGGCACTCCACGTTGCATTGTGCAAAAGAACAGCCCTTAGCCGTGATATATTGGCCATATATCACACCCCCTCGTGCCTTATTGCTTATGTATACTATGTGTGTATACTGTACTATATTACAATATAGTACCATCTAAGCCTGCAGTTTCCCTGACCATGTGACCTGAACAGGAAAACAGCAATAACTCCAGGCCCTAGGTTAGGAAACACTCCTAGTCTTTTTTATAGTACGATGTACTACAGTAATTTAACTTACCAAGAACAAATGGTATATTTAGTGCATGTATGTGGCCCTTATGTGAATCAAACCTTTTACCTATTGGGGTTGCATGCACCATCTAACAAACCACCCGAACCAACTCAAGAACATACTGTAACTCCACTGTACTCTGAGTATGTCATTCCCCTCTCCTCCTCCTCCACTCTTATCCAGTTTCCCTATTTTTGACCTTTCTAACTGAAGATGCACTTCCAATGAGAGGGTGAAAGGCCATGTTCCTCTTGTATAATTGGTTACTGAGTCTTTGTCTGCTCTCGAGGACCCGGATAAACAATATTTCGGCTTCCACAGGCACCCATTTCATTGCCTGTTTTCTTTTTCTTCCCGAAGGTTAATCCACTTGACGATGCCACTTAAATTAAATAAAGTTTAGGGTTAGGCAGTAGGGTTAGTGTGGTTAAGGTTTATTTATTTACCTTTATTTCAACAGGGAAGTCATATTGAGACTAAGTATAGTATAGATAAGCATAAATATAGACAATATACACATTAAATACACGTTAAAATACAAACATTCTTCATTATAAAAATCAAAGCATCCAATCGAGACGTCTTTTGGAGATGATTCCAAACGTAGGAAATTAAAGGCAGAATTTTCCTAACTCTGTAGACACCAAAGGAGTTTCCAAAGTTAACCAACCCTCGTGTGTCACAATCTCCGAGAGGGACAGACCAAGACGCAGCGATGCTTCCAGTATACGTTTTATTTAAGACAAACGTAACTGGGAAAATAACAAAATATAAACGAAGCGCGTGATGCTGAACATAACTAAACACACAACAAGCTATGCACAAACAATAACCCACAAAACCCCTAGTGAAAACTACAAACATATATATGGTTCCCAATTAGAGGTAACGACACACAGCTGCCTCTAATTGGGAACCATTACTCCAACATAGAAATAGATAACCTAGAACAGAAAAACCCCTACACCAAAACAAAACTAAACACGCCAGCCTGTCTTCTCAGGCCTGGACGTGACACTGTGAAGCGGTTTGATAACCTTTTTGAATTGATTTGATTTATTTCACCTTTATTTAACTAGGCAAGTCAGTTAGGAACAAATCCTTATTGACAATGACGGCCTACACCGGCCAAACCCAGTAAGGGCTTTTTGTCTCAACGAGGACAATTGCGTACATAATAGTATGATCTGCATATAGAATGAAATGTACATTTTTTAAACGATTTACCAATAGCATTTATATAAATAGTGAAAAGAACATGTCCTAGTATCAACCTCTGCAGAACACCCTTATGTACTTCAAGAAATTCTGACTTAATGGGGCCAGAGTCTGAACTCTTTTGTTGGGGCAAAGAGGAGGAAGTACAAGATTTGACCGTTTTCCATGATTTTGCCGGATTCCCCTTACAATCAGAAAGATTGATTACATAATCAGATTTAACCTTTCTGATTAGTTTTATACATTGATTCCCCAGTTGCCTAAAAGATTGCCAATCTGGGCCTAAGCCTGCGTTCCTGGCCTTGATCCAGGCAACATTTCTCTTACGAATTACTTGAAAATTCAGTAGTGAACCAGGCATTCAATCTACCTTTAACTCTGAGTTTTGAAGGGGGCATGATTATCTGCAATATTATTTAAGACATTTACAAAAAAGCTTAAAGCTAAATGTTTCAGGTAAGACCCAAGTGCAGACTGTGTTGAAGTAACAATGTTTATTGTAATAATTGGGGCAGGCAAACGACAGGTCAAGGCAGGCAGGGGTCGATTATCCAGAGTAGGGGCAAAGGCACAGGACGGCAGGCAGGCCCAGAGTCAGGACAGGCAAGGGTCAAAACCAGGAGAATGAGAAAAAGAGAGACTGGGGAAAAGCAGGATTTGAGACAAAACGCCCATGGTATACGGTCTGATATATCACAGCTTTCAGCCAATCAGCATTCAAACCACCCAGTTTATGATTACATTTTAGTCATTTAGCAGACGCTCTTATCTAGAGCGACTTATAGGAGCAATTAGGGTTATGTGTCTTGCTTAAGGGCATATCGGCAGATTTTTCACCTAGTTGGCTCGGGGGATTCAAACCAACAACCTTTCGCTTACTGGCCCAACGTTCTTAACCGCTAAGCTACCCCATTTATCTGGAGTATTTGTCAAAATAAGATCAATCAAGGTTAAGTTTATGGTTAGGTTTAAAATCAGATTTTATGACTTTGTGGGTATCCCAGCTAGTGACCAGTCTGCAGAGCTGCGTCCACAACAAGATTTATGACGAACAACGCTAAACTGCACTCATTTTCCCATAGAAGAGTAATTGATGATGACGATGATTAACATTTTCATTTTACCGATTAACCATTTGCTCCTGTGCCTTCCGATCCGTGTCCTTTCCGTGCTCTTAGTCCTCAGCCACAGTTAACGCTTGGTAGTTTTAGTCAGAGTTTGAGTGAGATTTTCTGCTACTGTAAATGTAGGCTACACCATAGGCCTGTATCTGTATAACAAATAACATGTATGTACCATGTTTTCTGTAGACTAATTAAGCACAGAGCAGACATAAAGAGAGGAAAATAAATATTTAAATTATCTCTTCACTTTTCTCTTCTCTCGTAGGCTACTTTGCACAGTTCTATATTGCCTGCTAGCCTTTTGGTCCTAAATGGGTAACAGTTTATAGATGTAATATAGATATACTGATCTAATAATGTAGAGTGATAGAGGTGCCTGAAGCCATTTAGCAGACATTATCCAAGACTGCTAATACCTTAAACACTGTTAGCCAGCCTTGCTGTTAGCTTCTGCATATGCTACCACCAGCCGACAGAGAGAGATTTGCCTGGCTCAGCTTAGCACCTTTACACTAGCTCTCGGCTAGCTCTACCCCGTTGCAGGGTTTCCCAACTGGCGGCCCGCGGATGATTCTATTTGCCCCTCAAGTTTTCTGAGCAAAAATTTTTTATATACAGTGCCTTCAGAAGTATTCATACCCCTTGACGTATTCCACATTTGTTGTGTTACTGGCTGCATTCAAAATGGATTATATATTTTACCCATCTACACACAATACCCTATAATGACAAAGTGAAATCTATTGAAAATGAAATACATAAATATCCATTTAAATAAGTAATCACACCCCAAGTCAATACTTTGTAGAAGTACTTTTGGCAACAATTACAGCTGTGAGTCTTTCTGGGTAACTCTCTAAGAGCTTTCCACACGGGGATTGTGCATTATTTGCCTATATATATATATATTTTGATTCTTCAAGCTCTGCCAAACAGGATGCATGTTTTGGAATATTTGTTTTCTGTACAGGTTTCCTTATTTTTGCTCTGTCAATTAGGTTAGGATTGTGAAGTAACTACAATGTTGTTGATCCATCCTCAGTTTTCTCCTATCACAGCCATTAAACTCTGTAACTGTTGTTTCAAAGTCACCAATGGCCTCATTGTGAAATCCCTGAGCGGTTTCCTTCCTCTCCGGCAACTGAGTTAGGAAGGACGCCTGTGACTTTGTCGTGGCTGAGTGTATTGTTACACCATGCAAAGTGTAATTAATAACTTCACCTGCTCAAAGGGATATTCAATGTCTGATTTTTTATTTACCCATCTACCAATAGGTTCCATTCTTTGCGAGGTATTGGAAAACCTCCCTGTACTTTGTGGTTGATCTATGTTTGAAATTAGCTGCTCAACTGAGGGACCTTACAGATAATTGTATGTGTGTACAAATTTGTACTCCTGAACTTATTTAGGCTTGCCATAACAAAGGGGTTGAATACTTATTGACTCAAGATATTTCAGCTTTTAATTTGTAATTAATTTGTAAAAATAAAAATAAAAAACGTTAGTCCACTTTGACGTTATGTGGTATTGTGTGTAGGCCAGTAAAAAAATCTGAATTAAATTCAGGCTGTAACACAACAAAAATGTGGAAGAAGTCAAGGGGTGTGAACGCTTTCTGAAGGCACTGTATATATTGTTCTTGTTTTTTTGCACATAAAATACTTTTAAAACACCAGCAAATCATCTCCAAGTGATTTAAGTTTTGGAAAAATCTGTTTCAAAGTATTCCCACGTGTAACAGAGAGATATATCAAATCAAAATCAAATCAAATTGTATTTGTCACATGCGCCGAATACAACAGGTGTAGACTTTACAGTGAAATGCTTACTTACAAGCCCTTAACCAACAATGCAGCTTTAAGAAAAATAAGTGTTACGAAAGTATTTACTAAAATAAACTTAAGAGAAAAATATATATATATGTGATCTTATACAAATGTAAGCAAGGTTTGAAGTGATTATATTTTTAACATATCTGTTTGGGTTTCTTGCAGTCTATTTGCAGTCTACAAATTATAGTTATCTTCCGCCCCCCCCCCCGAGCATCCGCTCAAGAACGAATCGTCCCGCAGCTGAATCTAGTTGATGATCCCTGCCCTGTTGTTTCAACTGGAGTTTGACGTTTAATCCACTGCAGTGTTGTTGGCTTGGGGGCCGATGTGACTCCACTATTATTTCCTCTTTCTTTTCCCAAGTTGAAATCTCTGCGCATAAAGATGTATTCCAATGGGAAATGGAGCAAAAGGAATGTTTGAGCCGGGCGAGCAAACTCAATTTGGAGACGGCGTGCGTGAGTGCTGCGTTAGGTAGACAGTTCTCACCGTGGCGCCGCGGGGGCGTAATGAATAGTCTTTATTTAAAAAGGCGAGGTGGTAGCGGGCAGAGCGAGGTAGCGGGCCCTGCTGTGTGTGTGTGTGTGTGTGTCTGATACAGCACTATGGATGACAGCAAGTCTCCACAGAGGCAGAAGTCAGCGGAACAGGGCAATAAAAGCGACAGGCAGGCAGTGCTATTCAAGGCCCGCCGGAGGAATGATGATGGTGATCTGGGTTGGTTTATTCTGGGCTGTTTGCACTGCTTTACACAGGCCTCTTCAAACTCCACTGAGTCACCTCACCTCCTTCAACCTTCACTATTATCTCTGTTAATTATCCTGGCACAGTTCATATCACTGGCATACACTGTGTGGGGTGTGTGTCGATAGAGGCTGGGAAGTTTGTGTGTTTTCTTTTGCGTCTGCATGCAGAGACAACCGCTGTGTGCGTGTGTGAGTGGGGCCACCGTTTCGCAAGGCCTATGTGCGCTGGCATAATTAGATTTTCTTACCCTCGGGGGGATCGAAAAATGGCGCTAGGGGAAATGGTTATCTTTATGGCTCAGGTGCGGTCCGATAGTGAGATGAGTGACATTTTTTATTATTCTGATGTATTTTCTCCTCTCAATGTTTGAGTGGTGGGTGACCTTGTGTGTCTGTCAGGCTGGAAGAAGCAGAGACACGCATGGATAATAGACCACAGAACGATATCAATCGCTCCGTAAGGAATTCCATATATATTTACCTCAGAATAGATGAGACAGGAGACAAGAAGACATTTAGAACAGAAATAAACATTACGAGTTTTGCACAGTTGCTGCAAAAAGGTAGAGAGAGAGAGCAGAGGAGCGGAAAGGGAGGGGAGAGCGGGGTAAATAAGAAAGGGAGGGGAGGCGGTGAGGAGGGACGGAGGAATAGTTATGGAGCAGGCACGTGGGGTCGGCTGGGGAGTGTTTTTATAGTCTGGGACATTCTCAGAGCCTTTCACTAAACAACTATCTCTCTTTCTCGTCATGTTAAAGAACAACTCCTCCTTCTCTCCCTTGTCGTAGCTCCAGTCTCTCTGACTAATACTACTCCTCCTAGAGTGTGTAGCGTTCTGAGGCCGGAAAGGCTCTTATGTTTTCTTTTCCCCACCGTCTCTCGGTATCCATCACTCGGAATGGCCCTCTCCTCAAGGCCACTTTCTTCAACCTCCCCCTTCACCGTCAACTCCCCTCAAGGGTCAGACAAGTCCCCCCACCTTGTTAGCGCCGTTAGTGCCTTAGTGCTAGCTGTCCTGGCCCTCTGTTTACAGCCAGTAAGGCAGCCCAGTTGGGTTCGATAGCTAGATGTGTCCCGATTAGCCGCCTCCAACGACCGGCGGCACTGGCTGGAACAGGAGACAGAGCCAGAGGAGGGAAATAAAGAAGGCCTTTATCGGGACACGGGCGCTGATAAAGGACGACACTCACCGTGATTTATATCCCCCGGGTTCGAAACACCGTCATTGTCACGGTGATGCATTCCCCATCCCCGCCAGCCGCCACCTCGGCTACATATATTTTTCTGTTTATACCGCTTGCTTTTAATCAGGCCCCCAGGCTGGGGTGTCCACAGCGAGTGCCTGTGCGGTGCAGGCTGACTTCCTGACTTTATTAAGGTGTAATAAGGTGTAATACACAAGTTAATAACACAGGGGAGGGGAGGGGGAGGTTTCCGCCTGAGTAGCCCACTCTCTCCGTTAGCCATTAGCAATAAATCAGCAGCTGTTATTACCTAGCCACTAATTGAATGTGATAGCGGCCGTGCGCTGCTAATGCAATCCTCCAGGTGTAATTGGCAATCGAGGAGCGCTGCCCACCCCTTGCATCTCCGCTCTGGCTCTGTGATTCACTCGGGCTGCCACGAATCATTGATATCCACAGCATGTCGGTACTAGGCTATGCAAGGCAGAGGGAAAAAACACTGAATGGAAAACGTGCAAATGATCAGAGTCAACTGAAAATAGATGATTCTTGACAGTATTCTCAGTCCAGATCATCCTACTGAAACTTGCAGCTGTGTGAAGTCTGCACACCATCTGGGTTTGGGGCCCTCTCAAAATGACCGGCCTTTCAAAGGGGGTTAGGTAAACACATGACATCATGGTGGCGTCACGGCTGTAGATTTTGCCACGCCACCCACACAGGCTTCGGATGAGCCAGTTCTATCTGCCCTCCCTCGCTATTTCTCTCTCTCTCTCTCTCTCTCTCTCTCTCTCTCTCTCTCTCTCTCTCTCTCTCTCTCTCTCTCTCTCTCTCTCTCTCTCTCTCTCTCTCTCTCTCTCTCTCTCTCTCTCTCTCTCTCTGTCTCTCACTCATTCACTTTCTCACTCTTTCTCTCCCCCTGTTACCCATACCGGGCTTATTTACTCCCTCCAATCCTAACTCTCCTACCTGTCTCCCTCCAGACGAGGCGTGTGCCAACTGTTCGTTTGGGGCGATCTGCGACGGGCAGTCGGGCCGCTGTGTGTGCCCGCAGGAGTGTGTGGAGTCCCACCAACCGGTGTGCGGCAGCGACGGCTCCACCTACAACAGCGAGTGTGAGCTCCACGTGCGTGCCTGTACCGAGCAGCTTGACCTGCGCGTGCTCGCCCAGGGAGAATGCAGTGAGTAATGCCAGCAAGTGTGTGTGTGCCTACCAACAGTGTGGTTGTACAAATAGTGGGTCTTACTAAAGTAATGTCTCACTATTGTATTTTAGCATGCATATTCTTTTTACATGATTCCAATCAATAGTCGCTGACACATCCTGTGTGTGTGTGTGTGTGTGCGATCCTCCATTTGTTTGTGTGTGCATTTGCAGAGACGTGCGGCAGCGCCGTGTGTGCCTGGGGGGCCCGCTGCGTCCAGAACAAGTGCGAGTGCCCACAATGCCAGGGTCAGGCCTTCTCGCCCGTGTGCGGCAGCGACGGCTTCACCTACGACAACACCTGCGAGCTTGGCGTTGCCTCCTGCGTCCTCAAAAAGAAGATCGAGGCGGCCAAGCCTGGCAGCTGCGATGAAGGTAGGAATTAGATACCACTGATAGGGCAGAAGAAGTCTAAACCACGAGGCACACAGTGCCTTTTTAATCATGATTTGCTTCACAAGTGGCAGCCTAGTTTACACAAGTCCTTTGTGGAGCTGCTCTCCTCTCCTACTGGCTCGGTACCAGAGTCTCTACTCTGACAATCAACTCTCTCTATGGGTATCTTTGTCACCGTACGGTTGTCATGCAGACGATGTCAGCAATAGTCCCTTGTGGCCAGACGTAGTCACCGTCACCGAGACTGTCGTCATCGTCTGAGGACGCATGAACAACAGAGCAGGTTTCACCTGCCAGCAGGAGAGATAGAGAGTGAGATGATGAGAGTGATGGAGAGGGGGAAGGAGAAGTGGTGAGTGGAGGAGAGATGGAGAGGGGGAACATGGAGAGGGGGAAGAGAGAGAGACTGAGAGACGGACAGAGAGAGGGAGGGGTAAAGGGGTGAGAGTATTCATGAATGATAATTTTCCTCTACCATCCCAGTGTCTGTTCTTTCCCTCTCTCACTGTGCCGTTGTCTACTCTACTGTAAACGGCCAGCTTTGTCTGCCAGCTCTGCCTGCCAGCTCTTAACGCCCGGCTGGTTTTGTTCAATTGAACTCATTGACTGAGTCGAGTAACCTTTTGTATGTGGACCATGAAGAAATGCACATATAATACACACTGCAGATTTAATACACATACACACACACACACACTGTGCCCCATATCATCATTATATGCACACACTCCACACATACTATATACACATACGCTCGGACACCACACACACATACAAACACACACACACATACAAACACACACACACAAACACACACACACTGTGCCCCATATAATCATTATACGCACACACTGCACATGTAGTAAACAGTATATACACACACACACACTCACACGCTTTCACTATGTGCCCCATATCACTGTCTGGCATTGGGCAAAGATGCTCTCCTCTATAGCGCCCCAAGGGCATGTATCTATTTGTGAAGCCTGGTGACTAACTCTCTCTCCTCTCTCTCTCTTCTCGCTCCTCTTTCTCCTCTCTCTCTCTTCTCTCTCCTCTCTTTCTCTACTCTTTCTCTTCTCTCTCTCTCCTCACTCTCTCTCTCTCTCTTCTCTTTCCCCTCTCTCTCCTCTCTCCTCTCTCTTTCATCTCTCTCTCTTTCTCCTCTCTCTAGCTCCTCTTTCTCTTCCCCTCTCTCCTCTATTTTTCTCTCACTTGTTCTCTCTATTGCAATGTCTCTCCAACTTCCATCTCTCTCGCTTTCTCTCTCTCTCTGATAGCATACAACCCCCTGTTTTTCTCCCTCGCTTGCTCATTTGAGTTCTCAGAAAGCCATCAGCCTGTAACAAAAGAAACATGTTTTTTTCATTTTCTCTGTCTCTCCCCCTCCCATCCCTATTGTCTCACCATGTTGCCCTCTCTCCATCAAACTAGCATTGTCTCTTGACATAAAGATCACATTGCTTTCAGAGATGGGATCGGGTCCGATCGATAAACCTCCCCCAGGGGACACGGGTCCAGGTTTCTTTTTGTTGCACGCCTTGTCACCATTCCTCTTCCCCTCTAGTAGATAACTGACTCACAACCCCCCACTACTAAAAGCTAGGACATTCTTAATGGGGTAGCTGTAGTAGCTTAATATTTTAATATTTTGAACAGGAACAGGGTTAGAATTTTCCTCTAAAGTTTTGGGAAAATCTTGATTGAAAAATGACTTTCTTCTGTAAACAAACTCCAATTTATACATTAGAACTTTAAAAACATATTTATTTTATTAAGTCTTTAAAAACCTGTGCATCAAATTGACCCTACCCTTTAGTCCTATTATATCATTGGACTAGTCAATGTATTGACCTATCACAACCTATTGAACCGACTGCAACCTTTCCCCTCTGCACTTGCCTACAGTACAACCCCTACCCACCCCTCTCCCGTCACCAGTGCTAGTTGAATCCTCCAACTCCGGCCAATTTAACAATTTATTTGTTTATTTAGACCTGATTTAAAAACCATATTCATTTGTCACAGGGTGAAATGGAAGCGTTTTTCCCCCCTTTTATTTAGGGTAATGAAAAATTACAGTGTTCTGTACTGGGGGAATCTATCACCTGTTTAATTTCACACTCGGGTAGGCCCGGGCTCAGCTCCTTTGTCGACACTGACAAAGTGGCGGGTGAGCGTAGTGCATCACCTTGGGGCCCAGGCCGGTTTTAATTGAATACACATTTACTAAAAAGGATTATGGGTGAGAATATCACACAGTACAGTCAATGCACTATCCACCCCCCAATACATATCGAGAGAGAACAACAGAGAGGAGGTGGGTGGGTGTGTGGGTGGGTGGGTGGAGAAGAGCTCATCAAAAGCTGATCAGTGGTTTTTTGTCCTGTCTATCTATCTATCTATCTATCTATCTATCTATCTATCTATCCTGCTAAAAAACCTTCTCCTCTCCCTTTCTCTCTTTTCTGAGCTCCCTACTGCTCAATCTTTCTTTATGTAGGGTGGGTTTATTTGGACTAACGTGATGTCACATCCTTCAACAGCAGACTGTCTGAGGGTCTGGCAAATGAAGCGAAAACAAACAGGGAAAGGTCCGAGCAACAAGCCACCTGCGTGTTTGGGCCTACCAAAGCCACGCTGTTTTCGATCCCTTCCTAATAAACTCCAAAACACACACACACAGACAGCACACACAAATACACACACAAACACAGCGGTGACGTGCGGTGAGGTCAGTGGCTGGGAAGGCATGGGCTATTATCAAAGCCAGATTTACTCACAAATAAACTTTGATGAAGCCCAAGTTCACCATACAACTGATCGCTCCAACAACCAGAGTGACATAAGCTATTGACCAAAATTGACAAAAAACTTCACCAAATGGAAAGACCAATAAGTACACAGCCGTGCAATCGCCGACAAACATTGGCAGTAGAATGGCCTTACTGAAGAGCTCAGTGACTTTCAACGTGGCACGTCATAGGGTGCCACCTTTCCAACAAGTCAGTTTGTCAAATTTCTGCCCCGCTAGAGCTGCCCCGGTCAACTGTAAATGCTGTTACTGTAAAGTGGAAACATCTAAGAGCAACAACGGCTCAGCCGCGAAGTAGTAGGCCACACAATTTCACAGAATTGGACTGCCAAGTGCTAAAGCGTGTAGCGCGTACAAATTGTCTGTCCTCGGTTGCAATACTCACTACCGAGTTCCAAACTGCTTCTGGAAGCAACATCAGCACAAGAACTGGTCGACGGGAGCTTCATTAAATGGGTTTCCATGGCCGAGCAGCCACACAAAAGCCTAAGATCACCATTCGCAATGCCAAGCGTCAACTGGAGTAGTGTAAAGCTCGCTGCCATTGGACTCTCTGGAGTGATGAATCCCGCTTCACCATCTGGTAGTCCGACAGACCAATCTGGGATTGACCGATGCCAGAAGAACGCTACCTGCCCGAATGCATAGTGCCAACTTTCAAGTTTGGTGGAGGAGGACTAATGGTCTGGGGCTGTTTTTTATGGTTCGGGCTAGGCCCCTTTGTTCCAGTGAAGGGAAATCTTAATGCTACAGCATACAATGACATTCTAAACTATTCTGTGCTTCCAACTTTGTGGAAACAGTTTGGGGAAGGCCCTTTCCTGTTTCAGCATGACAATGCTGAAACAGAAATAGTTTGTTTAAATCATTGTGGAAGAACTTGTGGAAGAACTTGACTTGCCTGCGTAGAACCCTGACCTCAACCCCATCGAACACCTTTGGATTGAATTGGAACTCCAACTGCGAGCCAGGCCTAATCACCCAACATTAGTGCCCGACCTCCCTAATGCTCTTGTGGCTGAATGGACGTAAGTCCCTGCAGCAATGTTCCAACATCTAGTGGAAAGCCCTCCCAGAAGAGTGGAGGCTGTTAGGGCAGCAAAGGGGGGACCAACTCCATATTAATGCACATGATTTTGGAATTAGGTGTTCCACGTGCAGGTGTCCACATACTTTTTTTGTGTAGTTCAAATCGTCCAAAAAGTGTCTCATCCCCAAAAATTCTAGCTTCGTCAATCAAATGCATCAAAGGGATGTTGTCTGTTCTCATGTTCATTCAACAGTAGCCTAATCTGCAAATTGCATGTAAAATGCATTGAGGCCTACTGTACTAGTAAATTTATTTCATTTGTCTGACTGTCAGGGTAAACCTCTCCGTGACAGTGTTGGACCCATGTCAATAATTTCTTTCTGCAGGCACACAGCAGGCCCACGGACAGCCTCCTTTGGTTGCATTTTCACACTAACACAAAAAAGTCACACACACAGTAGCTGGTAGCACAGTTCTCCCACACAGCACACAGGTAGGCAGCTACTGTACATCCAGCCGGTTGGAGAGCAGAATCCTTCAGCGTGAGTGTGCCCCCATGCAGCCACGCACGTAGAATTGACGTAGTTAGTCGCATCCATGTTGTAGAAGACAAGATTAGGGCCCGCATTGAGTGGCAGGAGAAGCCCCATTCCCATTATGTCTACAAAGCAAAAGTAAATGTCCAAGATGTGTAAAAGTTTGGGTAAAAAGTATTCATTGGTAATGACGTTTCAGTCAAGTGGACAGTCCAGTAGTCACTGTTAGCCTGCCCTACAGATAGCAGTGAGGGAGATGGTGGTTGCCTTTCATTAATAACATCACGTCTTGTAGAGTTCCTGATGCTGGCTCTGTCTGGTCTTAACTTTCATTGGAGTTGACGTTCCACTCTTCGAATAACATCTTGGAAAATTGTTTGATGTGCAATATAATGTCCATTTGTCAGGTTGATTTTGCTAGCTAGCTAGCTTCGTTCAGTTCAAGGGATGCGAGCGCCAAATTATGTTGACAAGACCAAATTTTCAGAGTTTACCACAGGTTTACCCACACAACATGTTAAGGCAATACGGATATGCAAAATATGAAATCATCTCAATGCAACGAATTCAAGCTAGGCAAAGCAGCAACGTCTATGCTGACCCTCTCCATTAATCATTAATGGCGGCGCCGGTCAACATATTGAATAGATGGAAAGGAAGGTTGAATACCCTGGCACCTTTCCTGAGGTTTTGGTGCAGTTTTAGCACAATTGGAATTTGTTTGCATAAAAACCACCAGAATCATTGAGAAAAAACTTTATATAACAAAAAAGAATGCCCTTTTTTTTTTGGGAGGTCCTAAAAAGCACCCCCTGTGCTAATTTTTGTTGAACTAGCACAGATAGCCACTGCCTACCCTGACTGCACTTCACTGATTTGTGACAGATGACAAATGGTAATGTTGACATTCACACAGGTCATGATATTGGTATGGTGTTGTTTTACTGACAGGGGTGTTTCCTGGCCCTGATAAATACAAATGCAAATATTGATAGTACTGAGGTGACTCTGGGCCACATTCTTCAGAACTGATACAAACCCCTTTCTCTAGTTTCCCTCCAATTCTCCACCCTTATCCTCTCTGCTTCTTCCCTCCATCGGGTCATCACCTCATGCTATGAAAAGGCACACATTTTCTCCTCCATTGCTTCTATCAGTTTTATTCCCTCACACAATTTCTCACTCTTTACTTTAAAAAAAGGAAATACGAAAATCGGCTTTTTTTTTTGGTTCCTCTCTCTGGAGTCTCCGCCGTTCTGTATTTGCTCAACTTAACGGAGATCCTTTGGTTAAATGGACTCTGCTTATGACATGATTGAGTAAAAGTAGCAGACAGACACGGGCACTGAGAGAATAGCTGATGCAGACATCTTCCCTGCTAATTGAAAGGTTCATAGGCAGTGCGGGTGGCTGCCACATCAAAAACCAACAGTTAATTAGTGCCCCCTCCCTCCCTCCCTTCACTTTTATTTACTCAATGTCTTAGCTCTTCTTTTTTTTATTTTATATTTATTTATTCTTTGAGTAATTGGGGCATGAGCAGAATATTAATTTGGTGGCGAATGCTCTCTTGGCTCACTCCACGTTTCCCTTCTCCTGCTGAGTTTGCATAAATGGACTCAGGTGGCCAGGCAAGCCAGGGCTGACTTGTGCGTTTGCATTGGAACCCGTCATCATGGCATGTCGCTGTCTGGGATCAGATACCATGTTTGCTCATCATATTTGACTGACAGACATTTTGCATTGCAACGTCATAGCTTTAAAACACTCACAAAATGGCATCTCATATAGTTGTATCAAATCCATTTTACAATTCCTTTCTATCATGTCCGTTTACCGCAGTCACATTTATAGCGAATACAAACAATTGGATACGGATTTAATTGTTGTGTACAGCAGTGATTCCCAAACTGAGGGGTCGGCAGAGAGCTATTTAGAGAGCTATAAAACTTATCAGAAATGTCCAGATCAACTAGCCAAGGTCAGCTAACGTTTTTAGCTAGGTTTTTTAGCTCATAGATTTTGTTGTAATGTTTGAGTAACTCAACTATCACATGAATACACATTAGACATGGCAAAATGTGTAGAATTTAAAGATGTTCTTCTCTGCCAACAAGATGGGTGTGAACGGTTTGTGTCGTGGACAGTGCTTGTGCCCATAGAAAGAGATGTGGCGGGCGCGCGAAAGTGGGGCGCAGGATGTTCCCCAATGCCTGAGTGAAAAAGTTTGGGAACCCTTGGTGTATAGTATTGTAAAAAAACAAAAAGAAAGAAAAAGGACACCGTCTTTGTCTTGAGTTTGATGTGTACTCTCCTTAATACTCCCGGCCTCTGGAGTTCCTCCATTGTTCACTGTGCGTGGGCCTAATGAAGTGAATGCCCTTCCACTGTATCGACCCCTCGAGCCTGTCAGAGCCCATTGGTGATGACCCATATCACGCCAATGAAACGGACTGCTGCTCCTCTGGACCCAGCAGCGCCCCGCTACAGTGTGACCTGCCCCATAATCCACTTAAGGAGATGGGTTATGCTAAGTGGCACTTCCAGGACTACAACATCGATTTCCCCATTAGGGCCAGCGGGGGCCTTGCTAAAGCAGCCCGTCAATACAGATGGGACCGAGTCAGACGGTCAAAAAAGGAGAATGAGACAGAGGACAGGAGGGAAGAATCTGGACTCCCTAGTACATATATATATTTGTTTAATTAATGTTGTACAAGAATTTGCATCATAACTGGATAGTTTTCAAGATAAAAATATTTGATACTAATGAACATGACTTTTTCCCATACTTGAACATCTTCCTCTGTCCGCATGTGGACTACTGCCTCTCTGTCTCTCTCTCCCCCATTCCTTCTCCCTCTCTCTCCTCTCCACTGGAGTCTTGTGAGTGTAACAGGTGAACTGTCAGAACATAAAAATCAGGGCCCTTTCATTCTCCATGGTCGAACTCCTTCCCATTTTGTTTATATTAAATAAGTCATTGCAGTGAAGCTGGATGTGTCAACTCTTATTTCCATCTCATTCTCTTCTTCCCCCCATTAACTATCTTTATGTAGTTTGTATTCAAAAAGGTTTTTTAAATGTTTCAGCTTTATAAGTCTCCGATCCTCAGAAATAAAAATGGCTTGACGTTTGTCCTTGTAACTCTCTTGTAACGGCCTCTGAAGAGCTATTTTCAAAAAAAAAAATTATCCAGTGAAGTATACCGTTTTAAAATAAATCGAAGTTTACCTTTCACAGTTGCAGGTAGAAAAAGTGTCTGAACTACTTTTTTTCCCGAAGTCTGGAGTGGATTGATAATTGGATCTTACGGAAAACCGTATAATTAGCAGCTTCCTCCTATCAGGAAATCTGTGTCAATGAAACAGGCTCTCACATTGATTCCCCCTCACAGGGATGCAAGTGGTAATATTTCCCTCCTCCCACTATCCTCAGCTTTAATTGAAATGTAAAGGATGCCTCACTGGTGGCACTGCAATGTTGTGCCTAATTTATTTTGTCAATCGCTGGTCTTCTCCATGGTTGGTCATTATCTTGTACTTCCAGCAGCGCCTTTAGTTCTATCTCATCGTCAACGTGAAGGACATTTTAATATCCTAAAGGTGGCATACTCTGAATATATAAACACTCTGCCAAGAACTCGGCTTTAACTTTTTGAGGGGACGACAAAGATGTAAGGCATTTTTACAGCTGTATCGAAAGGTTAGGGTGTCTTCTGTGTGTCTGTGCTGGGCCAATGATCTCTGTGTGTGGTCTCTGCAGAGTGTGGTTCAGGAGGATCGGGGTCAGGTATTGAGAGCTGCGAACAGGACAGGTGTCGTACGTTCGGAGGATCGTGGGATGAGGACGCGGAGGACGACCGCTGTGTCTGTGACTTCGACTGCAATCGCGTGCCTCGCAACCCGGTAAGAATTATCCTCCATAACTTAGCCCTCCACAAACAACCACAAACCTGTACGTGGTGTTTACTGCAATAGAGGTGGTTTTCAGTTTCACACAAGCCTAGGTAATTCCTAGGTAATGAATGCATGACATCTAACATTTAAAGTCAATGTTTGTGCAATAACATTTTCAGATTGAACTTGCAATGTTACGTGGTTTGAAAAGGAATGGTGTACTTAAAGTAACTTTGAAATTAAAACACGCTCATACATTCCAGCATTCATGTGATGTATGACTACGATTCTCCTCAGGTGTGTGGCTCAAATGGGAAGACCTACAGCAACGAGTGTGAAATGAAGAAGGCCAGGTGTGAAAAGCAGGAGCACCTGCTGATCCAGAATCAGGGACCCTGCACAGGTGAGCAGCCTGGACACCCCACCATAACTAAGATCAGCCAGAGTAATAACCCATCATAAAGCAACGGCTAGAAATCCTGTTGTTTCTTCTGAACACCACTTTGGTTGGTACAGTAGCCTATCGAACACAGCGCCAAAGCTGGCTAGCGAGAGCTTCCCTCCCCCGATTGGATACCTACATAAGGTGCCTTCGGGAAACTATTTAGACCCCTTGACTTTTTCCACATTTTGTTAGGTTACAGCCTTATTCTAAAATGTATTAAATTGTTTTGTTTTTACTCATCAATCTACACACAATACCCCATAATGACAAAGCAGCAAAAACTGTTGTTTTTTTTCTGTTTTTTTCTCATTTATAAATATTTAAAAACCTGAAATATCATATTTACATAAGTATTCAGACCCTTTACTCAGTACTTTGTTGAAGCACCTTTGGCAGCGATTACAGCCTTGTGTCTTCTTGAGTATGACGTTACAAGCTTGGCACACCTGTATTTGTGGAGTTTCTCCCATTATTCTCTGCAGATCCTCTCAAGCTTTGTCAGGTTGGACGGGGAGCGTCGCTGCACAGCTATTTTCAGGTCTCTAGAGATGTTAGATCGGGTTCAAGTCCGGGCTTTGGCTGGGCCACTCAAGGACGTTTAGAGACTTGTCCCGAAGCCACTCCTGCGTTGTCTTGGCTGTGTGCTTAGGGTCGTTGTCCTGTTGGAAGGTTAACCTCTCTCTGTACTTTGCTCCGTTCATCTTTGCCTTGATCCTGACTAGTATCCAAGTCCCTGCCGCTGAAAAACATTCCCACAACTGTTGGGATGGTGCCAGGTTTCCTCCAGACGTGACGCTTGGCATTCTGGCCAAAGAGTTCAATCTTGGTTTCATCAGACCAGAGAATCTTGTTTCTCATGGTCTGAAAGTCTTTAGGTGCATGTTAGCAAACTCCAAGCGGGCTGTCATGTGCCTTTTACTGAGGAGTGGCTTTCGTCTGGCCACTCTACTATAAAGGCCTGATTGGTGGAGTGCTGCAGAGATGGTTGTCCTTCTGGAAGGTTTTCCCATCTCCACAGAGGAACTCTGGAGCTCTGTCAGAGTGACCATTGGGTTCTTGGTCACCTCCCTGACCAAGGCCCTTCTCCCCCTGATTGCTTAGTTTGGCTGGGCGGCCAGCAATAGGAGGTGTCTTGGTGGTTCCAAACTTCTTCCAATTAAGAATGATGGAGGCCACTGTGTTCTTGGGGATCATAAATGCTGCATAAATGTTTTGGTACCCTTCCCCAGATCTGTGCCTCGACACAATCCTGTTTCTGAGCTCTACGGACAATTAATTTGACCTTATGGCTTGGTTTTTGCTCTGACATGAACTGTCAACTGTGGGACCTTATATAGACAGGTGTGTGCCTTCCCAAATCATGTCCAATCTATTGAATTTACCACAGGTGGACGCCAATCAAGTTGTAGAAACATCTCAAGGATGATCAATGGAAACAGGATGACCTGAGCTCAAAGTCTCATAGCTAAGGGTCTGAAAAATTATGAAAATTTGCAAAGATGTCTAAAAACCTGTTTTCGCTTTGTCATTATGTAGATTGCAGAGGAAATTTTCTCTAGACTGCCACCACAGATTCTAGGCAAAAGTAGGGAAGGCTTGTTCTACGTTCTAAGTCCCTGCCTTGGCAGTGTAAACCATCATCTATCTGTAGTTGGCCAGAGCGAAGCAAAGGGCACATAAGATATTCTGTGTGCTCACTGCAGCCTGTTGGATTCCCTGCGGCCCTAAAAAGAGCAAGGGAGCAAACGAAAGAGAGAGAGATGGAGAGAGCTCTCGGCCCCGGTTTCACACTCACATCCCTGTAAAGTCGTCCCTCCTAAGCTGGCCACTTTGGGCGCTTTCTGTCACGCTTCTTCACCATCCGCAGAGAATCAATCCCTTTTTTCTTGTGGAGTGCTATTGGTGTGCACGAGCTCTGGGCCCTCTTCTTTTCCCAAAAAGCTCAGATCAATTGGAATCTCATTGGGCCTTTCTTCATTAGCTATGCATGGAGGAACGTGTCTTTGACCACGGTTTGACCTCCAAGCCTTCAAACTCAAGGGAGCTCCTGACTTCTTTAACTTGACAAAGGGGGTTTTGAATTCAACACGACCTTGTGGTGTTGTTTTTTACTGTCTTATGTGGTTTATAAACACCTCACGTGTTGTGTCTCTCGGAAAATGTTTCATCATGCCTGTCTGAGTTCTTTGATCTATGACAGCTGTCTCAAAGAACTTTCAAGCTGTCCTATTTTGCATTTTCTATCAGAAAACTGGAATCACTGACCCAGTTTTCATTACGTCTAAAAAAGATCCTGTGGTATATACCGTTGCTACATGCACAGGCACTAAACTCTCCCCTTGTAGAAATACAAAGGCTACATGCAGTACTTAGCCGTGGCAGCAGCAGACCTTGAGATATAGAGACAGAGTAATACTCGCACATCAGAGAGAGCTGTATTGTGCCAGACAATGGTCACTGTAGAGGAAAAACCAATAGGTTGAAGAACATATGAAATTAAAAGTTCTCTCTTGTCCTAATAGACTCAGTACAGATAGTAGCGTGAGCGCTGAAAAGTGGCAAGTTAATGAACTGTGTCCAAAGCTCATCGCTGGAGTGGAAAAGCACTGGAAAAAGCGAGAGCAAGTCATCACCATTAGGCTTCGACTCATATCCACACCAGTAACTGTGTGATTTATGGACCGGTATCTGCAGCCTCAAAACTCCAAATGAGGAACACAAGAGAGGAAGAAAGAAATAGAGAGCAAGGGGTTCTTCCTCCTAACTCTACCACTAGCGGCCATTTTGATCCAAAGCCTGAAGAGAGTTTAAGCAATAATATATTGCCTTGGCCGTTGAACAACCCCCTTCCTCTTTTCCTTCCATCCTTCCGTACCTCTCTCATCTCCCTTATACACAAGTGCTCTGTTGGGGGACATATTTGTTTGGGGTGTGTTGTATACGGTTTTCGAGCTGTCACGTTGCGGTGGAATCTGGCGCTCACACAGACAAAACAACTACACACATACACTCACAGATTGGCCCAGTCTATCAAATTCAGCTGCAGACTCGTTTTTTTCAGCTTCTGCGAGCTTGTAGCGACGCTGTGTCGCGCTCTGCAATTTCACAGGAGAACAAATGAAGAGAATAGGCCTCCTAGGAAGAGGCAAATGTCAGCTGTTGCAAATCCACTAGGAACACCATTGTTTGTTTTCACTGCACTGGAGGTAATGGCATAATTCTCCCTCTGATTTTGAGCCATTGTCAGGACTGGGAAAATAGAAATGTTATCTGGAAGCCAGATGCCAGCTTCTTCACCCCTGGCCCGCCAGGCGAAACTCATTGTTCACTAGAAGTTGCATGTTGTTCAGAGATTGTGTCTTCTAATTCTTTTTTAAAGAGCCTTCTGTCACTCTGAAAAGTTTTTTTTCTCCTTTCTTGTCCGTTACGTCCCCTCATCAGTGATTTCGGCCACCTCTCCGACAAAGCTGACAGCGCAGGAACACTGCAGTCTGTCAGTCTATGGCTGTTGCCATGACAACAAGATAGCGGCCCTTGGTGTGGGACTTGCCGGATGCCCCAGTAAGTGTGCCAACCCCTCACGTGACATCTGACCTCTCACCTCTGACCCCTTGTTTTAATATCCATCACAATGGTATTAACTTATTGACCAGATGCTCACAATCAGCCTAGCATACAATTCTTTAAAAGGAAAACCTGCATATAAAGTGATATCTAAAGGTATGGACACAGATTCAAGTCTAGTCCAGGGCTGGGTTTCCCAAAAGCATCATAGCACTGAGATCATCTTTCTTTCGTACGTTTAGTTTCAATGGAAATAAGATGATCTTAGTGCTACGATAGGCTGATTGTGAGCATCTGGCCAATAAGTTAATACCATTGTGATGGATATAATACAAGGGGTCAGAAGTGCCTGGACACGGTTTGCTGTTGCTTTGATGTTGTAGCTGTACATAATGATCTAATTCATTCAATCATTCAATCAGTCATGCCATTGGTGTGTCCCCCAGGTACATGCCAGTGTAACCCGTATGGCTCCTACAAGGGGACTTGTGACCCGGGCAGCGGCCAGTGCTCCTGTAAGCCCGGCGTCGGGGGACAGAAGTGTGACCGCTGCGATCCAAGCTTCTGGAACTTCCGCGGCATCGTCACAGAGAACTTGAGCGGCTGCACACGTAAGAGACCCTCCTCCTCTTGTCTCTTTCTCCATCTCGTTTCTTCTCATCAACTGTCCTTACGTAGGAAACAGAAGAGTTATGGTCTTGTATTGCACAGTTAGTAGACTATGACGCTTGCAACTCAAGGATCATAGGATTCCCGCTGGGGCCTGTAGTACGAAAATGTATGCATGCAGTACTGTAAGCCGCTTTGGGTTAAAGTATCTGCTTGATGGCTTATACTATATGGAGACATTGACTCGATTCCTTTGTGTGTGTGTGTGTGTGTGTGTGTGTGTGTGTGTGTGTGTGTGTGTGTGTGTGCTCGCATAATCCTTTTTTATGGTGACTACTTGTGAAAAGAGTACTTGGCAATACAGTACGAGATCCTCAGAGCTTTTCAGTCCACAGCAGGAACTATCTATCTGTCTCTACTGTGGCCTTACCTGTGAGGTTTACCCCTGAGGTATATATGAACTGGAGACAGCGTCCAAGGTGGTTGCCATCTGCTTTACAGAGCCAATAACGGCTGCACACTAGAACTCAGTGCACATTGGAAGCAGCATAAGCAGCGACGACGTCATCACGTCATCCACAAACA
Organism: Brachymystax lenok tsinlingensis; assembly: GCA_030435695.1. Classification (NCBI taxonomy): domain Eukaryota; kingdom Metazoa; phylum Chordata; class Actinopteri; order Salmoniformes; family Salmonidae; genus Brachymystax; species Brachymystax lenok. The sequence goes on along the minus strand of CM059802.1, from coordinate 33,053,797 downwards.
TGACAAATATTGGATGACTGTAAAATGTTAATATCTTCGGCTGTGAGTGATGGAAAAACAATTGGCCTCGAAGACGATTACTTGAATAATTCAATGGATATTTTTGGCACAAAGGTGATAACGAAAGTGTCTGTTTAGGAATAAAAATTATACTTTTCTATAAACCGTCACGCACAGATGAGCGCGACTCTTGGTGGCAGTAAGAAAGCCATCGCCATCTGCGCCCATTCAACATTTAGATTTACGTTTTTTTTACTTCTAAACAAAATAACTTTTTGGGGTTCTTGTACGCTTACAATTATGTTTTGATTCTTGCTTGAACACACGCTTAGATTGCATTTGGTTGTGATCTTTGCAGAATAACTATTTTGGATGCATCAGTTAGTTGTTCACTAGAATGCTAACGCTCATTAATATAGGCTGTAGCAAAAGCTAGCCAAAGAGCCATTTTACTGGTTGAAGTTAAAGTGTTTTTTAAGTATAATGCAGTTGATTTGCGATGATGACACAAACATTATATTAAGCAGGACATTCATACAAGCCTTACCATCCAATTATAATCCAAAAGTGGTGTGAAATGCACTCATGCGGCAATGTTTGTAAACACAGAAAGGTCTATGGGGCCGTCTATAAAAATGGTCCTTTTGGGCTTGACTTCAGCTAAACTGCAGTACCAAAAGTGCCCTCTGAGCACAGTGGAAAGCGTGCTTCCTGACTGCAACACTGGCCCCCTGAGGTTTACTCACGGACAAGCAAACAGTACACACATCAGTGCAGAGTTCAGCAGGAGGAAAAACATTGATTCCAGGAACATGATGGGTTTTGATGTTGTCCCTTGCGGGCTGGTGGCTCTCTGTGATCTTGTTGGCCCATCTACCCTCTCCCATCTTGCCCCAGGGCTGTCTGGCTGGCCTCGGCCTGAACTATCTCTGACCCCAGCCCCCGACAATGAAGCTCTGAGATTTACATCAACCCAGGGGTCACTTCTGAGGTGGCCTGTGTGTGTGTGTGTGTGTGTGTGTTTGTGTGTATGTTTGAAAGAGAGTGTGTGTGTGTGTGTTGAAAGAGAGTGTGTGTGTGTTGAAAGAGAGTGTGTGTGTAGTCCTGAACTAAAAAGCATAATGGAGAATCTTGGCGAGTGTTAGGGATAGACTAGAGGGATAGTCTTTCATTATGATGAACAGATGGACATTTATTCACTGTATTTTATGCATCCCATTCTCTCCATCCCTTTCTTCTCCCTATTCATATCTCCCTTTCTCTCTTTCTTTCTCTCTTTCTCACTCTCTGTATTCCAGCGTGTAACTGCGACGCGGTGGGCTCGGTGAGAGACGACTGCGAGCAGATGTCAGGCCTGTGCTCCTGCAAGACGGGAGTGAAGGGCATGAAGTGCAACGTGTGCCCCCGATGGCAGCAAGATGGGTATGAGCGGCTGCGACACAGGTAAGGTGGAGCCCCCGCTTACCGGCGCGTGCCACCTGCTGACTCGCCGCGTGGTGAGCGAGCGTGGCAACCCCTCGGCTCTCATCTAGTCCCTGTCACTCCTCTCGTCCAGGGGGCGGCCTTGCAGCAGCCTATTAATGAACTCAATGTTTTTTTGTTAAAGCCACGTTTTTTTAGCAGCATTTAGAAGTAGCAGAACTGGTAGACGCAACTGCAGTAAAATAGCTGTCGTTGTTCATGGTGTTATCTGAAGGAAGAACCAATCAGAATGGTAATAGCAATTTAAGCGCTTATATATTGGCCATTCATCCAGTCATTTGTCATTCTAAAATAAGAATTTGTTTTTTATCAGTAGTTTCCCTCGCCCTCCTCCATTCTAATTTAGCCCAATGAATACACACATAACTCCAGTTGGCGGAGAGGGAAGGTGAGCCCCTGCTGTGTCGTCCTGGCACTGTCTCGTTAAGACCCACCGTCAGCTATCAACAGGAAGTCAAGTGCTTAATGAAGTCAATAGTCCCAGCCCAGCAGTGGTGCTCTGTGGCGTACCGGCAGATGAAAAAAGGGGGGCGTGGTAATGGAACGGGTACATGAAAACCAAGAGGAGGTGCTCCGCACGGCTGTTATGTCAGCACAGAGAGCCCACACTTGGCGCCTCAGGGGCTCATGGGTAGGATTCTTGGCCCAAGCCCCTGCTGCTGCTGCTGGTGATGCAACCCAGTGGCGATATGTGTCAACGCTTCTAATAGGTTCCGTGGTGAAAGTACCAGAGATCAGTGCTGATTAGACGCCCGGCCAAAACAAGACAATGCGATCAAATCCTTCTTTTTTTATTGTCTTGAAAAGAGTCCACATATTTACTTTATATTAAAGACACATCTTTAATATAATCTGTATGGAAAGCATAACTGTTAATTAATCTACATAACCTACCCATGTTTATATATGTGGAAGTAGTACTGTGCATATCAATTATGATGCCGATTATCAACTAGGATAAAAGGACAGTTAAGAGCGCTAAGCTCACATGCTAATGTGAGCATCATGATTAGGAGCAGGAATACCCAATTAGATGAACGGCCAGTGATGCCATAGCTGCCTATCTATTGTCCCCATGAGTTGATTTCAACCCCTCATTCCCATCTCAGGTGCAGATGCCCCAACTTCATGTGATGAGCTGGACTGCAAGTTTGGCTCGTTGTGTGACGAGGTCAACGGTCAAGCCCACTGCGAATGTCCCTCTCCCGACTGTGACGAGAAGAACAAGACCAAGGTGGGCCTCTACATTCTCTTCTCTATGACCAATCAGTCCTCTTCTCTATGACCAATCAGTCCTCTTTTCTATGACCAATCAGTCTTCTTCTCTATGACCAATCAGTCCTCTTCTCTTTGACCAATCAGTCCTCTTCTCTATGACCAATCAGTTCATACTGTCAGAAGTCCTGTACAGAATCCGGACCCCAGCACCTGGAACTACCAAACTTCAGTTCCGCATTTAGTATCGATGGTGGTTGGAAGTAGGCAACGCTAAAGTTAACAAGTTGTGATCCTAGTTTCTTCTTGTTCTCTCTTTTTCCCGAGCAGGTGTGTGGCTCTGATGGGGTGACCTACGCTGACCAGTGCCAGCTGAGGACCATTGCCTGTAGGCAGGACAAGCACATCACAGTGGAACGCTTTGGCCAGTGCACAGGTGAGCCCCGTTTGGCCTCCATATATCATACTAGGGGATGTCCAACTCCTGTTGTCAGGCCCATATCAAAAGATAATGAGTAACGCCACAGGCATCGGAAAGACCAACTGTCCTCTCTCTCTCTATCTGGCTCCTTGTCAAAGCCAAGGGACTAGAGGATATGGGTTGTGTCCACATTGGGTTTGGTGCTGTGTTGCTTCACGGTCTCTTTCACTGGTTTCAGTTTGTCTGTGGATAGCCAACATAGTTATACCTAGAAGTACATATACTTTACTTTACACATTACTGTAGTAACCCCTTATACGGTCTAACTTTTAAAAACACTTTTTGAGACTGATTTCACAAGATATCATCAAGTGTTTTTATTGTAGCATGTGTGGGCATATAGTGTAGTGTGTGTGGGCTCTATATGCCAAGAATTTGCAGTAAAGCACAAGGTTTGGCCACCGGTTGTGGAAATAACAAACAGCTGGCTTGTCGTCAACATACCTGTGAGCGCACACGATGACAGCTGAGGCTCTTTACCCATCATCCTCCCTGCTTGGGATTGCGGTGTCACTGTGAGTGAAATCAACACCGTGGCTGACAGAGAGGAGCAAGGAAGAGGGAAAACAAAGTCTTGGGAGAGAAATGAGGTGCTCCCCTGTAGATAGAGATGCTGCTGTTTGGATGGAGCCTGAGCCACAGATTCCCAAGAAAGGAGTCACATTTCACTGTTTGATACCCTGCAACCCTGTGCGGATTAGGGAGGTTTAGCTCCCAAAACCTCTGTGGGGAATCCCTCGATCCCTGTCGCATCTTTTAGCTGGATGGAGTGCACCACTGCACTGAGTGGTATAGTGTGCACTGGGACAAGCGCCAAGGCCGCGGCTTTCATGTACAATGGACGTGTTGAGCCGAGCACCAACAAGCGTCACAGCAGGGCTCGCGGGGACAGCATGGCACTGGGAAGGCGCTGGCAGGCGGGCCAGGAAGGTTGGCCATGGGCCAGCGTCAGGTGCCTAGCATCTCACACAGGAAAACGTTTGCTCACCTCATCGCTTGCGCCCACAGATCAGACGAGCGCAAAAAACAGCAATTCGATGAAATTCTCTTCCTCCCTGCTGATCTTGGTGCGGTTTGTTAGGCCTAAAGTAGGTGCAATGCTTCGGAGGTCCACCTCAATACCCTAACCAAGGCTTCTGAAATAGAGCTGTGTGGCGGACTCATACCTGCAGGTACACAGGAGTAACAGTAATGTTCTATATAAGAGGCCAACAGCACTTTGATAGGCCCGGAACATCTGGTGATTAGAGATTCGTTACCGGTGAAATTCACTCCCGACTCGTTCTCTGTTGCCTGGCGATGGAAAGGGAAAGGGGATACTTAGTCAGCACAACTGGATGGATTCAACCACATTTAACCCAGCTCCTCCTAATCAGTGCCCGGGGGAGCAGTTGTTGTTGGGGGTTAACTGCCTTGCTCAAGGGCAGAATGGCAGATTTTTCCACCTTGCCGGCCCTGGGATTCGAACCAGCGACCTTTCGGTTACTGAACCACTAGGCTACCTGCCGCCCACATGAGACATGTAGTATGTAATTCCTTACCTAGCGTGTAGCCTTTTTCTGAGGGAGAAAGAGTTGTAACAGAGACCTCTCTCTCTCCCTCTCTCTCTCTCTCTCTCCCTCTCTCCCTTTCTCCCTCTCCCTCTCTCTGAGCCTGAGGGGGGAAAGCCAGATGAACACGACGGGCCTCCGACTTGTCACAGCAGTTCTTTTCATTTCTTCCCTCGGATGCGGTCGCGCCATGGGTAGCAGGCTCCTCCGCCGCCCCCCTGTTGGGGGTTAGAGCATGAGCTCATTTCACGTGTGACTGGGTGCAAATTAGCATTAGCAGTGCTCCACCCTCCTCCCGCCGCCGCCCCTCATCTCCCGCTGATCTGATGCAGCTCTTAGTAAGAATTACATAAATAACTTCAATGCTAACATCCAGCATAGAAGCACTACTGAGGGCCTATGCCATTCCTACAGAAACCATAGTCAAGCTACAAGCCTCCTTGGTCTGATGTAACTCTACCATCGTTTTGTACGTCAGTGCTAATGGCTCCACACTGATGCAAGTTTTGCAGAAAGTACATTAAATGGCTACTACTGTTATCTGACCCATCTCTCAGGCACTTTTGAGTCTTCTCTATACTACACAGCATTACTGCTTCTGGCTATGTAGCCCATCTCATCTCTGAAGCAATCCAGGGGAAAACCGGTGAAAGCGTGAAAGGTACAAGCCACTAAAAGATGGTATTTGAACGAATGACAAACTTCTGGCACCGATCTTGTCCAGAAGTTGGCCAGTGGCCTGGTTTTCCCATATGGTGTCATCACCTCTACTTTTGCGGCAAATTGGCAGTGAACACAAGCATATGGCATCATCAGTTTTCTGCCTGAATGTTAGTCAGGGTTCTCTTGTCTTATACGCCTCTCCCTCAGTCCTCACATTTTCCCAGATTAATTTGTCTTCTCTCTCTCTCTCTCTCTCTCTCTCTCTCTCTCTCTCTCTCCCCCTCCCTCCCTCCATCTCTCTCTCTTTCCCTCTCCTCATACTTTCCCTCCTCACTTCTTCTTACTTGTTCGACTTATTTCCTCTGTTCCTGTCTCGGTCTCTTTCGTGTTTTCTTTCTCCCCCTCCACCCCTGTTTTTCTCTCTCTTCCATTTCCTCTCGACTTTCCAATATCAGATTCCTCCTCCCCACTGATCATGGCAGACACTGCAAACAATCTTAATAACCGCCTTTCAAAGATAACTACATAGCCCAGACAAGTGAAGATGACAATGATTTTTCTCCTGCCCGCCCGCCGATAAAACCGTCTGCAAATGGAGCGTTAAACCTGATTAAGGAAAGCTTCCACCGAACTGACTACACTGCCAGTTGTTCTTCCCATCTTTCTTTCTCACGCTTTCTTATTTTTTTCTTTTACCCACCCATCCTCGAGCATTTGCCACCAACGGACGCCGTATCCCAGACACCCGCTCCCCTGGTGCCGCCGACGCAAGGCTAGGCACATGAGTGACAGGTGCAGCCAAGAGGAAAAGCAAAATGTGCCACCGCCTCGCTCACTGCAATAGCAATCGCTGCTGCACTCTCAGGGCTAAGCTGACATACTGTATCTCTCCAGGCTGGCTCCTCTGCCTCCTCTCTTCTGGAGCCTAGCAGGGTGGAAGATAGCGGGGTGCCTGGCTGATAATATCCAGCGCTTCGTCAAGGTATCACATTTCACACTTCACAACGTAATTGCCGATCAAATAAGAGATTATTAATGTGCAATTAAATTCTACTCATAATGTTAGCCGAATTCAAATGAGGTTTTTCTTTTCCCCCTCCACACACAATGGATGGGGTAGGAGCGTCAGTATCGTTATGCCTGGCTGGCTCGCTGTCATCCTAGCAGATACACTTCATAGTGTCTCAATCCCCGCCAGCTCTCCACTCACCTCTCCCCCTGGGGATGTTTTGTCCTATTGTATCGGTTCTATCCGAGAAATGTTTGTCTTTGTACCAAAGCCTTGCATGGGTAATAGCGGTCACACCTCAAATAAAAAGAAAACGGGTCCCTCTCTCTGCTGACGGCAGGGAAAGGGTTTCGTGGAGTGTTTTTTGGGATGGCGTGTACGACTGTGTTGACAAGGCTGCCTGACGCGGCGGAGTTGACGGATGCTTGTGCGGCTGTGAGCCGAGTCTGTAGTCTTTGAAGCCAAAGTAAAACCCTGCTTTTTCTGCCCCATTTATATCAATCATTCATCACCAGAGGCCCTGGCTGTCTGTGATTAAAGCTCCACTACAAGAGGCCAACATTTGGATATGGATACATAATTCATACCCACAGACACCAACACTGGCACATATACACACATGCACGCGCCTCACAAACACACACACACACGCGCGCCAGTGCAAGTGCAGTGCAGTGCAGCTTAACCCTATATAGGCCGCGTTATTCTTCTCTGTACACAAACAGACTGCAGTGTATTTGAACTCAGCAGTATGTGGTGGTGGACTTAAGTAAAACTCAATATTGGGAAGGTGTTCCTAATGTTTGGTATACTCAGTGTACGTATATTCCATATTGCAATGAGACTGGCCTATGCTTCCTGTATGTCGATCCGTATTGGGTGCTCAGGTGCCTGACATGACCTTAACATGCAAGACTGAACCATAAAGGGTACAACATTTAAAACATGGAGATGGTGGGGGGGGGTCATATTTGGTGAAGGTTTACGTGGGGGCTATAAGGTGAGAAAAAAACGAAGCATTTCCATCTTTGCTTACCCATTCATCCATCCCTTGCTTCCTCTCCTCCCCTTCCTTCCTTCCCCATGCAGAAAGCATCATAGAGCCGGCCGGCCGACCCACTCTTTACCCCCCACCTCCCACACTGCCGCCACCACCCCCTCCACCGCCCACGTCAGGCTCACGTCGCCGCACTACGACACATCACTCTCTCCCTGGGACGATGATCAAACGGAGGGGCCACCGGCCTCTTTTGTGGAAGCCTTGCCGCCCCCCATGGCCACGGAGAGCGCACTCACCACCAACCGCCCCGTCACCACCCCCCACCACCCACCTCACTCCACCACCCCCCGCCTGCCTGGCCACACCAGCCCTGGCTCCTCCCCTACCGCCTTTGAAGACTCAGGGAGCGGCGAGCCCAGCGGAGACGACCAGGTGGCGGAAGAGGAGGAGAATGAGGAAGAAGGTAGCACCTTCGGAGTTCTGGAGGCGAGCGGAGAGGAGCCAGTTGGTAAATCAAAGCTCTTTCACTTCATTACCCATAATGCTGCTCTGCTGGAGGTCAGAGGTCAGAGTGGGAGGAAAGGGTTGAATATGGGCCTCTGACCTGACTCACGGTTTGATATGTCTCATTGCTACATCATGAAACATTTAAACAGGTCCCTATCTGATATTATACAACCATCATAGAGGTATGCATTGTCAAAGTGTCCTTTGCTTTCAGTTAGGACTAATCCAAATGTTAGGCAGAGAAATACCAGAATGCATTCTAAACCCAAGACTGTTGTCACGGTATCCTCCATTCTTTCAAAATATAAAGCTATTTTCACATTTGAAAAGTTTCTCTCACCACGTAACTGATTTTGTAGAATTGGAAAACAAAAAAGCTGATGAGGTTATTGGCTTATGTCGGGGGATTGTTTCAAGCATGAGTTGTTAGCTTGATAAGAATATCTCTTACCTTGTCATTGCTACATACTGATACGGAAACACGACTCTCTTTCTACACACTAAAATCTCTCTACCGCATTCTGTCCTTATAGCTAAACCACTCCACGATGCACCATACAAAGTTCATTTACCATTCCAAAGCTCTGTGACCCCTCAGTCGCCCAACAGCTTGCTGTGACACTCCTGAATTGATGGAACACAAGCCTTTGCACTTCCTCAGTCGCTAACCCCCCTTGCAGATTTATTCTCTTGTCAGCAGTGGACCGGAGCGCCCATGGCCTGTCTGTCAAGGAGACCTGGGTCTCCTGTCTGCGTGTGTGCATGTGTGTGTGTGCGTGTCTAAGTCTATGTGTGTGTGTGATTGAGGGGAGGGTTTGCATGTGGGTGGATGTTTGTTGGCCAGTTCCATGGCTCTCAGTGAAGCAATACATCGTAGCACCCCCCCCCCCACACACACACAATCGTCGTGCCCGTAAAGATGCCCCGTAGATTCTAACCTCCTCCATCCCTCCGACTCCTTTTCCACAGTTGTTTCTCCACGGACGCAGCGTCTGTCCCGGCGGCTTCGGTTTTACTCGCGGGGGTGATGGCGAGAGTCGTTGAAGAGACAGACTGACGTCTTTAGGACTTATTCAGTGAGCCGCGGTTCTTTGCTCAGCGATCATTTCTAATCTCGGGGTGACCGTAAAGCTGCTCCTCAGAGAACACCGAGCCCCGTACGAGAAAAACGGTTGCAGGCCATTACCCCACGTACTGTGAGAGTAGCCACTGTGAGAGTTTACCCCGTTGGAGACAGCCAGGGTACTCCTAGATTTACAGCAAAGGCAATGTTCTCTGGGACAAAGACTTGGAGATAGCCATCGCCCAATCAGTAGAAAGTTAACGATCAGTGGAAGAGATTAGCTGTTTCTGTGGTCATTTACCTGCCCTCTTCACAAAGTACTTAGTGCCATTATTACGGTCTGCACACTATTATGTAGCCATTACAGGAGGGTTCACATTATGCAGATGAGCTCCAGATGCAGCTATTTGAGACTGGGGTTAAGAGGGCGTTATAAATTGTTATGAACCGTTGTGAAGTGTTATTAAGCATTATGAATCGTCTCCTCCCCAGACCCCACAGTCGCGGCCACCACCATCCCCACGGCGGAAGATCGCTCGTCGTGTGACAACACTCCCTTCGGCTGCTGTCCCGACGGCAAGACGGCCTCCAGCAGTCCTGAGGGAGCCAATTGCCCCCGTAAGTACCCCCAAAACCTCCCTCCTCTTCCCCCCCTTCTCCTGCTCCCCTCCCCGACCTCCTCTCCTTCAACTCCGTAAGGAGGCGCACATTTTGAATATGAAACAATATTGAATCTGGACCTGCGTTGCTTAGTTCTCAACACGCAAACATAAATAGTCACTACCGTCCATGAAGTGAATTATGTCAAACCACATTTGCAGCACGCCACATCACAAATGATGAAACGCATCGTGAATATCCTTGTATGTCAGCTGTGGCAAGGCGCTAATGATGATGTCACACCCACCCGTCACTGATCGATCGATAGCTCATTCAGCCAAACTGTTACCAGTAATAGAGCGTCTCGCGACTTAATCAATATGCCAGACCTATTTCTCATCCCGGGGTAGGCCTGTCACCCAAGATATCACAGTCATTAGGATGGAAATGACAAGTCTGTGGCGACCAGCCAGGTGCAATATCTATCAGCGTAGCGTCTCGCTGTATTTTCCTCCTGTATTGACAAAGCGTCAGTGATCTCTCTGAGAGGAGCTAACCACTAGTCACTATCGCCTATCGTCTGAAGCCTTAGATGACAGCGTTTATCGGGCGATATGAGGCTATCAGAAGGTGTGAAGAAATTGTAGTGGTGCACCGATGGACATAGTGATTGTGTTTTTCTTCCGTTAACCGTATGAATCCCAACAGTACACCCAAAAATGTTTATGCATCAGCGTAGTCGCACGATTTGATCCGGGGTAGCCAAGATAAGCATCAGTGGGAGTGATTCTAATTACTAATACTTTGTTGCCACATCATTTAACCATCTGAAAAGTGTAGTACTGAATGTTATAAGTTTTATATATTTGAATGAAGAAGTCATGTGCATGATTTCCCATGTAATACTACACTTCCAATGCAAGTTGCAAGAGGCAAGTTGCAAGAGGCGAGTTACACTCCGACGAGGCCTTGTAAGTTTCACAGTTCAAAGTGATCTGATAGTCATTCCTCTCTTCGTCTGTCACGGATCATCTGTTTGTCTTCTAAATCTGATCTTTCTCTCTCCTCCCGTCTTTTCTCTCCTTCCCATCCAAACCTCCCCCATTTGCTCCTTTTCAATAGCCGCCTCGTTAGAATTGAACCGATGTGAGACCAAAACAAGTCCTTATCATTCTTATCATGCGATTTTAACCAGCCTATGTCAGTTACCGGTTTGGCGACATTAGGAGACAATTACGGCTATCTTTCACGATAATCATACAAGTGATCTTCTCTTTTTCCCAGGCAAACTCTGAGCAAGGCACTATGATTGATTTGGGCAATTTGTTCGACGAGCCACAGCATGAAACCTCAGCATCAGTGCCTCCCCCTCTCCTTCTCTCCTCCTTTCTGCTTTATTATACTCTTCTCTTTCACGTTGTCTTCAGTGTCGCTGCCACTGTGTTGGAGGAACAGAAGCGAGAGGCCATAGGGGGTTGATGGGTTTTGAACAGGGAATGGGGATGTTTAAGGGCAAATGGGGGAATGTCTTTGCCGAAGCCAGGAACAGTTTCTTAATTTTTGCTATGTGTCTTGTCTGTCTAACTGATCTTTCTCTACTCAGTCCTCCGTGCCTCTGCCAACTTTTGGGACGAGTCTCGGTCTGGTAAACTCCAGTCCATTCCTCCACCCCTTCCGCTTCTCCTCCTCCTCCTCTTCCCCTCTTCTTTCACTCCTCCATATCACACAATCCACACTTTCCACTGTCACTGCGGCCAGTCACAGGCTCCACCCCAACTCCCTACAGTTCCACCCACCCAAACAACCAATCAACAATGACCACACTAACCCTCCTTCCCACATATGCACACACACTCCATCACTAACCCCAGACTGGCACTACCCCAAACGGTCACTGTCTGAAGCTGAGGGCGGGTGGTGGGAGGCACCGCATGCCTCACAGGCACGGGAAGTAGTGTTTTTCTAACATGTGACACCATTTCCTGCCAGCCACCATGAGGTTCAGCGGCTTCCTGCACCTAGACCAGGTGGAAGGCCAGGAGGTCTTCTACACCCCTGAGATGGAGGATCCCAAGTCTGAGCTGTTTGGGGAGACGGCCAGGAGCATTGAGAGTGCTGTGAGTAGCCCACGTACATATAGAACTAGGAGCCATAGATAGGCTACATTCAGTGGTTCATCGTCAGGCTGTCGAGAAAGTGTACTTTGTCTAAGCTAGGGCTGTGCGCATGCATGTACAGTTGAAGTCGGAAGTTTACATACACCTTAGCCAAATACATTTAAACTCTGTTTTTAACAATTCCTAACATTTAATCCTAGTAAAAATTCCCTGTCTTAGGTCAGTTAGGATCCCCACTTTATTTTAAGAATGTGAAATGTCAGAATAAAAGTTGAGAGAATGATTTATTTCAGCTTTATTTCTTTCATCACATTCCCAGTGGGTCAGAATACACTCAATTAGTATTTGGTAGCATTGCCTTTAAATTGTTTAACTTGGGTCAAACGTTTCGGGTAGCCTTCCAGAATTTTGGCCCATTCCTCCTGACAGAGCTGGTGTAACTGAGTCAGGTTTGCTCGCACACGCTTTTTCAGCTCTGCCCACATATTTTCTATGGGATTGAGGTCAGGGCTTTGTGATGGCCACTCCAATACCTTGACTTTGTTGTCCTTCAGCCATGTTGCCACAACTTTAGAAATATGCTTGGGGTCATTGTCCATTTGGAAGACCCATTTGCGACCAAGCTTTAACACCCTGACTGATGTCTTGAGATGTTGCTTCAATATATCCACAGAATTTTCCTACCTCATGATGCCATCTATTTTGTGAAGTGGACCAGTCCCTCCTGAAGCAAAGCACCCCCACAACATGACGCTGCCACCCCTGTGCTTCACGGTTGGGATGGTGTCCTTCGGCTTGCAAGCCTCCCCCTTTTTCCTTCAAACATAACAATGGTCATTATGGCCAAACAGTTCTATTTTTGTTTCATCAGACCAAAAGACATTTCTCCAAAAAGTACGATTTTACGTACGTAGTCTGGCTTTTTTATGGCGGTTTTGGAGCAGTGACTTCTTCCTTGCTGAGCGGCCTTTCAGGTTATGTCGATATAGGACTCGTTTACTGTGGCTATAGATACTTTTGTACCTGTTTCCTCCAGCATCTTCACAAGTCCTTTGCTGTTGTTCTGGGATTGATTTGCACTTTTCGCTCCAAAGTACTTTCATCTCTAGGAAACAGAACGCGTCTCCTTCCTGAGCGGTATGACGGCTGCGTGGTCCCATGGTGTTTATCCTTGCGTACTATTGTTTGTACAGATGAACGTGGTACCTTCAGGTGTTTGGAAATTGTTCATAAGGATGATCCAGACTTGTGGAGGTCTACAATTGTTTTCTGAAGTCTTGGCTGATTTCCTTTGATTTTCCCATGATGTCGAGCAAAGAGGCACTGAGTTTGAAGGTAGGCCTTGAAATACATCCTCAGGTATGCCTCCAATTGACTCAAATTATGTCAATTAGCCTATCAGAATCTTTTAAAGCCATGACATCATTTTCTGGAATTTTCCAAGCTGTTTATAGGCACAGTCAACTTAGTGTATGTAAACTTCTGACCCACTGGAATTGTGATACAGTGAATTATAAGTGAAATAATCTGTCTGTAAACAATTGTTGGAAAAATTACTTGTGTCATGCACAAAGTAGATGTCCTAACCGACTTGCCAAAAATATAGTTTGTTAACAAGAAATTTGTGGAGTGGTTGAAAAATGAGTTTTAATGACTCCAACCTAAGTGTATGTAAACTTCCGACTTCAGCTGTATGCTGCTGGCCTCCAACAGCCATGCCAGCTGTTGAATTGGTATCACAGGCCCCCGCCGAGGCCTAATCTACCGCCTCACAACACTGTGTGTCTGTGTGTGTGTGTGCATCGTACTCCTCACAGGGGCCAGTTGTGGCATTAGATAGCGACACCATGCCCCCTCTAGCCCTCTGTGTGTGTGTGTCTGGTAGAGACTGTGTGCGGATATCACCTAAGGTGAAAACTAGAGAGGGGGAGAAGTGGCCATGTGTCTAGGTCAGTGTGCCGGTGGGGGGATTTTGAGAGGCCTGGCTTGTGTCTGCGCACACACACACGCACACACACTGAATGTAGACACAGATTGGCTTTGCCACACTGCCTGCAGTTCTATCCTCCACACAGCAGGGGCCCCCTTGGAGTCTGTGCAATAATTCCAGCATGCAATTATGGATAATGTAATATAGTTTGGAAAGAAGTGGAGTGGGAGTGTTGTCTCTCACCCCCCTACGAGCAATGTTGTGTGAACAGAGGAGGAAGAGAACAGCAGAACTAAGTGTACGCTTCAAGATCACTTAAAGTGTGGGTTAGCAGCAATAAGCACTGATTCAAATTGGGTCAGGCACTTGGTACAGTACCTTATGTCTCCCTTAAGGTATCAACTTTAGTCGATCGAGATACGTTATGAATGTTAGTCTCTGTTTAGTAGGGAAGCACGACGCCATGTGGATTGTGTATAGTTGAGCTATTTCCTTCCTGACAATGATTTAGACCTCAATTGGGCACCGAATGCACGCACACACACACACACAGTGTGAATCGGAAGCTAAACCAATCAGCAGCCAGCGTGCATCATGCTTACCTGACATTTACAACTGTCTCTGAAAAATAACATGTTCATGTAATTATTCCCCAGCTCTAGTTAAATGTCAATTTGTGCAACCAGACTAGGCCCAATGGGGTTCTACACAGTAGACCTATCCACTAACATAGGTGCATCCAAAATGGCACCCTACTCTCTATAAGTGCATTACTTTTGACCAGGGCCCATTAGTGCTCTGTTTAGGGAATAGGGCCCCATTTGGGATGTAGACATAGTCTTCCCCATCCTTCTGGAGAATAAGTTCACTGCACTCAAATTGAACGAGCCACTGCACAGAGCGTATTACCTCGCTCATTCATCATTGCTGGGTATTCATTAGGCACAAAAAGGAACAAACAGACTCAAACAGACTACCTGAACTTGCTTGATTTAGTTCTCCATTGCAAAATGTTTTGCTTTGGTGTGTACTAATCAATGTCTGTTTCTTCCTCCCTGGCTCAGCTGAACGAGTTGTTCCGGAAGTCAGAGGTGCAGAAGGACTTCATGAGTGTCCGCGTCCGCAGCCTGGCTCCCAGCAACTCCATCTTGGCCTTTGTCGAGGCCCACTTTGACTCAGGTAACACAGAACAGGACAGTTTCGGGAATCATCATAATTAAAAAGTTGGGTTCAGTGGCGAAGGTGCGTAAAGGAATTCAGATATGACGCCATTTTTTCAGTACTATTCATTCATCTTTTCAGCACTATTCGGTCTTAATCTACGGTGCGTGACATGGTTCAATGTGCCAATAAATCAGCACAATCAGCTTTTACATATTTTCTTTTTTTTTTCTGCCGTCTTGGAGCTAAATGTGGGGTGATGTATACTGTGCTAATGCCCATACAAAAATAATAATAACGGAGAGCACTGTACAATACAGCAAACTTTGCAAATGAAGCGTTTGTGGTAAGTACATGGGGCCGCCGTCATAATACACCTGGAAACTTCAAATCAAACATTTTCTGTAAGAAAGTATTGAGGAAAATTCCTTTTGGAATTTCAGTTTACTTCCTGAATTGACTGAATTCAAATGGAATTGACCCATACCGTGATAAAAACACACTTGTTTACTGTATGGCAAATGTAATGTAATGGCTAATGGTACACATTCTTAAATCCCTTTTTCAATAACCACATAGTATGCCATCATATATAATGTTAGTGACACTTTTGTTACTGGTTAGGCTGTGGTCTTTATGGAAAGTGTCAAAATGATTTCCCCTCAGTAGTTATTTTTCCTTTGATACCAAATTAATCTCTCCCTCACTAACGTAATTGCTATGCGTTACAACAACACTCAAAGTCATTCCATTTTACAAAGCACCTTGGCTTTGTCATTTTAAACCTTGGCTTTGTTATTTTCTTTTATTCGGAGGGGGGATATATTTGTTAATTGTCAGAGCCAAAAGGGACAAAACTAACAAAACGACATCAACAACAACCAAATCCTCAGAGTGAGCTTGGTGGCGTTGTATATTTGGAGCTGGCTTCATTTCAGCCCCCCCCAGAGTACTGTTAGTGAGTACTGTTTTTACCAGATTTTATCAGATACAAATCTCGCCCTCCTTTTCTCTTTTTACGGGCTTCGCTCAGCGTCTTTTACATTCGCACAGGAGACGCTGCCATAAAGGCGCTCTGCTTTGGCCAGTTAAAACAGCCATCTGTGGAAAACATTATGAGAACGATTCATCTGAACCTCAGTGGAACCTTGTTGGACGGTTGGAGGACAACTGATCCCCTGGGTGTGTTGTTGTATCGTAGCGACCTCGATCGCTCTCTTTTAAATTCACTGTTATGAGCTAAGGAGAGGGAGGTTCATTTTCTATGTTTTAGGATATTGCTCTGCCTGCTTGTTCAGTCTTTCTCAAACCTTTCCTCTGGGATGAGACGTTTCACAGTTCTGTTTTAGCCTCACCTGATTCATTAATCAAGGGCTTGATGATTAGTTGACAAATTGAATCAGGTGTGCTCGCTCTGCGATAGATTAAATACATGGGAGCACATAGAACAGCTGTCCTGGTTGAGTCTTGTTGTGAACGGCTTTGTCGCCCATGTTGTGCCACAGAGACCAGGTACACAGTGGAGGACATCGAGGGAGCCCTGCTCAAGCAGCTGAAGGCAGCCAAGGAGACAGCCATCATGGTAAAGAAGCCAGAGGAGGAGAACATTCGCTTCACCAACTACGGTAGGACAAGCACCTGCAGGATTGGCTTGCGTTGTTTACTGTAATTGCAAAAATGAAGTGGTATAAAGGAGATGAAATGTATAAAAATTATTAAATAAAATGAAGGCATGATTAGACGTTTTTTGGCATACGCTCTCCTTGACATTTGCTGTCTCTCTGAATGTCTCGCTCTCTCATCAGGCCTCTCCTCCCTCCCCTACTTCACCACAACCACCACTACCACGGCCACAGCCACCACCCCCACCGCCAGCACCTCCCCCTTCATCACAAGCCGTCCCCCGGCCACCACCCGCCGCCCTTACACCAGCCGCCGGACTACCACCGCCCCCTCGCCAGTGACCACCCCGGCCCCCACTACTACCATCACCCCCCTCCACAGGGCCAGGCCTGTGCCCCACCACACCAAGGCCCAGCGGCCCTGCGACTCCCACCCCTGCCGCCACGGGGGCACCTGCGAAGACGACGGGGCCGACTTCACCTGCATCTGCCCCGCCGGGAGAGGGGGCGCCGTCTGCGAGAAACGTGAGTGTGGAGCCCCCGTCCTTCCTTCCTTTGACCCACACGCAGACACACACGCAGACACACACGCAGACACACACGCAGACACACACGCAGACACACACACAGACAGACAGACACACACCCTAGGTAGTTTCCCTTCAGACTTTGGGTCAGTGCCATCTTTGAAAAGGAGTTGGAATGAAATTCATAAAGTTCAACACAATCCCATAAGAGAACATTAGGTTCCTATTAATGTCCTGAACTGACAGTGCTGAGCTGGAACTGACCCCCTACCGTGCATTAAAGACAAAACCCAATTCCATACAGCTTATATTAGATTCCAATCTATTTGACTCAATAGACATCCAGCATCTATCAAAGTCCCTACACCCGCTATCTAAATAACCAATGAGGTTAGCGACCAATGAGCACTTTACCAATCAACACTAAAGTAAACTCCTATCAAGTCAGCGTCTGCTGCGCCGAGCCACAAAATCAAGCTTGGAGTGCCGTCGGAGCACTCTGAGCTTTTCTCCTTCGTTTCTCCCCTTTGGTGGTCTCTGATAAGAAACCACCTCACACAGCTGCATCTTAACATAATTGACCCTAATTTCTTTGATGGGGATTAGTTGGTAGAAATCAGTGTGTTTGAGTCGGAGTGTGTGTGAGTGGCTAAGTGACGGCTGCGGCACAACACCATAGCCTCCCTTGGATCAATCAAATCATTAGATGAGAGGATTTCATCAACCACCATTCTCCCCAGACGGAGAGAGGCGGCTCAGGAGTCTGTTGAGTTTGGCGAAAAGGATGATAATGATGATATAATAGTGTGTGTGTGCTACAAAAGTCTGATTATAAAGTCGAAAATACGTCATCATGCTTTCTTTTCCAACCTGACGATACACACCAGCACACGGGTCACGGGTTCTCCTTCTGTCTGTTTGTTGGGCCAGAATAGCTGAACTAGGCTCTTGTCTCCAACTTTTAAACA
The DNA here is from genome assembly GCA_030435695.1 of Brachymystax lenok tsinlingensis. Lineage (NCBI taxonomy): Eukaryota > Metazoa > Chordata > Actinopteri > Salmoniformes > Salmonidae > Brachymystax > Brachymystax lenok. The sequence goes on along the minus strand of CM059802.1, from coordinate 33,035,902 downwards.
TGCACCGACCATAGAGTTGGAAAGAGGGCCCACCACTTATTTTTGCCATTGTCACTTCTGCCACAGGCTTTGTGGTTAGCGTGGTTACCTCTATCCAACTCTATGGTACGAACATTACACGTTATACAGTATGTGACATCCTCCCATCGCCCCTGTTTTCTCAGTGATCAAGTACTTCATTCCGGCGTTCGGGGGTAAGTCCTACCTGGCCTTTGACACCATGAAGGCTTACCACACGGTCCGCATCGCCATAGAGTTCAGGGCCGCCGAGATGACCGGCATCCTCCTCTTCAACGGCCAGGATGGCAAGAAGGACTTCCTGTCTCTCACCCTGGTCAACGGCAAGGTGGAGCTCAAGTGAGTGGACGGGAGGAGGGGATGAAACAGAAAGTAATAAACCAGAAAGAAGTTCAGTTAACAAGGGATGTGAAAACAGTGAGCTATAGATGGACCCAGAACCACATAAGCTTGGTTTTGTTTGGGATGAATGAAGGGGTAGAGGCTAAAATGAGACAACTTTTAACTTTTCATATTTTTTCACACACATGCACACACGCTCTCTCTATTCACACATGCGTATTAATACATGAATATCTCTCTCTATTTGCAAATGTGTAATAATACATTAATCTCTGTCTCTCTATTCACAAATGTGTATTAATACATGAATCTTTCTCTCTATTCACACATGTCTCTTGGCAACTGTAAAGAATCAAATACTTCTTGAAATAAAATAGAATAGAACATTATGTTAATATCAATGAGTATCAAGCTCTAAGGATCACAATGACTTGCCTAGTTAAATAAAAAAAAATAGAAAAAGTAAAGAAATATAATACCATACATTCTCAACCAAGTTAGCTTTAGGAACATATATGACAGTTAATCAGGAGTGTCTGTGCAACCATGAACCTCTAAACTGTTGCCTTTCTCCAGGTCTACATTTGTATGCAGTATGGGTTTCCAATATCCAGTTTCCCATATCAACATTAAGTCTTTTTTCATTGCAGATTATCCATTGAACATATACACTGAGTGTACAAAACATTGTGAACACCTGCTCTTTCCATGACATAGACTGACCAGGTTGAATCCAGGTGAAAGCTATGATCCCTTATTGATGTCACTTGTTAAATCCACTTCAATCAGTGTAGATGAAGGGCAGGAGACAAGTTAAAGAAGTTAAAGAAGGATAACCTTGGATTATGTATGTGTGCCATTCAGAGGGTGAATGTGCAAGACAAGATATTGAAGTGCCTTTGAACGGGGTATGGTAGTAGGTGCCAGGCGCACCGGTTTGTGTAAAGAACAGCATAGGCCAGAGTCCCTGTCGAACACTTTCAACACCATGTAGGGGAGGAGGGACGTGCACCTCAATATTAGGAAGTTGTTCTTAATGTTTTGTACACTGTGTATAAAGATAATGGTTTGTTTCCCACCCCCAGGTTCAACACAGGTTCGGGCACAGGCACCTTGGTCAGCAAGGTCCAGATTAAGCAGGGTCGCTGGCACCAGCTGGTGGTGACGAGGAACCGGCGCAACGCCATGCTGAGCGTGGACAATGAGCCCCACATCGACGGCGCCAGCCCTCCCGGCACCGACGGCCTCAACCTGGACACACACCTGTTCATCGGAGGGGTGCCCGAAGACATGATGACAGAGTAAGGCCTGACTTGAAGCATATACATAAGTAAATGTTATGTATGTATGGTTATATATACCATGGCATTGTTGAGTACTTGTTTCTTATTGGCTTGAATGACATTCTAGGGTGTGCATTATTTCCGGTATATCGGCACAGGAGAATTCAATGGCTATAGTTAATTCTTACATGTTTTTTTTAGCTGCTTTTTAAAGCAGAAGTCGAATTGAAACATTATTGGTATTGCTGAATTCGATGATCATAATATCATGCTAAGACTGTTTGGTTAGCTAAACTAGCAAGTCTGTTTGATTACCATGGCAACTACTGTAGCTATATAGTAAACTTCCTAGCTACTTCAGTGGATGTTGAACAGCAAATGGAACACATTTCTAGTGGCAAATGGAACACATTTCTAGTGGCAAATGGAACACATTTCTAGTGGCAAATGTGTTCATTTATAGCCATGGTATGATAATCAACTCAGGGCTCTATGCATTCTCAGAAAAATAATGCAACTCTGTGGAAGGTTAGTTCCACTCCGTTAGCCCGTCGTGGAACACATCTTCCACGTCGTTAATTATTTTCCATAGAATGCATAGCCCCTCACTGATTATCTCTTATGTATATGGAGAAAAGATGATTAATGGAGAAATAAGATTTTAGTTGTTGAGTTAAACCACTCCCATAGTGGTTTATTGAGAAGCACACACAGCGAGCAGTATATGTTTGTTTTTTCTGTCTAGCACAGAGTTAAATAACTGTCGGATAGTTGCCATTCACACACTCCCTCTCCCCTCCCTCTTCCTGCCTCCATCCACAGTGTGAAGGACAGAACCTCCATCGGTACAGGTCTGGTGGGCTGTGTGCGCATGCTGGACGTCAACAACCTGGTGTACAACCTGCAGGAGAAGAGTGGCAACGTGCTGTACGGCACCGGCGTGGGCGAGTGTGGCAACAATCCGTGCCAGCCTAACCCTTGCAAGAATGGCGCTCTATGCCAGGTCAAGGAGGCCGAGATGTTCCACTGCAAGTGTATCAACGGCTACTCCGGTGAGCCAAACATTTTTTGTTTCTAACAACGGACCTCCAGTTCACCACTACAGTGAGGGAAAAAAAGTATTTGATCCCCTGCTGATTTTGTACGTTTGCCCACTGACAAAGAAATTATCAGTCTATAATTTTAATGGTAGGTTTATTTGAACAGTGAGAGACAGAATAACAACAAAAAAATCCAGAAAAAACGCATGTGAAAAATGTTATAAGTTGATTTGCATTTTAATGAGGGAAATAAGCATTTGACCCCCTCTCAATCAGAAAGATTTCTGGCTCCCAGGTGTCTTTTATACAGGTAATGAGCTGAGATTAGGAGCACACTCTTAAAGGGAGTGCTCCTAATCTCAGTTTGTTACCTGTATAAAAGACACCTGTCCACAGAAGCAATCAATCAGATTCCAAACTCTCCACCATGGCCAAGACCAAAGAGCTCTCCAAGGATGTCAGGGACAAGATTGTAGACCTACACAAGGCTGGAATGGGCTACAAGACCATCGCCAAGCAGCTTGTTGAGAAGGTGACAACAGTTGGTGCGATTATTCGCAAATGGAAGAAACACAAAAGAACTGTCAATCTCCCACGGCCTGGGGCTCCATGCAAGAGCTCACCTCGTGGAGTTGAAATGATCATGAGAACAGTGAGGAATCAGCCCAGAACTACACAGGAGGATCTTGTCAATGATCTCAAGGCAGCTGGGACTATAGTCACCAAGAAAACAATTGGTAACACACTACGCCGTGAAGGACTGAAATCCTGCAGCGCCCGCAAGGTCCCACTGCTCAAGAAAGCACATATACATGCCCGTCTGAAGTTTGCCAACTGGGTGAAAGTGTTGTGGTCAGATGAGACCAAAATGGAGCTCTTTGGCATCAACTCAACTCGCCGTGTTTGGAGGAATGCCCTCATTAAAATGCAAATCAATTTATAACATTTTTCACATGCGTTTTTCTGGATTTTTTTTGTTGTTATTCTGTCTCTCACTGTTCAAATAAACCTACCATTAAAATGATAGACTGATCAGTTCTTTGTCAGTGGGCAAACGTACAAAATCAGCAGGGGATCAAATACTTTTTTTCCCTCACTGTATATCTGGGATCAAATAGGATTTGTTTTCTTTTAAATACTTTAGCTGCTCTTGATTGAGCTTGTCGGCTGGCGAAATGGAACCAATAACAATGGAATGGAAATGCACTCCAGTCAGGCTCAATCAAACGCTCAAAAGTATACGAAAGCAAGCCAATACTATTTCAACCCGTGTCTAGGGAATTCCCAGGTTTTAGCTATTATCAGCTATTAGCTATTATCTTGTTTAAGACTTTTAGGTGTGATGCAGTACAGAAACATTAAAGACTATAACCAAATTCCCTCACCTGGTCTTAGCCCCCTCTCGCCTTTTTTAGAGTGGTCACAGTCCACTAGGTCTAAGCTAAGTGTTGTTAAATGGTACTAGCCACCCTCCGGGCCTAGTGAAGCATGGCCCCTATAGCTTTTAAATTATGCTGCTGCTCTCTGCCTCCAGCAGCACACTCCACACACACAGACTAGGAACCAGTTTGAGAGGAGAAATACGAGATCTTTGTGGCTTAATGATCAGCCTAGTTATGAACTTGGTAATGCTAAGACTGGGAGAGATGAGAGAGGTAGAGAGTGTGTGTGTGAGAGGGAGAGTAACAGAAATGGGGGAGACAGAAATGGATCGAGATAGGCTCTCTCCCATAGCTATCTATTACACTTAGAGATAGTGTAATAGATGGCTATGGGAGAGAGCCTTTCTTCAGAACTCAGTGGGAGGGGTTCATTAGAGCATTCTCCTCGCCTCAGGCGGCTCTGGCTACGGAAATAATGATGGCTGAATTGGGAAGCGTCCTGGCTAGTGTAGGGCGACGCCATTTCAGCCATCCGGAAGCCATTCAAGCCACCTCTCCCACATCCAGGAACAAAGGCTCCATAAGCATAGCAGAAAGGCAGCAAAGGGTGCTTGGGTCTTTCCTTAATCTGCACATTTAATATTTCTAAATCCTATTAGAAAATGACCTCTCTTACTGAGGAAATCCATCCTCATCCTCTTCTCACACGGAATGGAGGCAAAATGGTCTGAAAAGATTGGGTTGTATTTATTAGGGCATACCATAGTAAAGCGTTTTGTAATGGGACATGACAAAGAGCGTTTCTTATTGGATAAGTTCAGGTAGTTTCAGTCCATTTTCTTCACTTTGGTGCCTAATGAATACAACCCTGTTTTTTTTCTGGTGATGGCGAACTCCAGGTCCGACGTGCGCCGACACCCACAACCCGTGCGAGCCCAACAGATGCCACTCCTCGTCCCAGTGCCAGGTGCAGCCGGAGGGAGGGTACAAGTGCGAGTGTCCCATGGGACGCGAAGGACGCCACTGCGAGAAAGGTACTGCCACCATCTTTAAAACAAGTATAACCTAGCATGTGCGTGTGCGTGTATGCGAGTATGAGTGTATCTGATTTGACATTTTATTGTCATATCAGCCCTACTTGAACAACAAACATTTTATTTCAAAAAGGAAACACCAGAAGAGGAAAACAACAACATTTGCTTACGATAACACAATGTATGGTACAGCACATCAATTCGATTATCTGTTCTCAATTCATCAATTCTCCACCGCTGCATGCTAGCATGGCCCCCTTCGCATATCATCCTGCCTCAGTGTTCCGGTCAGGATTCACGGTGGAAAATCGACCCAAATTTCCCTCTTTTTCCCACCGTCTCTTTTTCTCTCCGTGTCGTGACGCTCGGTCTCTCCATCCTGCATCCTGAGGGAGATCAAATGCAGAGAGACGGGCCACCGCCTACAGGGTCTCCGGCACACAGCGGAGCGCGGCAATTGGCCCGTCGGGCTATTAGCGCAATCGTCTCGGCTTCGGTTGTTTACGAGCCTTACCATAGCCTAGCCGTTCTCCGTCTCTCTCCCGCCCACAGGTGTTGTGTTGAAATGTGTTCGCTACTACTTAGCTCCACGGGGAAGCGGGTTGAAGCTCTGGGCCGCAGCTTGGGAGCAGATCCTAACACACCTGAGCTGCGTTTGAAGTTTAGCATTAGCGCTTTCAGCAATTATGTTTGCAACAGTTGTTTTTGCTCTCTTTTTTTCCCCCCCACGATATCCACCACATTCTCATGGATGTTTTCAGAATATTAAAGCTTGAAAAGACTGAATGAAGGATGGTGTTCAAAAGTGAAGTCTATTGATTTATACTAAGACACACAGGCATAGACAAATACGCACAGTCTCTCTCATACATTCACACACACACACACAAGGACACACACTCCTAGCCCCACTGGGTCACAAGTCCCAGTTAGCAGGTGATTAAAATAAATTGGGGGGAACTGAAAATCACTGTGAGGGAAAGAGTGTCTCACGCGCTGAGGGCTTCGATGAAATCAATGAGATGACTAATGGCATCAATTCTCTGCCTGTGGTGATTAATGAAGAAGTCACTCAGCCTGAGTGTCTGGCCAACACAGGTTTTGGATCAGATAAGAAGCCCTCTTTCAGTGGCTTATGTTAAGGGCTGTGTTGAGAACAGTTAAAGGGATACTTCGAGATTTTGGCAATGAGGCCCGTTATCTACTTCCCCAGAGTCCGATGAACTCGTGGATACTATTTTTATGTCTTTGTGTCCAGTATGAAGGAAGTTAGAGGTAGCATGCTAGTAGATACCCATAGACTTCCAGGCATTGCTCTAATGCTAGTTAGCATTGGCTCGCGAAACTACCTATAACTTTATTTGTACTGGACATAGACATAAACATGTATCCTTTAAAGAAAGGATCCCTCAGATCAGATATAAAAAAAATATTCAGCGGCGTATGCTTTAAAGGCTGTACTGGGAACATTTAAAGACAGGTGGTGTGGCCGACCGCCTACTCAAGGGAAGCTCTGGGTAGACAGAGTTGTATTGATAAGTATTCGAGTGCCCCTCCCCAGTATTTGTCTGCAGACCACCATTCAACCACACAAAGCTTCTCTACTGGAACTCCATGTGAGATTTTCTGTTCGAACCGTCTATTGGTCTACTTTCCTTACCTCCCTTTACCTTGTAACTCACTAATCTTCCTTTTTTTTATTTATGTTTTTAATTAAGAATGTGTTTGTCTTGCTTTTTGTGTATTGTGTAGTTGAGTGTATAGTGTGCTTGTTGTTTGTTGATGTGTTAATGCAGGGCTGCGAAACAGACCGTGGTCTCACCGTTAATAAAGGTTCAAGAAAATACAAAAATGATCTGATGTCACACACTTATCTGAGTACCTGGACATTTTCTTGTGACAAAGCCAATGTTGTGTGTGTGTGTGTGTGTGTGTGTGTGTATGTATGCCTTTCGTACATGTGTGTGTAGCTCAAGGAACTGAACCCCACACACATACACTCTGTAAACTGGCTGAGTTCCAAGGTAGCTCTTCCCTTTCCGTATTATGACAGCCGGTTTGACAGTTTGTCTGCAGCGGTGCTCCTATTCTCCTCTCCTCTGTGAGCGTTGTTAGTCGTCTCCTGCGCAATGGCTAATTAGCTTTCTCATCTCCGTCTGCCTCCCTTCCCCACCCTGACTCAGCGAGCTAATCCTGCCTAATTACCAATGAAAAGAGCCTTGCAGCCCCAAACTGTGTGTCGCACACAGTCTGGGTGGATGAAGACTAGGCAATCCTTGTTATCTAAAACGGACCCCCTGGGTGGGTAACACTGAGTTCACCCAATGTCCCCCTGACTTGCTGCATAAGCCATATTATTGCCGTACACATGCATAGTGCTGTCGTAAGGATGACATAATGCCTGTTGTAATGCATTCCGTTTTCTAAAACAATGTTTCAGTGTCGGAGAAGAAAGGGGCCTACATGCCGTTCTTTAGCGGAGACTCTTACCTAGAGCTGAAGGGATTGCACACCTACGGTCACGATCTCCAGTAAGTCAAACGCTCTTTTCACTACACAGACTCTAGGAATTACATAAACGACAGCATGTTTCCACATGATATACAGGAGTTGGTACTGAGGAGCTGTGAATTGATGTAATAGCAGATAGATACTTTAAGCTGTGCCTTGGGCAGAACAGTCCTATGGTAGATAGAGTAGAAAATAATTCAATGGAACAGAGCAGATAATCGTCCTCCATAGAAACAGAATTCTATAGAAATGTAAAGTACTTCATTACATTTTGTATGTTGTCGTCTATGGTGGAAATCCTTGTCAGTCTTGTGTAGGTTACACAAAGGAACACACAAGCACAGTTACAGTCACATAGAGGATATACAGTGTCTTGAGAAGGTATTCACACCCCTTGACCTTTTACACATTTAATAAAATAACAGTAACAAGGCTATATACTCTGTTCCGGTACAGAGTCAATGTGCGGGGGCAGTGGTTAGTCAAGGTAATATGTACAGTTGAAGTCAGAAGTTTACATACACCTTAGACAAGTACATTTAAACTCCGTTTTTCACAATTCCTGACATTTAATCCCAGTAAGAATTCCCTGTCTTAGGTCAGTTAGGATCACCACTTTATTTTAAGAATGTGAAATGTCAGAATACAAGTAGAGAGAATGATTTATTTCAGCTTTTATTTCTCATCACATTCCCAGTGGGTCAGAAGTTTACATACACTCAATTAGTATTTGGTAGCATTGCCTAAATTGTTTAACTTAACTTTAACCTTCCACAAGCTTCCCACAATAAATTGGGTGAATTTTGGCCCATTCCTCCTGACAGAGCTGGTGTAACTGAGTCAGGTTTGTAGGCCTCCTTGCTCGCACACACTTTTTCAGTTCTGCCCACAAATTATCTATAGGATTGAGGTCAGGGCTTTGTGATGGCCACTCCAATACCTTGACTTTGTTGTCCTTCCGCCATTTTGCCTTCCGCCACTTTGGAAGTATGCTTGGGGTCAATGTCCATTTGGAAGACCCATTTGCGAACAAGCTTTAACTTCCTGACTGATGTCTTGAGATGTTGCTTCAATCTATCCACATAATTTTCCTACCTCCATGATGCCATCTATTTTGTGAAGTGCACCAGTCCCTCCTGAAGCAAAGCACCCCCACGACATGATGCTGCCACCCCGTGCTTCACGGTTGGGATGGTGTTCTTCAGCCAGCAAGCCTTCCAACCTTTCTTCCAAACATAATGATGGTCATTATGGCCAAATAGTTCTATTTTTGTTTCATCAGACCAGAGGACATTTCTCAAAAAGTATGATCTTTGTCCCCATGTGCAGTTGCAAACCTTAGTCTACCTTTTGTATGGTGGTTTTGAAGCAGTGGCTTCTTCCTTGCTGAGCGGCCTTTCAGGTTATGTCGATATAGGACTCGTATATGATATGCACTTTTCGCACCAAAGTACGTTAATCTCTAGGAGACAGAACGCGTCTCCTTCCTGAGCGGTATGACGGCTGTGTGGTCCCATGGTGTTTATACTTGCATACTATTGTTTGTATAGATGAACATGGTACCTTCAGGCATTTGGAAATTTCTCCCAAGGATGAACCAGACTTGTGGAGGTCTACAATTCTTTTTCTGAGGTCTTGGCTGATTTCTTTTGATTTTCCAATGATGTCAAGCAAAGAGGCACTGAGTTTGAAGTTTGGCCTTGAAATACATCCACAGGTACACCTCTAATTGACTCAAATGATGTCAATTAGCCTATCAGAAGCTTCTAAAGCCATGACATCCTTTTGTGGAATTGTCCAAGCTGTTTAAAGGCAGAGCCAACTTAGTGTATGTAAACTTCTGACCCCACTGGAATTGTGATCCAGTGAAATAATCTGTCTGTAAACAATTGTTGGAAAAATTACTTGTGTCATGCACAAAGTATGTCCTAACCGACTTTCCAAAACTATAGTTTGTTAACAAGAAATTTGTGGAGTGGTTGAAAAACGAGTTTTAATGACTCCAACCTAAGTGGATGTAAACTTCCGACTTCAACTGTACATGTAGGAAGAAGTAAAGTGACTATGCATGGATAATAAACAGAGAGTTGCAGCATCGTACAAATGGGGGGTGGGGACAATGCAAATAGTCCGGGTAGCTATTTGATTAACTGTTCAAGAGTCTTATGGGTTGTGGGTAGAAGCTGTTAAGAAGCCTTTTTGTCCTAGTCTTGGCGCTCCGATACCGCTTGCCGTGTGGTAGCAGAGAGAACAGTCTATGACTAGGGTGGCTGGAGTCCATGGCAATAAGTTCAGGAGTAAAACATTTCTTAACTAGTCACACAATAAGATGAATGTACTCACTCTTGGTGCAATAATAATGTTTAAAATTACTTTTGAAGGATTACCTCATCTCTATACCACACACATACAATTATCTGATTCAACCATAAAGACCAGGGAGGTTTTCCAATGCCTCGCAAAGAAGGGCACCTGGTAGATGGGTAAAAAAGCAGGCATTGTATATCCCTTTGAGCATGTTGAAGTTATTAATTACACTTTGGATGGTGTATCAATACACCCAGTCACTACAAAGATACAGGCGTCCTTCCTAACTCAGTTGACAGAAAGGAAGGAAATGGTGACTTTCAAGCAGTTACAGTGTTTAATGGCTGTGATAAGAGAACTGAGGATGGATCAACAACATTGTAGTTACTCCATAATACTTGATTGGCAGAGGGAAAAGAAGGAAGACTATACAGAATACAAATATTCCAAAACATGCATCCTCTTTGCAACAAAGCACTGAAGTAATACTGCAAAAACAATGTTTTGTCCTGAATACAAAGTGTTATGTTTGAGGCAAATCCAATACAACACATTACTGAGTACCACTCTCCATATTTTCAAGCATAGTGGTGGCTGTATCATGTTATGATTAAGCTTGTAATCGTTAAGGACTGAGGTTTTCAGGATATAAAAGAAACGGAATGGAGCTATAAGCACAGGCAAAATCCTAGAGGAAAACCTGGTTGTCTGCTTTCCACCAGACACTGGTATATTAATTCACCCTTCAGCAGGACAATAACCTAAAACACAAGACCAAGTCTACACTGTAGTTGCTTACGAAGAGGACAGTGAATGTTCCTGAGTGGCCGAGTTACAGTTTTGACTGAAGTCTGCTTGAAAATCTGTCAAGAATTGAAAATGGTTGTCTAGCAATGATCAACAACCAATTTGACAGAGCACAAATATATATTCTTAATAAAATAGGCAAATATTGTACAATCTAGGTGTGCAAAGCTCTTAGAGACTTACCCCGAAAGACTCACAGGTGTAATCTCCAAAGGTGATTCTAACATGTATTGACTCAGGGGTGTGAATACTTATGTAAATTAGATTTTTCTGTATTTCATTTTCAATACATTTGCAGAAATTTCTAAAAACACATTTTCACTTTGTCATTATGGGCTATTGTGTGTAGATGGGTAAGATTATACACTTTTTAAATCCGTTTTGAATTCATGCTGTAACACAACAAAATGTGGAAGAAGAAGGGGTGTGAATACTGTAGCGTCAGGCCCTGTAGTGTCACATTGTGAAAAGGTCAGATAGACAGAACAATTGAAAGACAGACAAGCACAGTAGACAAGTGGTTAATACCAAGTCTGGCCTCTGTTCAGCGCTGGTATTTGTTTATTGTTTGTCTTTTGTCTGGCGTTTGTTTACTCATGATGTTTGTGCTTTGTCTTTGCCTGGTTGTTTACCATTGTTTGTGTTTTGTCTGCAGCCAAAAGGTCAGCATGACGGTGGTGCTCATGGCCAATGACTCCAACGGCATGATCTTCTACAGCGGCCAGAAGACTGACGGCAAAGGTGACTTCATCTCCCTCTCCCTCAACGACGGCATCCTGGAGTTTCGCTATGACCTGGGCAAGGGCCCCGCTGTCATCAGGTGGGCACCGCACTAGAACCCCATAGTGACTCTAGTCTAGAACCCCAGAGTGATTTTACTCTAGATCCCCATAGTGACTCTAGTCTAGAATCCCTAATCTAGAGCACCACAGTGACTAGTGTGTAGAGCCAAATATTGACTCATGTCTAAAACCCCATGGTTACTCTAGTCTAGAACCCCATAGTGACTTGCGCCTAGAACCCCATGGTTACTCTTGTTTAGGACCCCATAGTGACTAGTATAGCAACCGGTAGCAACTCTAGTATAGAACCCCGTAGCAACTCTAGTCCAGAACCCTATAATGACTTTTGAACCCCGTAGTGACTGTAGAACATAGTCTGGACTCCTTGTTAGCTGGGTTATTGTGGTCTCTTTTGATTTTAGATTGTACTTGTGTGTTTTGAGACGTCCCTAACCACTTGGCTCGTTTGTGTGTGTTCCTCTCATGCAGGAGTAAAGATAAGATCAAGATGGGCGTGTGGAACACAGTGAACCTGGAGCGGGCCAATCGAAAGGGAGAGATTAACATCAACGGAAAGGACCCAGTCAGAGGAGAGTCGCCGGTGAGACAGACAGAGAGAGCTAGCATGCTAGGCTTATCAGACGTCTTTATGATTAGCCTAGCTATTAGCATGCAAGGCAAACCGGCTATGAGTATGCTATCATACAAGGCAATATGCAGCCTTGCTTATGCTTAACCTGCGCTACTGGGCAGGATGGGCTCGTGGTAATGGCTGGAGCAGAATTAGTGGAATCAAATACGTCAAACACATGGAAACCATGTGCTCCATTGCAGCCATTGTTATGAGCTGTCCTCCCCTCAGCAGCCTCCCGTGATATGCCCTTATCAAAGGATGTGTTCAACCTAATGCGCTGTATACTCCCAGAGTTCACTGTTGATGATACACCAGAGCTGACTCAGCAAAAATATTTCCCTAGTTGAGGTCCTCGATAAGGGCATACACACTACCAGGGTTGTATTTGAAAACACATTCCACTGTCTTCTGACAGCTCGTCAAGATGAGAAATAGTATACTCGAGACGTAGAGGGCACGTTTGACAGGTCGTCTCTTATCTGGAAATGACTCCTCCTTTTTTTTAAATCCTTTTTATCTGCCATATTTGACTCTGCTGAAATGCCTAAACTGTAGTACGATCTTGTTCCTATTTGTTGCATTCACGAAACATAGCCTCTATGGCCCGAGTGGTATACACCCGTTAGCATGACTTACCTTTGAGCTCCGAGTGGTATACACCCGTTAGCATGACTTACCTTTGAGCTCCGAGTGGTATACACCCGTTAGCATGGCTTACCTTTGAGCTCCGAGTGGTATACACCCGTTAGCATGACTTACCTTTGAGCTCCGAGTGGTATACACCCGTTAGCATGACTTACCTTTGAGCTCCGAGTGGTATACACCCGTTAGCATGGCTTACCTTTGAGCTCCGAGTGGTATACACCCGTTAGCATGACTTACCCTTTGAGCTCCGAGTGGTATACACCCGTTAGCATGACTTACCTTTGAGCTCCGAGTGGTATACACCCGTTAGCATGACTTACCTTTGAGCTCCGAGTGAAGCAAAGACCTTCAATGGTGCTCTTTGGAGATACTGTATATAGATGGAAAGATGGAGAAAACAAAGAATGATACCCAAGCAATAAACCAGATAAAGTCGAAGTCGGAAGTTTACATAAACTTAAGTTGGAGTCATAAAAACTTGTTTTTCAACCACTCCACAAATTTCTTGTTAACAAACTATAGTTTTGGCAAGTCCAAACGCCTGAAGGTACCACGTTCATCTGTACAAACAATAGTATGGAAGAATAAACACCATGGGACCACGCAGCCGTCATACCGCTCAGGAAGGAGATGCGTTCTGTCTCCTAGAGATGAACGTACTTTGGTGTGAAAAGTGCAAATCAATCCCAAAACAACAGCAAAGGACCTTGTGAAGATACTGGAGGAAACAGGTACAAAAGTATCTATATCCACAGTAAAACGAGTCCTATATCGACATAACCTGAAAGGTCGCTCAGAAAGGAAGAAGCCACTGCTCAAAAACCGCCATACAAAGCCAGACTACGGTTTGCAACTGCACATGGGGACAAAGATCGTCGTTTTTGGAGGAATGTCCTCTGGTCTGATGAAACAAAAATAGAACTGTTTGGCCATAATGGCCATTGTTATGTTTGGAGGAAAAAGGGGGAGGCTTGCAAGCCGAAGAACACCAACCCAACCGTGAAGCACGGGGGTGGCAGCATCATGTTGTGGGGGTGCTTTGCTGCAGGAGTGACTGGTGCACTTCACAAAATAGATGGCATCATGAGGTAGGAAAATTATGTGGATATATTGAAGCAACATCTCAAGACATCAGTCAGGAAGTTAAAGCTTGGTCGCAAATGGGTCTTCCAAATGGACAATGACCCCAAGCATACTTCCAAGTTGTGGCAAAATGGCTGAAGGACAACAACGTCAAGGTATTGGAGTGGCCATCACAAAGCCTTGACCTCAATCCTATAGATCATTTGTGGGCAGAACTGAAAAAGTGTGTGTGAGCAAGGAGGCCTACAAACCTGACTCGGTTACACCAGCTCTGTCAGGAGGAATGGGCCAAAATTCACCCAACTTATTGTGGGAAGCTTGTGGAAGGCTACCCGAAACGTTTGACCAAAGTAAAAAAAAAAAAATAGGCAATGCTACCAAATACTAATTGAGTGTATGTAAACTTCTGACCCACTGGGAATGTGATGAAAGAAATAAAAGCTGATATAAATCATTCTCTCTACTATTATTCTGACATTTCACATTCTTAAAATAAAGTGGTGATCCTAACTGACCTAAGACAGGGAATTTTTACTCGGATTAAATTTCAGGAATTGTGAAAAACTGAGTTTAAATGTACTTGTCTAAGGTGTATGTAAACTTCCGACTTCAACTGTACATGGGCCTAAGTGGGAGAAATCTAATAACTGGATATGTCCGCAAGTCATCCAATTATATTAAACAGTGTAATTTGTGATTAGGAACATGTACACCCGCACGCATGTCAACTCCAAAGCCGCCTCATGCAAGATGCTTTGCTGTCTCCTTTTCTCTCTTCTTTTTTCCCCCGTTCTTGGTATGGTAATTATGTTTCACTACAGCAACATGGGCAGAAAATCATATTAAAAGAGTAGAACAGGGAAAAGAGAGAGGGGGGATGAGCAACGGCTAGTGATGGAGGAGCTCAATGCAAAGAGGCTTCATGCAGGATATAGCTGGCAGCTAATTCTCTCCTACTCCTGCATTTACAATGAAGAGGGGAGCCAGGGTGTCCCGCTGCACTCAGAGAGCCTAGCGTATTTGATAAAGATATCTTATATAAAGTAATTATACCTGGGATGGTAGTTTCAGTATTGCAGGATATCTTTAAACAGAACATTTTGCCACACATCCATGCATGCTTTCTCACACAAACAGAAAAAACACTGTAGTGGCTATATGGTGGATCTGAATTCTGTTTGAGCCACAGTGGTTCTAGATCCAGCTGCAACTTCCTTAAGGTCAATTTCTCTTTGTCATTTATTTTGCGTGGCAGCCTTCTGACTTTCGGGCTTCACAGTTTGTGTTGTGCGGTTTTATGTTGGTTCGATGTGTGTGTGCGTGTTGCATGACTCTCCGCACACCGACATCCGTTGTGCACTCTCTCTTCTGATAATCTTTTTTTCCCTCTATTTCTCTTACTGTGTGCTGTCTGGAAACTAAGAAATCACGGAAGGTAATAAGTCCCATCCACCTTAGACATATTTCATTTCTCCACTTTCAGCTTCAATTTCATTCGCCACTTCTCATTCCCATGCTCCACCATACGGAAGTTATTAGACTATAGAACTGACAGGGGAAAAGGGTATGTATTTAGTGCTACCATTTCATACACAGTACCGAAGTAGAGACATTTGTTAAAGAACTCGGTTTGGCTTTCACCTCAGTCCATCTGCTGTGTAGGCGAAGGGAGGGAGGAGGGGAGTCAGTTATCTTTCTGACCGCCATTGTTCCTCGCAACAATGAAACGTCTTCATTAGTCTCTCGTGGCCGGGGATTTCTCTCCTGTGCCGTGTAGCAGTCGAGAGCGAGAAGAAGAGCGAGAAGAAAGTAAAGAGAGAGTGGGGTGCCAAGCCAAGCCGGGCTGTTCTTTTGTCATGTACTTTCTTTTGCGAAAGAGAAACAAAACTCTCCATATCATAAAGTCACTCGATCACTCACTCACTCGATCACTCACTCAGTCAATCACTCGTTCACTCGTTCACTCATAACCGCACACAACAGCACTGACAACGTCCATTCTATTAGACTGGCCTGTTAGCAGTGTCCAATTCACTCCTATTCAGAATCCAATATGACCATTCAAATTAATAGAAACCATGTTTATTATATATTATTATAAAACTCAATATTAATGGATTAGATTTATGTATCCATTTTTAAATGCTTCAAGTTGTTTACATTATAACGGGGAGAATCGCATGTCAACTTCAATCCTGAATCAAAATAGAGTTGATCCCAACTGTTACCCTTCACTTGAGTATCCCCTTTAGCTAAAGCGTTAGGGGTCATAGGAAACCGGGCCCATTTCGGCACTTTGTTATCCCCAGGCAGCCACAGGTGACCTACTCGACTGGGCTGAAGGTCTTGGCCCGGGTCTTCCTTTCTGTCAGAGCTCACTCCAGGCGCACCACACAGCAAAGCCCCACTGGCCTATACCCTCCACCCTCCAGCTCCCATCTCAAATAAAAGCAGGACCCCATGCCAACTCTCTTCACACATAACCCATGTTTACTTGGCCCCTTTCATTATTTTTCCACCAATTACCTCGGCTCTTCCCTCTGGCAGTTACTGCCCTACATAAAAATAAAGATCCGTAATTCCTCCCTAAGAGTGGGCTGTACTTCCTGCGCAGAAGGAATCCTGTCGTAATTGGAGGCAGCTCTCCTGCACGTTTCTGGATGGAGCAAGGGCCTGATTTCATGATCGTCTGCTGCGCAAATGAACGGCCAATTAAAGGCCGCGGCTCGCTCGGCGCCGGAAAGGTCGCCGGTATAATCAGCCATTCATTACAGAGACTTTCATAAAAAAAACACCATCCATATCGTCTCTCCAGCCACACCAGGCGACTCTCTTTGTAGCCCTTTTCTTGTGTTTTGTACTAGATAACGAATAATTGACTGCTCGAAGAGTGGCGCATAAATCAATTATGTTTTGTAATATATCAAGTTTATTGATGTGGAAAAGGAAATAGTGTATTTATAGCGAATTGTCCTGCACTATATCAAGGCTGTTTAATTCCGGTCCTGGAGGGCCGAAACACTTCTGGTTGTAGTTTCTACCTGGTAGTTAATTGCACTCACCTGGTATCCCAGGTCTGAGTCCCTGATTAGAAGGAGAAGATAAAAACAAGAAGTGCACTTTATAGCCCTGCACTACATAGATTATCTTTCAAAGGAGAAATCTTTTTCACTGTTATTAGTCTCTGTATGGCAAAAAGAAAATGAACAAAAAAACTGGTCTCATTTCTGTTGTTCAGGTGTGGTTCTAGTCCCTGTTCACAGGAGGTTGGTGGCACCTTAATTGGGGAGGACGGGCACATGGTAATGTCTGGAGCAGAATAGGTGGCAAGGTATCAACAACATCAACACATGGTTTCCATGTATTTGATGCCATTCCATTTGCTTCGTTTCAGCCATTATGAGCCGTCCTCCCCTCAGCAACCTCCATTGTACCTGCTATAGGGTTCTAGTGCCTATTATTCGAGTTTTAGTCTCTGGTGGGGTTCTAGTCCTTGTAGAAGGTTTCTAGTACATGTGGTAGGGTTCTAGACCCTGTGGTCAGGTTCTAGACCCTGTTATATAGGGTTCTAACCCATTGTCTCTCTCCAGAACCAACACACTGCTCTCAACCTGAAGGAGTCTCTGTTTGTGGGTGGTGCTCCTGATTTCAGCCGTCTAGCAAGGGCCGCCTCGCTCAAAGATGGCTTCAAGGGGGCCATTCAGAAGGTGAGTGTCCTGTCCCCACACACAATCCTCAGCAGATATGTTTAGCCACACGCCCTGTTCAGGAGGTTTGGCAAAAGTTTCTATAAATTATATAAATTATCAACAACTATCGATTACATAAAAAAAAGATAGGTATTTGACATCATTTAACTGTGACAATTTTTTATCTACCTTATACATGGATAGCTATATTTGAACACGATTTAGTGATGGACAAGAACATCAGCTGCCTGCACTTGATGGCAGACCTTAACAGTGACTTTAACCATTGTCAAAGGTCAGCTGGTTTATCAGTGCTGACGGTGGCTCCTTTCGTTTGGCTTATTGTACTAATAATAGAATAGAACACATTTGATGTCCCTCCATGTTTCTCAGCTCAGATCTTTTCCCTGACAACTTTCCAGCTTGTTTGTTCTCCTCCGCAGAAAAAGGCTCGTCTTTGAGTGCCAAAAATGGCCTTCCAACAAAGGCAGGATGTTGCTTAATGCTAGCTAGCGTCAACGTGTCATTAGCTCTTTCTCTTAGAAAACTTTCCCTTGCAAGCGCCAAGTTAATCAAAGCTCAGTCCAAAAGTTTGTTTTAGCAGTTATTTGCTGAATTAATTAGTAAGTGACTTGTAAAGTAAAGTCGTTATTCATGTGTCTCGAGTTTGAGACAAGGGGAGTTGAAATGTGTATTGTGTTGTATGCAGAATGTATGCTGCATCGACTTGTCATGGCTATTTAATTACAGTCCTCGAGGGCCATAGCCATGCTGGTTTTCACTGTTTCTTTCCAAATCAAGGACTGATTCAGACCTGGGACCTGAGGTAAATGAAGGCTACACAGTGCACTATGACAGGTCTAAGTCCCCCCACCTCTCTATTCCCCTGTCAGATCACCCTGATGGGCACGCCCATCCTCCGGCAAGAGAACGCGCTGCACTCCAGTGACGTGGCCATGTTCGAGGGCCACCCCTGCAGCCGTGAGTCCTGCCACAACGGGGGTCGCTGCAACCCCCTGCTGGAGAGCTATGAGTGTGTGTGCCTCCTCGGCTTCACAGGCACACACTGTCAGAACAGTAAGCGAACAACGATCCTGAACTCAATGCAACGTTTTGTCAGTAATATCGATGTCATGCTAGTCTTAGTGTCCCCCATTTGAAGGTTAGAGTTACCCCTCTGTTTCATCATTTTCACACGTGCGCACAGCAGACATACATGCTACACACACATGCTTTCTACGCACACATACACTTTACCAACCCCATTAAACCTTGGCCATATGCCCTACTGTCCCTTCAAACCATAAGCGCATGAACGCTCATCCCAGATCATCACCATCCATTGCCTGACTCCAATTAAAGGAGCCATGTTTCCTATTGATTCATGTGATCACATTCAATGTTTGTCTTCCTCCTTGTCCTCTTCCTCGCAGCCATCTTCGAGAAGTCCGCCGGGGAAACAGAGTCCATCGCCTTTGACGGCCGGACATTCATTGAGTACCACAACGCCGTCACCAAGAGGTAAAGTAGAGGCCATCTTGTCCATCAATTCTAATGCTGATGGCCTCCGATGCTAATGCTAATTGGGTTGAGCGAAATTGCCTCCGATGTTAACACTAACCGGAAGTTGCGAAATGGCTAATGGCCTCCCCATTCATATTCCACTGCAGTAAGTGGTGGTGACAGGGTAGATTGTTCCAGGCCCATTAGGGGCTTCATAGTGAACCGGGCGTTAGCTAATAGTTCAACCACTTCCCCTGCACTGTCTCTGGTTTTGACTGAATTTCGGTAATTAGCTGCACGGTGAACAATTACGGCATCGCCTCGAGCACCCCCCTCGCTCGCTGTGCACCGAGGCGGACTGAGCCGACACACACTTATACGCACACACACCATACCGTACTATACCAGCATGGCATCATCATAGGCTTTTGTTAAAATGGGGTTTAATTTAATCTTAATTTTTTGACTTACAGTATGTGTGACTGTGTCCTTTCAAATGATCAGTCCCAAAGTGTCGGTGGCCATTGTTAAACACACACCAGCTATAACAGGAATAGCTGGATGATGAGGTGTAAATGGTTTCTATACCGGGTGTGGAAGAGAGAAACGTTTCCTGCCTTCCAGGCGGCCACTTATACATTTGGTCCTCTACCATCCTTCTACGTCTTCCATGCTGGCACACACGTCTGCAGGTTGGCACGCATTAAATGTTTGTGATGATGAACCTGAAAAGACGTGTAACATAAGGCTGCCCATCCAGATCCTTCACAAGTTTTCGCAAAACATTCCAAGGCGTGAAAATGGGAGAAACAGACAGTGAATTTGTGGTCTTATGAGCACACACACAGAGCACATGTGCATGCACGCACACAGGGCGAATCATGAGAGAGAATTTTAAGATCTGTCTTTATCCTCTGTCTGTTGTCCTCGTTAAGGCTGTCAGATGTCTGTGCTGCCGTCCATCTGTCTGTCTGTCTTCTTCTGTCTCTTGTCTGTCCGTCTCATATGAGTGTTCCTTGTCTGTCCTTCTGCTGCACTCAAGCCAACTGACCAATGAGATTCCGGAGTAAGTACACTCAAAGGAGTCCCCAACATTCCCAGGTTTAGTCAAAGCCAGACTAACCTAACTAATACAAAGCCAGACTAACCTAACTAATACAAAGCCAGACTAATACATTACGATAGTTAACACAAAGTAACAGATGATATCTTTATGTTCCTTCTATGTCATCTTCATCATCTTACTCTATGCAGATAGCTATCATGTGTATTATATTTAAATAGGCCTACAGGATTTTACCTTCAAACTCCATGCCCATAATTGGATTAGATTTTTTCTCATTCCAAATTCCTCATCACACTCCAGTCTAAATTAACGCATGACTGCATGAATCCACAGAAAGCAGGTGCTATACTGTATGCATGGTTGTAACTACATTCGCCACAACCAGAAATATATCCACACACCTTATATTGGATGGTATTAACTGTCATGTTGAAATGAATGAGACCCCTTCTTAACTGCAAGATTATGGACCAAAATGTTCTCCTTCCTCAGTTTCGCTGTGAGTCCCGCATCGATTATTTAACTGACTCCTCTTGGGTAACAATTTGATCTTAGTTATTAGTTTCCTCTTTGCTGTTCTTAGCTTGGTAAGTAACCTCCTGAAAGAACAACAGAAAGCAGGGAAGTTGGATTTAGGTTGATTTATGCCAAGCAGATTCACCAGATAATTTGATATACAGATTCAAGCCCCTGTCATTTCTGCTTAATCCAATTTCCAACTGCAATTATGAATAATTATCGAGTCGGCGGTGGCGGATAAAAAGGACGACTGACGTGTTAATCAAAGAGTTATTTCCTCTTTGAAAAATTATTTAAAAGAAAGACCTCAAATTGAGGCCGAGAGGGCATCGATATCTGTTAGGGCGATGATCATGGTCCTTCCAGCAAGGACTGGCCAGAGCTTTATTAGTTGTCACTTCCTGTAAGGGTGAGGGGCGCGATTAGCGGCCAATCTAGGCCAAACCAGAGCTTGCCGGCACTCTCTCCGAGCGAGAGGCATCGATTCAACATTATCTGGTGTTGAACAGGGATTAATGAGTGAATTAACAAATTCATGAATTAATTCCTCAGAGGAACGTTATTACAACGTGATTACAACACACAGACCACCGCTGTCACCCTGGGCTAATGTTGCTGTTACTATTTACAGCAGCCAGATCAGTCTTCATTGGCTGATGCCTCCTCTTTTGAAACCTTGGGTCGATTCTCTCACGCATCATTGTTGGAGCGACCAATGAGGGCTCCGTCTCTGGTAATACAATATTTGACCCCATTTTTGTTGATTACACAATTTTTCTAATTTGGTGCTTCCTTAACTCAAGAAGGCTACACACACACACACACACACACACACACACACACACACACACACACACACACATAACACTGTCATCAGACTCAGTAATAGTAGTAGTGGAAAACTTTATTATCCCTAAGGGAAAATTGGTTTTGCAGTCAAATTATTTTTTAAATCATTACATTGTTGCCCAACTCTCCCATTAAGACACGTCTTGGGAGTTGACATTGAGGCCGAGTGGTGGTGTGGTTGTCGTCCTCCTCTGAGGACCTCATTATGTTGCTGTGCTGCTTCTGGACCGTGATTGCAATGGATCTGCAGTACTGTAGCTCTGATCACAGTAAAGCTCCTAGTACTTCGTAGTATATCCATACTACCATATTACTTGGAATGTAGTAATGCATTGGGCATGCATTTTAAGCAGTATGCTAGTATGGTCATGAGAACGTAGTCACCCTGCTTTCCCAGCTCTCGAGCAAATAACTTGCTCAGTTCGCCACGTCTCCTTGTCTACAAAGCTCCTCTCTATGCTGGGGTGACGATGCGTCACCCTGTAAGGGTCCTCGTGGGTCCTCTTCCCGCCCCCCTTCTTGCGCTTATCGCATGCCCTTACATTCTCTCCCCTGCTCCCTTAAAGTCCAGAGTCACTGGAGAACCCGTCAGAGCAAAGGTGAGTGTCCCCTGCAGCCTGGAGCCTGTAGCCAGCGCTGTCCAACCAACCGCTAGCATGCTGCCTCCCCGTCCATCCATCCCCACCCACCTGACACAACCACCCGCAGGTTGCAGCCTAACCTCTCACAGCCCAAGTAAACAGTATTGGAGAATGGCCCATTGAAATAGTATTGGAGCGCCACACTATTCAATACTCTGGGCCCCCATAGACAGAAGTGTTAAAGGGCCACACTAATCTGTACACTGGGCCCCATAGCGAAATAATTGGAGGGCCACACTACTCTATAAACTGGGCCACTTATAGAGACAGTATTCTATGGCCCCACTTATTTATTTGTTATTCTGGATCTGTATTAGCTATTGCAATGGCACCAGGGGTCTATTAAGTCAGAGTAGCTCAGTGGGCCCAATCATCTTCAGCACTAGCAGTGAAAACAGCATCCAGCCTTGCAAATCTCTATGCACTGTTCTCCATACAAGCCTAGCAATGTTCTATTTACTACTGCCATCTAGAGGCAATGGGGTGCATAGCATTCTAAGCCTTTTTTTATTTGCTTCAATCAATGAGGAATAAAATACACATTATCTATTATTAATCCAGTAAGTAAGCCATCTGGAAAGTATTTAAATGCCTGCCTTGTTTCACATGCTATCCTTAATTAAATTCAAACTTTGTCCTTGCAGGGTCCAACGCATAATAAGTCTAGTATAGTATATCCTTATTTTGATGACCATGGCCTTATTATTCCTGACAATCCATCCTGGTGAGGATTTATTGAACCTTGTCCCCAGGCTATTGCCATAGAAGTTTGATGTGTAACACTATGGCTTTGTCTGAAATGGCACCCTATTTACTATATTTTATTTAACCAGGCAGGTCAGTTAAGAACAAATTCTTATTTACAATGACAGCAGGTTAACTGCCTTGTTCAGGGGCAGAATGACAGATTTTTTACTTTGTCAGCTCAGGGATTTGATCTAGCAACCTTTCAGTTACTGGCCCAACACTCTAACCACTAGGCTACCTGCCGCCCCTTATAGTGCACTACTTTTGACCACGGTCCATATAGGGCTCTGTTCAAAAGTAGTGCACTATATAGGGAATAGGGTGCCATTTCAGACACAGCTTATGATTTATTTGGGGCCCTGGGTACTGTGAGGGTTAGACCTAGGGAAAGGAGTCCAAATATTGTATGCGTTTTTCTACTGACCGTTTGTGTCCAGTGGGTTTCTATGACACTTCGTTCATTAGTCACTCTGTTTTGTTTGTTGTGCTTCAGTGAATTAAATGTGTCTTTTTTAGAAAGGAACGTTTTCCCTTGGAAATCTGAAACCCAAATGTGGTTGCGGTGTGATATGAGACGCATCCAATTCCCCTTTGCACTCCTTCCTCTCTGCTGGGTCGAGTACTGTACATGTGTCAAACCCCTGTTTGCCATACCTGAGCAGAAACCAAATTAGAAACCTTAATTAAACAATCAGTTCAATCTCCTCACTCCTGTTAGCTCATTGGCAGTAGCCCCGTTTTTGGCCGGCCTGATGACAGAATCAAATCAAACTTGATTTAAAGTGGATCGATTTAGGCGTAGTCTGCTGTCATTTTCTCTTTACCTCCTCCTCTCCTCATGTCCTGTGTATAACCCCCTGTGCTCCCATGAGCCTCTCTGTCTTTTTGCTGTGCCGACTCGTTTCGTGTACGTGTCATGTCTGTCTTGTGTGATCTGTGTCTTGTGTTCCGTGTCGTTCTGTGTTGTTTTCTGTTGTGTTGTGTGCTCTCTGTCCTCTGTGTGCTTTGCCTGTGTTTGTCTCCGTTTTTTTGTTTAAGATCCTTTTGAAAACTGTGAAAGTAGTTGAGCCTTGTCGGCATCACAATACATTACAGCGATACCAATTGGTGACACACACACACACACGGGGAACAGTGGAGAACAAAGGAGCTATTTTTAAAAATAGCATCCCTTCAGGAGTGTTTGTGTTTGAGGTCTGTACCAAATGGAGCTGTGTGTGTGTGCGCGTGCATGAACGTGTGTGTGTGCAAACCACCCCAGCTCCAGTCGGGCTTTGAGCAGCGGCCCCATTCTCCCAGAGCAGACACAGCTGTGACAGTGACACAGAGCACTCCTCCATAGGACAAGCCAGGATGTCCCCGGGTCTCCACCCCTCTCCACTCCACCCCTGTCCCCAGCTCCCTGACTCCCCCGTAGCACTGGCAGTTCAGAGACTATGATCAAACAGCACTTCAGACAGCTAGCTCCAAACCTGCATCCTGCCCCGACCCCCCCACCCCCACCCACCACCACAACAACCACCAACTCACAGGAAGAACAGAGGAGAGCTACTGCACAGTTAGCCCAGGAGAGAGAGATACCCAGGATGAAGTGGAAACATCATAGCTGATCCAATATAGTCTTTACCTAATCTTCCTTTCACTGTCATCTTCTCCTCTGCCCCATAGGCAGTGGCAGGTTAAAGGACCTTAGAGGTTTCCTACCATGACCCTGTCAAGTGCTTTCAGATCAGTTGTCATAAAGGAATCTAGACGAGGAATTAGGAAGCCAGTAGTGTATCAGGACAGAGCCATCACCGGCCACTATAATTTTTGATGCACCCTGTCACTATCAACCCTGAGTCACCTCAGCCAGTATGCCAACATGCAAATTTCACGATCACCTAACTTCCTCTTCACTTCACTAACATAAGCCATTGTAACTCTCCTCCCCTTCCCCCGCAGTGAGAAAGCCCTGCTGGTGAACAAGTTTGAACTGAGCATTAAGACAGAGGCCACCCAGGGCCTGGTGCTGTGGAGTGGTAAGGGCGTGGAGCGATCTGACTACATCGCCCTGGCAGTGGTGGACGGCCGTGTGCAGATGACCTACGACCTGGGCTCCAAGCCTGTGGTGCTGCGCTCGACGGTCCGCGTCAACACCAACCGCTGGATCCGCATCAAGGCCAGCAGGTAAGATGGTGTCGACCGTGTGGTTCACTCATGGTACACCCGTGGTTCCATGAATGTTGTTTGTTGAAGTGTAGGATAGCCTGTATTGGTAAAATGTTGTATTAGGGTCAAATCCACACTTGACTTGAAAAGTTAACATTTTACTTAAGTGTAAGTTCTATTATTCACCCCTAAATTAATATTCATGTTAGTAATAATTTTGTGCTAGAAAATTACCAAAGAGTGGAACAAAGTTTGTGAAATGTTCAACGTAAAGTTCAGCATATAGAGTGAATGGTTTTCATATTCGCCTTCAATTTCAGTCTGCTTGTAAGCAAACCAACAAGCTAGCTTTTGGTTAGCTTTTATGCCACAGCATTTAAAAGAAAAATCCTCTAAAAATATATATTTGTATTGTTTTCATTAGTCCACTGTTAAAACTGTCCCAAAAATGCATTTTTCCTTTAAGTCTGAGGTCATGTGTTATGAATGTTATTACTTTGTCTGACATCTCTGCTCAAAACACACTGAGTGCTACCTACCCGCGTCGTCCTATGACATAAGTGCTTACTTACCACATAGTGAAGATTTGATTCCTTTGAATCCATGGAAGTTGGTCTGTGTAATTGACAGACTGCTAAGTGACTGGCTGTGTCTGAAATGGCACCCTGTTCACTATAAAGTACACACATTTTCTGGTCAAAACTTTTATAGGGAATAGGGTGCCATTTGGGATGCAATTTCTCTCTCCCATTCCCTCAATCAACTGCTAAGCACACAATCATCAGAGCAGTGAAGACTTGATTACGCTCATTGAAGTCTTGATGTCTGCTACATGCCAGTTGAAGTGGAATTTAAAATGATGTAGCAGACAGGCTGTAAACAAATGTCCCCCATCTCCTTCTGTTCCTCTCTCTCCCCCTGCCTATATCTATCCCTTCTCGCTCTACCTCCCCCTTCTCTCTCACTCCCCTCACTCTACCTCTTTCTCCATCTCCCCTATCTCTTTCTTCTCTATCTCCCACCTCTCTCTTCCTCCTCCTCCCCCTCTATTAGAGCACTTAGGGACGGCTCTCTCCAGGTGGGCAACGAGGCGGCGGTCACGGGGTCGTCGCCCCTGGCAGCCACTCAGCTGGACACAGACGGAGCCCTCTGGTTGGGTAGGTGGACTAATGAGCTTGCGTCTTGGGGTTTACACACGCAGACAGACAGAAACACAGACACACTCACACAACCTCTGGTTTGGTTGGTTCGGAATATATCAATACATCAAATATGTGTCAGACACTAAAATGCTGTTTTTAGTGAGGAAATGCTTACCAGAGCACGTCTAGCATTCCTCTGACAGTGTAAAGAACATGGACTAGTGGCCCGAGGTACCGTTGAGCACCACATAACCTGAGATCCAGCTCACATCTCCAGCTGTAACGATGGTAAAGTGTGCCAGAAATGAGGAATGCACTCTGCATTGCAATGGATAACGGAGAACTCACTGGCATGAAAAGAATTGGTCTGAAATGTGACATAGATGATTGTCCCCACTCTATTCAGGTGTTGATTTGAGATATTAAACGGTCTGACTAAACTCAAAAGTTCTCCACTATCTGGAATTTGAAACGACCAAAGTCGTCCCGTTATCTTTTTGAGTTCCATTTGGCCTGAACTTCGCTCAGAGAAATGGCTTCTGAAAGAACACACGCTGTGTCTAGATGGAACATTTTGAGGAAATAGAAAACATTACTTTCAAATGCATGTGGTCGTGCATTGTGGTGGGAAGGTGTATGTTTGAGCGAGGAGAGCCATGACACACATACACACATTCTGTCTCTCTCTGTCTCTCTCTCTCTCTCTGTGTGTGTGTGTGTGTGTGTCTCTCTCTCTGTGTGTCTCTCTGTCTCAAACACACAGGCACACATACACAGGCGCACACGCACACATACAGGCACACACACTAATGACACACCACACAAGAGCACCGCTGTGGCTCCAAACAGGTGCTGAGCACACCCCGCGGCTAGAATACATTATCCTTTCAGCAGGCCGTACATCAAGCGGCTGCTCTCTTAAATCCCCCTCTTTCACTGCTCATCATTAATTCATCTGTAACTTGCATGAAATTAGCCCTGTCGATCCCCGATTCAGAGGCACGCAATCCGATTAGAGGGGACAGAGAGAAGAGAGGGAAGGTGGGAAAGAGCTCGACGGAGAGGCAAACTTGCGGCGCGGAGGATTAAATGAGAAGCAGGAGAGCAGGTAGAAAGAGAGAGAGAGAGAGAGAGAGAGAGAGTATTACAGGTGACCTATCAGAAGGCCGACTCCCCTTGAAAATGAAAGCGAGGTAAATTCCAGTGGTTGTGCTAGAGCACTCCTCCAGTGAGGACCACCTGTTTGATGTCCTGTTCACCAGAGCTACATGTGTCTTTCTCTCTTCATCTACTGCCAGTGTCAACATCACAAATCCTCACATCACACAGCAGTCAGTTACCCTTTGTGGCATGAAACATGTTCGCTTGTAGGGAGATGCAAGGGGTGTGACCTGTGTGTGTGTGTGTGTGTGTGTGTGTGTGTGTGTGTGTGTGTGTTGTCTGGCTCTCCGTGCACCTCAGACACTGTGGGTCTCCTCTTTTCATGAGTTCTAAATCCCCCCACCCCTCTTATTCTCACAGGTGGCTTGGAGGAGTTGGCGGTGGCCCGCAGACTGCCTAAGGCCTACAGCACAGGCTTCGTGGGCTGTGTAAAGGATGTCGTGGTGGACGGCGTGGAGCTCCACCTGGTGGAGGACGCCCTGAACAGCCCCAAAATATTACACTGTTCCGCCTCTGCCACAGCCGCCACGGCCAAAAAATAGCCTGGCTAAAATCACTCCCTCCATAAACGCCATGTCTACTGCTGTAATTATTTTATATTTTTGTATACTTTTCATTGCTTTTTATATTGAAAATAAAAAGAATGTTTTAATTTTTTTTTTTTTTATATATATATTTTTTGTTTTTCTGCGCCTCTTGTTCATTCATTATCCCCGCCCTGAAACGCAGGTGTACATACCGTACATATACGCGTACTTTTGTGTGACGTCGCGAGACAAGTGAAAGCTGTATTCATTGTGTTGTTTTGTTGTTTTTAAACAAACATGAACAAAACCTCTCCCCTCGCTCATTACTTGAACACTGGTGAATCACATTGGTGCTCTCTATTATTTCCTTGTCTTGATGCCATATCATTCACTACCACATAACACAGCCTATAGAAATACATACATACAAACATTCCCCTGTGAGATAAATGCAGTAGAGACATATTGCTGTTTCCTTGGTCATGGTCATTAGAGCACATTGTTACAAAACATCTTGCAACGGAAAATGAAAACGGGCATGTCTTATTTTTCGTGTCTGTTTTCTTCCGTTTGGTGCCTAATGAACAGGACAATGGTATCCTAGAACCTTCTGCTTGCTACCAGTAGGGCTGGTTAATAAAACTCCTCAAACAGCGCAAATGCTCTACATTGCCTCTCAAATCAACGACTGAGTTTTGAAATAATTCGCTATTTGCAAACCCCCAGAGCTGAACAAAGTGCCCTGCATTCAAGAACAACGCACATATCATCATTCCACAACATGCATCAATCAAGAAATGTAATAATAATTGACTTAAATAAATGTAATAAATATAGACTATATAAATACCTGAGACTGTGAATATGTAAGATTGGTTCTCTTCTCAAGAATTGTGAATCTCATGTATTGTGCATTCTATTTTACAATCAGGATGACCACTAGTTGCATGCAGTTTCTGCAGTGTTGATTTTGTTTTGTTTTGGTTTCACTGTGTTGCCGGCCAAGTGGATTACCTGTCGCAAACATCCGTTGTGTTTTACAAAACGGTTCAACTATCTGATTTCACTGAGCTAGGATAACTATTTAATTTTGGTGGGGTCCTTTTTTGAGCACTTGTTTTTCTATTGGAGCAGTTTGTTTTGCTGGACTTTTAATGGCTCAAAAGGACAAGTTGTTGTTGTTGTTACCGCAACTGGCCTGGTGGGAGTGCTGTAAGCTCAGGTTGAAGAGAGGACCGACCAAGAGGAAGAGGCGAGATACTGTATCATACCATAGGAGGCAATAGGACCCTCAAATGCTCAGTCATAGAATGTTCAGTCATCAATGAAATTCTTCAATCTTTCAAACTTCAAAGTAAAAAAAAATCTCAAATTGGAATGAAGACTGGGTTATACTTCCTCTTGCATTAAGAGTGATCCATCTCTTGCTGTTGGAAAAGTGATAATGTGATAAGTTGGGACATTTGGCAGCAAAATGAGGAAAAAAATAGCAAACATAATCGTAATTACTAATAAACGTACTTATGCATGGGTTTGTATTGTCGAGATGAATTCTGTAACATCCAAAAACTGATAATGCAATGCAAAAACTAAACTGCAATGACTGACATAAACCCACTCTGTTTTGATATATAAGATACTTGGCAATATTATAAGACAAAACAAATGCTTGTTCAAGGTTGAGTATCAGTGGTATTGTACTAGTTTGTTTAAGTTCTTCATTATTTTCCCCTCGCGAAACAAAAATGGCCATTTTGTACAGCCCTGAAATTTGTAAGTGAAAATTTTGCAATGTGTAAAACTGTTGAGGTTATGTTTTTAGTGCTATACACTGGAAATAAGTCTGACTTGTCTGTTCAAAACACACAATAATGATGTTCCTATGTCAATGGGGAGGGGAAGAGCATCGAAGCATATGGCTTTTGAGTGTAATCAAGGACTAGTGTCCAATCCAAGACCAGGACCCCTGTGTGTGGGTGTGTGTGTACACCACTGTATTTACATGTTGTATTACTGTTGAATTTGACCTATTCCAGTGGTAGTTCATGAACAGTGGGTTCCTGTGTTAGTAGCACTCAGAAGACAAGTGGAGCAGGCTCAAGAGTGAGAAGACACAATCTAATGTCGGGGTGGTCAAAACTGTCTATGAATTGCCTTAAAACAGGTCAGCGGCCTACAGGTTGACAAAGTCATTGTCCATACTGTTCTGTGCTCTTACTTTGGCCAGCATACTAGCCTCATCATCTCCATGTAAATTAATACATAATAATTATATTAATAATTCTCATACAAATCCTCAGAGGGACGCAAAAATGGTCGACCTCTGGCTTTACATAAAATATACTATTTACTGTTTGAATCTATTTTCTGTTCCTTATTTATGTCTTCATGTGGATTCCGTCTGGCCTCTGTAAACTACTGTTTGATGAGACGCTCCTGAAGGGCAGTGCACCGAGTAAGAGTGGCATGACCTGATCATTACTAACTTTATTACCTTTGTCTTGTGTTCCTACCACCATGAAATAAAGTGTCAAACAAACAGACCTGACTCAGTCACCTGTCTCCGTGGAATGAATCCCCTTCCGGTTGAATGAAACAACACAATGGCTACTTAACACCTTCGTAAGCAATGCATAACGGCATTACCTAAACACTGATCGATTCCTACTGTTCACAGTAAGTCAATAAGGGCAAAATGTGTTTACTCGTGCGTATTAAAGTGTTAAGCGTTCTCCACAAACTTTAGGTAGTTTCTCTTGGATGGTTTAATTATATAAAGTATACTGTGCTTCTGTGCAGAAGGAATTTATACTCATACACAATTCAACTATAGTGAAATAAGTATTTACTCAGGACACACATTCCAACATACTACACGCAGACAATTTACTCATTGATTATAGGTTATTGCAAGTATACCCTCACAAATAATCATGGGTTCAAGACAACTAATATAAAGTTGGAATGTTAATGTGATGCCATTCTCATTCAACTCAAAGCCCCCAGCCAGCCAGTGCTAAGAACATTTCAGATTAGTTATTTTTAAACATGCTGGGGAATTACAGTTTTAAAGTAACTGCCCAGGGTTTCCAGATTTCTATCGCAAAATGTTGAATTATGTTAAAAAACATATTTTCAGAATTGTGTGTTGGCGTATACCGGTCATTACAAATATTCATGCAAGTAGGCCACTGATTGGCCAGCTCATTCTCCTTTAGACTGCTGATTAGCCAGCTCATCCTTCTCAGGGAGATGACATCATGTTCTATGAGGAAATAGTAAGCATTTTTTAAATGGTCTGTTTGAGATACAAGTTTGAGGTGTTTTTTTAATAGTTTTTTCTCCAATTTATGCTCTGACCACATGAGTCGTTCCATGTCATTTCAGCAAGCCATGACACCCGCTATCTCAGATTGTTCCCCCACAAAATCTGTAGTTAGAAACAGATAGGATTGGCATTCCCAAAACATTATTTCATTGACATTTTATTTTATCTCTGAAAAATTAAGCTAATTGATTTTAATTCATACGATTCAGTAATATATTACCCAACATCCAATTTGGACCAAACTTCTTTCTACCAATGAGTAAGATATGAGGAATCACAAACAATTTCAAAAGCCACCCACAGATGACTCACACCATGCCAATCCCACCCCAACAGCCAGTATTTAGTATCAGTTCACTATGTTTGACAAGTGGTATGAAGCTGTAGCTTGGAGTATTGCTTCTCCATACTCATTGGTCTGAAGAATTTTGGTCCAAATCAGATGTTGGGTACTATATGTATTGAATATGATCTGAATCCTATAAATTAAAATGGCCAATTTGGGTGCAATCAATTACCTTAATTTCTCAGAGATCAAATTATATTTCAACAAAATAATGTTTCAGAAATGCTAATCGTATTTGTTACTAACTACAGAAACAATTTCAGAACAATCTGGG
Source organism: Brachymystax lenok tsinlingensis (assembly GCA_030435695.1). Lineage (NCBI taxonomy): Eukaryota > Metazoa > Chordata > Actinopteri > Salmoniformes > Salmonidae > Brachymystax > Brachymystax lenok. Next base: position 33,004,091 of record CM059802.1, on the reverse strand, counting down.
ATGGTGGGTGTCGAAATCCTCTTTCTTGTGCTTTTTCAAATAGAACGACCCACATACGAGTATAGGACGAGTCAACATTATTTGGATACGAGTTAACAAAATATGAACTTTTAACAGTAAGATTTTCACTGGGCAGTTACTTTCAATTATATTTTTTACAAAGGTCAAAGTGGATTTATGAATTATGCAACAATGCCAAGCCTTTTCCAACTGAAAGGTCATCAGCAGATCTTCGTTGCATCAGAGGAGAGGCAGCTAGCCTGGAGAAAAAAACGGCATCCATGAGCTTTTCTCATGACTTATATCTGCAAAAATACAAACGCACTGGGTTTGATTTCTGCAGCTCAATGTGAAATAATGATGAAGTGATCGGAGCTTGGATGAGAGGGCTCTTTTCTTTTGGGAAGGGGGGTTACTAGCTAGGCCCTGGTTGGCTGCAATAAAGGCTCTATTTTTCTGTCCATAACAAGGCCCTAGCTGTCCTGCTCCATAGGATTCGATGTGAGTCCCCTTTGTTTCTCTTCCTGGGATTTTATTTTGGACCAGAGGACTCTTAAGTCTTCGGGCGAAAATGTCAAAAGGTCAGCCTGGAACCAATCACCTCGGGACAGAGAGGGAACAGAGAGTGTGAGGACACTAAACAGGGTCTTCTTTTTAGATTTTGGCCTGGTTCTAGGGGATCGTTCTATGCTGCTGAACACTGAACTTGAGTCGGCACTGAACTTGAGGCTCTTTTTAGAGGTTGTGTCCCAATCTCTTTTCATGCACTAGTTTGCTCTCATTTTTAACTAGCTTGTTGTCCTTTTTAGAGGTTGTGTTCCAATCCCTTTTCATGGACTAGTTTGCTGTCCTTTTTATAGGTTGTGTCCCAATCGTTGTTCACACTCTCATACAGTGCATTTGGAAAGTATTCAGACCCCTTGACTTTATCCACATTTTGTTACGTTACAGCCTTAATCTAAAATAGATTAAATAGTTTTTTTCCCCTCATCAATTTCCTCACAATACCCCATAATGACAAAGCAAAAACAGTTTTTGGGAAATTTTAGCAAATGTATTAAAAATAAATTAAGTATTGAGACCCTTTGCTCCTCCAGAGCGCTCAGGACCTCAGACTGGGGCGAAGATTCACCTTCCAACATGACAACGACCCTAAGCACACAGCCAAGACAACGCAGCAGTGGCTTTGGGACAAGTCTCTGAATGTCCTTAGGTGGCCCAGCCAGAGCCCGGACTTGAACCCGATCTAACATCTCTGGAGAGACCTTAAAACAGCTGTGCAGCGACATACCCCATCCAACCTGACAGAGCTTGAGAAGGCCTGCAGAAAACATCGGGATAAACTCCCCAAGTACAGGTGTGCCAAACTTGTAGCGTCATACCCAAAAAGACTTGAGGCTGTAATCGCTGCTAAAGGTGCTTCAACAAAGTACTGAGTAAATAAACAATTTAATTGATTTTAGATTAAGGCTGTAACGTAACAAAATGTGGATGAAGTCAAGGGGTCTGAATCCTTTCCGAATGCACTGTATGTCCTTTTTGTTTCCATGTCCCTCATGAAAGGGAGGAAAATATGAGTGTATCTGTCCAGCCTTGCCATTTGTCTATTGTTTCTTGCCAAAAATGCACTGTGATGCAGACATTTTCAGGACTTCCCATTGAGGATCCACTATCCTTTTCACCCTATCGTGCCAACCCAAACCAAACAGGGCATGATTTGCATGGTTCCAGCAACTAGGGTGGATGCGTATCTAGGCCAGCTCAATGCAGCTTGGTTTTGCTCGGCTCCATTCAGCTCAGTAGTGTGAAAAGCCTTCATGTTTCCCAATTTCTTCACACTCCAATGAATGGTCTGGAATCTGGCACTTCTCATTCCCTGCCACCACACATCTCGGTCAATGGCATGTCCCATAGGAATTAGTCTGCTTATTCCATTATAGTCCATTTTAGTGAATCTATCTATGAGGGAGTGGAAATGGTTAAAGGAAACCATTTCAGAGTATGTGGTCACAGCCATGGTGTGCATGACAGTGTCCTCTATACATACTCAACATTCTGTAAGTAAATTCGACCTCAATTCGACCTCAAACATTTAAACAGCATATTCTGTGCAGTGAAAATGTCACGCCCTGATCTGTTTCACCTGTCCTTGTGATTGTCTCCACCCCCTCCAGGTGTCGCTGGTTTCCCCCAGTGTATTTATCCCTGTGTTTCCTGTCTCTCTGTGCCAGTTCGTCTTGTATGTTTCCAAGTCAACCAGCGGTTTTCCCGTTCTCCTGCTTTTTGCATTCTCCTTTTTCTAGTCCTCCCGGTTTTGACCCTTGCCTGTTTCTGGACTTGGTACCCGCCTGCCTGACCATTCTGCCTGCCTTGACCACGAGCCTGTCTGCCACTCAGTACCTCTTGGACTCTGATCTGGTTGTGACCTTTTTGCCTGTCCACGACCATTCTCTTGCCTACCCCTTTGGATTAATTAACATTGTAAGACTCCAACCATCTGCCTCCTGTGTCTGCATTTGGGTCTTGCCTTGTGCCCTGATAGAAAATGCACAAAAAAAAAAAAAAACATTTCTCCATGGCAAGGTAATTATAGTAAATGACAACTGAAATAAAACTCAATTGGGAAAAACAATTTAGCTGGAAGGTGAACCTTTGGTCAATAATCGAATGGGGTTTTTGAGCTTCTGATTCTTTCTGGTAAATACTGCCAGTAGATGCCGATGTTTCAAATAGGCCTACCTTGTGCATCACCATCACTAGCTATCCCTAGCTAACAGGGAATAAATCAAGAGGGCGAGTCCAGAGCGTGACTGGGCCAAGCTAGAACAGCTAGAGAAGTTGCTGGAGCCGTTCGCAATGCACACCAACCAACTTCAAACTGACAGCAAGTCACTGTCTGATGTGGTGTCGTGCCTTCTCAACCTTGACGCACACATAGAGTCAACTACTGTTGCAAAACAGTTTGCACAGGTCCTCTTGAAGTCACTGCATGAGTGCTTCGCATGCATACTGAATCCTCTGGCAGCCAACTTCGATCCAACCCCTGCAGCTGATTGCCTGATGGACCAAAGTGTGTCTCTGGCACTTCGCTCAACAGAGATCGAGCCATTGATGAGGGAAGCAGAGTATTTTGTACTTCAGCAAATCAGAGAGTACAGTCATGGAGCAGCAGGACCCCAGGAAGATGCCAGGACGATGAATCCAGCAAGCATCTCGACCACAGTGCTTCAGAAATATAGCATCCTCGCATCAAAGTTTATGTCTGAGGTCGCTGTCCAGCCGGAAGGTCAACCTGGCAAGGCATTAAGTGCCCTGTGTGAGCTGCAACAATACCTGGAAGAGGTAAAGAGGGGCATGTTTACCGAGTCACCTCTTCAGTTCTGGCAGGCAAGGATGGATTTTTATCCAAAGCTGTGCCATGTGGCACTGGATCTGGTTTCTTCCCCTGCATCCCAAGCGTTAGTGGAGAGAATATTCTCTGTCTGTGGACAACTGTCATCAGTCTTGAGAAACCAAACGACCACCTCTCTGGAACGCAGTCCTCTTGAAGATAAACCAGATAATCTTGTTTGGTTGAACAGAAACACACACACAATTTGCCTGTGAACTGATAGATTTGTGAAGATGGGTTGTATTGCTTATGTTTTTGCTGGTGTTGCAGTTGTTTTTATTAACCCTGTTTGTGATACATGTTAATACTACATAAACATAACGTTAAATGTGCCATGACTTAATTTTTTCCCCCCTTTCTCTTTCTGTCAGGTAAAGGTAGTTGATTCTTCTTACATCTGTATGTGCTTTGTGATGAAGATTATCTCATAGAACAAAACGTATAAGATCCTAAGCCTGTATTTACCACAGACCTTATTTTCAGTGTTTATCGAAAAACCCTATAAAAACTCCATTCTTTTTCCCATAGGCTTTGCTCTACGAGCCATGGCGAAGTTAGTGCCTACAAAAACATGTTATTACCAGTCTAGTTAATATATACCATTTAACAGACACTTATATCCAAAGCAATGTATAGTCGTGTGAATACATCTTACATATGGGTGGCCCCAGCAGGAATCAAACCCACATCCTTTGGCATTGCAAGCACCATGCTCATACCAACAGAGCCATACAGGACCACATTACAGTTGCACTACAGTGGCCCGCAGGTCAAACTTTATCAGTGCAAAGCAAATCCATAGAGAAAAAGCCCTGTGGCCTCAGATGTTGCATAACCCCATCCCCCGGCAGATTAACCTCTGCTGATAACCACACAGCCTGATGACGTCAATACTGCAGCCATGGAAGCACCTCTGTTCTGACCGATCGCCTTGATTTGTGCAAAATGTTATGCAGCATCTGTGGGACTTACAGTATAGACAGGTGTGTGCCTTTCCAAATCATGTCCAATCAATTGAATTGACCACAGGTGGACTCCAATCACGTTGTAGAAACATCTCAAGGATGATCAATGGAAACAGGATGCACCTGAGCTCAATTTCTAAAAACCGGTTTTCGATTCGTCATATTGGGGTATTGCGTGTAGATTGCTGAGATAGCACTGTAACGTAACAAAATGTGAAAAAAGTCAAGGGGTCTGAATACTTTCTGAAACCACTGTACATACGCACACAAACGACTACATTTAATCTGCCCAGACCCACATGCTCACACCCATCCCTAGTGGCTGCATTATTGTTTGACACGTGGCCTTAATTTTCAGCTACCAATTAGTTTTTCTATGCTATTTCAATATTTCAATAATAAATCATTTGATTCTCACATTGTGTTAATGATGGCGGATTTCTTGATTTCCAGGTTTTTACTATATGTTTTTCAAGGCTACTCTCTTCCTCTCTCTCTGCAATTTACAATTTTCGTTCATGGGAAGATGACGTGAACGGAGGCAAGAAGATTTAAATAGATTTGCCATTATCCTCCTTTGCGAGGCAATAGCGGAGCAAAACATTTCAGAATGACGTCCATTAATTGCATTGCTGCTATAAATAACAGGGAGTTCGCGGATGACTATTTTCTAATCAAGACATGTGTAATCAAGTAGACCTATTTTAATACGAAAATTGGCAGAAGCCTATGTAGCATACCGAACGTTCGTTCAGTTACCCTCTCCTGAACTGCACTTATATGATGTGTGATGGAGTTGTGATCTAGAACTGGATTCAACTTGCATTGCCCTCCCCTTTTGGTTTTAGAGGCTGTGTACTAAAATGGAATTAAATTATATAGCCTACTGGCAAATGTTTGATAGGCCTACAGGCATGCTCCTTTCCAGTCTATTCGTCATTGTTGTCTGCGATTCCACCTGTAAGCAATCTGACATGAACCAAGTTGCTATGGATACCATACTAAAGAATAATCCATGGGTGCAACTTTCACTGGGGGACAATGCAGAGTGGTCGGGTAGGCTGTTTGCTGGTCTCAGCCGGCTGGATTTAGGACCTCACAGACACCACAGAGCATGCAGACAAACTGTGTAAAGGCAAAGCTTCTGAAAGGCAGGTGTACAGGACCAGCACAGGAGAGATGAACAGAGGAAGCTGCTGTCTGTGTTGTGCTTTTTCTCTGAGTTGTAATAGCAAGCAGAGCAGAAACTGGCTACTCTTTAGTTGACTGATCTAGCTGGCAAGGTAACTGCTGTCAGAAGAAAAAAAAAATACTCCCAGTGCTGAGCTAGTAGTGTAACTAGCTAATTATTCATTTCCTCTCAACTGAAGTTAATGATCTACTAGCAACTACAGTAGTTAACTAGCTGCCAGTTCAGCTTTTTATAGGCAAATTAGTTAAGAACACATTGTTATTTACAATGACAGCCTAGAACAACAGATTTTTACCTTGTCAGCTCAGGGATTCGATCCAACAACCTTTCAGTTACTGTCCCAACGCGCTAATCACTAGGCTACCTGCCACCCCATTTGTCAGGTAGCAGTATTTAACAGCTGAGGGTGTGTATGGAAATGTTTTGTAGCCTTTGTTTTTTGCCGTTTCAACAGAAGTACATTTTATGATGTATCATTGAACCATTGTACCATCCCTAACTTTAGCTATTATTTTTTCCTCAATCACAGTGGCGCAGCGGTCTAAGGCACTGCATCTCAGTACTAAGACGTGTCACTACAGTCTCTGGTTCAAATCCAGACTGAATCACATCTGGCTGTGATTGGGAGTCCCATAGGGTGGTGCACAATTGGCCCAGCATCATCTGGGGTAGGCTGTTATTGTAAATAAGAATTTGTTCTTAACTAACTTGCCTAGTTAAATAAAGGTTCATATAAAAGAAGACAGCCAGGCAAGACCAGTCTACAGAGCTCAGGTGAAATTTCCAGTGTAGTATTAAATGGATACAAAGTTCCATATTGAATTGATGGGTAGGCTACAGTCTGGGATCTGGGAATAATGGTAATTTCAATTGTTGATCCATTGATTCAAAAGTCAAGGGGTCTGAATACCTTCCGAAGGCACTGTACATATGACTACATTTAATCTGCCAAGACCCACATGCTCAAACTCATCCCTAGTGCCTGCATTATTGTTTGACACTTGGCCTTAACTTGTAGCCTACCGATTAGATTTTCTCGGTCGCCCATGCTATTTCAATATTTAAATAATAAATCATTAGATTTTCACATTGTGTTAATGATGGCGGATTGCTTGATTTCCAGGTTTTTACTATACGTTTTTCAAGGCTACTCTCTCTCCCTCTCTCTCCCTCTCTCTCTCTGCAACCTACAACAGTCTGGGATCTGGGAATAATGGTAATTTCAATGATCCATTGATTATATTCTTGGATAATATAATGTATATATGTACACTAATGTAATTCTTTGTCATGCCTCATCTGAGCAGGATCAGATGGTGACAGGGTTCTCATCAGGGTCAGGAAGCCAGGGAAGACCAGTCTGTGATGGAGCTGAGGTGAATTTTTGCAGATGCAACACTATATTTTCTCTGTGCTGCAAACACTGGACAAGCAACAAGCTTCAAAGATTGAAAATATTTTAAGGCAGTCTGACAAACTTCTAAAGTTGATTTCCAAACTGTATCAAGTGTTGACAGAGGCTTTTCCCGATGTCACACAACATGTAAAACAAAATTGTGAGGTAGCCCTAGGAGATGCTATTGATGATGGTGAATGGATACAGACATAAATTACTGCAGTTGAAGACCCTCCATAGAATGTACTATATGCCAGTGAAACTGAATATCATGCCTTCAGAAATTGTATCATTCTGCTGGAGGTGTAAAACACAAAAGGGGACATACTTGCATATGTTAAGCTCTTGTGAAGGCTGGCTGAATTCTGACAAAGAGTATGTTCTTTTATCTCAGCATGTCCACAGATCCTCTCTTCTCACTGTTTTTGTTTGCTTGGAAATGTTGATACTGGAGACTGTTATCAGAAGAAACTGTGTAACCTAGCATTTATAGCGGCTTACAAATGCATTGCCATTAATTGGAAGGTTGGTTATCCTCCCACAATGTATCGAAGAAATGTCAAATTATATATCAATAGATGAAGGGTATACTGTGCAACTTTCATAAGGTCTGGCTGCTTCATATGAAATACAGTATGACAAAAGGAGTCTGTATTGAAAACATGCCCATGTCAGGGTAGATACATATTTAGGCAATCCCTAGCTGCTGGGCGGCTCAGTCCTGGCCCTGGGGCTCTGTCATACTGTTGGTTGACACTATGGGCTTGGCCTAACACACCTGAAACCAATAATACATGTTTCACTAAGATCCTAAAGCTGAGTGGGGTGTGTTGGGTTTGGGCGCTGCAGGGCCGTGGACCCCTATGGGCAGGACTGGGTGACCCAGCTAGATTGTGTGCAAGTAAAAAGAGCTCTACAGTACTATTAGGCCCATAATATCAATTATATGGAGGGTGTACTGTTTCTGTGTATTAATGTGTAGGTGTATGTGTGTTTTTATAAAACGTTTGTTTTCCAAACCTTTCCTTGACATATAAAAAGATGGAGTTGAGTTATTGACTAGACTGGTGGGGGTTGGGCGTGCAGGTGGCTCACTGGGCGGTCTGGCTGAAATATGATATAGAGGATGTCTTAATAAAGACAATCAAAAGCATTTGTACTTCATTTGTGAGAGTTGTTCATTTGTTAGGCTATTGATTAAAGGTTCAACACAATATAATATTGATTACTGAATTATCATTGATCTAGTTCAGTCTTATCAATCACTTAAACATACAGTTGAAGTCGAAGTTTACATACACTTAGGTTGGAGTCATTAAAACTCGTTTTTCAACCACTCCACAAATTTCTTGTTAACAAACTATAGTTTTGGCAACTCGGTTAGGACATCTACTTTGTGCATGACACAAGTAATTTTTCCAACAATTGTTTACAGACAGATCATTTCTAATAATTCACTGTATCACAATTCCAGTGGGTCAGAAGTTTACATACACAAAGTTGACCGTGCCTTTAGACAGCTTGGAAAATTCAAGAAAATTATGTAATGTATTTAGAAGCTTCCGATAGGCTAATTGACATCATTTGAGTCAATTGGAGGTGTACCTGTGGATGTATTTCAAGGCCACCTTCAAACTCAGTGCCTCTTTGCTTGACATCATGGGGAAATCAAAAGAAATCAGCCAAGACCTCAGAAAAAAAATTGTAGACCTCCACAACTCTGGTTCATCATCGGGAGCAATTTCCAAACGCCTGAAGGTACCATGTTCTTCTGTACAAACAATAGTATGCAAGTATAAACACCATGAGACCATGCAGTCGTCATACCGCTCAGGAAGGAGAAGCGTTCTGTCTCCTAGAGATGAACGTACTTTGGTGCGAAAAGTGCAAATCAATCCCAGAACAATAGCAAAGGACCTTGTGAAGATGCTGGAGGAAACAGGTACAAAAGTATCTATATCCGCAGTAAAACGAGTCCTATATCAACATAACCTGAAAGGCCGCTCAGCAAGGAAGAAGCCACTGCTCCAAAACCGCCATAAAAAAGCAAGACTACAGTTTGCAACTGCACATGGGGACAAAGATCGTACTTTTTGGCGAAATGTCCTCTGGTCTGATGAAACAAAAATATAACTGTTTGGCCATAATGACCATTGTTATGTTTTGAGGAAAAAGGGGGAGGCTTGCATGCTGAAGAACACCATCCCAACCGTGAAGCATGGGGGTGGCAGCATCATGTTGTGGGGGTGCTTTGTTGCAGGAGGGACTGGTGCACTTCAAAATAGATGGCATCACAAGGAAGGAAAATGATGTGGATATATTGAAGCAACATCTCAAGACATCAGTCAGGAAGTTAAAGCTTGGTCGCAAATGGGTCTTCCAAATGGATAATGACCCCAAGCATACTTCCAAAGTTGTGGCAAAATGGCTTAAGGGCAACAAAGTCAAGGTATTGGAGTGGCCATCACAAAGCTCTGACATCAATCTCATAGAACATTTGTGGGCAGAACGTGTGCGAGCAAGGAGGCCTACAAACCTGACTCAGTTACGCCAGCTCTGTCAGGAGGAATGGGCCAACATTCACCCAACTTATTGTGGGAAGCTTGTGGAAGGCTACCTGAAACGTTTGACCCAAGTTAAACAATTTAAAGGCAATGCTACCAAATACTAATTGAGTGTATGTAAACTTCTGACCCACTGGGAATGTGATGAAAGAAATTAAAGCTGAAATAAATCATTCTCTTTACTATTATTCTGACATTTCACATTCTTAAAATAAAGTGGTGATCCTAACTGACCTAAGACAGGGCATTTTACTAGGATTAAATGTCAGGAATTGTGAAAAACTGAGTTTAAATATACTTGTCTAAGGTGTATGTAAACTTCTGACTTCAACTGTACATATTACCTTGACTAACCACTGCCCCCGCACATTGACTCTGTACCGGAACAGAGTATATAGCCTTGTTACTGTTATTTTATTAAATGTGTAAAAGGTCTAAATGTATTTGGCTAAGTTGTATGTAAACTTCTGACTTCAACTGTATTTAATAATAATCTCTTACCTAGCTTGATGACTGGGCATTTTTTCTGACTTTATGTTGTTCTAAATAGAGAAGACTAGAAGCGCCATGGATGCCCCCAAAAATGGGAGGAACCCCAGATCCCCATCAAGTTATGCCCCCCAACTTCTAAAACTAAAGTTGCGCCCCTGGAATAAGCTACACACTTTCAGTCTATGTTTTAGCTGCAGGAACCGCGTGGTACAATGAATATGACTGGGACTTTGGAGGCGGGGTGTGCTGCGATAATTTGTCTTTGGAGTTGAACATTGTTCTATAAATGCCCTCCTGAGTGCACGCTGTCCAACAGCGACACGGCGAAGTCGTAAAGGAAACGCTCACTCTATTTGATTTCCCCTTCTCATTCGAAGACAGCTTTCTAAGCTTTCTAGACTGCTATGACGTCTCGCAGGTAAGACGGGCTTTATCGAAAACCATGGAGCAAACCGGGAATAGTTCTTTCAACCATTTATAAACAGCGTTTCATGACTTATTACAGGACATGTGTGCGATCCTCCGCTTACGAGCAAAAGTACTATGCATTTTCTCCGACCCTTTAAAACGCACAAAGCCCACAATGGTTGCTTCAATTAGGGATCTTTTTCGCATTGTCGGCATCTTGTAGCCTATTTGTATGACAAAAGTTATTTAATATGCGTTCAGAGTTGCAATAAAACTGTCATTGGCAATTAGGTGGAATACGCTATTACTTTCGTATGATAATTTTACGCTTGTAAGCTATGGGACATCGCAAAACGAATGTGCAGTTGAATAATAGATTGATATAAAAGCGACCGTTTTTTGGGTGGATGGGTCTTCTTTAAACGAGGGTCTTATTCGCAAAAGCGCCAGTGCTCGCTCGCTCTCTCTCTCTCTCTCTCTCTCTCTCTCTCTCTCTCTCTCTCTCTCTCTCTCTCTCTCTGCTGTGTAGGAAATGGGCAGAAGTTGGCCTTTGATAACAAGGTGCATGGTTTGGCTTTTGCAGAGTGCTCTGTATTTGTAGTTAGAATGCAACAAAGTTGTTCAATTATTAACTGGAATGTGTCCCTTCATATCTAATTAATGTCAGTAAATAAGACATTTCTAAATGTACCCACTGGGCGGGCACTGGTTGATCAATGTTGGAATAGATGTTGAGTTGATTTCTGTGTCCAGTGGGTAGTGTCAGTCGCCTCATAAGAAAATACAAAAATAATCTGAATGTGGCCACCACAGATCAGATTTGCAGACTTGCTTTCAATGAGACTGACAGATCTATAACTCACATTTCTACGTGAATTTGGTCTGGTCGCCAAAGGTCTGTATAATGATGAGATGCTCATGTCTCATTCCTTAACAATGGGAGTCATTGTCCCAAAGGCAGGAAGGCAGGCGACAAGCTTAGGTCCAAAATAAACTAACAGAAACGTATTGGGCAATTTTTTGGGGGACAGATTCTGGCAAGAGTGAAACCTCTCGCTTCTCCTCTTCCTCTCAGGGGTCACCCCAAAAAGCTGCCTACTGCGCCTTTAACTGTAGCACAACAACTGCAGGATGTATTTGAGTTCAGAAAAGGCTGTTAGTTGCAATATCAATCAAGACATTTTTATTACATTTTCTGTACTAGGTCAAACCATCATACCATATGTATATTATGTTTTTTTGTGGGAAGTGTGTAACTTTACTCACTTCTGTGTAGTTATGTTACGCCAGAGAGAGCTGAACCGAGAGCCCTATCTCTACCCAAAAGCTGCCCACTTTAAGCAGATCCTTAATTATTAAGCAGGTGAGGAATCTTTGTATGTGGAGCAATGAGAGTGTCAAGTTTAGTTAAGATAAACATGAATTGCTATTTTGATCTAATAGAAGTGACAATCGAGACTATATGCATATTCATGAGGCTAGCATATCATCTCACTCTGCATTGAATACAGGCGATTGACGTCAATATCCCTCATCAAATATTCCCAAAATGATTCAACTAACGAGGTGTAGCCACCAATCCAAAGAGAGGAATAGGCAGGAGCTTGAAAGCCCGCCGTTCTGCTCTGTGGAACAACGAATCCCATTGTTAGGGCGGAGACATTATATCATCATTATATCCATATCTCTGGTAATGCCATTGTTGACATCTTTTCTAAAGGTGGGCAGCTGCATATACCTGCAAGACGAGTTGGCCCACAGTACACAAAATAACATTCATAAACATCAAATATTTGACAAAATACAAAACAAACCATGAGGTTTGTGTTTGTAACCAGTTGTACCGTGATATAATAACTGTAAAATAATAGAGGAGGGTATAGGGATATTTTGGATTGATACAGATGAAGGCGTCTGGAAGTTGGTTGGAGATTTGCCCACAAATGTTGTCTTGGGCAGTATTTTCCAATGTTCTGCAGAGTCTGTGGACAAAGATGTTTATTATGAAGAGTATGGACTCAAAATACACCATATCAGCAAGGGTTGACAGTGTACATAGACACCCCTATAAGAGTACGCTCTGAATGAGAGCGATGCATGACATCAAAGTTTCCAAAGCGGGATTGCCACTGTATGGTAGAAGTAAAGCTGTTCAAACAAATGAATGGATGTTGGATAACAACAATGTTGTTTATCAATGCAGTCCTTGTGAGAACATACAAAGGCTTATATTTCTGTTCTTTGAGAACAAAGTGGTGTAATTTATGGCACAGTTAGGCAAAAATAACAGCTTTGCATCATTTATACTGCCTGGATGTGGCGTTAGCTTCCGTGCATTTATTCTGCCAGTTGATTTAGGCAGAGGGGCTTCCTCACCTAAGTAATGGTAGGGGAAACACTAGTAGTATTGAATTGGAGTTAGTTGGTTATAGGTTGTCACGATACCAGTATCAAAATAATATGATACTGTATTTATCATGGCAAAAAAAAGGAAAACATTAGGCAGACCAACCGTTATAGTCCTTTTATAGCTTGGAAAATAAGCAATGTGACTGAGTGACGTTAGGACAGTTTTTCTCAAGAAATGAAGTCTGTTTCGTTTTCCTTTCCATTATATTTCTGGAAATCATAATGCTGGTATCGTGATAACCTAGTTGGTTAGTGGGTGTTTTTCCATCCTTTGTCATCAGTTCTGTTTAGTGTGAGGCTCAGTACTTCCTGCTCCTGTGAGCCACAGGATAACAGTTCCTGACACATTCATCTGAACAATAGCCTGGGTGTCATCTTGTAAAAAACCATTTAGCAGTCAACCTTTGAGTCTGTTTTCACTTCCGATCAACCAATAGTTATAGTGTTCCTCCTCTATTACCTTTTGTTATGAAATACACGGTAGTTCATAACTATTAGTGACATTGAGTTCAATGAACGGTATCATTTTTAGTAAAGCACTTCCCTAAAGTTCTAAAACCTTTGCTGTATATTTTATTTAACCTTTATTTTATCAGGGAGTCATACTGATACCAATGTCTCTTTTTTACAGATGAGCCCTGATCTACAGAAAAGACACATATGAAAATATACACTGAGTGTACAAAACATTAGGAACACCTTCCTAATATTGCGTTCCACCCGCTTTTGCCCTAAAAACAGCCTAAATTCGTCGGTATTGACTCTAAAGGTGTTGAAAGTGTTCCACAGGGATGCTGGCCCAAATGCACTTCAATATTTTGTCTTGCCCTTTCACCCTCTGAATGGCACACATACAAAATCCTTGTCTTAATTGTCTCAAGGCTTAAAAATCCTTCTTTAACATGTCTCTCGCCTTCATCTACACTGATTGAAGTGGATTTAACAGGTGACATCAATAAGAAATCATAGCGTTCACCTGTATTCACCTGGTCAGTCTTATGTCATGGAAAGAGCAGGTGTTCATAATGTTTTGTGCACTCAGTATAAATACAAAATGCAAGCAGAAAGAAAAACAAACACATTCATCAGTAATGAGGTGCTCAATCAGCTTTCTGAATTGCCCTAGAAGCACCAGAACATCACATTTAAGAACATTTTGAAGATCATTTCACAAATAAGGTGCAAGAAAGGTAAATCAGCTTTTAGTTAACACAGTAGAGACCGAAGGAATTTCCAGAGTTAGCCATCCCTGAGACTCAGTGTGGTAACTCATAAGTCTAAAGTTTAGTAATGATCGGTACTGTGGGAGTTTTTGTAAAAGTCATTTTTTGTTCTAAATGAAAACATAGCAACGTATCAACCTAAGTGACTTCAAAGAGGGCCAACCAACTTTCTGGTAGAGAATGCAGTGGAGTACTAAAACTGTCACCTGTAATAAAGCACAGTGCGCTATGATGAACCACACCTAATGGCTTTATAGAAGTGGTAGCTGTTTGCAGTTGAATGCAGAGTTGCTGTATGGTGCACTCCAATTGTATTGTAGTTGAGTAGCCAGCCTAGGCTACTGCTCAAATGTTGCTGCACTAGGCCTACACATTTGTCCTCTGCATGGGGTTTTGTTGCAGGTTTAGTTTTTTGCTTCTTCATTGTCAAGCTTTAAAAACTGAAGCCAGACTGCAACATTTTAGTAGTCTAGCTTGGACTGTGACGTGCGTGTGTACACTTTCCCTCTGCTGCACGCTGTAAACGGGAGACACGAAAGCAGCGCAATTGAAGTTGAATTCACCGATACGAGCACATCAGGCTGTAATTTCAGAAAGTAGATGACTCAACTATTGACTCATTTATACTTGCTTGTGTGTCCTATTAAGCCTGCGGGCCTTGCGTTTGATATGTGTGCTAGTCTATTAGCCACGTCATGACTGGCTTTTGATTTGGTTTATTAGGGTCCTCATGAACTGACGCTAGTGTTTCTGGGGTCTAACATATAATAAGAAATGAATTACAGACAAAATACTTTACAATTTACATACATTTAAAAACATTAACATGTAGCGTGTGTGTGCATCTATCAGTTATACATACATGTCAGTACACTCACATGTACATGTACTAATAGTTGATTGTATTGACATTCCCAGTCTTAGTTACAATTGTATGTTTTTTTTGGGTCAAATTATTGAAACTCAAACAGTGCATCCCTAATGGGTGGAGGCAGCAAACAATGTACCAGGCCAGCTGTGATTTACAACCTGAGCAATATTTTTTGGACTAACAAGAAATGTATTGGTCAATTATATTAATCATGCATTGAACTGTATCCATCTATTCTACCAACAATGCCTTACTCTACGTCATGGAATGTTGAGTCCAATAGAACCTGTTTTTAAATCATTAACTGGGAATTTTATATTTTTTGACTGATATTACGATTGTCTGTTTGTTTCATATCTGCAAAGTTGTTCAAACGCTGTCAGTTCCACTTTAAGGAAGGCATCCTGTGATGTGCATCTAGCACATCACAAGAAGTAAATTGTTGAAATAAAAACAAAGATTCACTAGAACGTGACGGGTTAACCGTCGAGTCAGCTAGAGGCTAGCAGAGGGAAGAGCAGTCGATTGACTGACCAGGGTCAATTACGCCACGGTTTCTCTCAAATAAAAGTCCTGCCGAGATAAAATGCAGATTGGCATAAGTGATGCTTTAATTCTTCTCAGTTATGATGCCAGAGTCGGTCATAACTTTCTTAGCCAGGGAAGAAGAGGAATTTGTACGCTTCAGTGCATTTACTGTTTTTTTAAGGATCACCAGCAGAGTCAAAAATTGAGCTTAAAAAGAGCTTGATTTTGCTGTCTTAATCGAGATCGTATGGCTGCACGATTTGGACAAAATATCTAATTGCGACTATTTTGCCAGATATTGCAATTATGAATTGAGATTTTCAAGCATTAGTCTCAAGTCAAAGTGCCGTAAAAACATATAACAAGTAGCCTACCAATTGCAAAGGTGCAGCCTGTGTCCAAAACATTGGAGTCTGGTCCACGTTTGCGGCGTTATCGTTATTCACACTTGCTGCTCCGCATTCAGGCCCCAGGCAGCTACAGCATCTCTCAACTCCAGACTGTTATTTTCTCCCATGTGATCTCCAGGGAAGTAGCCTATAGTGTTTGCAAGCACCAACAATTCAGTTGAAACTTCTCATCAATAAAGTGTACTTTCAAACTAATGTACGGCTTGTTTCTTCTACTAGACCAAAGGTAAAAATCAACATGTGAGCTCTGTTTCAACTTCTTACTTAATTTTGTTATACAGTGTTGGGATGACAATTTGGGAGAAATACAGTGCCTTCAGAAAGTATTCTCACCCCTTGACTTTTTCCACATTTTGTTGTGTTACAGCCTGAATTTGAGATTTGTTTAACATTTGAGTTTGTGTCACTGACCTACACACAATACTCAAGAATGTCAAAGTGGAATTATGCTTTTACTTTTTTTGGTTTTTTTTGTTACAGTTTTGACTTAAATTGGCTCGGAAATCAATGGCAAGACTTAAAAATTGCTGCATAGCAATGATCTACAACCAACTTGACAGAGCTTGAAGAATTTAAAGAATAATGTGCAAATATTGTACAATACAGGTGCAAAGCTCTTAGAGACTTACCCAGAAAGACTTAAAGCTTAACATTGACTCAGGAGGTTGAATGCTCTTTCCATGACATAGCAGTGTTTCCCAAACTCAGTCCTGGGGAACCCTAGGGGTTCATGTTTTGTTTTTTGCACTAATTCTACACAGATGAATATCAACTGTGTAGTGTTAGGGGAAAAAAACTAAACGTGAACTTATTGGGGTCTCCAGGACCGAGTTTGGGAAACACTGAATAGACTGTCCAGGTGAATCCAGTTGAAAGCTATGATCCCTTATTGATGTCACCTGTTAAATCCTCTTCAATCAGTGTAGATGAAGGGGGAGACAGTTTAAAGAAGGATTTTTAAGCCTTGAGATAATTGAGACATGGATTTTGTGTGTGCGCCATTCAGAGGGTGAATGGGCAAGACAGGGTGTGGTAGTAGGTGCCAGGCGCACCAGTTTGTGTCAAGAATCAAATCAAATTTTATTAGTCACTTGCGCCGAATACAACAGGTGTAGACCTTACAGTGAAATGCTTACTTGCCTGCCCCTAACCGACAGTGCAGTTTCAAAAAATACTGCAATGCTGCTGGGTTTCAAATCAAATTTGACAGTTTCCCGTGTTTCCCAAGAATGGTCCACCATCCAAAAGACATCCAGCCAACTTGACACAACTGTGGGAAGCATAGGAGTCAACACGGGCTAGCATCCTTGTGGACCGCTTTCGACACCGTGTAGAGTCCATGCCCCAATCAATTGAGGCTGTTCTGAGGGCATTTTAATCCCACCTTGTAACGCAACAAAATGTGGAAAAAGTCAAGGGGTGTGAATACTTTCTGATAGCACTGTATGTGTGAGATGGAATCTTTAATCTCCTGTCCAGCTTGTTTGTCATCTTCTTGAAGCCGTCTTTGATGACGGTGTCAATAAGAATCATGTCTTTGGCTATGAGATAGATCGGTGATAGCCTCTGTGATTTCAATCTTTTTTCGTAGACCGTTACACTTGAAAACGCATTGGCAGTCAGTCTGTAGCACAGGTGGCTGGCTATGGCTGAGGGTGTTTGCTGCTGTCTTTTTTCACCATGCAATTGTCGTAAAGTAAGGGCTGGTTCTTCTTCAAATGGTTCAAAAATGTGTCGGGTTGCCTCTTGTTGTTGCCACAACTCTGAGGCACACTTGCATTTGATTGACATCGGTTTGCCTGTAGCCGAAATACTGCCATACCACCGAAGATGCGCCCTTCTTTTGCACCAAATTGAAGTTCTCGTTAGCACTAGCAGTACTCATGTTTCTGACACTCTGTGAAGCCCTTTCTCTCGTCGCCAGGAATTCACAATAAGAGCTGCTATAATTACCAATGCAATCAAATCCTTTAATCTTCCCTCCTGCTGTGTTTGATTTAGGTTATCACATTTTGATATCATTTCCAGCACCTGCTTGATGCATAAACACAGCACTCTCAAATGTATGTTCCAGTTTGCCATTTCGTTGGTTGGTTTGGTTGGAAATGTGTTTCTTCTGTTATTTGTAGCTGTATGATTCAAAGTCTATGCAGCTTTGGACTTTCTACATTAGTGGGTGTGGTGAAAAAAGGCAACAGGTTTAGGTCAGAGAGAAAAAAGGAAGTCACTGTTACTGGCTAATGACTACCGAATACCATTTTTAAAGGGCAGCTCACAACTGCCCGAAACAAAGTTTGAAATATGAAAAACTATCCCTTTAAATGACTTCATAATGTTGCTCCAATTGGAACTACAATAACATACATTTTAACAACCAGGGGCTAAAGTAGCATTTCTAAGTGGGAGCTGTCTAGGCCTTCTATGGTTATTTTTAACTGTCAGTTTTTCATATCTGCTTTCTTCTACATTATGACTGATCAACCTGTTTGCTTCAACAAATGTGCAATGGTGGTTATCAAGGCATGGGCCGTGACAATGTACACTCAGACAATGTATAACGGTCAGGTTATATTAAAACACCAATGCTACACTCCTTGTCTGGCCATAGTTGAACCTGTAGCTCCATGTAACCAGAGTAGCATGATTTGCGCTCTCTTAAAAATGTGTGTGCATAGCCTGTGCCAGCTTGCTCATGCAAGTTCATTGGATTGTCCTTTAATTAAGTGTAAAAGCCCTCTTTTCCCCTCATTTTCAATATCAGTGCACACAGTCAGACAGATTAGTTAGCCATCCCCTGAAAACAGATGGGGTTAGTCCATAATATCCCTCAAATACTTATGTATATATGGCTATCATGCGCAACATGAAAGCGCTACGTTAACTGCTAGCTTCTAGACGCTAGCTGGCTACATAGTGATGTGAGGCATCTATCCGCTGAGGGTGGGTTTGCACTGCATGTACTGTAAATACCCCAGGATCATCAGCTGTTCTAAAAATACCAGCAGCATGACCAAAATCCACACCCCAGGGCTTGTCTGTGACCGATATAGCCCTAACGGGGCTTTCATGAGGCATTCGGGGCACTAAGTATATCACCTTTTTGTCACCAGGTCTATCCAGGACTTTAAATAGCCACGGCTGTATTGAACTTGAGACATTATGTAAGAGGATAGAGATCCTGGCGTGCTGGATGCACGTGGGGCCTCTGTTTCCCCTGTCTGTCTGAGCAAGCTAGCGCTCTGCTCTGTGCTATGTTTGCCCGCTGAGCCATGGCTCTGACTGTGTTGCTCTCCCGTCCTCTCTTTCCCTTCTACCCTTCTATCTCTCACTCTACCTTATGCTCTCTCTCTCTGTATGTCTTATTTTCTACAAGTCTCTTAATGACAGTTTATTTCTCTCCTCTCTCTCTCCCTCCCGGTGCTCAATGCATAATACAAGGAAGTGAAGCTCCTGGTAGTTGTCAAGGAAAACCTATTCTTGGAAAGCCCTGAGTCACTCCTACAGTCATGTTCTGTGGAGATAAGTATGATACTTGTAGCATGAGGACACCACAGCAAGGGCATACTTCATGTATTTTTATACTTCTAATTGTATTTTTAACTCGTGTCATTTATAGTACAGTAATTCAAGTTGTCTAAATAGGTAAACAAAACGAGAAACAAGATTTTCCATTTTGGTGGAGCACATCTGTACAATTTTATCTATTTCCGAAAGAGATTTCTCAGTGAGAGATGGATGGATACTACCAGTTAATCATTCAACTCTGCATACAGAAAAAGTGAAAGGGCAAACACATTTGCCCCAGACTTACATAACCAACCAAATCATAGTTTGAGAAAACATCCCATTCTGGTTTTCAGCGAAAAGGTACACGGAAGGGCTGCCCACTCATACCACATCACATTGGTTTATTGTATGAATGCCATTGTAACATTTTAGCTAAAGCATTCAGGTATAATGCTTTATAACTTGTTATAAACATGTATTAGCCTTTATAGTTTCTTAGAACAATGCTTATAATGTCTCTCTATGCACCAAAGCCAATGAAAGGAAATAGAGGAGCCTGCAGGCTCTTGAGGGTGAACTTGTTAACCATTAGCGTCTTCATGGCATACTGAATAGGACCCCTGGGACTGGATCAAGCTTAAGCACGAGGTTTAAAATGGGAAACTCTTAATAAACTGGTCTGGCCTCAAGGTCTCCTGTCTGGGCAAAGGCTGCTAGTGACGTGAGCTTTCTGGGGAAAGTCTACTGGTTTCTTGACTTCTTTGTCACCTATAGTTATAATGTATATTCTTTATTTATTGGAGAAGTAGATGGCATGGCTGAGCATTGAACGCTACTCAAATGTAAAATGTTTGGTTTTGTCCTTGTCATCGTCATGTCTATCTTTATTCATCCACCATGTATTGCTTGACATGCAGTAGCAATTCTCCATAGGGATTATTCCTCTCAAATGTAAATAATAGAAAGATTTCAGACCCCTAGACTTTTTCCACAGTTTGTTACGTTACAGCCTTAACCTAAAATGGATAAAAAAATATTAAAATCAATGCCCCATAATGACAATAGCAAAAGCAGGTTTTTTGAATTTTTGCAAATGTATTAAAATAAAAAACACAAATACCTTATTTACATAAGTATTCAGACCCTTTGCTATGAGACTCAAAATTGAGCTCAGGTGAATCCTGTTTCCGTTGATCATCCTTGAGACTTGATCTTAAATGGAAGAAGTTTGGAACCACCAAGACTCTTCCTAGAGCTGGCCACCCGGGCCAAAGAGAGAAGGGAGAAGGGCCTTCGTCAGGGAGGTGACCAAGAACCAATGGTCACTCTGACAGAGCTCTAGAGTTCCTCTGTGGAGATGAGAGAACCTTCCAGAAGGACAACCATCTCTGCAGCACTCCACCAATCTGGCCCTTATGGTAGAGTGGCCAGACGGAAGCCACTCCTCAGTAAAAGGCACATGACAGCCAGCTTGGAGTTTGCCAAAAGGCACCTAAAGACTCTCAGACCATGAGAAACAAAATTGGTCTGATAAAACCAAGATTAAACTTTTTAGTGTCATGTCTGGAGGAAACCTGGCACCATCCATATGATAAAGCATGGTGGTGGCAGCATTATGCTGTGGGGATGTTTTTCAGCGGCAGGGACTGGGAGACTAGTCAGGATCGAGGCAAAGATGAACAGAACATAGTACAGAGAGGTTCTTAATGAAAACCTGCTCCAGGGCGCTCAGGACCTTAGAATGTGGAAAAGGTTCACCTTCCAACAGGACAAGCACACAGCCAAGACAACGCAGGAGTGGCTTCGGGACGAGTCTCAATGTCCTTGGGTGGCCCAGCAAGAGTCCGGACTTGAAGCTGATCTATTATCTCTGGAGAGACCTGAAAACAGCTGTGCAGCAACGCTCCCCATCCAACATGGTAGAGCTTGAGAGGATCTGCAGAGAAGAATGGGATAAGCTCCCCAAATACAGGTGTGCCAAGCTTGTTGCGCCATACCCAAGAAGACTGAAGGCAGTAATCCCTACCAAAGGTGCTTCAACAAAGTACTGAGTAAAGGGTCTGAATACTGAGTATTTTACATTTTTATAAATTAGCCAACATTTCTTAACCTGTTTTTTGCTTTGACATTATGGGGTATTGTGTGTAGATTTATGAGGAAAAAAACAACTTAATCAATTTTAGAATAGGGCTGTAACAAAATGTGGAAAAATACTTTCCGAAAGCACTGTATCTTGCCATTCTCAAAAGAGTGCAATCATTGGCATGTCTAATTTCAGTGCTTTCATCTTCTATCCAATTTGATCAATTTCCAGATCATTTCAAGATATTCTCCATTTGTTTCACTGTTCCATTTTTTCCTGAATGTTTAATTTGTGGTAAAAATGCATTTAATATTGTGTTGCAATGTTTTTTTAAGCATTTCATCAGGCATCAGCATCATTCGGAAATGCCAGAACTAACTCATGTAGGCCAGCTACTGTATCCACCAGTACTACTGTATCCACCAGTACTATATGTCCACCATTATCTCCCACATAACAGCAACAGACTCCAAAATGCCATTAGAGAGCATAGAGACTTTACATAGTTTACTATGCTATACATCCTTACTAGGCAAGGAGGTCAGTAATGTCCTACTGCGCATGTAGACTAGACCTTTCAATGGACCTTGCTTTGGGAACTGGCAAGCACAAGGAAGGAAGGCTGAAGTAGTAGGGGTCTTCAGGTGGCGTGGAGACGGTGCCGTGTCATGTAGGTCCCCAGAGGGACGGCCTGATAGCCGCTCCGATGATCCTATCAGGGCCCTTTGCACTCATCCAAATCCCAGATTAAATGCCCCCGCCTCTCTTGCTTCAACCCGCAGAGGCAGCACTCCTACAAGTCCCTGCCCTCCCCCCTCATTCCTCCCTCCCTTCCCCTCCTTGTGTAACCGTGCCGGGCTGGATTACTAAGCTCTGAGGCAACTGAACCGGGGGCTCTGACAAGCTCCGACCAGAATGGTTAGGTAGGGGGAGAAAACTCTCATTCACTTCCTGACATTCATTAACGGCCTCTTTTTTTTCCACCCACATGCATTGGGTCTTACCAGTAGATTGCTGCTGTTGTGTTGCTAGTGCAACGCACTTGGTCAAGTTGTTCTCATGCTTCAATGGTTGACAGTTCATAACCTTGTGTGCGTTTTGGAGGGTCTGGCTGGAGTGGACTAAGTGGGTGTGCTTATTTGCGGACGTGTGGTCGGTGTTAGAGCTTTCTGAGGGAAGTGATCCTGCTAACTGTTAAGTGTTTGGGGATAGACCTGGGCAGTGTGGTCCCTCTCAGAGTAGGCCAGGCCAGGGAGAGAGAGAGGGGAGGATTAGTGCAGTAATTGGTGAGAAGTGCTCTTTGTTCTATTGAGGGGTCAGGGGTCAAACAGGGGGTGACCTCCTGCCTGATCCTCATTAGCAGGCGTGTGTGTGTGTGTGTGTGTGTGTGTGTGTGAAGTGCATTGGGGTGGGGGTTGCAGACTAGATGGACTAAAGCCCAAAACAGAAAAGGATACTGACCGCTCTCTCTTGCCCGTTGACCTGCAATGGACACAAAGCGTCAGCCACTTTGTCGGGCATTTGTTTCAATATCAAAACAAAGCTCTCTAAACATTGTTGCATGTGTTTTGGAATGGGTAGCCAGTGATAAACTGGTCCTGAACAACTCTAAAACTAAGAGCATTGTTTTTGGTACAAATCATTCCCGGGGCGGCAGGTAGCCTAGTGGTTAGAGCAAATCCCCGAGCTGACAAGGTAAAAATCTGTCGTTCTGCCCCTGAACAAGGCAGTTAACCCACTGTTCCTAGGCCGTCATTGAAAATAAGAATTGGTTCTTAACGGACTTGCCTAGTTAAATAAAGGTAAAATAAATAAAGTTTTAGGGAAATTAATGGTGTGGCTGTTGAACTAGTTGAGGAGACTAAATTACTTGAGGTTACCTTAGATTGCAAACTGTCACAGTCAGAACATATAGATTCAATGGTTGTAAATATGGGGAGAGGTCTGTCTGTAATAAAGAGATGCTCTGCTTTTTTGACAGCACACTCCAAAAAGCAAGTTCTGCAGGCTAGTTTTGTCTTAACTTGATTATTGTCCAGTCGTGTGGTCGAGTGCTGCAAGGAAAGACTTAGTTGAGCTGCAGGCGGCCCAGACTAGAGCGGCACGTCTTGCTCTTCATTGTAATCAAAGGGCTGATATGAATACTATGCATGCCAGTCTCTCTTGGCTAAGAGTTGTGGGGAGACTGACTGCATCACTTCTTTTTCTAAGAAACAATGAAGAAGAAACAATGGGGTCTTTTCACTGTCTCCAAATCCAGAACAAATTCAAGAAAGCATACAGCATTATATAGAGCCATATTTGTATGGAATTCCGTTCCGTCTCATATTGCTCAAATAAACAGCAAACCTGGTTTAAAAAAACAACATAAAGCAACACCTCATGGCACAACGCCTCTCCCCTATTTGACCTAGATAGTTTGTATGTATTTATATGTAGGCTATGTGTGTCTTAATTTTTTTTAATGTAGTTCTGTACTTGAGCTGTTATTGTCTATAAATGTTCTGTATTATGTTATGTTTGATGTTTTGTGTGGACCCCAGGAAGAGTAGCTGCTGCTTTTACAACAGCTAATGGGGATCCTAATAAAATACAAAAAAATACAATGTGAGTCGCTCCAAAACTGTGTAGAAAAGATACCAGTAATGTTTGTTAGTAGTTATTACAGAGCAGGGTCAACAAGTGTGTATGTTATTTGCTTGAACGGGTTCAGAGACTACATGGTCTGAGTGGGCTGCCATTGTTTCATCAGTTGAAATGAGTGACAGCAATGCTGGGCTGACTTAAAAAGCTGCTTGTCTGGGATTACTATAGTAACACATGGTATTATTTTCTGATTGGTTGATATTTTTTTTCCATGGCCCAGTAAACAATGTCAGATTAATAACTAAATTAAGTCTAATCTGGACCCCAGTCAACACAATAAAACCCAAGTGGTGTATTCTATGGGACTGTGTATTCAAGATGGCAGCACCCCAGAATACAGTATACTGTATGTCCCAGTGGTGGTCGGTGCCGTTTAAGATGAGGGAGGACAATTTTTTATTTCATGATCATGGCCTTATTTCTATTACAGCATATTGGATGACTGGCATTCATATGCCATTCACCCAGTTCAATGTAACATCGATAGGTTTAGGCTACTACATGAAACTCAAATGTTTCCTATACCCATCATGAGCTTGCTACAACCTAGCCTATGAATGAAAGTTTACAACGTAGGTGCACACAGGTCGAGAGAGAAATTTGAGGTGACGGCCTTGCACACTCTTGCCTGCATCTAGCAGATCTAGGGTGAAATCATTAGGCCAACAGTTGCGAAAGAGAGTTTCCATTGGACAAATTCAGGTATGTTTATCCCTGTTTCGTTACGTTTGCTTCCATTTTAAGAAACGTTTTTCAACAGAATCGGTGGAATGCATACAGCCCTCATCACGAGTAAACACAGTTCACTTTCATAGCAGCCATTGCATTCCTTCTCACATCAACTTATTTATAAAACCATTTTAGGCCTCACTCCTCCCGATCTGAGATACCTACTGCAGCCCTCATCCTCCACATACAACACCCGTTCTGCCAGTCACATTCTGTTAAAGGTTCAGAAAGCACACACATCCCTGGGTCGCTCATCTTTTCAGTTCGCTGCAGCTAACGACTGGAACAAGCTGCAACAAACACTCAAACTGGACAGATTATCTCAATTTCTTCATTCAAAGACTCAATCATGGACACTCTTACTGACAGTTGTGGCTGCTTTGCGTGATGTATTTTTGTCTCTACCTTCTTGCCCTTTGTTCTGTTATCTGTGGCCAATAATGTTTGTTTCATGTTTTGTGCTGCTACCATGTTACTACCATGTTGTTGTCATGTTGTGTTGCTACCATGCTGTGTTGTCATGTGTTTCTGCCTTGCTGTGTTGTTGTTTTAGGTCTCTCTTTATGTAATGGTGTGTTGTCTCTTGTGTGTTTTTGTCCTATATTTATTTTCTTGTTTTTAATCCCAGCCAGCCCCTATCCCCGCAGGAGGCTTTTTGCCTTTTGGTAGGCCGTTATTGTAAATAAGAATGTGTTCTTAACTGACTTGCCTAGTTAAATGAATAAATAAATAAAATCTATGCATTCTCCTCCTCTTACCTTTTCCCTTTGCTTGTGGACTTCAATGCACAACACATCAGCTGTATATGACCAGATGAAAAGACCTTTCCAAGCCAAACCATATTATAACCGCTACACACAACCTACATCGTTGTCACAATATTAGCTAAGGTAACGTCATAGTCAATCTAGCTAATAGAACAAACGCATTAGTAAACCCGCTACAATCATGCAGTAATGTTACAGTGTACCGTCAGTAAGCAGTTACACCGGTGTGCCCCGGTGGCAATACATTTGTAAAACCAAAAGCTTACCTAGACTTGGAAGAGTTGCAGTGTTGTGTTGGATAGTCATAGTCAGCTAGCTAACATAGTGTCCCTCTGTTTGAGCAGGGTGTTTGAGTAGGCTAAAGTAGCTAGCTCCATTGCTAGTTAAGTAAGTGAAAAATAAATAATGAAACCTCTCCTCTGTTTTCGTCTCTCTTGCTTCTCCTTCGGAAGAAAATAATTTGTTCAAAACTATTCAACTATTGTCTTTCCCTCTTTGAATCAACTACTCACCACATGTTATGCACTGCAGTGCTAGCTAGGTGTAGCTTATGCTTTCAGTACTAGATTAATTCTCTGATCCTTTGATTGGGTGGACAACATATCAGTTCATGCTGTAAGAGCTCTGATAGGTTGGAGGATGTCCTCCGGAAGTTGTCATAATTACTGTGTAAGTCTATGGAAGGGGGTGAGAACTATGAGCCTCCAAGCTTTTGTATTGAAGTCAATGTACCCAGAAGAGGACAGAAGCTAGCTGTCCTCAGGCAACACCATGGTGCTACCCTACAGAGTGCTGTTGAGGCTACTGTAGACCTTCATTGCAAAACTGAGTTTTAATCCATTATTTGGTGAATATATATTCTGTAGTTTTATCTAGAAAGGAAAACATTGAAAAAGTTAGTCAAGAGTGTGCAATGCTGTCATCAAGGCAAAGGGTGTCTACTTCAAAAAATCTCAAATATAAAATATGTTTTTAACACTTTTTTGGTTACTACATGATTCCATATGTGTTATTTCATAGTTGTAATGTCTTCACTATTTATTATACAATGTAGAAAATAGTAAAAATGAAGAAAAACCCATGAATGAGTAGGTGTGTTAACTTTTGACTGGTACTGTACATAGAATGTTGCACATACTCATAGTGCAGGTAACAACTGGTGGGCAGCGGTGTGATCTGGAGGATGTGGTGCTTATTTATTTTGATGTAACTATTTATTACCACATTATGTAATACTATAATTATAATACTATGTATAATTATGAAATTACTGGTTGTACAGCAGAAATCTGATAGACATAAAAATGTGCGCTACAGTATTTCTCCTTTTACATTTTGTTTTTATTTTCCTCTTCCTCCCCCTGTACTGAACAATAGTTCCCTCTTCTGCATAGCTAAGCCACATAGCCTTCCTTCTGTAGAATAGTACAAGACTGATTTGTTGAATGTTAAAGGTACTGTCATACAAAGTAGAGTATTATAGAAGACATAACAGTTTTAACTATTGGATATAAGAGCAACGTCAACTTACCAACATTACGACCAGGAATACAACTTTCTCAAAGAGGATTCTCTGTTTGTTACCCCAGCCATAGACTGGATCGTACCCGGCGACTCAAAACAACGGCGGCGACGGGGAAGAGGGAAACGCGCCGATCTTTTGGCCAAGCTACGTTGACGGGCGCATCGTGCACCTCTCCCGAGTATTTTAATCGCCAATGTACAGTCTCTTGACAACAAAGTAGACGAAATCCGATCGAGGGTTGCCTTTCAGAGAGACACCCGAGACTGCAACGTTCTTTGCTTCACGGAAACATGGCTCACTCAGGACACGTTATCAGAGTCGGTACAGCCACCTGGTTTCTCCACGCATCGCGCCGACAGAAACAAACATCTCTCTGGTAAGAAGAAGGGCGGGGGTGTATGCCTTATGATTAACGAGTCGTGCTGTGATCGTAACAACATACAGGAAATCAAGTCCTTTTGTTCACCTGACATAGAATTCCTTACAATCAAATGCAGACCGCATTATCTACCAAGAGAATTCTCCTCGATTATAATCACAGCCGTGTACATCCCCCCTCAAGCTGATACATCGACGGCACTGAAATAAATTAATTTCACTCTAGGTAAATTGGAAACCACATATCCTGAGGCTGCATTTATTGTGGCTGGGGATTTTAATAAGGCTAATTTGAAAACAAGGCTTCCGAAATTTTACCAGCATATCGAATGTGCCACCCGGGCTGGTAAAATCCTGGATCATTGTTATTCCAACTTCCGTGATGCATACAAGGCTATTCTCCGCCCTCCTTTCGGCAAGTCTGACCATGACTCCATTTTGTTGCTCCCAGCCTACAAACAGAAACTAAAACAGGAAACGCCCGTTCTCAGGTCTGTTCAACGCTGGTCCGACCAATCCGATTCCATGCTGCCAGATTGCTTGAGCACGTGGACTGGGATATGTTCGGACAGCATCTGACAACAACATTGATGTATATGCTGATTCGGTGAGCGAGTTTATTAGCAAGTGCATTGGTGATGTTGTACCCATAGCAAATATTAAAACCTTCCCCAACCAGAAACCGTGGATTGATGGCAGCATTCGCGCAAAACTGAAAGCGCAAACCACTGCTTTTAACCAGGGTAAGGCTACCGGAAACATGACTGAATACAAACAGTGTAGCTATTCCCTCCGCAAGGCAATCAAACAAGCTAGCGTCAATATAGAGACAAAGTAGAGTCACAATTCAACGGCTCCAGACACAAGAGGAATGTGGCAGGGTCTACAGTCAATCACGGACTACAAAAAAAAAAACAGCCCCGTTGCGGACCATGACGTCCTGCTCCCAGACAAACTAAACAACTTCTTTGCTCGCTTTGAGGACAATACAGTGCCACCGACACGGCCCGCTACCAAAACCTGCGGGCTCTCCTTCACCGCAGCCAATGTGAGAAAAACATTTAAATGTGTTAACCCTCGCAAGGCTGCCAGCCCAGATGGCATCCCTGGCCGTGTCCTCAGAGCATGCGCAGACCAGCTGGCTGGTGTGTTTACGGACATATTCAATCAGTCCCTATCCTAGGCTGCTGTTCCCATATGCTTCAAGAGGGACACCATTGTTCCTGTTCCCAAGAAAGCTAAGGTAACTGAGCTAAATGACTATCGCCCCGTAGCACTCACTTCCATCATCATGAAGTGCTTTGAGAGATTAGTCAAGGATCATATCACCTCCATCCTGCCAGACACCCTGGACCCACTCCAATTTGCTTACCGTCCCAATAGGTCCACAGACGACGCAATCGCACTGCATACTGCCCTAACTCACCTGGACAAGAGGAATACTTATGTAAGAATGCTGTTCATCGACTACAGCTCAGCATTTAACACCATAGTTCCCTCCAAGCTCGTCATTAAGCTCGAGACCCTGGGTCTCGACCCAGCCCTGTGCAACTGGGTCCTGGACTTCCTGACGGGCCGGCCCCAGGTGGTGAGGGTAGGAAACATCTCCACCCCGCTGATCCTCAACACTGGGGCCCCACAAGGGTGCGTTCTCAGCCCTCTCCTGTACTCCCTGTTTACCCATGACTGCGTGGCCAAGCACGCATCCAACTCAATCATCAAGTTTGCTGACGACACTACAGTGGTAGGCTTGATTACCAACAATGACGAGACGGCCTACAGGGAGGAGGTGAGGGACCTCGGAGTGTGGTGTCAGGAAAATAACCTCTCACTCAATGTCAACAAAACAAAGGAGATGATCGTGGACCTCAGGAAACAGGAGAGGGAGCACCCCCTATCCACATTGAGGGGACAGTAGTGGAGAAGGTGGAAAGTTTTAAGTTCCTCGGCGTACACATCACGGACAAACTGAATTGGTCCACCCACACAGACAGCGTGGTGAAGAAGGCGCAACAGCGCCTCTTCAACCTCAGGAGGCTGAAGAAATTCGGCTTGTCACCAAAATCACTCACAAACTTCTACAGATGCACAATCGAGAGCATCCTGTCGGGCTGTATCACCGCCTGGTACGGCAACTGCTCCGCCCACAACCGTAAGGCTCTCCAGATGGTAGTGAGGACTGCACAACGCATCACCGGGGGTAAACTACCTGCCCTTCAGGACACCTACACCACCCAATGTCACAGGAAGGCCAAAAAGTTCATCAAGGACAACAACCACCCGAGCCACTGCCTGTTCACCCCGCTATCATCCAGAAGGCGAGGTCAGTACAGGTGCATCAAAGCTGGGACCGAGAGACTGAAAAACAGCTTCTACCTCAAGGCCATCAGACTGTTAAACAGCCATCACTAACATTGAGTGGCTGCTGCCAACATACTGACTTAAATCTCTAGCCACTTTAAACATAGGAATTGGATGTAACAATGTATCACTAGCCACTTTAAATAATTTTGTATATAATGTTTACTTATACGACATACTTATATCAAATGTATACACTGTACTCTAAACCATCTACTGAATCTTGCCTATGCCGTTCGGCCATCGACCCAAATCTCTAGACACTTTAATAATTATAATTGGATGAAATAATGTATCACTAGCCACTTTAAACAATGCCATTTATATAATATTTACATATCCTACATTACT
Organism: Brachymystax lenok tsinlingensis; assembly: GCA_030435695.1. Classification (NCBI taxonomy): domain Eukaryota; kingdom Metazoa; phylum Chordata; class Actinopteri; order Salmoniformes; family Salmonidae; genus Brachymystax; species Brachymystax lenok. Next base: position 32,973,895 of record CM059802.1, on the reverse strand, counting down.
CATCTCACATATATATGTGTATATACTGTACTCCATACCATCTACTGCATCCTGCTTCACTCATCCATATATTTATATGTACATTCATTCCGTTACTTTTGTGTGTATAAGGTATTTGTTGTGAATTTGTTAGATTACTTGTTAGATACTACTGCATGGTCGGAACTAGAAGCACAAGCATTTCGCTACACTCGCATTAACATCTGCTAACCATGTGTATGTGACAAATAAAATTTGATTTGATTTAGCTATGTCCAACCTCTGCCGTGTGGGTATTCTCTGTAGAATGCATAATTATGTTTTGCAAAGCCTGACGCCATACTCTCATTGTAACGTAGGATAAACTAGAAGACTGGCACATAAGGCCATACTGCATAGAAGAGATGAGCTTGATTCTTACCCGCTATGATTGAAACAAGGAACTGTAACGCCTTTTTATGTTACGTTTTCACACATGGGGTCATATTCATTTGTGCACACTGTAGCAAAACATTTTAACAAAAGAAAAGCAAAAACAAGTGTATCTTATTCGACAAATCCAAATCCCTCCCTGTTTCAGTCTGTTTTCGTTCGTTTTGTGCCTAGTAAATACGACCCTGCTATTTGGTTTGGTTTGTCTTGAGGTCATGGCAGTCATGGAACATTGAGGCCTGTGGTAATGCACAGGATGGAAAGTGTTTGGTGTGCCTCTCGAACCTTGACAGAAACATTGATTTTGGCTCCTCGAATGGGATTTATAGTTATTATAGCTTGGTACACAGAGCATGGTGCTGCTGAAATTTCAAACCGAGAAAAAGTTGACTGTTAGAAATGGCAAACAACTCACATAAAAAGATTGAATACAAAAAAATTATAAAACACTATATTGCTGTCATCTTGCTACTACAGCAATACAATGTATTGTACTGGTAACAGTTATGTACTTGTAATTCCTCTTATCTCCCACTGACTGCCCGTTTTTGAACCAGGTGGATCATAGTGATCCCTATTCTATAGTACATCAGGTGTGTTTCGGAGTCTCCACATGCCAAAAAAATCTACTTTGGCAAATGATCTCTTCATTGCTATATATCCCAGTCCATTGTTAATGCCACAGCATTGGCCTTTGATATCAGAGAGAGCCTTGTTCATTCCCCCCTGCTATGTATTTGTGTCTAATCCCTTGGTGAATGCCAGTGGTAATCGGTTATGATTTGCTGCTGCTGTTTGAAAAGTTCCTCAGTAATCTCCTGGGCTTGGAATGAGAAAAAGCACGGTGCCTGGGTGGATGAGTGGGTCAGGTGCAATCTGGGCCAGTGTCAGTCCCCAGATGTTTGCAGCTTCGTGTGGCTTTGGCCCCGTCTGTTCCCTCTTCCCTCAGCTCCACTACTGTCTACTGTTGACATCTCTCTCCCTCTCGGTCTGTCCCTCTCTTTCTCTCTCTCTCTCTGTCTCTCTGTCTCTCTCTTTTTCTCTGTTTCTCCCTCTGTATCTCTCTTTTTCTCTCATGTGAATCTGCTTTGTGAATGACAAGCTGTCAATAAAGCGTGATTCATCCTGATCTGAGTGTAATTCCACCGGAGGTCCGGAGTGAAGGCACAGGACAACGACCCGCCATTCCAAGGACTGGGTTTACTCATTTTGATGTTGTAGGGACTTTATTGATTTAGATGTTTGCCCAGCGGTTGAGCTCAAGCTCCCCACGAGTCCGGTTAAATTGGATCCACAGTTTTGCCATCAAACAGAAATATGAAAGGATGTGTGTTTCACGGCTACTTGAAGGCTGTACGAAAGTCTCACAAGGCTTGTAAGTAGATCTAGTGTTTTCCTGTCTGTTGATGTCCTTATCTTATTAATACAGCCCCTTAAGAATGAAAAAAAACATGTATTTTTTCTGACACTGGTCATGGGTTTTTTTGTCCTAAATATGAACATGAAAATACCCAAATACTCACTACTGTGCCAGGGCATAGAAACATGATCTGGTAAAGATTGTATGTGGAGTTTAATAAAAGGATCTCTTGTTGCGCTCGCTGCATGTATCACTGTCCATACTTCTTTGGGAAGCATGGGGGAAGGAAAGCAATATTTTGCTGTCGAAATGAATGGGCTATGTGACTCACTGTTTCTATAAATGTTAGTGTCAAAATGTATCCTTTTCCCCCTCGTGTTGAATCACTGGCATTTACAAAAATTCCCCTCTTATCGCTGATATTTTGTGTTAAGTCATCTTAAAAAGTCCCCTGCAGTGTTTTTCTTAACACATTGTAAACAGTGTTCTGAAAGTATTGCTGTATTTTACACCACCACTACTTTCACTGTAGCTACGACCTGATTCTTCACACTTCTCCTAAAGTGTGCACTTGCACTTTCACAGTCATGGATTTAACAATGTCGGAAACTACCCCCACCCAAAGCTTAGACAGTACCTATACAATGCTTGTAAATCCATGACGGGGAATGTGCAAATGCATACTTTAAGAAAAGTGTGGAGAATCCGGACGCACCTTTAGATATTGTGCTGTTGCTCGCTAAATAGTTTGGATTCTGAAGCAACTGATCGAGATGTGCAGTAGCGAGCATGTAGGAAAGGGTGGTATTGGTAAAGCAGTAAACTAGGTCTTGAGGTTTGGCTTTTTGCGGTTTTAAGGCGTAGCAGACTACTGACCGTGTCACAACACCAGTAGGTGTGTTTTTAATATTCATAGGCTATTGTTTTTTGACAGCTCAAATTAGTTTGTTTCCTGTCATTTATTGACCTGCAGGACTAAGGACGAGGGCCTTTGTGAGGATTCTGTGAACTGATTGGATTAAATTGAACAAAGATTTTTTTGAGTGTGTGTGAGTTTAAGCATCAACAATGGGTGCAACCTGTCTCGTGGCCACAGCAGACAAAGAAGCTACAGACTGCACCTTTAAGTCTGATACCAGAACATTGCACTATGTTCATCTTAGAGCGTATCCAACCATATTCAACAGTGTTTTGTGGAAATTCTCAACCCACACTTGTGCATCTACAAAACGGACCATGAGCTCTCTCTTCCATTCACACATCATTGCAATGGGCTCAATCAAGGTTAGCTGTCGTTTTTTAATGTCACGTAGGCCTTATTCGTTGTGCTTAATGCAAATGGATTCACAGTTCTGCACTTTTACAAGACTTGAAAAGCCACAATAGTGAATTCATTGGCCATAGCAACCACTTGTGGAAAGGGGCCTTGCGATGCTAATAAGTAATAGATTAGCCACAGTAGTTAGAGCAGGGGTCTCCAACAGTTCCATTGTGAGCTACCAATAGCTCTCAGCCTACCTACTGTATGAGTAGCTTGCCAAATAATTCAGAAAGCATGAATTTTTCACACGCTCCACCGCAATCTGTCATAAACAAATCTCACAAGTATCAGACACCACAAGCTCCCAGCTATTATATAATTAAATCCACATTGTCCCATCCCTGGTTAGACACAATTTGCTTAAAAAGCCAAATGTAACACAATTAATTTATTTCTAGGAATATTGCCTCTGTGTGGTGTGCGCCTCTGTTTATTGTTCACTTCGTGTAGCGAGTTAGTGATAACGATAACTGACTTCTGAGTAGACAAAGACTTTCCCCAAAACCTTCACAATTAAATGTTAACTGCAAAGTAGGCATACCTGGCAGAATTACACTGTGTACAAAACATCAAGAACAGCTGCTATTTCCATGACAGACTGACTAGGTGAATCTGACTAGGTGAATCCAGGTGAAAGCTATGATCCCTTATTGATGTCACTTGTTAAATCTACTTCAATCAGTGTAGATGAAGGAGAGGAGACCTGTTAAATAAGGATTTTTAAGCCTTGGGACAATTGAAACATGGATTGTGAATGTGTGCCATTCAGAGGGTGAATGGGCAAGACAAAATATGAAGTGCCTTTGAACGGGGTATTAGGTGCCAGGCACACCGGTTTGTCAAGAACTTGACACAGCTGTGGGAAGCATTGGAGTCAACATGGGTCAGCATCCCTGTGGAACGCTTTCGACACCTTGTGGAGTCCTTGTCCTGACGAATTGAGGCTGTTCTGAGGGAAAAGGTGTTCTTAATGTTTTGTACACAGTGTATATCAGGATTCTTTGTACAGTCTCAATCGGGTGGGCTTTTGTTTTGCATACTCTGTCATATGCAGGAGCAAAAACATTGCTAAAACCAGCACATTCTTCGCTCCTAAAATTCTCAATTAAAGGTGTATTACACTAAAATCTTTTGCCCTCAAGAATGGTCTTCGGCTGTGATTTAGCGATTGACATGGACTTTCTCTACTAATAATTGTCATTTGTAAAAAATTAAAAAAAAAAGGGTGTATTGTCTCTTGGGGCTGGCTGAGCGATTTCTTTTTTTTTTTTTTCTTATTTATTTCTTTTTTGTTATGAAACTAGGAAGAAATTAATGAGTAGCTCGTGACACGTTTCATAAAAAAAAGTAGCTCTCATTAGTGATGTAAGAGTTGACTCATAACCTGCAGTCCGCGCGGTTATATCTGCGGGGCGGGTATAGTGTCAAAAAATATTGTGTAGATGAAGGGCGGGTGGGCGGCGGGCAGGTTGAATATAATTTTTTTTCTTTATCTGCCGTTTGTGCGTAGCCTAAGCTTTAGGGCTAACTGTAGCGCGCCAATACACATCAATTGCCAAATGCTTTTGGAAACTTGGGCAGAAAAAGTGAACGTTGATCCACTGAGGCAAAATGAACAATGGAGATTAATTCAAGAAGAGAAAAGCTGCAAAATGGAGGTTTAAATATGTAGAAGGGAGGACCAGAACAGTAGTCTGTTTGGGAACGATGTGGTGAAAGAGGATGATGGCAGTGTCGGCTATGTTATGTTTGTGAGGTGCTATACAAATTAGACAGTTACACGATGGGGACTTCTAGGTGGGATGTTTTTTTCTTTTAAAATGAATTATGCAAGAATTATGTGTAAATATTCATAAAATAACCATCTTATCGGAGTTAACTTAGTCATGCGATGACATGTTGTGTGGTCCTCCCACTACGACTCATCAGTGAAAGCATGCAGTTTACAAATTAGTAAATGATTAATTTTACAGGCTGGTGAAAGTGCAAGGTGATGAGGTTGATGCTCCTTTCCAATAACTATTGAGGGTCTTATTCTGGTGACATGATAATCGATGCTTTGCTGCCGTTTGACAAATAAAAGTAATCTCATTATTTTGTCCCTTCGCTATATGTGTGCTCTAGCCAACAGTGCGCAGTGGGCACACTCGCTATATAACGCACATTTCTTTTGTGAGAAAACCATCAGTAGAGTAGAAAATGAAAATGGTACATGGGAATTTAACTGCAAAAGGTATTTTTATGTGCATTATGTCATCACGCACAGCCTTTTTATCTGCAACGAGTCAATTTGATGGAAACATCACTGGTGGGAAAATGCACAGATTGTTTTTATGCAATTTTTGAATATTCGCAGGAAAATCTGTTACCAATTGGATGGAAACATGGCTACTGACCGTAGGTCTATAACATCTAACATAGCCTAATATAATATTAACTCCTGCTGAATTAAGTATTTCTTGCAGTAAAATTATACACCAAATGTCCATTTTGACTCGGGAACAGGAGAGGAGAAATATGTTTTATTTCTTTCAGCCTCTTAAGAGAATGAATGTGTGGTTAGGGACTGTCTGGAAAGGTGCTATCTTTATCAGCATCATAAAAGAGGACAGTATTTCAACCACATAACATATGCATCCATGTCGAACTGAAATCTTATCAAAAACATGTTGGGTTGTTGTAACAGCTTCAAACCGGTCTATGATGCCATTTGGACATTTTTCACGGAAAATCTTTATAGTATTTTCTCTCTCAGTTCATAAACATCTTTGCTGCACGAGAGAGGCAGAGATGAAAGAGAAAACAAACTTCACCGATCATTCATTATATCAATTTATGACATTATTCTTGTGAGCAATGGTTTATTTAGTCTAATAGGGAAACGGGTAATGACAGAAAAGAAGCTGCATGTATCTAATGATAGTCAAGTTGACTAACAAATAGCCTACCAAATTGCAGTGGTGGAAAAAGTACCCAGTTGTCATAAAGTAAAGATACCTTAATAGAAAATGACTCAAGTAAAAGTGAAAGTCACCCAGTAAAATACTACTTGAGAAAAAGTCTAGAAGTATTTGGTTTTAAATATACTTAAGTATCAAAAGTAAATGTAATTGCTAAAATATACTTAAATATCAAAAGTAAAAGTATAAATAATTCCTTATATTAAGCAAACCAGACTGCACCATTTTCTTGTTATTTCAATGTACAGATAGCCAGGGGGCACTCTCCAACACTCAGACATCATTTACAAATGGACCCAGGGTTGTTCTCTTGATAAGTGCTTGTATTGGACCATTTTCCTGTCCTGCTAAGCATTCAAAATGTAACGAGTACTTTTGGGTGTCAGGGAAAATGTATGGAGTAAAAAGTACATTATTTTCTATAGGAATGTAGTAAAGTAAAAGTTGTCAAAAATATAAATAGTGAAGTAAAGTACAGATGCCCCAAAAAACGACTTAAGTAGTACTTTAGAGTAATTTTACTTAAGTACTTTACACCACTGCCAAATGGAAATTATAAGCAGAAACAGGCTAATATCTAAAAAGGCCTGTTTAAAATGAATTCCCGTTATCTCTGACTGTAGAGCACATTTTCTATATTTGCGGGTTAGGATCGGGTACGTGCTTAAGATTTTCACTTCACCACATATAGTCGTGCGGTTGCAGATGGGTTATTAGCAAATGCGGGCGGGTGAACAAACAGATGACACTAGCATCACTAGCTCTCATGCTAGAAAAGGTTGGAGACCCCTGAGTTAGAGGTTTCAACCCTGTGAACTAGCTGAACCATGAGCTGCAACTCCAAACAACTGACTCACTGACTCACTTTCTGCTTTACTACTTTAGCATAACCACACTTGTATTTCTCTATAGATCTTTTTCTATGAAGAGGAGTCACGATCCCCTTTAGTATAGATTTGTTTTGTGTGTTTTATGACAGAACAGTAGGAATATATGTAGGGGGAGATGGTGATAGAAGGGCACAGACCAGAGCCATACTTTTCAATTATGCTAGTGTGTATTTCTGTGTATCTTTTGGGGTTTGTGGACAATGTAACATCCACATTTGTAATGGTTGATAGTGGACGTTAGGGTTTATCAAAATGTGAGCTGGATGGAGTAAATGTTATCTTTTACTCTCTACTTGGTTATATAACACAGGAAGTAAACATTTGTCAGTTATATTAAGTTGTGTAAATATTGGTGTTCTGCTTTCCAAAAGTTTATATCTCACTTTTTTATGTGTGTCTAACTACTGTCACCAAACTGATCCAGCTAGCATTTGGTTCTATGGAAGTTGTGGGAACGTATGTTTTTGGTTTCCCATTGGTTCTGGGACCAAAGCCATACGTTTCCTAACCGGTAAAATGTAACGTTTTTTTTTTTAACGTTTTGCCTGTTCTGGGAATGTGAATGTTTAGGTTGCAGGGAGGTTCTAACAGTTTTCCTGGGAGGTTTTATTAACGTTCTGAGAATGGAAATGGTAGGTTATTTGAAGGTAATTAAATAACGTTTTGTATACCCCTGGAAGTCCCTTAGGGATGTATAGAGAAACACTGGTGACTCTGGATTTGGCTTTTGTGTTCAAAACTATTCTCTCCCTTTCTTTCTCTCCCTCTCTCTGTGTTCTTCAAGGTGGTTCCACCCCAACATCACCGGCATCGAGGCAGAGCAGCTCCTGTTGACGCGGGGGGTCCACGGAAGTTTCCTAGCCCGGCCGAGCAAGAGCAACCCGGGGGATTTTACTCTCTCTGTCAGGTAGCCTCTTCCATGTTACCAGCATGTCACATTTTGGTTCCCAGAATGTTGTGGTAAAGTTATTTGTCCAATAACCAAAGGAGAACAGTATTGTTCTCTCCTAGCGCTTTAGCCTAACGCTAGCCGCCTATGCTCCACAACATTGTCGCTGATGTCAAGTTCAGCATTTAGAGAAAACCAAACTCTGGTGTATTGTCTCCTGGGGCCGGCTGAGCGATTTTAATGAAGGCAGGAGTCAAGCCGCATGTCATCTGTGCACAGTTGGCCAAGCTGAAATGGGGAATAATCGCTCCTCAAGCTAGTGAGCGAATGAGAGCCTTGCCTTTGGGGGAACGGTCGCAGCTTGTGGGAATCCGAGCTTGAAATATGCCTTCTTTGTTGCTCTCCCGAGTTTCTAGGAAACGGAGAACGTTTGTTTCCCCCCTCGGTTGAAAAAAAAGTATTAAACTGGTGTAAGATAACCTTTCACAAGAATTCACATATGATTTAAATCACTTTCTGACTGTACCCCTTTCTACTTTGAACGAAACCTTTCATACATGTTTGCTCAAGGTAGAAGTGGTCCAAAAGTGACTTTTGGACCTGAAATCATAACCCTGGCAACCCTGTTGTAAGCTTTCAAATTATATCAAACTCAACCGTTTATCGTTTTCAGTGATTAAGACAAGATGTATTTTGGTAGGGTGGGGTATGCAAAATGGGTCAACTTTGAGCACCTCTATCTCCTGATTCCGGTCCAAAAAGTCACTTTCTGACCACTTCTTCCATGGGCAAACATGTATGGATAGTTTTGTTTAAATTAAAAGGGATGCTGTCAAAAAGTGATTGAATTCAAATGGATTTACCCTTACATCATATTGGAACCTTCCAGATCCCTGACAGCTCACTCGCTCTTCCCTGTTCCACTGATCCCTTTCACTGCGGACATGCATCCAGACCTCCAGATGGCCTCTCCAATCTGTCCCGAGATGTTATCTCCAGTGCCACATGTCACCTCTCAATGTGACACCACACCACCACGTCCCCACTACTATGTACTTCTTCCACTCAGAGAAACGCACATTATAGAGTTGGCTTTGGAAGTCTGTAATTGTTGTTTAGAACGGTGCGTAGGGGAATAGGGAGTGTGTGTGAGCGAGAGAGTCTGTGAGAGTGTGTTTCTGAGCGTGTGCAGGATGGGAGGGTCCATAATTATGTGGCAGCAACGGCAAATTGACTTCAGAGCCAAGCGCTAATAAAAGGATATTTATCCCTTTCATACATAGACCAAAATCCCACTAATTTAACATGCTTACATTTTATAACAGCATTTTTGTATATCTGAAAGGGGTAGGGGGTAAAAGACAGAAAATAAAACCCACCTAAAGACCTAGTCATGATTCCTGCATTTTCACAGACCCTGTAACCAAAATACAGGTATCGGGTCTGTGTGAATGGTTCTCTGCTTTTCTGCCGGTAAATTCATTAACACTTCCCTCATTTGAACTGCAAACAGCTGCCATGGTTTACCAACACTCCCCACCCCTCCCAATTTGCCAGCTACCCACTGGTATGTATAAAATGGGTGTACCTGTAAATAAAGGGCTGTTTGAAAGGAGGTCAAATAAACATACCACAGCTTCTGTCTGAACTGGGTATTTCTGAACACTTCTACCACGAGCAAAGCATGTATGGAAGGTTTCATTCAACTCAAAAGGGGTGCAGTCAGAAAGTGGTTGAATTGATATAGAACAATCTTTACGCCACAACAGCCCTTTGAGGAATATGACCTCTTCATTAAGTCTAAACCTGTCCCATGATATTACATTTCACTGAATTATGAACAGTTGTAGTAGAACAGTTGTAGAACAGTTCGGTATTTGGAGAGCTGAATACAAAAGACAAGTGTGGAGTTCTGGTAAACAGCAGGCCTCTGTGACTTCCTGCAGCGTGAGGAGAGAGTGGCTCTGCTTTGGCAACGGAAGCTTTTAAGAGGCTCATGAGTTGAAAAAGCTCCTGGAAAAGGTCCAGTGTCGTCCTTTAGCGCACCGCTCTTTAGCAGAGAGAGAGAGAGAGAGACGGGGAGAGAGCAGTTAGGCTGGCAGCAGCAGTGAGTGGTGAGTGTGGCAGGCCAGGCAGTAGCTCTTAATAACATTAAGGCCGGGGGTCCATGTCGAGGTCTGACCTGGCTGATGCCTGTTGCTATGTGGTGACTTTGGGCTGCCTAACTGCCTGTGTGTGTGTGGTATGATTGAAAACTGAGAATAGGCAGCCTTATTTTGTGTCTGCACTGTTTTGCTTTTGGAAGTAGCCTATGCACTGACATCAATGGATAAGATTACATTTTCTAACATGTTTATTTGCTTGAGCGATTACACCAAATAGAAATGACACCAAAATATCCTGTTTGATGGTGAAAACCCCCCAAAAGCCATACTTAAGTTATCATGAACGGATGATTGTCCTTTTAAATGAACTGATGAGAGCCATGTCCTTTTAAGCAGAGTTCTTTACACTTTGTTTTCTTTGACTATTCAGGGATGCCTTACCCTGTGACCAAGCTAACTGTCTCTTACTTGTGTACTCATATCACACACCTACTCACATCACACACACTCTCACACTCTCAAAACTCACACACTCTCATATCACACACACACTCTCGCACACTCTCATATCTCACACACACACTCTCACACACTCGCATATAACACACACTCTCTCAATCGTATATACTCACACACAATCACAGACACTCTCCTCTCTCTCTCTCACACACTCTCACAGACACACTCAATGAGAGAGTAATTAACAAGTTAGTAGTAGAGTGTCTACTTACCAGTGTGTTATTTAACCTCCACGGGATGGGTGGTTGCTAACGTGCGCTAATGTGACTAGAATGACGTTGTATACAACAGCCGTGTCTTAGACACAACTGTCCGGGACATAGACATGTCTTATATGGGCAGAAATCTTAAATTCTTGTTAATCTAATGGCGGTGTCGAATTAATAGTAGCTATTACAGTGAAAATTACCATGCTATTGTTTCAGGAGAGTGCACAACAACAAAAAACGTTTATCACGGCATCTGGTTTGATACATTCACATCTGTAGGTAAATAATGTACTTACATTCAGTAATCTTGCTCTGATTTGTCATCCTGAAGGTCCCAGAGATAAAATGTTGCATCGTTTTGTTTGATAAAATAAATGTTTATGTTCAAATGTAGGGTCTACAGTTTGACCCCGCTGCTGTCTTTGGCTCCACACCCACCCTGCCCGGCTATCTAGATGTGTGAAAGTTAGTGTATAAGCTAATGATCCAACATGTATGCCATTACTGGGAGTGTGTAAAAAATTATTACCAAAGCATTTTTGTATTTTCTCTATAGTTATGTACAATGAAAATGTATCAATTGACCAATTCGGCACAATTGGGCAAACCCCTGGCAGATCAGTCTGAAACTTTGCGCACACTGCTGCCATCTTGTGGCCAACATCGAAATGACACCTAGACTCCTATCTGAAAGTATGGCCTTTCTCTTGCATTTCAAAGATGATGTGGGAAAATCCCCAAAAGAACGCATGTTTTTTTGTTTGTATTATCCTTTATCAGATCTAATGTGTTATATTCTCCTACATGAATTTCACATTTCCACAAACTTCAAAGTGTTTCCTTTCAAATGCTATCAAAAATATGCATATCCTTGCTTCAGCTCCTGAGCTACAGGCAGTTAGATTTGGGTATGTCATTTTAGGCGAAAATTGAAAATAAGGTTACGAACCTTGAGAGGTTTTAAGCAATAAGGGTGTGGTATATGGCCAATATACCACTTATGCATGACGCAACGCGGAGTGCAAGGACACAGCCCCTAGCCATGGTATATTGGCCATATATCACAAACCTCCGAGATGTCTTAATTGCTACATAAACTGGTTACCAACATAATTGGAGCAGTAAAAATAAATGTTTTGTCATACCCCTGGTATACGGTCTGATATACCACGGCTGTCAGCCAATCAGCATTCAGGGCTCAACCCACCCAGTTTATAATAGATGTTAGATGAGGAAATCGAGCTTGCCTCTCTCTCATCGTAATGGATATCCTGGGACTCCACTGGGCTGAGTTGTCTCAATCTCCCTGCTTTTCCCTTTGCTTATCTCTCCCTTCTTTCCTGGCCCGGGCAGGGGGTTGGATGGCAGGGGGAGGGTTAAACATTGTGATGTTAACTGTTCCTGTAGGGTTCAGAGTCAGAGACCCTTCTAGAGTAATGTGTGTTTAAGTAGGCAGGTTTCCCTTGACCCAGGTTTATTTGACAAAAGTAATGTCACAAAAAATGTAATGTAAAAACGTATGATATAGGAGATATTTTCTAAAGATCGACAAAAATGTTATCCGTTCGACATGGGTGGATTTTTATTTAGTCTGACTTTCTTTTATTGCCACAAAATGAGGATGGAAACCGTGTTTTTCAAATAAATGATGAGTGCGGGCCACATGATCATGTACAGCACCAGTCAAAACTTTGGACACCTCATTCCAGGGTTTTTCTTTATTTTTACTATTTTCTACATTGTAGAATAATAGTGAAGACATCAAACTATGAAATAACACATGGAATCATGTAGTAACCAAAAAAGTGTTCAACAAATCAAAATATATTTTATATGTAAGATGCTTCAAAGTAGCCACCCTTTGCCTTGACAGCTTTGCACACTCTTGGCAATCTCTCAACCAGCTTCATGAGGTAGTCACCTGGAATGCATTTCAGTTAACAGTTGTGCCTTGTAAAAAGTTAATTTGTGGAATTTCTTTACTCCTTAATGCATTTGAGCCAATCAGTTGTGTTGTGACAAGGTAGCGGTGGAATACAGAACATAGCCCTATTTGGTAAAAGACTAAGTCCATATTATGGCAAGAACAGCTCAAATAAGCAAAGAGAAACAACAGTCCATCATTACTTTAAGTCAATCCGGAACATTTCAAGAACTTTTAAAGTTTCTTCAAGAGTAGTCGGAAAAAAACATCTGACGCTATGATGAAACTGGCTCTCATGAGGACCGCCACAGGAAAGGAAGAACCAGAGTTACCTCTGCTGCAGAGGATAAGTTCATTAGAGTTACCAGCCTCAGAAATTGCAGCCCAAATAAGTGCTTCACAGAGTTCAAGTAGCAGACATATCTCAACATCAACTGTTCAGAGAAGACTGCGTGAATCAGGCCTTCATGCTCGAATTGCTGCAAAGAAACCACTACTAAAGGGCACCAATAATAAAAAGAGACTTGCTTGGTCCAAGAAACACGAGCAATGGACATTAAACTGGTGGAAATCTGTCCTTTGGTCTGATGAGTCCATATTTGAGATATTTGGTTCCAACCGCAGTGTCTTTTTGAGATGCAGAGTAGGTGAACGGATGTCCGCATGTGTGACTCCCACCGTGAAGCATGGAGGAGGAGGTGTGATGGTGTGGGAGTGCTTTGCTGGTGACACTGTCCGTGATTTATTTAGAATTCAAGGCACACTTAACCAGCATGGCTACCACAGCATTCTGCAGCAATAAGCCATCTCATCTGGTTTGTGCTTAGTCCCACTATCATTTGTTTTTCAACAGGACAATGACCCAACACACATCCAGGCTGTGTAAGGGCTATTTGACCAAGAAGGGGAGTGATGGAGTGCTCCATCAGATGACCTGGCCTCCACAATCCCCTGACCTCAACCCAATTTAGATGGTTTGGGATGAGTTGGACCGCAAAGTGAAGGAAAAGCAGCCAACAAGTGCTCAGTATATGTGGGAACTCCTTCAAGACTGTTGGAAAAGCATTGCAGGTGAAGCTGGTTGAGAGAATGCCAAGAGTGTGCAAAGCTGTCATCAAGGCAAAAGGTGGCTACTTTTTTGGTTAGTACATGATTTCATATGTGTTATTTCATAGTTTTGATGAAATATTATTGTTATTATGCAATGTAGAAATTGTACAAATAAAGAAAAACCTTTGCATGTGTAGGTGTGTCCAAACTTTTGACTGGTACTGCACGTCATCAGGTAACTAAAGCGCTAAGTCTATTTTTTAACAATACAAATAATGTTTCTTTGCAGGACAAGCATTGTCTTGAATTTCAAGAATACCTGAATTGATAGCCTTGCTTTTCTGGTTGTCTCGATGCACTTTTCACCATCTAATTATTTCATATCTACAGGAGTGCAAGCAGAGGAAGAGGTGAGGCGAGAGGATTTACTGCGCCCAAAATCTGTCTGCGTAAAATAAGCTCTTTTTTTGTATGGAAGTCTATGAGAGAATGTTGAATTATGTGAGGCTTATTTGATTGAATATAAGTTTAGTAATGTTTAGGCTGTTACAAATGTACTGATTATAAGTGGATGCAATCGGCATTCTGGCAACTTTGGAAAAAACACGACTTAGCTGTTCACATGCGTATCTGCCGTTAGCTAGAATGGTCCCACCTGAGATTTCCTCCTCGAGCCTGCCTTTTATCTTTGAGGACATGTACAGTGCCTTCAGAAAGTATTCATACTCCTTTATTTATTCATTTTGTTGTGTTACAGCCTGAATTCAAAATGGATTAAATATACGTTTTTTCTCACCGGTCTACACAGAACTCCATAATGACAAAGTGAAGTTTTTGCAAATGTATTGAAAATGAAATACAGAGATGAAGTATTCACACCCCTGAGTCAATACTTTGTAGAAGTGCCTTTTGCAGCGATAACAGCTGTGAGTCTTTCTGGGTAAGTCTCTAAGAGCTTTCCACATCTGGATTGTACAACATTTGCCCATTATTCTTCAAGGTCTTTCAAATTGGTTGTTGATCATTGCTAGACAACCATTTTCAGGTCTTGCCATAGATTTTCAAGTAGATTTAAATCAAAATTGTAACTCGGCCACTGAGGAACATTCATTGTCTTTTTGGTAAGCAACCCCAGTGTAGATTTGGCCTTGTGTTTTTAGGTTATTTTCCTGCTGAAAGGTGAATTCTTTTCCCAGTGTCTGGTGGAAAGCAGACTGAACCAGGTTTTGCGCTAAGATTTTGCCTGTGCTTAGCTCCGTTCCATTTCTTTTTTATCCTGGAAAAACTCCCCAGTCCTTAATGATTACAAGCATACCCATGACATGACACAGCCACCACTATGCTTAAAAATATGGAGAGTGGTACTCAGCCATGTGTTGTATTGGATTTGCCCCAAACATAACACTTTGATTTCAGGATAAAAAGTTAATTGCTTTGCCACATTTGTTTTGCAGTATTACTTCAGTGCCTTGTTGTGAACAGGATGCATGTTTAAGAATTTAAAAAAATCTGCAAGTCTTCATTCTTTTAACTCTGTCAATTAGGTTAGTATGGTGGAGTAACTACAATGCTGTTGATCCATTCTCAGTTTTCTGTCACAGCCATTCAACTCTGTAACTGTTTTTAGTCACCATTGGCCTCGTGGTGAAATTCCTGAGCGGTTTCCTGCTTCTCCGGCAACGGAATTAGGAAGGACGGCTGTATCTTTGTAGTGACTGGGTGTATTGATACACCATCCAATGTGTAATTAATAACTTCTCCATGCTCAAAGGAATATTCAATGTCTGCTTTTTTTAAAATTCTACCAATAGGTGCACTTTGCGAGGCATTGCAAAACTTCCTGGTCTTTGTTGTTGAATCTTTGTTTGAAATTCACTGCTTGACTGAGGGCCTTTACCGATAATTGTATATGTGGGGTTACAGAGATGAGGTAGTCATTCAAAAATCATGTTAACCACTATTATTGTACACAGAGTGAATCCATGCAACTTATTATGTGACTTGTTAAGAACATTTTTACTCCTGAACTTATTTAGGCTTGCCATGACAAAGGGGTTGAATACTTATTGACTCAAGACAATTCAGCTTTTCATTTTTTATTAATTTGTACACAATTAGAAAATATAATTCCAATTTGACATTGAGGTATTGTGACAAAAAAATCGAAATTTAATCCACCATGACAAAAACATTGGCACCTGGAATTATTAGATTACTTACTTGCATTCTATCCATACTGGCTTCTGCGGGCTACCTGAGACATGAACAGATAGGTGGGAGGGAATACAGATTGTTGACAATTTATTAATGCACAGTTTGCCTAAATGCATAATGGAAACGCTTCAACTCCCATTATTCAACACCAGCTATTTATTTTTTATACTTTTTTTGTGATGTCATTACGTCCAGGCAGCGGTTTTTATCGACACCAAGACAATTAAACGGAAACACACTGTAGCAGTCAATTGTCACATATATTTTCTATGCAAACTTTCTAATTGTTGACAAAATTATCACTGGACAAATTAATGGAAACATAGCTAGTGAGACCAGTTGTTATGGGTTACGCCTTTACAGCTCAGATATTACAACCTGTTTGAGTTTTGTTGTGTTACAGCCTGAATTCAAGATGGATTAAATAGATTTTTTTTCTCTCACCCAGCTACAATAAATACCCCATAATAACAAAGTGAAAACATGTTTTTTAATTTTTTTATTCTTTATTGAAATGAATATGCAGAAATATCTTATTTGCGAGTTTCACAGCCCTTAGTAACACCCCTTATTTTGTAGAAGTACCTTTACTTGACATGTAGGTTTCTCACTTATGGGTGGCACAAATTAGGATATGGGGGAAGGGAATGGGCATGGTATATGCAAATTAAATACTGTAGTATTACTATAGTTAAACTGTAGTGTTTTTTTTTTAAATAAAGTGCACAATGAATGGAGACAAGTACAGCGTTTCTGTAGCGAAATATCTTATTCATCCATTTTTGTTTTAATTTTTAAGCATTAAATGACCTGGTATAATGGTCCATTGATCAGTTATACATTTAAAAGCTGTTATTTTTGCGCTTTTGCCCAAATTCGGCCTTTAATCAATTACACAGTCAAATTTTTGCAAATAATACTTTGTATCTGCAATGTTATTCCTGTAAATGTTGTTGTTAAAAGTAGTCCTTGTGCATAGAATTGTATTTAAATGAATGTTTTTTGTTTGGTATACATTTTAAAGGAAAATATCGGAGTGGCAACCCTGTCCAACAGTACTACTTGATATTGCTATTGTCATAATCAGGTACAGGAGCTAGTATCTAGCAGATTCAAGGATGGAGTATGGCACATTGATAATGTGTGCTAATTCTCCAAGTCTGCAACAGACCAAGCCCATCTGCAGAGTAAATTCTAGTTGGATGTTTTTGGCTCATTGCAATGTCATTAATCGTGTTAAATTCCCACAAACAGCCTGCAACACACGCACGCGCGCACATTGCAGCCGCCACTGGCCATTAGTAGCCACAGACAGCGAGACATACTACTCCACTCAAACATTCATAACACAATTACAGGGAAGGAGGGAGTGCAGGTTTATAGGCAAGATAGAGATGGATGGAGAGAGAGTGATGGGAAGCAGAGTGAGAAAGGGAGTGATGGGGCGGGAGGGAGATATGATTAGCTACACTTTTTATGACTGTTACTTGATCATCAATTTGCAGAGAGAAGGCTTGCTAATTGCATTCAAACTAGATATCAGATAGCATAATGTGCAGTGTTGTCACTTTTCTAATTGCCTGTGTTAGATCGCTAGCTATGATATTTTTTGTAAAAGTGTGTGGAGTGGGAGTTGTGGTTGGCTGCATGCTCAAAAACGGTCTTCTGCATGTGTAGGTGTACTTAGACAAAGCGTATGTTTTAAGGTTGGTTTGGCTTGTTGCTGCAGAAGAATTGTGCTCTGATATTTTTACTGCAATGGATTCTTTTTTTTAAAAAGTAGTCTGACTTGTTTCCATACTGATAAGAATGTTTAGGTTTAGAATGCTGTGTGTGTGTTTGAGTGCTTGCATGCATTTGCATGCGTGTGTGTGTGTGTGACACTGTTTGGCTGTGTATCTTGTAAAGTGGCAGTGACTGTTTTATGAGCTGTGCTCTCTCTAGTCACCTGCATTTAATGAAAAACAGTTTCTTTTCAAATACTCAATTCAAATCAAGTCTCTTTTAAGCCTTTAATATGAAATAAACAGGGTATTATAGAGGGATAGAATTGTCTAAGGTTTTTCCTAGAAGTTATACAGTCTTATTTCTGTACAGATCTGTTGGAACAAACGGTTTCCTATTGTTCAGAAATGATTGGGTATTCACGGTACCACTGATCAAATCAACCTGTTATTTTCATGCAGGTTTTTGGTGTTTTGTCTTTCTCTGTTCTTCTACACAGGCACACAGACCGAGGTAACCTAACCTCTATTAACCAACCCTACAGGATTCTGCGATCGCCACATTTTTACCAAAATCAACAATTCCCCACATATTATGCGAAGGCTTGCAAATTTGACCTCTCACTGCATAATTACCTCATAGTCGAAGCATCGCAATATTATCGCATAAAACTGACCCATCACCGTAGTGCAAAAAGAGGGCTTGCAATTTCAACCAAACATTTACCACATAATATGGTTCAATCAAGCCACAAGTCTACAAACTTTTGTCCTCATCAGCGCATTTTTGTGACAAATGTTAGACGTTCATAGCATATTGCCCCGCAAAAACACAAAAAAATCGGAACAGTGTGAACTGTGACTAACCCTGACTCTCTTCCCTGTGTGTGTGTGTGTGTGTGTGTGTGTGTCAGGCGGAGTGATGAGGTCACCCATATTAAGATCCAGAATTCAGGAGACTACTACGACCTCTATGGAGGGGAGAAGTTTGCCACGCTGGCAGAGCTGGTGCAGTACTACACAGAGCAGCACGACCTCCTCAGAGAGAGGAATGGAGACGTCATCGAGCTCAAGTACCCACTCAACTGCAAAGACCCCACCTCCGAGAGGTACGCACACACACACAGAAATGAACAACCACAGACAGCATTTACAATCAAATATATGCGCACATGTTCACACACGCGCGCACACACACACACACACACACACACTGGTGTCTCTGCCTCTCTGCACATTGTGACGTACAATGTATTAGTTTGTATCTATTTCTAAGAACAATGTGTGATCTCTGTCAAGCATGGTTTCTGTGGCTTTTCCATGAAACACCTGCTGAGACCTCTTGTTGGAACCTCCTACACATTCACATATGCAAGCTCTCATACAGACAGACATGCAGAGGCACACACTATTCAGGTTTCTTTGTAACACCATCATGTGTGCAAACTCAACTCCGAAACAAACACACTTTTTGATTTCTTAAGTTAACAATTCAATATATATACGGCAGGGTTGGGTGAATTCCATTTCAGTTCCTCATTGCTTTTCAATGGTATTAGTACAGTGGGGAAACAAAGTATTTAGTCAGCCACCAATTGTGCAAGTTCTCTCACTTAAAAAGATGAGAGAGGCCTGTAATTTTCATCATAGGTACACTTCAACTATGACAGACAAAATGAGGAAAAATAATCCAGAAAATCACATCGTAGGATTTTTTATGAATTTATTTGCAAATTATGGTGGAAAATAAGTATTTGGTCAATAACAAAAGTTTATCTCAATACTTTGTTATATACCCTTTGTTGGCAATGACAGAGGTCAAACGTTTTCTGTAAGTCTTCAAGGTTTTCACACACTGTTGCTGGTATTTTGGCCCATTCCTCCATGCAGATCTCCTCTAGAGCAGTGATGTTTTGGGGCTGTCGCTGGGCAACACGGACTTTCAACTCCCTCCAAAGATTTTCTATGGGGTTGAGATCTGGAGACTGGCTAGGCCACTCCAGGACCTTGAAATGCTTCTTACGAAGCCACTCCTTCGTTACGGCGGTGTGTTTGGGATCATTGTCATGCTGAAAGACCCAGCCACGTTTCATCTTCAATGCCCTTGCTGATGGAAGGAGGTTTTCACTCAAAATCTCACAATACATGGCCCCATTCATTCTTTCCTTTACACGGATCAGTCAGTCCTGGTCCCTTTGCAGAAAAACAGCCCCAAAGCATGATGTTTCCACCCCATGCTTCACAGTAGGTATGGTGTTCTTTGGATGCAACTCAGCATTCTTTGTCCTCCAAACACGACAAGTTGAGTTTTTACCAAAAAGTTATATTTTGGTTTCATCTGACATTCTCCCAATCCTCATCTGGATCATCCAAATGCTCTCTAGCAAACTTCAGACGGGCCTGAACATGTACTGGCTTAAGCAGGGGGACACGTCTGGCACTGCAGGATTTGAGTCCCTGGCGGCGAGTGTGTTACTGATGGTAGGCTTTGTTACTTTGGTCCCAGCTCTCTGCAGGTCATTCACTAGGTCCCCGTGTGGTTCTGGGATTTTTGCTCACTGTTCTTGTGATCATTTTGACCCCACGGGGTGAGATCTCGCGTGGAGCCCCAGATCGAGGAAGATTATCAGTGGTCTTGTATGTCTTCCATTTCCTAATAATTGCTCCCACAGTTGATTTCTTCAAACCAAGCTGCTTACCTATTGCAGATTCAGTCTTCCCAACCTGGTGCAGGTCTACAATTTTGTTTCTGGTGTCCTTTGACAGCTCTTTGGTCTTGGCCATAGTGGAGTTTGGAGTGTGACTGTTTGAGGTTGTGGACAGGTGTCTTTTATACTGATAACAAGTTCAAACAGGTGCCATTAATACAGGTAATGAGTGGAGGACAGAGGAGCTTCTTAAAGAAGAAGTTACAGGTCTGTGAGAGCCAGGAATCTTGCTTGTTTGTATGTGACCAAATACTTATTTTCCACCATAATTTGCAAATAAATTCATAAAAAATCCTACAATGTGATTTTCTGGATTTTTTTTCCTCATTTTGTCTGTCATAGTTGAAGTGTACCTATGATGAAAATTACAGGCCTCTCTCATCTTTTTAAGTTGGAGAACTTGCACAATTGGTGGCTGACTAAATACTTTTTTCCCCACTGTATATTCAAACATAATAGTAATGTCATAAATTGTGTCTGACTCTACATCTACCAATCTACAATAGGTGGTACCACGGGCACCTCTCTGGGCGCGACGCTGAGAAGCTGCTTACGGACAAGGGCAAGCCTGGCAGTTTCCTGGTGCGCGAGAGCCAGAGTAAACCAGGCGACTTCGTGCTCTCTGTCCTCACCAATGAGGAGAAGCATGAAAACGTGGACCGCAAGACCAAGGTTACCCACGTCATGATCCGATACCAGGTAACACGTCATGATCCGATACCAGGTAACACGTCATGATCCGATACCAGGTAACACGTCATGATCCGATACCAGGTAACACGTCATGATCCGATACCAGGTAACACGTCATGATCCGATACCAGGTAACACGTCATGATCCGATATCAGGTAACACGTCATGATCCGATGTTAGGTAAGACCAGCTAGGGCCTACAATGAGCCAGAGCTATGCATATAGTTTTAGGTGGGTCATAACACGGTTATTAACATTGTTTGATGCCAACATTGCAGACCGTTCGCTGAACTAGTTGTGGTATATCAAAATACGATACCAAGGCGCTCCACACGTATCTGGAGTGGGACTTCTCAAGTGTGGTACCCCCTTAACTGGTGTTTCGTCAATAAGCCCACAACACTTCAGAGGGCCTCGGCGGCAGAACCAGCAGCGTTCTGGAACTACCCTTTCGATCCCACCACTCAACTCAGCCCCCCTAATGCCTGCTTGGCTCTGCCACCGTTCATTCCTCTTCAGCCAGATTCAACGAGATGCCTCTTCTGCCTGCTTGCTGATATCAGCCACCAGCTTCTTCATTGCCACTCCTTCAATGCTGAGCAGCCCCAGGGTTCTCCAGAGTGATTGGCTTGCGAAGTCCCTTCAGCTAACCTCAACTGGTAGATTCCAGGCTCCATCCATTTTGCTGACTCTCAAGGATGAGGGACTGGTATTTATTGAGCTTCCATTCTCTCCTCTCAGGTCACTGTAAGCTCGACGAGGACCACCTGGTTGGTGCTTCTAGATCAGAGGACTATATCTGGTCTTAGACTTGTGCTGGCTATCTCCTCTGGGAATCTGAGCTGCTTCTTGAGGTCTGCCTGCATCTCCCAGTTGCCTGCTGTGGCAAGTATCTCTTTGTTCCTTGTTCCCTTTGCTGCACTCTCTCCTGACTTGTGGAAGTACCTGGCGAATCATCTCATCCTTGCTGTCCCGTAGCATCATGGCTTGACATGCTTTTGTTGCCTTGAACTCCTCTACCACAGATGTTATTGGCAGCTGCAGCTTGCTGCCTGTGCTGTACAGACCGATGGAGCAGAAGCTTCTTGGGACCTCTAGCCATCTCCTGATTAAGTTATGTTTCCTCTCTAGTGCCTCCACTTTTGAAAGAGATACCTCATAGACAAGCAGTGGCCAGAGGAGTCTGGGAAGTACCCAGTGTTGGTAGCCCCATGCCGCTCTTATCCAGAGATGTCATCTATGTGTTGGCCTGCACACTTAGATGTCATTGAGCACACTCTCTTTGTCATTGAGCTCTGCCATGTACCACTTCCTCAGGCTCTTCACAGGCTTCTCTCTGATGGTGGAGATGGTTTCCTCTCCGGTTATGAATCGTTATCGTTCCTGGACACATCTTTTTCAGGACTATTCTTGATTTTGAACTCCGTTCTCCATTTGGTGAGCTCTTCCAGATCCTGCAGAATCCTATGCCTTCCGGGACTGACTTAGCTGTAATCGTCAGATCGTCCATGAACGCCGCTTGCCAGTATTGCACCCCGTCTTAGCTTCTCTGCTGAAATTCACAAGGAAGATCATTGCTGCAGAAAAAACTATGACTGAGATGGTGCACCCGGTCACGATGTCCACCTCCAGCCTCTGCCATGTGGTGGTAAAGTCTCCACTTGAGGAGTGAGATGGTTCGGAATTGCTTGATGTTTGTGGAGTTTTCTTCATTTGGAATGAAACACCCCTCAGCAACTAGCCAGCTTTCTGCAAGATAGTTTTCCCTCCATGCCACTTTCACCATCCTCCAGAGTCTCTTCCTGAGCCTCTTGCAGTATTTGTACACCTTGTATGGAATATCATTAGGTCCTGGCGCTGATCTTCCCCGGGCCTCTTTGAGAAAGTCATTCACCTCCGCCAGCTGGGTTTTGACATCTCACGTCTGAGGTCGCTGTGCACTCTACGAAGGTACTCCTCAACCTCTTCCTTCATTGCTTTCAGCTCTCCTGATATTTTGTCCCCCAGGAGTTTTGATAGATACTGGAATGGGTTCTTTGTAAAGTCTGTCCTCTCCTTCATCGGCCTCCTACTGTCCCTGCGATGGTACTCAGCTCGCCACAAAGTCTTAATGCACTCTCTCTCAGGTTCTCACGGATGTCCTTCAATGCTAGTTTCTCTTCCTCCCTTGCTTTTTGAAAAGCCTTCATCAGCCTCCGGAAGTCTCCTCTTAGGGTTGTTATCTCCTTCAGACGTCGGTTTTATTTTTGCTTGATGTTTGCCTTGGATTTCCTCTCCTCCTTTCCAAAGCGGTCAGCCCTTATGATCCAGATGATAGTTGACATTGCACAGATTTTCTTCCCTACATCTCCTGCGAGGGTTACCTCCAGCACTTGGTCCACGTCTCAATCGAACATCTCCTATTCCTTCTTTGCTGATGCAGCAGTCCATTCCACAGGCTGCTTCCTGGTCTCTCCTGTGTTGGTGTTCTATACAGATTGTATTGTCTCTCCTGTTGGTCGTCTGTCTCCCCTGATCCATCAATGATGTTGCGTATGGAGATTCTGGGGACTGTGGTTTGGCTCCTGCCCCGGAATCTCCTCCGTATCACCAGCTTGTCCTGAGTGTTGCACATGACTTTTGGGTAGTGTACACTTCATCTTTGCCTGATGTACAGTTGAAATCGGAAGTTTACATACACTTAGGGTGGAGTCATTAAAACTCATTTTTCAAACACACCATCCCACGGGGGTGGCAGCATCATGTTGTGGGGGTGCTTTCCTGCAGGAGTGACTGGTGCACTTCACAAAATAGATGGCATCATGAGGAAGGAAAATTATGTGGATATATTGAAGCAACATCTCAAGACATCAGTCAGGAAGTTAAAGCTTGGTCGCAAATGGGTCTTCCGAATGGACAATGACCCCAAGCATACTTCCAAAGTTGTGGCAAAATGTCTTAAGGCCACAAAGTCAAGGTATTGGAGTGGCCATCACAAAGCCCTGACCTCAATCCTATAGAAGATTTGTGGGCAGAACTGAAAAAGCGGCCTACAAACCTGACTCAGTTAAACCAGCTCTGTCAGGAGGAATGGGCCAAAATTCACCCAACTTATTGTGGGAAGCTTGTGGAAGGCTACCCGAAACATTTGACCCAAGTTAAACAATTTAAAGGAAACGCTACCAAATACTAATGGAGTGTATGTAAACTTCTGACCCACTAGGAATGTGATGAAATAAATAAAAGCTGAAATAAATCATTCTCTCTACTATTATTCTGACATTTCACATTCTTAAAATAAAGTGGTGATCCTAAATGACCTAAGACAGGGAATTTGTACTAGGATTAAATGTCAGGAATTGTGAAAAACTGCGTTTAAATGTATATTTTGCTAAGGTGTATGTAAACTTCCATCTTCAACTGTATCTTCAGACCCCTCTCGTTTTTGCAGATCTTCTGTCCATGGATGATCATGACAGTGGTCTGTCCTGTAGGTCGATCATCCTACCCCACTCTCGCCCAACCTTGGGGGTATCTTATTATATATTGATTGATAGTGGGTATCTCTTTGTAAAGGTCATTCTTCAGCATGCCAAGCCTCCACACCCCATCTCTGGTCTTTCCCAGATGTCAGCAGCCTTTCCTAGCTGTCACCATACTGCCATGGTTGTCAACTAGTCTTTCCTAGTCGTCACTGTGTCTCCAGAAGGAAATATCAAAAAATAGAATGAGGGTCATCGCTTCTGGCTCACCTGACAGGTACTCGCTACCCTGCGCCTTCTGTGAGCCGGATGGCACTGAAATCATTACTCCTATAATATACCATCTTTGCATAACACACCTTGGTAAGCAATTTGTAGAGCACATACTTTGATAGACTTCATTGTTTAGACTACTAGACTAAGAGCTAGAGCAGCTTTTCTCAACCTGTCGTGGGCCCAACCATTTTTCCATATATCCTATCACAAGCACACCTGATTCAAATTAACGGGCTTGATTAGTTGAAAACAGGCCTAGCTAGCAGTAGGCTAACTCTTACAGGCTAGCTTTTATTATAGAAAGTCCCCGCAGGTTACCTGGCAGGGCTAGAAGACTAGCTGGCAGGCTAGTAGGGACTAGAATGCATGTAGCCCCTAGCCTGCCAGCTAGATTGTTAGGCCTATCAGGCTAGTAGGGAAAGCAGGCTTGTAAGGCTAGCAGGATAGTAGGGGTTAGCAGGCTCGTAGGGATAGCAAACAGCGCTAACAGAAGGCAAGAAAAACAAATTTTCAGGATTTCACCAATGTCATCAAAATCATTAAATCATAGCAGGTTTTTTGGGCTCATTCAGTTGTTTTTACCTGATTTAAGCAGAATCCGGTTGAAAAATATTGTTAAAAGTAACATTTATACTCGTAATTAAAAATTATACTTTTCTGCTTCCTTTTTTATTAAAAGCCTAGTGTCAAAACACAAGTTTAAATGTCCAAATTCATAATCAATATGCTGAAATATGTTGTGATATTTTGAACACCAAAACATAAACATTTGTCTCTAAACATACATGTGCACACGCACCAATATTTACCAAGTGGCCTTGTTCTACTGTAATCAATAGAGAAAAATGAATCACTCAAATCAATATTGTATTGAAATCAATAGAACTGGGAAAATAACCATGTCTCTTTAGAAGAGTTTAAACGGGACAAACCTCAAAGATCTTGGGTATACTACATACACCAGTCGGTAGATGAGAACCTGTAGTAGCCATTTATCATATTTTTTTGGTAGATGGCATCTACGAAAAAGTGAACACTTCTTGACTGAATAATTTCAACGAATCACCACCTTCCACTACGGTCTAAAACACATATACTAAACCAAAGATATTGATCTGTTTTAAGCAATTGATGTTGTGAGATCGTGATGACTATAAACCTTTATACTAACATCACCCATCTGAGGTAAACAGGATTTGTATTTCTTGTAATTATTTTGTGGTGAAAACTTTAGTCTGTGTAATGTAGTAAGATGTTCAGTCAACCATAGGGACATTTGCGTAATATAAAATAATTACATTTGTCAAAATTATTCAATATTTTGATTCAGGTTGATAGCTAGTAAAGCACACTCATAGATTTTTCAACAATTACAGCTATTTCAACTATGGAGAGTTCTTCTTAAGCTGGGCATTCAATTGTTTTACGCCAGATAGCACTGCGATTGCGCATGCACTGATTCAGGGACGAGTGTCACGAAGGATTGATGCCATCTGACATAAGGCAATGCCAGGCACTGTAGACTAGTGCTTCCATATTGACTGTGCAGCAGGCTGAATGTTCTCCATCCCTACTAACAGAGTTTCTGTGTGGCTCCAGCAGGATGGGAAGTATGACGTGGGTGGAGGAGAGAGGTTTGACACGCTTGCTGACCTGGTGGATCACTACAAGAAGAACCCCATGGTGGAGAAGAGTGGAATTGTTGTTCACCTCAAGCAGGTGAGAGACTGGACCAGTGCGTTCAGACAGCCGCACATAAAACAATGATGTCCTTGTAAAAGAAATGGAAGCCATATTGTTTCCAGAACATCTACTCTGAAAATCAGATGTGTTAAAAATGGAATTATGTGTAAGTCCAAGTATGGTTAAGCTGCAAATTCTATAACATATAATTTAATGTGAATGGTGGATAATCCATGGAATTAATTTATGAATGTATTTCTCTTCCCTTTTTCCAATGAAAGCCCTTCAATGCCACCAGAATAAATGCAGCCAACATTGAGAACAGGGTAAAGGAGCTCAACAAAGTGGCGGACAACTCAGAGAAGCCCAAACAAGGGTTCTGGGAAGAGTTTGAGGTACAAGTGGGGTGATGTCAACACCACCACCAGTGTGTTTAAATTATTCTAGATCACATATATCATCTCATATTCCAAAACATGAAAGTCAAGACAAAGAGAATGGAAATCCAGTATGTTCATGAGGCATTTTCTGAGGGACAACCCAAGGAACATTATTGTTAACTCTAAGACGGACACCACTGGTTCCTGTCATGGTCTGGTTAATGGCCCTGGTCAAATGTAGGACACTAGGGAATAGGGTGCCATTTAGGACATAACTTGGATCTAAGGGATTTGTCTCATTGTGACCTCTTGTGGTGAGAGATTTAACTTGTAGGCTCCTGTTTTCTAGCAGAGTTTACATAATAAGCTCCATGATTTGATTTTCATCCTCTCCATAGTGACCCCTACTGTATGTGTGGCCAAACACACAAAAAGCGGTCCTAAAACAAACTGAACTAGCTTATGATTTCATCATATTTACCTTTCTTGTCAGACCGATGTTCTTAGTGGAATAGTTAAAGCATAAGTTGGGTTGTCTGTGGCTCACATCGGGCTCTTCACAAGGGGAAGTCAAAAATAGCTCCCTAAGGCTTTGGTCAAAAGTTGTGCACTAGATAGAAGGAATGCCATTTCAGATACTGCCTCTGTATGATTTTATTGTATCTCTTCTTTCTTAACCTTTTATTTTTTTCTTAATCTCTTTTTGTTCTTTTCTTTTTCCTGTCTTCTTCCAGGTACTACAGCAGCAGGAGTGTAAGCTCCTCTACCCCAGGAAAGAAGGACAGACAGCAGAGAACAAGAGTAAAAACAGATACAAGAACATCCTTCCTTGTGAGTGAAATACCGACTTGTACCTCCTGTCTACAAAACCTGTGTGTGTGTGTGCATGCGAGAGACTAAAGACCCTAGTAAAAACCCTAGTCCCTGTGTATCTATGTTCCAGTCGACACTACGCGGGTGGAGATCAGGGAAGCAGACGCAGATGTACCTGGCTCAGACTACATCAATGCCAACTACATCAGAGTGAGTTCTGGAGATGAATAATAGAATCAAACATTTTGTGATGCACTTTATAGATGGGTTATCTGACAAGGTCACAAAAACGAAGCGTGCTCTTCAATGGGGCATAAGTCCATGTGTTGTGATTCTGGATGGTCAGATAGCTGACAGGGACAAGAAGCTGGCATGTAGGGAATCATAGGTGGCTCGTTTTATCTTGTTCTTGATACCATGTCTTGTTTTGAGGTGTTATGATTGATGTCACGTCAATGCTAATATAGCAAAAAATTTGCTAGATAGCTAACCAACAACTAATGATGTATTTGAGAGACAACAAGGGCTATTTATGTTTTCAATAAACATTCGAGACGAAATATAGTTTACATGTTGTCGACAATGTAAGCCGACCCTGTCTGTTTTGCCCCATAGTTGAGCATGCAACCTGTCTATTGCTGAGTGGAATAATTTAAATGGCACTTAGGGGCGACTCCTAACTTCCACTTCATCAATACATGACTAAGTGAAAATGTGGCTTGAATTTGATTCGCCCCTTACAATTAAATATTAAAGCACCATAATAAACAACTGTTAGAAATGCAGAGTGAGATGCCTATCATTTTCATCGATGGCCATATTCTGATGTGAAACACGGTCGCGTAACTTGAAACCGATCTGAGCATTGGAAACTCTGGAAGTTTCTCACAATGTGTCTAGCAAAGTATCCGTATATATTGTCACAGACAGGCCACAAAGTTTTGTCCGGGTCCTATACTGTATCCTATGCGCTGTCGTAGCCAACTCCTCTGTTTGGCATGAAAATGAACTAACACAGTGAGGAGTTGGCTAAAGCGCCAACAGACTGAACCACCACTAGGCTATCAATGTTTATATGTTCTTCCCCAATGAAGACATGAAATGAATGAAGTATGTTTCTCTCCCCCAGAGTATGCATGAAGAGGGCTGTCACGTGGAAGAGGGCAAGGTGTTCATCGCCACCCAGGGCTGCCTTCAGAACACTGTGGTGGATTTCTGGAAGATGGTCTACCAGGAGAACACGCATGTCATTGTCATGACCACCAAGGAGATGGAGAGAGGACGGGTGAGGGCATAGAAATATAATTATGGACGGGCGATATCGGTCTCATCTATGGAACCACATACATTTCCCCCGTGCTGTGGATCCCAGTTGACTCTTTTCAACCCAAAAATTATAATACAGTTCAAGTCGGAAGTTTACATACACTTAGGTTGGCGTCATTAACATTCCACAAATTTCTTGTTAACAAACTATAGTTTTGGCAAGTCGGTTAGGACATCTACTTTGTGCATGACACAAGAAATTTTTCCAACAGTTGTTTACAGACAGAGTGAATTATAAGTTAAATAGTCTATCACAATTCCAGTGGGTCAGAAGTTTACATACACTAAGTTGATTGTGCCTTTAAACAGCTTGTAAAATTCCAGAAAATGATGTCATGGCTTAGAAGCTTCTGATAGGCTAATTGACATAATTTGAGTCAATTGGAGGTGTACCTGTAGATGTATTTCAAGGCCTACCTTCAAACTCAGTGTCTCTTTGCTTGACATCATGGGAAAATCTAAAGAAATCAGCCAAGACCTCAGAAAATAAATTGTAGACCTCCAAGTCTGGTTCATCCTTGGGAGCAATTTCCAAACGCCTGAAGGTACCACGTTCATCTGTACAAACAATAGTACGCAAGTATAAACACCATGGGACCACGCAGCCGTCATACCGCTCAGGAAGGAGACGTGTTCTGTCTCCTAGAGATGAACGTACTTTGGTGCAGAAAGTGAAAATCAATCACAGAAGAACAGCAAAGGACCCTGTGAAGATGCTGGAGGAAACAGGTACAAAAGTATCTATATCCACACTAAAACGAGTCCTATATCGACATAACCTGAAAGGCCGCTCAGCAAGAAAGAAGCAACTGCTCCAAAACCGCCATTAAAAAAAGCCAGACTATGGTTTGAAACTGCACATGCTGACAAAGATTGTACTTTTTGGAGAAATGTCCTCTGGTCTGATAAAACAAAAACAGAACTGTAGAACATCCCAACCGTGAAGCACATCAGTCAGGAAGTTAAAGCTTGGTCGCAAATGGGTCTTCCAAATGGACAATGACTCCAAGCATACTTCCAAAGTTGTGGAGAAATGGTTTAAGGACAACAAAGTCAAGGTATTGGAGTGGCCATCACAAAGCCCTGACCTCAATCCCATAGAAAATATGTGAGCAGAACAGAAAAAGCATGTGCAAGCAAGGAGGCCTACAAATCTGACTCAGTTACACCAGCTCGGTCAGGAGGAATTGTGGGAAGCTTGTGGAAGGCTACCCGAAACGGTTGACCCAAGTTAAACAATTTAAAGGCAATGCTACCAAATACTAATTGAGTGTAATATAAACTTCTGACCCACTGGGAATGTGATGAAAGAAATAAAAGCTGAAAGAAATAATTCTGACATTTCACATTCTTAAAATAAAGTGGTGATCCTAAACTTCCGACTTCAACTGTATGTTCCTAGAACATAATAAGGTGTTCCTTATATAATTATTAGATCAGACATTCCTATTCAAGTCAATATAATGTAATACTACACTGAACAAAAACGCAACATGCTACATTTTACTGAGTTACAGTTCATATATGGAAATCAGTCAATTGAAACAAATTCATTCACATGACTGGGAATACAGATAATTATCTGTTGGTCACAGAAACCTTTTAAAAAAAGTAGGGGGGTGTGGATCAGAAAACCAGTAGCATCTGGTGTGACTGCCATTTGCCTCATGCAGCGCAAGACAACGTCTTTGCATAGAGTCTATCAGGCTGTTGATTGTGGCCTGTGGAATGTTGTCCCACTTCTCCTCAATAGATGTGCGAAGTTGCTGGGCATGGGAGGGAACTGGAACATGCTGTCGTACACGTCGATCCAGAGCATCCCAAACATGCTCAATGGATGACATGTTTGGTGAGTATGCAGGCCATGGAAGAACTGGGCCATTTTCAGTTTCCAGAAATAGTGTACAGATCCTTGCGACTTGGGGCTGTGCATTATTATGCTGAAACATGAGGTGATGCTGGCGGATGAATGGCACGACAACGGGCCTCAGGATCTTGTCACAGTATCCCATTGCATTGAAATTGCCATTTGATAAAATGCAATTTTGTTCGTTGTCCGTAGTTTATCCCTGCCCATACCATAACCCCACCAACACCAAGGGACACTCAAAATGACATCAGCAAACCGCTCGCCCCACACAACGCCATACACACTTTCTGCCATCTGCCCGGTACAGTTGAAACCGGGATTCATCCGTGAAGAGCACTTCTCCAGTATGCCAGTGGCCATCGAAAGTGAGCATTTGCCCACTGAAGTCGGTTACGACGTCGAACTGCAGTCAGGTCAAGACCCTGATGAGGACGACAAATTCTTTGGTTGTGCAAATCTACAGTTTTATCAACTTTTTGGGTGGCTGGTCTCAGACGATCCCGCAGGTGAAGAAGCTGGATGTGGAGGTCCTAGGCTGGCGTGGTTACATGTGGTCTGCGGTTGTGAGGCTGGTTGGACGTACTGCAAAATTCTCTAAAATGATGTTGGAGGCAGCTTAGATGTTGCATTTATATTTTACATGCAATAATTTTAAATGATTCTACTGAGTTACAGTTCATGTAAGGAAATCAGTCAATTGAAATAAATTAAGCCCTAATCTATGGATTTCACATGACTGGGCAGGCCCACCCACTTGGGAGCCAGGCCCAGCCAATCCAAATGAAATTTTCCACACAAAAGGGCTTTATTACAGACAGAAATACTACTCCTAAGTTTCATACGTTTTTGGGTGACTGGTCTCAGACGATCCCACAGGTGAAGAAGCCGGATGTGGAGTTCCTGGGCTGGCGTGGTTACACGTGGTCTGCGATTGTGAGGCCGGTTTGACCTACTGCCAAATTCTCTAAAATGGAAAAGAAATGAACATTCAATTCTCTGTCAACAGCTCTGATGGACATTCCTGCTGTAAGCATGCCAATTGCATGCTCCCTCAACTTGAGACATCTGTGGCATTGTGTTGTGTGACGAAACTGCCCCTTTTAGAGTGGCCTTTTATTGTCCTCAGCACAAGGTGCACCTGTGTAATGATAATGCTGTTTGATCAGCTTCTTAAATATGCCACACCTGTCAGGTGGATGGATTATCTTGGCAAAGGAACAATGCTCACTAACAGGGATGTAAAACAAATTTGTGCACAAAATGTGAGATAAATAAACTTTTTTTTGTGCGTTAAAAAAAATTCTGGGATATTTGATTTCAGTTCATGAAACATGGGACCAACCACCATGTTGCGTTTTATATTTTTGTTCAGTATGTATATTTCTGTATTTTTTTATTCTAGGAGTGGAAGTGAGCGACTGGGCGGATGGGGGCTGGGTCAGGATTACCAGGATAGTATGACAGCTAAGGTGATTGTAAAGCTGCTTGAGAAGAAAATCCTTCTAGATTGTCTAATGCTTCACTTTGTCTTCATCAGAACAAGTGTGTGCGCTACTGGCCCGACCTCAACGCCACTAAGGAGTTTGGGAAAGTGTGTGTGAAGAACGTGGAGGAGCGTCCGGCTCAGGACTACATCCTGAGGGAACTGGAGGTGACTCGTTTGGACAGGGTAAGACAGCCCCTTGTAGTGACCACATAAATCAAAGGAGGATCTTTATGAAAGTGGTCTGTTTTAGTATGGCACATTATCTTTCACAATAAGCCCACTTCTGATAGTGGCTTGATTTAAGTATAACTTTCTGGTTGTATGAAATTTAATTTATAATGAACAGGTATCACATGGGCCATTTCTGATTGACCACTGTTAAAATTGGACTTATGCATTATTTTGCAGCCCACTTTACCTGATTTTTACATAGACATTGTAAGGTAATATGGTGAACTTTTTACATAACAATAACATAGCTAAATAATCTATTTTTTTATTAATTGAAGTTAGAACCGTAAAGCACCTGTTTTTATCACAGAGTGTCTTACTAAGACCTAGCAAATACCAGGTAAAACACTTGCTGGAATAGGCCTGTGAACTGTAGCGCTAACTCTCCCCTTCTGCAGAGGGAGCCAATGAGGTATATCTGGCACTACCAGTACCTGAGCTGGCCTGATCACGGTGTTCCCAACGAGCCTGGGGGCGTGCTCAGCTTCTTGGAGCAGGTCAACCGCACGCAGAGCACCATTCGAGACACCGGGCCCATTGTGGTCCACTGCAGGTAAAACACAGGGTGCACACATTGTGACAGACATGTATCAGACACAACACCTCTCCAAGCCCTACTGACATAACATCAGTCATAACAAACGCCTAAATGCCTGCACCACGGTGGCCGGTGCTGTTTGAGATGACCATTCTTATTTGTTATGTTTGGCAGAACTTGAAGCTAGAATTATAGGTCTAGTAGTCTAGGACAATCTACAAGAGTCCAGGGGCATCAGTTGGGTATGGCAGGGCAGTCACCATACCCTAGCTCAAAAATGTAAAAGTATGCTACAAAAAAGTACACTAAAATCATTCCAATCCCGATTAAAATGCAACGGCTGTTTTAGCATATTGGTTGAGTGGCTGGCTTTAGGACCATGCGGATCATCGCTTCCGAGAGCAGATGCCAACCTGCGCACCTTTCTTGCAAAGAGCAGAGACAGTGCCCGACATTTTGCTTTGCTCGTCAGCCACTTAGGCAGTGGGCCGATTTTCTTAGAATTTGATGTCGGCATTTGAACTCAGACTTGTAAGCCTGAATGCTGTTTTATGCACCGGTTACTTTCACATTGATGTCGGCCTAGGCGGCGCGTGCAATAGGCTAGGGGGAAGATAAGCTTCCCATTTTTAAAATAAAAACGTTTAAATTATATATTTTAATTTCACACGCATAAGCTGAACTGTCTTTCATATAGATTTGTTCATATTTACAAGTGTAAATTATTATTAGTGTAGGAGTCCTCAGGAGCACATGCCCAAAATTCTACTAGGAACTTTAGCGGAATAGCACTATGTCTGTTATGAAAATTGTCTCCTTTGTCTCTCCAGTGCAGGAATCGGCAGAACAGGCACCATCATTGTCATTGATATTCTCATTGACATCATCAACAGACAAGGTAAGAGAATGTTGAACTTTCAAACATGATGGTTCTGACATCAGTCCTATCCAAACATAACGGTTCTGACATCAGTCCTATCCAAACGTTAACGCTAATAAAATCAGTCCTATCCAAACATTACCGCACTGACATCAATTCTAGCCAAACGTTTCAGCTCTGATGTCAGTCATATCCTAATGTTATGACTTTGATATCAGTCCTATCCAAACGTCACGTCTCTGAGATCCAGTCTTGGGATGGATCTGCATGTATTAGGGACAAATCTGTGTAACTGTACTAAATATGCTGCCTTTTGACCTTTGTGCTTGGGTGTGTTTCAGGATTAGACTGTGACATCGACATCCCTAAGACCATCCAGAGGGTTCGTCAGCAGCGGTCAGGCATGGTACAGACAGAGGCCCAGTATAAGTTCATCTACATGGCTGTCCAGCAGTACATTGACACGGCACAGAAGAGACTGGAAGAGGAGCAGGTACCTACCAAACACAGTAGTAGGAGTAGTGGAAGTAGTTATACTATAATATTGCCACTACTGTTAGTGGTAGTAGTAGAAATTGTAATAGTGTCACTTTTACTCAGATATATTAGCAATGGTATAGTAGTAGTTTAATTTGAAAGGTACAAGTAACTACCACACACAATAACAGTATTATTGGAGTACATGTTTTACAAAGTGACTGCCTTACAGTTGGAGCCCCAAGCATTTTATGATAGCTTCATTCAAAGGAACAATCAAGATAAACCTGAGATACAGGTAGTACATTTCATGGTGTCAAACAGCTAAGCCAGTTGGCCAGGTGCGTGTTATGTTATCTTGCCTCAATGTTTCAACGATAATCTTATTTTTCAAGCTAAAAGAATATGGTTTATTCTGGCTTCTTTCATTGCAGAGGAATAAGACAAAGGAGAGGGAGTACTCCAATATCAAATACCCCCAGATGACCAATGCTCGGTCAAAACCGAACATGACCTGTGTGTCACGCTCCTCCTCTGTGTGAGTAGCCCTGCAAATACACACTGCTCATATAATACACAGACAAATACTGTTTTATTATCTCTAAATACACACTACCACTGTCATCTACAGTGGGGCAAAAAAGTATTTAGTCAGCCACCAATTGTGCAAGTTCTCTCACTTAAAAAGATGAGAGAGGCCTGTAATTTTCATCATAGGTACACTTCAACTATGACATACAAAATGAGAAAATCACATTGTAGGATTTTTTATGAATTTATTTGCAAATTATGGTGGAAAATATGGTCACATACAAACAAGCAAGATTCCTGGCTCTCACAGACCTGTAACTTCTTCTTTAACCTCTTAGCGCGCCGATCCCTTTAGCGGGATCGTTTTCAGAGCAAACATAACGCGCCAAATTCAAAATACATATTCGTAATACATATTCGTAATATTTAACTTCGATATACAAGTGTTGCATAGTGTTGCATAGCCATCAAAAGCTCTGCTTCTTGGCAATATCACTGCGTTGTCAGATTTTAAAAAGGCTTTACGGCGAAAGCACTACATTTGATTGTTTGAGGCTAGTACCTCACATATTTTCCACATTAGCATAAATTCATATCCAGCTCGGTTCTCAAAATATCCATATCACAGCTAATATAAATCGCTTACCTTTCAAATAACTTCTTCTGAGGTCTTCCCAAGTGTCCAAACAAGATAATCCATGGTTCTTTTGTTAGAAAAAGTAAATAATTATATCCATAAATATCCGTTGTTTTTGGCACGTTACGTTCAGCTACTCCACCAAGCATTGTCAGTCTACTCGCCGTTTTACAGTGAAGGGATCGCGTTCAAATTATACCTCTCATCTTTTCACAAACAAATCAAATATCATTAATAATGCATCCTTATGTATTCTTTTATGAATAATAGCGATCATATTTTACAAGAACGGTAAGTGAAACGTTAAAAGACGAAAAGAAAGTTGGTCGCTGGGCGCGTTCACGTTCGTGAACGTGCACGCTCTGTTTACCTTTTTCCCTACCGTAGTAATTCTCTCTCTCTAAGGATCTGGTCAGAGCTTTTTCCTCCATACCCTTTCCAGAGACTGTTGACATCTAGTGGAAGCCATAAGTACTGCAACCTCGGTCCTATTCCCCATAGAAAAATATTACATGGGCTTCAAAATGAGAGGAGAGCAACAAAAATAAATTCGGACAGAAATCTCTCTGGTTTTTGCCTGCTAAATCTGTTCTGGAATAGCCACAGACTATATCTTAATGGTTTTATAAACTTCAGAGTGTTTCCTATCCAATAGTACTAAATATGTAAATATCCTAGTTTCTGGCCATGAGTGGTAGGCATTTAACTTTGGGCACGTCAGACAGGCGAAAATTTGGAAAATGGGACCCTAGCTGGAAGAGGTTAAGAGGCTCCTCTGTCCTCCACTCGTTACCTGTATTAATGGCACCTGTTTGAACTTGTTATCAGTATAAAAGACACCTGTCCACAACCTCAAACAGTCACACTCCAAACTCCACTATGGCCAAGACCTAAGAGCTGTCAAAGGACACCAGAAACAAAATTGTAGACCTGCACCAGGTTGGGAAGACTGAATCTGCAATAGGTAAGCAGCTTGGTTTGAAGAAATCAACTGTGGGAGCAATTATTAGGAAATGGAAGACATACAAGACCACTGATAATCTTCCTCGATCTGGGGCTCCACGCAAGATCTCACCCCATGGGGTCAAAATGATCACAAGAACGGTGAGCAAAAATCCCAGAACCACACGGGGGGACCTAGTGAATGACCTGCAGAGAGCTGGGACCAAAGTAACAAAGCCTACCATCAGTAACACACTACGCCGCCAGGGACTCAAATCCTCAAATGTTCAGGCCCGTCTGAAGTTTGCTAGAGAGCATTTGGATGATCCAGATGAGGATTGGGAGAATGTCAGATGAAACCAAAATAGAACTTTTTGGTAAAAACTCAACTTGTCGTGTTTGGAGGACAAAGAATGCTGAGTTGCATCCAAAGAACACCATACCTACTGTGAAGCATGGGGGTGGAAACATCATGCTTTGGGGCTGTTTTTCTGCAAAGGGACCAGGACGACTGATCCGTGTAAAGGAAAGAATGAATGGGGCCATGTATCGTGAGATTTTGAGTGAAAACCTCCTTCCATCAGCAAGGGCATTGAAGATGAAACGTGGCTGGGTCTTTCAGCATGACAATGATCCCAAACACACCGCCCGGGCAACGAAGGAGTGGCTTAGAAGAAGCATTTCAAGGTCCTGGAGTGGCCTAGCCAGTCTCAGATCTCAACCCCATATAAAATCTTTGGAGGGAGTTGAAAGTCCGTGTTGCCCAGCGACAGCCCCAAAACATCACTGCTCTAGAGGAGATCTGCATGGAGGAATGGGCCAAAATACCAGCAACAGTGTGTGAAAACCTTGTGAAGACTTACAGAAAACGTTTGACCTCTGTCATTGCCAACAAAGGGTATATAACAAAGTATTGAGAAACTTTTGTTATTGACCAAATACTTATTTTCCACCATAATTTGCAAATAAATTCATAAAAAATCCTACAATGTGATTTTCTGGATTTCTTTTTCTCATTTCGTCTGTCATAGTTGAAGTGTACCTATGATGAAAATTACAGGCCTCTCTCATCTTTTTAAGTTGGAGAACTTGCACAATTGGTGGCTGACTAAATACTTTTTTTCCCCACTGTATATCATTCCATCCAAATTCAATGAACATTGTCCGAATGATAATTAATCGGAATTTCGTGTGTCTGTGTGTGTGTGCCTGCGTGCGTATGCCCATTTTTGTGTGATGCAGGGTGACGAACGACGACACGTCCGCTGTGTATGAGAACCTGAACATCAAGAACCCAAGTACCTCTGGGAACAGCAGTAACACCAGGAAGTAAAGTTCAGCCACAGACCTCTGCCTCTCTCAACCTCTCTGTGAGTGTTAAATGATTTATTAGTTATAAATTATATAAGACATTATAAAGTATCATACCTGCTTATAACAAGTTACAAAGCATCATACCGGCATACCTAAGTGTTATTGTTATTTTCTTAGCTAAGTTATTTATAACCTTTTGGTGAGGAACTGCTCCATATAATTTGATTTTACAGGGTTAGGGAATAATGGATTACATGTACAAAAAAAAGGGTAATCCATTACGTTACCAGCAAAGATATTGTAATCAGATTACAGATACTTTTGAAAAACTTGATTACTTCTAGGATGTATTTTAAATTCAGAAAGGATGTTTGCAAAACAAACCACCTTTCTGTTTTCTCAATTACATTCAAATCAGTTTAAGTTTGTTCCGCCTGAGCGAGACCGCTATGATGACACACCAAATGCGTCAAATACGTTTGATGGATCGCGGGGAAAAGAGCAGGAGTAGGCATTTATAGGCTACAGTCCAAGCTGTGTCTTTCAATGGTGTGACTGCTGGCTGCATCAAAAGATTATCCAACTTGAATAAATGCTTGGAGGTAAGGGTGACAGCAGTGGTGTAGCCTATGGGCGATACGGATATCACTTATTATTGATATCTACATAGAGCATTGATGTGAATCACACTGCTGCTCTCTCGTTTAGCTATTTGCGCCTTACGGATTGTGGTTGTTGTGGATGACTGTTCACAAATGTATTTCTGTATTTTAACCCAATAATGGTTGAATTGAAGACCAACAAAATATCCTTGTTTTTGAGACCAGTGGACAGCCAGTGAAAAATGTTCCTCCCAACTCCTCTGTGGTATTGTGCTCCATACTAGTTTAATTTACGTAGCTTTTATTGCTCAATGTAATTCATGTTGATAAATAAAATAATCCATAGGCCTAATGGACACATGCTCAAACTCGCGCACTTTTGATAGACTGCAAATTATCGAGATATCAAAGTGTCACCAATAAAGATCGTATTAAATCTTTAGATCCTGGGCGTCAGGTAGCCTAGCGGTTAAGAGTGTTGGGCCAGTAACCGGAAAGTCGCTGGTTCAAATATTCGAGCCGACAAGGTGAAAAATCTGTTGACGTGCCCTTGAGCGGCACTTAACCCTAATTTGCTCCAGGGGTGCCCTACTTCTATGACTGACCCTGTAAAACAACACATTTCACTGCTCAAAGCATGCCATTCCATGAGAGTAGCCTTTATTTTTCGAGCCCAATCAGTCCTCCATGACAACAAAATCATAAACAACAGAGTAGGCTAATAAATTATGCTCAGGTAAAACAATTTGGCTAATCTATATTTCCATACTTCCGAGTCGTATTCTTGAAGAGGGTATTAAATGAATTGAAATGACTGGAAATCTAACAGACTTTTTAATGTAAAAATCTAGCCTAATCGTATGATCTGTAGTAGAAAGCAATTGGTTAGAAGAAGCCTACAGTTCAATTGGGAAGTTTACATACACCTTAGCCAAATACATTTAAACACAGTTTTTCACAATTCCTGACATTTAATCCTAGTAAAGCCGGAAAACTAGTAACTGTAACGGATTTGATTTAGAAAGTAACCAACATAAACACCTTAATTGGTAATAGGAAAAATAATTGTTTTAAGATTTAAGAAGGCATTTTATTGTCTGTCTTGACAGAAATGTTCTTTGCATCATAAAAACGTTTTGCATAACAAACTACAACAACATACAGAAGATGTGGAGGTCAGGAGGTTACACAAGTTTAACAGGGTGGTTAAACTTAACATTTCAATCAGATGTATCCCTCTTCAACTGAATACAATGGTCACAGTAGAGCCGATATCTGAAAAAACAATGCAGGTGGGGTGAGGGAAATGTTGTGTATGAGAATATACTGCAGTGTTATGCACATGTTGCATTGGTTAAATGTACATGAACTTGTTCAGTGCATGATCAAAGAATGCATGTGTGTGATTGGTTATAACTGTCTTAATTGTTAGGTCCTCATTGGTTGTGGGCCTGGGATATATCCTCTGCTACCCTGAGAGCGGGCGCAGATGGAGAGATGTTAGCAAGCAGTTATGTTGTCTCATCTGTCAAGTGTTAATAAACCATCATATTCAAGATGCACATCTGCATACTGGTGGGTTCCTTTCAAGAGCTTCTAAAGATCCCGCTCCCTAAAAAGGGAACACCAAGGCAGGGTAAAACTGTGTCGTTGTGAATATACGGGCTCCTTGGGTACTCTGGGAAATAATCAAATCTCAACAGAATTCAACCCAGTAAACCTTAGAAAATACAGAACTCAGTGTCTACAGACAAGCAGTTGCTTGTTCTAGCAACACAGGACAGAAAGTTCTGTGTTTTCCAATTAATTGGTTCCAGACATATTCCAGATGAGGGAAGACATCACAAAAACACATACATTTAGCTATTGACTATCATAGTGATTATAGTATTAATTAGGATGCCATTCGGACAACTGTGTTTATTGTGTGCATTTCTATGCAGAGTGGTTCTCTGTATGTCTAAAGCGGTGTGCCATTGTGTGTGCTTCAGTTTCAGAGGTGCCGCTTCGCCAGTGCACCATGGGGGACCTGTGGAGCTCTGGCCCCTGACCCCCTGGCAGTGGAACCTACCTGGGGTGAAGGTGGTGGTGCCCCCCTCTACTGCCCTGCTGGCTGTCTGGAGCCTCCCTCTCCAAGGAGAGAGGGGTACAGCACAGTGCTTTTGTCCTTTTATCTTTATCTCTCTCTCTCTCTCTCTCTCTCTCTCTCTCTCTCTCTCTCTCTCTCTCTCTCTCGTATGACTTCAAGTCTCTACAGCCTCTCCTGTCTACCGACAAAGTGCCTCGTCTACAGACATGTCTGTAACCCCCGTATTTGGTCCCACAGTTGTTCAATTTCATCCACCAACCCAACAAATGTCCTTTGCTTATTTCTGTAGACTCTTGAACTAAATCGACACAAGAAACAAACAATGGTGTACTCAATGTTCAAGTGATGTTTTGCTCCATCGTGTTTAACCATGAATGGGGTGGACGGGACAAGAAAGGGTGAAGCTAAGCCGTTTCTCTTTGCGGTGTTGGAATTCTCTCTCAATTCAAAGTGCTCTCTCTCTCTCTCTCTCTGCTGGTTGTCATCTACTTGAACCAAAGACTAGCAATGTTCTGTTTTTGCTAGCAGCAGTCATTACTGCAGCGTTGAGTAATGGCGGGGGGAACAGTGACGCGATCTGCTACCACAGAGGCACTGGCACGGACAAGCAAACTCCTTACACAACCCTTTCTCATGAAAGGCAAGAGGAAAGTCAGGGTATACTTTGTCAGTTGAGAGCTGATTTGTTTATCTTATTGGTTCCACCGATGGTCTTTTGTGCCATGCTCATCTACTGTAGTGGTTCCACCGGTTCCACCATCACAGCTACTGAGAGCCTATTCAATCAAGGATAATGAGCTCCTCTCCGGACTCCATTTTGTTTCTTGTCCCGTGGTTGCCGGAAGGGGTGAGCTTGAAGCTCAAGGAGGGGGAGCTTGAAGCTCAAGGAGGGGGAGCTTGAAGCTCAAGGAGGGGGAGCTTGAAGCTCAAGGAGAAGCACCAACTTACTCGTGCAATTTTTCTATTTATTTCGTTTTAATCTGTGTCCTTTCAATTCATTCTTGTTTCTTTTATTGTTATTATTGGTGTTATTTTGTAATGCACAGGACATAGTTTTTCATGTTAGTGCGGTATTGCCTCTGAATAAAGAAAGATCCAATTCCATTATTATCAGTTGACAAAAAGCACAATTCTCTGAATTTGCAGTTGCTTTGCAGATCCTGTTTTATATGTGGGAAATTTGAGGTCAACGTTCAACGATAAAATCGGTCGGATCCGCAGTCTTTCTCTCTGTGTAGATTGTAACTCCTGTTGGTTTCAGCAAATGCCAGCGAAGGTTTTCCTCATAATCGAATGGCATAATAAACAGGGTTAAACATCTGCCAAGTGAGAGATGGACAAGGGTAGCAGAAAATGGGATAGGGGAGAAGAAAGGTCAGGATGATAGCCAGGCTGCCATCACTGAAGTCGTTATGAATATTACTGGGCCAGATGGCCTACAGCCCAAGATTAAAGAATAGATTTGTCTCCAAAAAGTAATTTACAAGATGGTTATAATCCAGGCTTGACTTTGTTTGGGAGAGTAAAAACCAACATCAGTGATGATGTCATATGAAGAGTGACACCACACAGCAAAGAGCCTTCAGTTTTATATATATATTGGGCAGTGGCTTCTTTCTTAACTATTCTTAGCATTTTGCATAAAAATCTAATGTCAACGGTGTCCACACTGGATTTAGCCAGCGGCTCAATGATGTCATCCTTTTGAACGACCCTGCTGGTTGGCTATATAGAGGCTGTGTAGTGTCATCTGCTGGTTGTGCAGAGCTGTTCTTGTACATAGTGTTCAGGCCTTTCAACTAGGGCTTGACTACATCCTCCCTTGCTCATCCTAACACCAATGCAGTAACTTTCAGCAATACTGAAAGTCTGATGTTTCAGTATTTCCCTTCAAATTATGTTTCAGTAAGTCAGTTGTAAGTGTTATAGGACACATATGAAGCTGCAGTTTGGTTGTTGATATAATACTCATGCTATAAGTGGTATGCTATCCTGAAGTGAACATTGAAAATCTTTGTCAAATTAACCTTCTCCATTGTTCAACTGTCTGCCGAACTTTCAATCTTGTCCAATGAATGAAAATTGTCATTTTTGGTTTGTATTTTCTTAGGCCTAGATACAAGCGTTAACCGGTGATAGCCGACACCCGCATAGCTGAAGTTTTGGCGGTGTCGGCAAGTGGAACTGCAATGGAGCTGTCAAATCAGTAAGCAGCTGCTTTTGATCATTGTCACAAAGCCACACCTGTCCCACTCGCGTTAGTTCAGAAGGAGAAAGTTTAGCCTACATAGAAATAATGACGCTCAAATTGAAAATCATTAAACAAAATAATGAGGATTTCTATCAGCCTATTCGAGGTGTAGATTACATCTCACATTCCAGTCTTCGAACTCTTAATGTGACTCCGTGCAGCCAATGGTAATGTCCGCTTTATGTATAATGCTAGGAGCCACTTATGCATTTGACAGCTCTAATGCTGTTCCACCTCCAGCACCGCCAAAATTACTGCTGTTTGGATGTCCGCTAAATCGGATCTGATTGAATAGAGTCCTTTAATTATGTTGCACTGTTGTTGATTAGGATCTTTATTGTATTTCACTTTGGGTGAATCCTACTTAGCTTAAAGATTAATTTTCATTTAGTTATGCATTGATGTCAGTGGGAGACTATGTGAAAATTTGACTAAAGTGGGAATTAGTGTTCGCTCCTAACACATCAATACTTGAAATTCTATTCAAAACTGCTAAATCCTTTAGCTGCAGACTTGTGATCTGTGACTGTCAGGATGTCCATTGGCTGTTTTTAATGAGTACAGTATGTTGACATTCTGCTAGAAGTATGACAGCAGTGTTGTAAGTTTTATTTTCATTTACTGAGGTGTTTCAAATTTTACATTTCCTATTGATGCATTTTATATTGTATACGATTATTTGTATGACAATTGTTATTATTATTGTTGTTTCTATTTGGTGTTACACCAATGATAATAACATAATGATAATAAATTGTCAGCTAAGCAGGTGTTCTTGAAAGTATACAGAAATTATGAGTTATTTTATTTCTGATCCTTAATTTACTTGAATATGATGTTGACATAGTTGATTGCAATATGCCTGATTTGAGTAGTGGTATACTGACTCTTACTGTATTCAGATGAAGACTGTTTTCCCTCTTGCACTGGCTCAGCCCAAACGCCTTCTGTCCAGGCTTATAGCGCTGATGCAATGAGAATGTCAGAAATGACAACAAAATTATTAAATATTTAATAGTTTAATAAAAATCTATGAAGGAAATATGTCAAGTGCCTTCTTGTATGCTGATATAATGGGGCTTCCTGTCGCTGATGTCCGTGGACAGAAAGCACAACCTTTCCTTATAAGCAGAGAAATGTGGACTGATTTTGTTCTGCAAGACATTGGTTATTTATTAGGTAAAAGCAAAATGCAAAAAAACATTTTACATAATTTTCCAAGTTTTATTAGTTGTAAGTACAGGATACACATGGTATACACAGTCCAATGACATGCTTACTTGCAGGTTCCTTCTCGACAATCCAACAACAATAAGAAATAATAACATCCACTGGAGAGCCTTGCGGTCGTGAACGGAGCAATTCCCGTACCAGGCCGTGATAGGTCAGGACTCTCTCGATGGTGCAGCTGTAGTATTTGGAGAGGACCCGTGGTGGCATGTCGAATTTAGAACAGCTTCTATAACCAGACTACCAGACTGTTGAACAGCTTCTATTACCAGACTACCAGACTGTTGAACAGCTTCTATTACCAGACTGTTGAACAGCTACTATTACCAGACTGTTGAACAGCTTCTATTACC
This sequence comes from Brachymystax lenok tsinlingensis, assembly GCA_030435695.1. Taxonomy (NCBI): domain Eukaryota; kingdom Metazoa; phylum Chordata; class Actinopteri; order Salmoniformes; family Salmonidae; genus Brachymystax; species Brachymystax lenok. Next base: position 32,929,547 of record CM059802.1, on the reverse strand, counting down.
AGACTGTTGAACAGCTTCTATTACCAGACTGTTGAACAGCTTCTATTACCAGACTGTTGAACAGCTTCTATTACCAGACTGTTGAACAGCTTCTATTACCAGACTGTTGAACAGCTTCTATTACCAGACTGTTGAACAGCTTCTATTACCAGACTGTTGAACAGCTTCTATTACCAGACTGTTGAACAGCTTCTATTACCAGACTGTTGAACAGCTTCTATTACCATCAGACTGTTGAACAGCTTCTATTACCATCAGACTGTTGAACAGCTTCTATTACGAGACCATCCGACTGTTGAACAGCTCCTATTACCATCCGACTGTTGATCAGCTACTGTTACCAGACCATCAGACTGTTGAACCGCTTCTATTACGAGACCATCCGACTGTTGAACAGCTCCTATTACCATCAGACTGTTGAACAGCTTCTATTACCAGACCATCAGACTGTTGAACAGCTTCTATTACCAGACCATCCGACTGTTGAACAGCTCCTATTACCATCCGACTGTTGATCAGCTACTGTTACCAGACCATCAGACTGTTGAACCGCTTCTATTACGAGACCATCCGACTGTTGAACAGCTCCTATTACCATCCGACTGTTGATCAGCTTCTATTACCAGACCATCAGACTGTTGAACCGCTTCTATTACCAGACCATCAGACTGTTGAACCGCTTCTATTACCAGACCATCAGACTGTTGAACCGCTTCTATTACCATCAGACTGTTGAACAGCTTCTATTACCAGACCATCAGACTGTTGAACAGCTTCTATTACCAGACCATCAGACTGTAGAACCGCTTCTATTACCAGACCATCAGACTGTTGAACAGCTTCTATTACCAGACCATCAGACTGTTGAACCGCTTCTATTACCAGACCATCTGACTGTTGAACCGCTTCTATTACCAGACCATCACTGTTGAACAGCTTCTATTACCAGACCATCAGACTGTTGAACCGCTTCTATTACCAGACCATCAGACTGTTGAACCGCTTCTATTACCAGACCATCAGACTGTTGAACCGCTTCTATTACCATCAGACTGTTGAACAGCTTCTATTACCAGACCATCAGACTGTTGAACAGCTTCTATTACCAGACCATCAGACTGTAGAACCGCTTCTATTACCAGACCATCAGACTGTTGAACAGCTTCTATTACCAGACCATCAGACTGTAGAACCGCTTCTATTACCAGACCATCAGACTGTAGAACCGCTTCTATTACCAGACCATCAGACTGTTGAACCGCTTCTATTACCATCAGACTGTTGAACAGCTTCTATTACCATCAGACTGTTGAACCGCTTCTATTACCAGACCATCAGACTGTTGAACCGCTTCTATTACCAGACCATCAGACTGTTGAACCGCTTCTATTACGAGACCATCCGACTGTTGAACAGCTCCTATTACCATCCGACTGTTGATCAGCTTCTATTACCAGACCATCAGACTGTTGAACCGCTTCTATTACCAGACCATCAGACTGTTGAACCGCTTCTATTACCATCAGACTGTTGAACAGCTTCTATTACCATCAGACTGTTGAACCGCTTCTATTACCAGACCATCAGACTGTTGAACCGCTTCTATTACCAGACCATCAGACTGTTGAACCGCTTCTATTACCAGACCATCAGACTGTTGAACCGCTTCTATTACCATCAGACTGTTGAACAGCTTCTATTACCAGACCATCAGACTGTTGAACAGCTTCTATTACCAGACCATCAGACTGTTGAACAGCTTCTATTACCAGACCATCAGACTGTAGAACCGCTTCTATTACCAGACCATCAGACTGTAGAACCGCTTCTATTACCAGACCATCAGACTGTTGAACAGCTTCTATTACCATCAGACTGTTGAACAGCTTCTATTACCAGACCATCAGACTGTTGAACAGCTCCTATTACCATCAGACTGTTGAACAGCTTCTATTACCAGACCATCAGACTGTTGAACCGCTTCTATTACCAGACCATCAGACTGTTGAACCGCTTCTATTACCAGACCATCAGACTGTAGAACCGCTTCTATTACCAGACCATCAGACTGTTGAACCGCTTCTATTACCAGACCATCAGACTGTTGAACAGCTTCTATTACCAGACCATCAGACTGTTGAACAGCTTCTATTACCAGACCATCAGACTGTTGAACAGCTTCTATTACCATCAGACTGTTGAACAGCTTCTATTACCAGACCATCAGACTGTTGAACCGCTTCTATTACCAGACCATCAGACTGTTGAACCGCTTCTATTACCATCAGACTGTTGAACAGCTTCTATTACCAGACCATCAGACTGTTGAACCGCTTCTATTACCAGACCATCAGACTGTTGAACCGCTTCTATTACCAGACCATCAGACTGTTGAACCGCTTCTATTACCATCAGACTGTTGAACAGCTTCTATTACCAGACCATCAGACTGTTGAACAGCTTCTATTACCAGACCATCAGACTGTTGAACAGCTTCTATTACCAGACCATCAGACTGTAGAACCGCTTCTATTACCAGACCATCAGACTGTAGAACCGCTTCTATTACCAGACCATCAGACTGTTGAACAGCTTCTATTACCATCAGACTGTTGAACAGCTTTTTTACCAGACCATCAGACTGTTGAACAGCTCCTATTACCATCAGACTGTTGAACAGCTTCTATTACCAGACCATCAGACTGTTGAACCGCTTCTATTACCAGACCATCAGACTGTAGAACCGCTTCTATTACCAGACCATCAGACTGTTGAACAGCTTCTATTACCATCAGACTGTTGAACCGCTTCTATTACCATCAGACTGTTGAACAGCTTCTATTACCAGACCATCAGACTGTTGAACCGCTTCTATTACCAGACCATCAGACTGTTGAACCGCTTCTATTACCAGACCATCAGACTGTTGAACCGCTTCTATTACCATCAGACTGTTGAACAGCTTCTATTACCATCAGACTGTTGAACAGCTTCTATTACCAGACCATCAGACTGTTGAACAGCTTCTATTACCAGACCATCAGACTGTAGAACCGCTTCTATTACCAGACCATCAGACTGTAGAACCGCTTCTATTACCAGACCATCAGACTGTTGAACAGCTTCTATTACCATCAGACTGTTGAACAGCTTTTTTACCAGACCATCAGACTGTTGAACAGCTCCTATTACCATCAGACTGTTGAACAGCTTCTATTACCAGACCATCAGACTGTAGAACCGCTTCTATTACCAGACCATCAGACTGTAGAACCGCTTCTATTACCAGACCATCAGACTGTTGAACAGCTTCTATTACCATCAGACTGTTGAACAGCTTTTTTACCAGACCATCAGACTGTTGAACAGCTCCTATTACCATCAGACTGTTGAACAGCTTCTATTACCAGACCATCAGACTGTTGAACCGCTTCTATTACCAGACCATCAGACTGTTGAACCGCTTCTATTACCATCAGACTGTTGAACAGCTTCTATTACCAGACCATCAGACTGTTGAACAGCTTCTATTACCAGACCATCAGACTGTTGAACAGCTTCTATTACCAGACCATCAGACTGTAGAACCGCTTCTATTACCAGACCATCAGACTGTTGAACAGCTTCTATTACCAGACCATCAGACTGTAGAACCGCTTCTATTACCAGACCATCAGACTGTAGAACCGCTTCTATTACCAGACCATCAGACTGTTGAACCGCTTCTATTACCAGACCATCAGACTGTTGAACCGCTTCTATTACCAGACCATCAGACTGTTGAACCGCTTCTATTACCAGACCATCAGACTGTTGAACCGCTTCTATTACCAGACCATCAGACTGTTGAACCGCTTCTATTACCAGACCATCAGACTGTTGAACCGCTTCTATTACCAGACCATCAGACTGTTGAACCGCTTCTATTACCAGACCATCAGACTGTTGAACCGCTTCTATTACCAGACCATCAGACTGTTGAACGGCTTCTATTACCAGACCATCAGACTGTTGAACGGCTTCTATTACCAGACCATCAGACTGTTGAACGGCTTCTATTACCAGACCATCAGACTGTTGAACGGCTTCTATTACCAGACCATCAGACTGTTGAACGGCTTCTATTACCAGACCATCAGACTGTTGAACAGCTTCTATTACCAGACCATCAGACTGTTGAACAGCTTCTATTACCAGACCATCAGACTGTTGAACAGCTTCTATTACCATCAGACTGTAGAACCGCTTCTATTACCAGACCATCAGACTGTAGAACCGCTTCTATTACCAGACCATCAGACTGTTGAACAGCTTCTATTACCATCAGACTGTTGAACAGCTTCTATTACCATCAGACTGTTGAACAGCTTCTATTACCAGACCATCAGACTGTTGAACAGCTTCTATTACCAGACCATCAGACTGTTGAACAGCTTCTATTACCAGACCATCAGACTGTTGAACAGCTTCTATTACCAGACCATCAGACTGTTGAACAGCTTCTATTACCAGACCATCAGACTGTTGAACAGCTTCTATTACCAGACCATCAGACTGTTGAACAGCTTCTATTACCAGACCATCAGACTGTTGAACCGCTTCTATTACCAGACCATCAGACTGTTGAACCGCTTCTATTACCATCAGACTGTTGAACAGCTTCTATTACCAGACCATCAGACTGTTGAACGGCTTCTATTACCAGACCATCAGACTGTTGAACGGCTTCTATTACCAGACCATCAGACTGTTGAACGGCTTCTATTACCAGACCATCAGACTGTTGAACGGCTTCTATTACCAGACCATCAGACTGTTGAACGGCTTCTATTACCAGACCATCAGACTGTTGAACGGCTTCTATTACCAGACCATCAGACTGTTGAACGGCTTCTATTACCAGACCATCAGACTGTTGAACGGCTTCTATTACCAGACCATCAGACTGTTGAACGGCTTCTATTACCAGACCATCAGACTGTTGAACGGCTTCTATTACCAGACCATCAGACTGTTGAACGGCTTCTATTACCAGACCATCAGACTGTTGAACGGCTTCTATTACCAGACCATCAGACTGTTGAACGGCTTCTATTACCAGACCATCAGACTGTTGAACGGCTTCTATTACCAGACCATCAGACTGTTGAACGGCTTCTATTACCAGACCATCAGACTGTTGAACGGCTTCTATTACCAGACCATCAGACTGTTGAATGGCTTCTATTACCAGACCATCAGACTGTTGAACAGCTTCTATTACCATCAGACTGTTGAACAGCTTCTATTACCATCAGACTGTAGAACAGCTTCTATTACCAGACCATCAGACTGTTGAACAGCTCCTATTACCATCAGACTTTTGAACAGCTTCTATTACCAGACCATCAGACTGTTGAACATCTTCTATTACCAGACCATCTGACTGTTGAACATCTTCTATTACCAGACCATCTGACTGTTGAACATCTTCTATTACCAGACCATCAGACTGTTGAACAGCTTCTATTACCATCAGACTGTTGAACAGCTACTATTACCAGACCATCTGACTGTTGAACAGCTTCTATTACCAGACCATCACTGTTGAACAGCTTCTATTACCAGACCATCAGACTGTTGAACCGCTTCTATTACCAGACCATCAGACTGTTGAACCGCTTCTATTACCAGACCATCAGACTGTTGAACCGCTTCTATTACCAGACCATCAGACTGTTGAACCGCTTCTATTACCATCAGACTGTTGAACAGCTTCTATTACCATCAGACTGTTGAACAGCTTCTATTACCAGACCATCAGACTGTAGAACCGCTTCTATTACCAGACCATCAGACTGTTGAACAGCTTCTATTACCAGACCATCAGACTGTAGAACCGCTTCTATTACCAGACCATCTGACTGTTGAACAGCTTCTATTACCAGACCATCAGACTGTTGAACCGCTTCTATTACCAGACCATCAGACTGTAGAACCGCTTCTATTACCAGACCATCAGACTGTTGAACCGCTTCTATTACCAGACCATCAGACTGTTGAACCGCTTCTATTACCATCAGACTGTTGAACAGCTTCTATTACCAGACCATCAGACTGTAGAACCGCTTCTATTACCAGACCATCAGACTGTTGAACCGCTTCTATTACCAGACCATCAGACTGTAGAACCGCTTCTATTACCAGACCATCAGACTGTTGAACCGCTTCTATTACCAGACCATCAGACTGTTGAACCGCTTCTATTACCAGACCATCAGACTGTTGAACCGCTTCTATTACCAGACCATCAGACTGTTGAACCGCTTCTATTACCAGACCATCAGACTGTTGAACCGCTTCTATTACCAGACCATCAGACTGTTGAACCGCTTCTATTACCAGACCATCAGACTGTTGAACCGCTTCTATTACCAGACCATCAGACTGTTGAACGGCTTCTATTACCAGACCATCAGACTGTTGAACGGCTTCTATTACCAGACCATCAGACTGTTGAACGGCTTCTATTACCAGACCATCAGACTGTTGAACGGCTTCTATTACCAGACCATCACTGTTGAACGGCTTCTATTACCAGACCATCAGACTGTTGAACGGCTTCTATTACCAGACCATCAGACTGTTGAACGGCTTCTATTACCAGACCATCAGACTGTTGAACGGCTTCTATTACCAGACCATCAGACTGTTGAACGGCTTCTATTACCAGACCATCAGACTGTTGAACGGCTTCTATTACCAGACCATCAGACTGTTGAACAGCTTCTATTACCAGACCATCAGACTGTTGAACAGCTTCTATTACCAGACCATCAGACTGTTGAACAGCTTCTATTACCATCAGACTGTAGAACCGCTTCTATTACCAGACCATCAGACTGTAGAACCGCTTCTATTACCAGACCATCAGACTGTTGAACAGCTTCTATTACCATCAGACTGTAGAACCGCTTCTATTACCAGACCATCAGACTGTAGAACCGCTTCTATTACCATCAGACTGTTGAACAGCTTCTATTACCATCAGACTGTTGAACAGCTTCTATTACCAGACCATCAGACTGTTCAACAGCTTCTATTACCAGACCATCAGACTGTTGAACAGCTTCTATTACCAGACCATCAGACTGTTGAACCGCTTCTATTACCATCAGACTGTTGAACAGCTTCTATTACCAGACCATCAGACTGTTGAACGGCTTCTATTACCAGACCATCAGACTGTTGAACGGCTTCTATTACCAGACCATCAGACTGTTGAACGGCTTCTATTACCAGACCATCAGACTGTTGAACAGCTTCTGTTACCATCAGACTGTTGAACGGCTTCTATTACCAGACCATCAGACTGTTGAACAGCTTCTATTACCATCAGACTGTTGAACAGCTTCTGTTACCATCAGACTGTTGAACGGCTTCTATTACCAGACCATCAGACTGTTGAACGGCTTCTATTACCAGACCATCAGACTGTTGAACGGCTTCTATTACCAGACCATCAGACTGTTGAACGGCTTCTATTACCAGACCATCAGACTGTTGAACAGCTTCTATTACCAGACCATCAGACTGTTGAACAGCTTCTATTACCAGACCATCAGACTGTTGAACAGCTTCTATTACCAGACCATCAGACTGTTGAACAGCTTCTATTACCAGACCATCAGACTGTTGAACCGCTTCTATTACCAGACCATCAGACTGTTGAACCGCTTCTATTACCATCAGACTGTTGAACAGCTTCTATTACCATCAGACTGTTGAACAGCTTCTATTACCAGACCATCAGACTGTAGAACCGCTTCTATTACCAGACCATCAGACTGTTGAACAGCTTCTATTACCAGACCATCAGACTGTAGAACCGCTTCTATTACCAGACCATCTGACTGTTGAACAGCTTCTATTACCAGACCATCAGACTGTTGAACCGCTTCTATTACCAGACCATCAGACTGTAGAACCGCTTCTATTACCAGACCATCAGACTGTTGAACCGCTTCTATTACCAGACCATCAGACTGTTGAACCGCTTCTATTACCATCAGACTGTTGAACAGCTTCTATTACCAGACCATCAGACTGTAGAACCGCTTCTATTACCAGACCATCAGACTGTAGAACCGCTTCTATTACCAGACCATCAGACTGTTGAACCGCTTCTATTACCAGACCATCAGACTGTTGAACCGCTTCTATTACCAGACCATCAGACTGTTGAACCGCTTCTATTACCAGACCATCAGACTGTTGAACCGCTTCTATTACCAGACCATCAGACTGTTGAACCGCTTCTATTACCAGACCATCAGACTGTTGAACCGCTTCTATTACCAGACCATCAGACTGTTGAACCGCTTCTATTACCAGACCATCAGACTGTTGAACCGCTTCTATTACCAGACCATCAGACTGTTGAACGGCTTCTATTACCAGACCATCAGACTGTTGAACGGCTTCTATTACCAGACCATCAGACTGTTGAACGGCTTCTATTACCAGACCATCAGACTGTTGAACGGCTTCTATTACCAGACCATCACTGTTGAACGGCTTCTATTACCAGACCATCAGACTGTTGAACGGCTTCTATTACCAGACCATCAGACTGTTGAACGGCTTCTATTACCAGACCATCAGACTGTTGAACGGCTTCTATTACCAGACCATCAGACTGTTGAACGGCTTCTATTACCAGACCATCAGACTGTTGAACGGCTTCTATTACCAGACCATCAGACTGTTGAACAGCTTCTATTACCAGACCATCAGACTGTTGAACAGCTTCTATTACCATCAGACTGTAGAACCGCTTCTATTACCAGACCATCAGACTGTAGAACCGCTTCTATTACCAGACCATCAGACTGTTGAACAGCTTCTATTACCATCAGACTGTAGAACCGCTTCTATTACCAGACCATCAGACTGTAGAACCGCTTCTATTACCATCAGACTGTTGAACAGCTTCTATTACCATCAGACTGTTGAACAGCTTCTATTACCAGACCATCAGACTGTTGAACAGCTTCTATTACCATCAGACTGTAGAACCGCTTCTATTACCAGACCATCAGACTGTAGAACCGCTTCTATTACCAGACCATCAGACTGTTGAACAGCTTCTATTACCATCAGACTGTAGAACCGCTTCTATTACCAGACCATCAGACTGTAGAACCGCTTCTATTACCATCAGACTGTTGAACAGCTTCTATTACCATCAGACTGTTGAACAGCTTCTATTACCAGACCATCAGACTGTTCAACAGCTTCTATTACCAGACCATCAGACTGTTGAACAGCTTCTATTACCAGACCATCAGACTGTTGAACCGCTTCTATTACCATCAGACTGTTGAACAGCTTCTATTACCAGACCATCAGACTGTTGAACGGCTTCTATTACCAGACCATCAGACTGTTGAACGGCTTCTATTACCAGACCATCAGACTGTTGAACGGCTTCTATTACCAGACCATCAGACTGTTGAACCGCTTCTATTACCAGACCATCAGACTGTTGAACGGCTTCTATTACCAGACCATCAGACTGTTGAACGGCTTCTATTACCAGACCATCAGACTGTTGAACGGCTTCTATTACCAGACCATCAGACTGTTGAACGGCTTCTATTACCAGACCATCAGACTGTTGAACGGCTTCTATTACCAGACCATCAGACTGTTGAACGGCTTCTATTACCAGACCATCAGACTGTTGAACGGCTTCTATTACCAGACCATCAGACTGTTGAACGGCTTCTATTACCAGACCATCAGACTGTTGAACAGCTTCTATTACCAGACCATCAGACTGTTGAACAGCTTCTATTACCAGACCATCAGACTGTTGAACAGCTTCTATTACCAGACCATCAGACTGTTGAACAGCTTCTATTACCATCAGACTGTTGAACAGCTTCTGTTACCATCAGACTGTTGAACGGCTTCTATTACCAGACCATCAGACTGTTGAACAGCTTCTATTACCATCAGACTGTTGAACAGCTTCTGTTACCATCAGACTGTTGAACGGCTTCTATTACCAGACCATCAGACTGTTGAACGGCTTCTATTACCAGACCATCAGACTGTTGAACGGCTTCTATTACCAGACCATCAGACTGTTGAACGGCTTCTATTACCAGACCATCAGACTGTTGAACAGCTTCTATTACCAGACCATCAGACTGTTGAACAGCTTCTATTACCAGACCATCAGACTGTTGAACAGCTTCTATTACCAGACCATCAGACTGTTGAACAGCTTCTATTACCAGACCATCAGACTGTTGAACAGCTTCTATTACCAGACCATCAGACTGTTGAACAGCTTCTATTACCAGACCATCAGACTGTTGAACAGCTCCTATTACCATCAGACTTTTGAACAGCTTCTATTACCAGACCATCAGACTGTTGAACATCTTCTATTACCAGACCATCTGACTGTTGAACATCTTCTATTACCAGACCATCAGACTGTTGAACAGCTTCTATTACCAGACCATCAGACTGTTGAACAGCTTCTATTACCATCAGACTGTAGAACAGCTTCTATTACCAGACCATCAGACTGTTGAACAGCTCCTATTACCATCAGACTTTTGAACATCTTCTATTACCAGACCATCTGACTGTTGAACATCTTCTATTACCAGACCATCTGACTGTTGAACATCTTCTATTACCAGACCATCAGACTGTTGAACAGCTTCTATTACCATCAGACTGTTGAACAGCTACTATTACCAGACCATCTGACTGTTGAACAGCTTCTATTACCAGACCATCACTGTTGAACAGCTTCTATTACCAGACCATCAGACTGTTGAACCGCTTCTATTACCAGACCATCAGACTGTTGAACCGCATTATTACCAGACCATCAGACTGTTGAACCGCTTCTATTACCAGACCATCAGACTGTTGAACCGCTTCTATTACCATCAGACTGTTGAACAGCTTCTATTACCATCAGACTGTTGAACAGCTTCTATTACCAGACCATCAGACTGTAGAACCGCTTCTATTACCAGACCATCAGACTGTTGAACAGCTTCTATTACCAGACCATCAGACTGTAGAACCGCTTCTATTACCAGACCATCTGACTGTTGAACAGCTTCTATTACCAGACCATCAGACTGTTGAACCGCTTCTATTACCAGACCATCAGACTGTTGAACCGCTTCTATTACCAGACCATCAGACTGTTGAACAGCTTCTACTACCAGACCATCAGACTGTTGAACCGCTTCTATTACCAGACCATCAGACTGTTGAACCGCTTCTATTACCAGACCATCAGACTGTTGAACGGCTTCTATTACCAGACCATCAGACTGTTGAACGGCTTCTATTACCAGACCATCAGACTGTTGAACGGCTTCTATTACCATCAGACTGTTGAACAGCTTCTATTACCAGACCATCAGACTGTTGAACAGCTTCTATTACCAGACCATCAGACTGTTGAACAGCTTCTATTACCAGACCATCAGACTGTTGAACAGCTTCTATTACCAGACCATCAGACTGTTGAACAGCTTCTATTACCAGACCATCAGACTGTTGAACAGCTTCTATTACCATCAGACTGTTGAACAGCTTCTATTACCATCAGACTGTTGAACAGCTTATATTACCAGACCATCAGACTATTGAACAGCTTATATTACGAGACCATCAGACTGTTGAACAGCTTCTATTACCATCAGACTGTTGAACAGCTTCTGTTACCATCAGACTGTAGAACAGCTTATATTACCAGACCATCAGACTATTGAACAGCTTATATTACGAGACCATCAGACTGTTGAACAGCTTCTATTACCAGACCATCAGACTGTTGAACAGCTTCTATTTCCAGACCATCAGACTGTTGAACCACTTCTATTACCTGACCATCAGACTGTTGAACAGCTTCTATTACCAGACCATCAGACTGTTGAACAGCTTCTATTACCAGACCATCAGACTGTTGAACAGCTTCTATTACCAGACCATCAGACTGTTGAACAGCTTCTATTACCAGACCATCAGACTGTTGAACACTGTTTATACTGTACACACCACATATTTATGTATATACTGGATTCTTGACATAGGTCTCTCTAATATATCTACTGCTGTACATATCATTCTTAGTATATCTGGTTTAAATTCATCCAGTGTCTATGCTGTACGTATAGATTGCATTTGGACTACTGTTACAGTGCTATTTGGGTTGTCAACTGGATTCTTACATTTCTTGAATATTTTGGGGGAATTTTTTTGGCATTTTACTGCATTGTTAGGAGCTAGTAAAATAAGAATTTCGCTGCACCCACTATGACATAAACAAAACTGTGTATGTAACCAATAAACTTTGATCTAAAGAGCACTTGTTCAACTTAATAAAAAACACATTTTACCATCTCAAGGTTAAATTTAAAAAAAAATACGATATTAAGTGCCTACCAAGTGCCAAATAATGTAACAGTGTTGACCATAACACGGTTTACGATTTCATCTTAAATCAGCCATAAATCCTCTTCTTTAACAATTTATTTGTATTGTTAAAACATTTCTAGCCTGTCTAACTACGGGTAACATGGTTGGTGCGTGATGCTCATTCTGCTCAGTTTTCCACCACAAAACACCAGAAAATGGCCCCAAAAAGTAGAACCAACTCACCTGCTTTTACACCAGGATTTGACTAGATGTTCAATGTTTCTTTTGAAAAAATATTTTATAAGGAATAGTTTCACCATATTAAAATGAGAGTTCAGTTCACGTAACAGGGTTGACCAGGTTTTGTTTAACATTCAAATGTTTCACTGATCACATGAAATACTGTCAATAATAATCTCCAGAAATGACTTTGTCAAGCAACAAAATAACTAGGGATTTACAATGATGGAGGGAACTGAGGAATTTTGGGGTTAAAATCTTCCTAGAAGTCACATAGGGTGCACAACGGGACATTTCAAAATGCTGAATTTTGGCACTTTAGCAAGTCTTTATTAAAATAATCAATACTGGTGCACAATTTCTACTTAAAATATCAAAGGCACTCATTTCGTGGAACGACCCAACACTTGTGACCTTTCATCACAAACACTCTACAAAATAGAGCCTATACAATTACCTTTTCAACCAATGGGTATTGAGAAGGAAACAAAGAGGACGCAAGGAATCAAGGAAATGCATTTGAGATTCTCCCCCAGACCTCACCTTTGGTCTCCTGTACACACCTATCCAGTAATTTCACACCAATACAGGAAATACCACTCCTTACTTTTATGACCACTCCTTAATCTACGAGGAAGGGTTCACAATTTCATTGAAGCAGTTTGCAACACCTTGTTAGTAAAAATAGTTGTGTATTTGGAAAATCCTGACAGGTCACTGATGTGTGCCCAGCTAAGATCCTAACAGGAAGTGGGGAACGGTAGTCCAGTAATCATTAGTTCCTACCACGGCCAACAACCCATGTCTACTGTACTTCATTTTGGTCAAAGATTTTCATAAACAAAGCTACAGAATATTTTTCATAACGGAAAACCTTGGCCATGTTTGTGTTGTTTTTAATTTATTGTCATTTTGTAAACAAAATATATATCAAAATAGTACAATCAACTATACATGTGTATATACACTTACAATTTCAGCTTTATGTTTTGGCATACCATTTTTTCAAATCAGTAATAAGACAGCTAAACTTGCAAATTCTTCTTAAAAACTGGTTGCACTGTGGCCATCCAGATCTGATACTGTAGATATGAATAGATTTCACCCAGATTGTCTGTGTCTGAATAATCCAACCAATTTCATCCACATATTATATTTCTACAGCAAAATAACTTTATAAAGAAAAGGAAAATCAGGTAATCAAAGTGCAAGAATTGGAATTCATGTATGAATTTGTAACTTCCTTGTCAGAATAATGACGCTGAACACACCAATATAAAATTGCTAAAACAATTGGATGGAGTGTGCAGAGTTTCTCACAGTTGTGTTCTATATTCAGTCTTCCTTGATTCAGTTTTGGGCCTTAACTACATGGCCATCTTTCCCACTTCTTATCTGTGGTATTTTAGCCCTCTCATGACTGAGGGAATGCAGTTCTGTGTGGGTTGGGGGGGCTGTGGCTGGATACCCTTTAGCAGAGCTGAAGGAGAATGTGTCAGAGAGGGGATACATAGATCAACCTCTTACTAGAGGATATTCTGGGGATCTGTGTGATTGTGAACCTGGGTACCGAATCTGGCATACTACATACATGTATTTTAATGAAAGGCTCCCTTTGTGGAACGGTGTATGCTGGTGAATGGGGTAGCTGTGGTGGTGATGGAGCCTTGTATTGAGCCTACAGAGCGAGGCATGCAGTGCATGTTGCCCGTGGTGACGATGCACTGCAGGGGCCACAGCACGATGACCACTAGCAGCACCATCAGCACGATGAAGAGCAGCAGCCGCTTACAGCTGGTCAGACGCCTCATAAAGGCCGTGTTGTGGGGGCGTGTCCGAGCCGGGACCTCGCCTGCTTTGCTGGCCCCTATGTCGATGCAGATGCAGAAGGTCGAGGTGGAGCTAGAGGCCTCGGGGCTGGCCTCCAGGGCCCTTTTGTAGCACAGCTTCTCTCCGTCCAGCCACACAGGCTCCTCGTGCTGCTGGTGGCTAGGCAGCTTACACAGTATCTCGCTGCTGGTGGCCAGGGCCGGGGGACCCTCCTTGGTAAGGAGGGTGGGGTGGCGGCAGAAGGGACACAGGATCTTGCTGCTGCCTCCTCCTTCCTGCTCTCCCAGTGAAATGGCCATGAGGCGTGACAGACACTCGAGGCAGAAGGTGTGGGCGCAGTCCAGCAGCTTGGGTGTCTTGAAGATGTTGTCGTAAGTGTTGTAGCAGATAGAGCACTCGGGTTGGCTGCCAACAGCCACCATTATATCCAGGTCCACTTTCTCTTTCTGGGTGTGCCACACCTGAGGGATCTGCGCCATTTTGAAGGGATGTTCTGTATCCTTTTCCCCCTTACTTTGGTCTTTGTCCCCCTTTCTCTTCTTTGTACTTGGTGTGGATTATCTGAGAATGAATGGAAATGCAGATTATCTCTTAAGAACGTGCTCAGATGGTGTGTAAAATCTATTTTTAAAATCATGCAGTGTGGACATAATCCCAAACTGTTTACAGGATTTTTGTGTCAAGCGCATATTATAAAATACAGTAGGTTAAAGGTTTATGACCCCATGCAGGCAGAGTTGCAATACCATTATGTTATTCCCTTCAGAATACGATTACATTCTGAACTATTCTAAAGAGGTTACACAGTAGTCACAAATAATTCAGCATTTGGTGGAATTTCAATATGTCTATAAATTAAATGTATTTTTTGTGTACCATAATCAAGAACTGGCAGGAAGGTTGACTGTACAATCTACTTCCTATTATTTAGGGAGTGGTAAGATCTAGTTCCAAAAAAGGCCACTTTAAATCGTAGATTTTTAACTAGCTCATCCATATGTTTTTTTAAACATTAAGTCTTGTCAATCCAAATTCCCAAGTACTTGTAGGTTCCCACCTATCAATGGGAGAACCATCCAATTAATAAATATGTAGTCCATCTGAAACATTCTTGCGAGAACTAGAGAACAACATGCAATTATTCTTGCCCGCATTAAGTACAAGTTTTAAACCAACCAGGTATCTCTGTAAGGTTAAAAAGTCAGATTGCAGCTCTAACATAACCTGATCCACACTTGGGGCAATGGCATACATAACCGTGTCATCTGAATACAGATTCATATTACAAGTTTTAATAGATGGACCAATATAATTTAAATAGTAAAGAGAACAGGTCCCACGACTGACCCCTGCGGTACAGTTTTTGTAATATCCAGAAAACTAGACTTAAAACCATCAGAGATCACACATTGAGTCCTGTCTGACAGATAATTTTCAAACCACTCGCAAGAAGCCTGATCCAAGCCTATTTCAGTCAACCTTTAAATAAGAATGTGATGGTCAACGGTATTGAAGGCCTTGGAAAGGTCTATAAATAAGGCAGCACAATGATTTTTATGATCCAAACAATTTAACACATCTAAAACAAGTGTATCTGAGCGTTCCACAAACATTGTGCGCCGGCTGAACAAGGCCCAGCTGTTGAAAGCATCTTTCTAGTGACGGGGGAATGGGAATGTGGGACTCTCATCAGGCAGTACTAGGGACGGACACAGAGTGCTTTGTTACTCCCTGTTCTCACAGACGTCAGCATGAGCACCCTTGACAGAGACCTTCCTCTGGCCAGAACCTCTAAGTCACCCAGCCAGCTGTCAGTCTGTGGGGGGTTGTTTTCATAGATACATAGGTATGGGATAAGTGTTAAAAAAACATGATTTGGATTACTGATGAATAGAAGCAGTCAGAATAGCTGTAACTACGTATGCCTGACAAATGACAAACTGTCTGGTATTGTTTCGATGTGTGATTGACATTTGTGTTCCTTTAGGATAGGTAGGTAGCTAGTAGGTACAGGACAGGTGAGAGCTGTGATGAGGGTGCGGGGTGGGATGTGGGGGGTGGTTGAGTTGCAGGTGTTCCCCTCGTCGTGCCCTGCGGGGGCAGCCCTGCCCCTGTCTCTCTCTGTCCGGCCCCAGCTCTGCCAGCCGACTGACACAATGTGCCTGCTTGTTCTCCTTCTCCTCTCATCGCTCCATCTACCCTTGGCATTCCTGCAGGGCCAGCCTCTGCCCAGGCCTCCTCTCGCTCCCTCTCTCTCTCGCTCTCTCTCTCTCTCTCTCTCTCACCACCATGTCACAGACCATAACAATTTAAGGCCCTCAAAAATAGGTCTCGGTGGACCCCCCAACCTCCTCCACAAACTACAATGTAGCAACTGCTCTGACATTGGGAAATATGGACAACAATCACTAAGTGGACCTAGTGAGAATATCTCCAGCTTGTTTGTGGCCTATGGATTTCATTCCAACCTTCACTTTAATGGAGCTGATATCAACTTATTTCTTGTCAATTAAACTTGTTTAAACCACTTTTAACTGACTCCTACAACGATCCCCAATCCACTGTTTGCACTTCAGGTATAAGTTACCCCCGAAGCACAGATCTAGGATCAGCTTACCCTCCCTAACTCTTAACTGGAACAATCAGGTTTATTTAACAGTCAACAAGCCACAATACTGACTATAGATCAGGTGCTAAGGGGCACATTTTAGTGTGCGGGACAAATGACAGTCATTAACCTAATTTCTGTCAGTCAAGACAGACCTTATTATCTACCATAGGAGCATGAGGCAGGAGAGCCTTTGTTTTGCCTTGAACACTAGTGCTCCCTACCCTCCCTGTCATTATCTATACGACCCGCTTTGGCTATCAGCTACACATTTTTGCCCTATCGCCAGCTTAGCCGACTGACCTGGTTTTGTGACTGCCTCCAAATCTATACATGCTGCTGAGTTGAGATATTTTGAAATTAGTGTGTTTCAGAGCGGAATCTTAGCTTGTTTGAAGTTTTTGGTGACATTGTATAATAACTTTCATGAATAACCTACTATACAGTGCCATCAATGTATTCACACCCCTTGACTTTTTACACATTTTGTTGTGTTACAAATTGGGATTCAAATGGATTTGTATTTTTTTTCTTTCTTCGATCTACATAAAATACTCTGTTATTTTTTAAAGATTAATACAAAATAAAACATATCTTGATTAGATAAGTATTCAACCCCCTGAGTCAATACATGTTAGAATCACCTTTGGCAGCGATTTCAGCTGTGAGTCTTTTTGGGTAACGTTAAGTCTCTAAGAGATTTGCACACATGGATTGTACAATATTTGCCCGTTATTCTTTTCTAAATTATGCAAGCACAAATTGGTTGTTGATCATTGCTAGACAGCCATTTTCAAGTCTTTCCATAGATTTTCAAGACTATTTCAGTCAAAACTGTAACTCGGCCACTCAGGAACATTCAATGTCATCTTGGTAAGCAACTCCAGTGTATATTTGTTCTTGAATTTTAGGTTATTGTCCTGCTGAAAGGTGAATTCATCTACTAGTGTCTGTTGGAAAGCAGACTGAACCAGGTTTTCCTCTAGGATTATGCCTGTGCTTAGCTCTATTCCGTTTTATTTTTATCCCCCAAAAAAACTAGTCCTTGCCGATGACGAGCATATCCATAACAGGATATAGCCACAAAAGTGGTACTCAGTGATGTGTTGTGTTGGACTTGCCACAATCATAATGCTTTGTATTCAGGACATAAAGTTAAATTTCTTAGCCAGTTTGTTTTTTACTGTATTGCTTTAGTGCCTTACTGCAAACAGGATGCATGTTGTGGAATATTTTTATTCTGTACAGATGTCCTTCTTTTCACTCTGTCATTTAGGTTAGTATTGTGGAGCAACTACAATGTTGTTGATCCATCCTCAGTTTTCTCCTATCACAGCCATTAAAATCTGTAACTGTTTTAAAATTGGCCTCATGGTGAAATCCTTGAGCGGTTTCCTTCCTCTCCGGCAACTGAGTTAAGAAGGACGCTGTATCTTTGTTACTGGGTGTACTGATACACCATCCAAAGTGTAATTAGTAACTTCATCATGCTCAAAGGGATATTCAATATCTGTTTTGTTTACCCATCTACCAATAGGTGCCCTTCTTTGCGAGGCATTGGAAAACCTCCCTGGTCTTTTTGGTTGAATCTGTGCTTGAAATTCACTATTCGACTGAGGGACATTACAGATAATTGTATGTGTGGGGTAAAGAGATTAGGTAATCATTCAAAAATAATGTTAAACACTATTTTTGCACACAGAGTGAGTCCTTGCAACTTATTATGTGTCTTGTAAACACATTTGTACTCCTGAACTTATTTAGTCTTGCCATAACAAAGGGTTAGAATACTTATTGACTCAAGACATTTCGGCTTTTAATGTTTTATTAATTTCTAAAAACATAATTCCACGTTGACATTTTGGGATATTGTGTGTAGATCAGTGGCACCAAATCTCAAGTAACACAACAAAATGTTGAAAAAGTCAAGGGGTATGAATACTTTCTGAAGGCATTGTATATTGTTTACAAATAATGAAATACTTATTTATTAACCGTATATAAATAGTTTATCAATGCTTATATATGACAGCTATTTTAATGTGTTACCAGGTCTTCCTTTTTAAATGGTAAGGTAAGAACATTATGTTACAGTACCTATGATTCTATGAAACAAAGCCAGTAGAGTTATGTTGACTTTTTAGGGCAGCAGACGGTGTTTTCAACTGACTAGCGTGGCCGTTGTTCTTCAGCTGGGTTTATTGTGAGGTCATCTGTTGAAGCCTATAGTGTAGACAGTTAAACTGCCTCTTTTCCATTGCTGCTCTACCTGTTCTCCAATTTTAAAGTACACGTAACTTGATCCTCAGAAACGTGAGGTGTGCAACAGCATACTGCTCTGCTTAATACTTGCACTGTCTAATATGAAGTTAATTGACCCACATGAAAAAAAACACATCATACAACTCTTACCGTGTGTTTATCCTATTTTATCATGTTTTATCCTGTATTTACCAGTTGTGACAATCTCACATTTATTTATTTAATGGTGCCACTTCCCAGTATGGGTGTTAAAATATAAGCACTGTACTCAACAACAGTTATACAATTCGAGATAAAGTTTGATCTTACCGGTTTAATGATGATTTTGCCAGATTATCCTCTCTCTTTCTCTTTGTAGTGTATTACAGTTTATTCGGTCCAGCCTTCTGTAGACTAAAACACATCTCCATGCAAAGCTGGATGACTAGAGGGGGGTACCACGGAGGAGGTGTGAGCTATGGGGATCACGATACAGTGCTCCCTGGTTCTTGGGTGCTATGCTATAAAGGCTAAACAAGTGGAAGTCAAGCTGCTGCAGGTGTGCTCACAAAGCGTTAGTATTAGCTTGGAGGTCCTTCTCTCACTGTGTCCGTTGGTCAACTCACTTTCTCTGCTCTGCCGACTCCCTTTTCAACTCTATGTAATGACATTGATATGCAGGGAACACTAAGGTGGCCTTGAGGGAGTGTCAGAGGAGGAGGGGGATGCAGGTAGGGGGAGGGGATAGGGATAGGCTGAGGAGCCTCCATCAGGAGTGAAACTAACATTATTGGCGCTCTACCTTGCCTTCCCTTTCGTTACTCCCTCTTCTCTCTCTCTCTCTCTCTCTCTCTCTCTCTCTCTCTCTCTCTCTCTCTCTCTCTCTCTCTCTCTCTCTCTCTCTCTCTCTCTCTCTCTCTCTCTCTCTCTCTCTCTCTCAATTCAAGGGGCTGTATTGGCATGGGAAGCATACACTACCGTTCAAAAGTTTGGGGTCACTTAGAAATGTTCTTGTTTTTGAAAGAAAAGCAAATTTTTTGTCCATTTAAAATAACATCAAATTGATCAGAAATACAGTGTAGACATTGTTGATGTTGTAAATGACTATTGTAGCTGGAAACGGCTGTTTCAGCCGTTAGCTAATCCAAGTTTATCGTTTTAAAAGGCTTATTGATCATTAGAAAACCCTTTTACAATTATGTTAGCACAGCTGAAAACCGTTGTTCTGATTAAAGAAACAATAAAACTGGCCTTCTTTAGACTTAACTCGTCAGTCTTTTCTTGTTCTGAGAAATTAAGGCTATTCCATGCGAGAAATTGCCAAGAAACTGAAGATCTCGTACAACGCTGTGTACTACTCCCTTCAAAGAACAGCGTAAACTGTGGGAGGCCCCGGTGCACAACTGAGCAGGAGGACAAGTACTTTAGAGTGTCTAGTTTGAGAAACAGACGGTTCCAGCTCTTTAGGCCAAAGGCAGATGACCTCAGGCCTTGGATATTCCAGGATGAGATAGTGAAGGGGTTGTGTTTCATAAAGTGTCCAATGTTGTTGGTCGTGTGGTTTGGCCTCAGGCCAGTAACTGTGAGTAGAGCCTGCTGAGCATCTGGCACATGCCATTGGCTTGTGTGGAAGTAGGGGTTGGGCCTGTTTACCTGCTCACGGCCTGGGCGTATGTGTGACTTCCATGTTGAGGCCCTCTTTGCGGGAGTGGGGGGCATGGGGTGGGCAGGAGGGGCATAGGACTGATCTGAGGGAGCCTAAATGAGGTGTGAGCATGTTTGACTTGGGGGGGTGTTGATTGATTGGGGTGGGGGTGTGGGTGTGGCTGGTGATGTTCTGGATGTAGGTCCTCTCGGCGTGGGTCCTCTATGTGTAGGTCTGGGGGGGGGTCCCACAGGTCTGGAAGAGTGTCTCGCTGGTCTGGGTGGGGTGTCTATTAATCTTTTGCTCCTGTGTGAAGTGTTGGGGCTTCGGTTGAGGTCAATGTCCTTTATGGTCCAGGCGAATGTGGGCACTGCTGCCTTGTATAGCTGGACCTGGTTATAAAGGCTGTTCAAGTCCAGGGTGGAGTGGTGGGACAGGTAAACATTTGGTTTTGAGGCACAGTGACGGGAAATACTTGCGTTTTACCTGCTGTATAGTAGCAGGGCGGAAGTCTTTTTGTGGTAGCAAGGTAAAGATAACCATTTGTTCATTGGGGAAAGTATAAGAAGCTTTTTAAATCACTCCCTTGAGCTGGGTGGCCCTAGTTGGTCCTCAGACAGAAGGTCTAGGGCATGCTGGGTGTTTGGACACCAGAGTTTAGACACTCTGTGTTTGGGAAAAAGTTGTTTTTCTTGTATATATTTTCCATTTGAGTCCATAAGGAGTACAATCTGTGTCTTGTGTATGTCAGTGGGTGTGGGGGAGGTTTCAGGAGGGATATCTGGGTGGCTAACAGGGGGATGCTCAGAGGGGGTGGGATCCCCTGGGCTTGGGGTTCTTCATTTGTCTGTCCCGCTGTGTTGTCGATGTGGTCAGGGTCTGGGGTGGACTGTTCTGCTGTGGTGTCGAGACTTTTGTCAGGAGCTCAGGTGGGCTGTTCTGCTGGCTTCTTTGTGGGGGTGGCCACCTCTCTAATGGGTTGTTCTCTGTCACACGTCATCCCCCTCACCCTCTCCTCCAGCAGTCTGATTCTCTCCTCTAGTGCTCTGTTCTTCTCCTGTAGATGTTGGTTCACTACAGTCCAGAGTGCAGATATGTCTCTCTCTCTACCTCCAGCGCTCCAGGTCTAGTTAAGGGGGTGTTGTTGAGCTGGACTGTTGTCTGGGTCTGTGCTGACTGGAGTGTAATCACCTGCTGTTCCAGCTCCACCTGCCTTACCTCCATCTGGGTGAATTTACCCCTCATTTCAATGAGGAAGTAGTACTCTGTGCTGGGAGGTTGACTTTCCACTTGGGGTTGCTCGTCTGTGGGGTTATGTAATGAAGAGTCTGGTTTGACCCGCTTGGGGTGGGGGTATCTTTCTCAAGGGAGAGCTTCTCCTGCTGAGCTATTTCTTTGATTAGGTGAATGTCCAGCTGAAACTGTTTGCGGTTGCCCTGTACCAATATTGTTGCCATAACAGAATTATAGAGATTTATATTAGCTGACGCAGAGTCCTCGTTGTCTAGTATCCTGAGTTTCCACCCATCGGTGTTAATATAGCACTGTGCCATGCCAGGGGATGGTCTGTGTGGAAGATAAGGTTGCTTAAGTTCCCATTTTTATAATAGGCAGCACAAAATGTCTCTTGATTTTGCATAAGGAGCTTCATTTTGTACTATTTTCTTGTCTTATTATTCTTTACATACAGAGGGTATTGTATTTTAATTACACCTGAACAGCGGGAGGGTGCTTCTAAGGCCTCTCCATTCGGTTGACTAAGCAATACTCACTTAGTTCCAGGTTGGATGGTGTTTTCAGGTTTCTGTTTGTTAGTCAGAGCATTTGCTGTATAGCTTGGGAATAATAATCCTTTGGTGTAGAAAGCATTCCAGGTAATTCCATTCAAAATCAGGTTGTAGGTTTGGAGTTTTGATTTGGAGTGATGGTTATGTTGTTTAGGGTAGCATCCTGTATATGTCCCTGCCAAAAAAATCCAAGTTTGTCGAACTCTAAATCTATAAAAAAAAATGTGGGAGCTCATCTGCTCATGACCTCTCTCTCGCTGTCTCTCTCTCTCTCGCTGTCTCTCTCTCTCTCGCTGTCTCTCTCTCTCTCGCTGTCTCCCTTTCTCTCTCGCTGTCTCCCTTTCTTCCACCAACACACACATTCACAAACACACTGAAACTCTCAAATCAAATAAGATGTTGCTACTGCTCTTAGACCCTGCGATAGACACGCATCCTGTCCATGGTGTGTGTGAGGGGGGGATAGGTTGTTACCACCCAGCCTAACTAACTGTTCTCAAGGCCTTCCCATATAATGTGATCACACTTCAGGCCTATAGTATGAGCCATCTCTCAGGAAAGTCAAAGTCAAGCGTTCTATAATGGTATGTTCTGTCAGATTCACAGTGCACCACACCCTATGAATGGGTATGTACTGTCACTACAATTCCCTCATTGACTGCATTGACAAGCTGATTGCAATCCCCAGTCATTTGTGTTTCCACATTGGCTCCTCTACTTTAAACTGGCTCCAATTTGGAACAGTCACACAAAACACTGGATGACAAGTAGTTGTTCAAAGGCATAATTTTGAATCACCACCTCACAGTAGCCCTTTCCTGCAGTCAATGACCAAAGCATCCTATTTTGCCTCATGGGGGGAATGTTATTAATATTTTTCATAATTTCATAAATTTTTAAAAAGTGTTTTAAACAACGAAAATCCAGTATTTCTATGTCAAACAGTTTTGTTACATTTTAATCTTCTGTGATGTATATAAAGTGTAATATTGTGATGCAAATTCAAAATGTCAAATATATATCTGACATGTGCTCACAAAGCGTTAGTATTATTTTTTAAGCCCATAACCATGTGTGTGAGTTGTATACTTTTGTTTCAAAGTAGATTTATTTAAGTCTACCAAGAATCACTCTGTGTGACCCTGATTTACCCCACTGCAGTAAAAGGTTTTAATGTTGCATTATGCATAATTTTGCTTTATGTCAAACAGACAATCTAGACATACATCCTAAATCAAAGTAGTTTTATCACAAGGTGGTGCATGAAAAAGGGTGTATCAGACGTCCGCTTGCTTCAGGGAAACATATCTGTTTGATTACGCATGGCAGTTTATGGTGACATGGGTCTGGTCCATTAGCATTACCTTGGCCCAGTGATAACAGCTATCATAACCTGCATGTTATTTAGTAACTGGAATACAAATACTGCTGTATCACAGTCATTTATTGGTTGCTGAGGTGTAGGAGGCGGGAGGGGTCAAGCACAGTAAGAGAGGTAAACTTCATTTAATAAACATCCTTACTTACCTGGAATTTGTGTGTTTGCCCATAAATATGTTGTGAGGCAGGAATATGTGTGACTGAACCGAAGATAAGCAACAGCGCACACAGCCACCAATGAGAAAGAAGGCTGTTTTATCTCCATTGGCTGGTAGCTGGTGCCCCCACGTGATTGGACAGTTATCGTTGATGCTTATTAAAACTTATCCAACAGTTTTAAATACTTTAAAGCAATAGCCGTGTGTGGTCAACCATCATTTCAGCATAGTTCTGATTGGGACTGTTGGGAACGCAACTCCCTGCTGCTCTAAATTCCCCGCAGAGTGAAAGAGGTATGGGACTGTAGGTGCGAGTAAGGATGACAAAAGCAGTACCGTTAACAAGGAATTTATTCCGTCACACGGTAGTTTTGTGGAAAAGGGCTGAACGGAACCAAAGCAGAGAAAGTAAAAGTCAAAGCCCCCTCTCCTATTTTACCTGCCTACCCACAGCTTACCTAACTTAGCACCACCTGGTGCACTAACCAAAATACAGGGGGTGGTCCGTCCAGGTCTTACCTAGTGTGCATAGACAGTAAAATACTACGGGTTATGTATGCCCGCAGGCCTCTTGCCTAAGCACTCCCTAGGTGCCTTCCCCTTCCCCCCTGGAAACAAACACAGGAAAATACAAACAATTTCAAATAATCAATACGGACCTTTTGATAGATCTCTCTCTTTTAGCAAAAATCACTAAGACAGAACATAACAATCAGTAACAGCTAACATACCACAATCTCTTAACAACTTTAAATTCAGGATGCACTTCACCCTCAGTCATCAGCCTCATCTATCCGCCTCCTCTCTCAGCCTTCTCCCTTCTGAGCGATAGAACCCTGGCTTATATAGCTGGAGAAGGTGTCTAATGGGATACAGCTGTATCCTGACGAGGGGGCGGGGTCAGCTCCAATTAGTAAAGGGGAAAATTTCAGGAAGCCATCCTGAAACACACACATACAAGCAAAAGCACCACAGAAACTGGGGAACGTAACAGGGACAGTGTTATCACGCTGCTTTGAGACAAGCGTGGGGACTCATCATGATAAACCAATCAATGTCAGATTTTTTCTCACATAATCTAGGTTTTGATATTTGGTTACAATTAGGAAGGGAAAATGTTAGCCAAATTGAGATGAGTGCTCATGGTGATAATCTTTTAGTCTAGTTTTCTAATCTAATAGTGTTATCAGAACATTTAGCTAGCATGTTAGATAGCTATGTAGCCTATGCTAGCCTAGTATAACAGGTGGATTATTTTTCTCTTCACTCGCGTAGTAGTCTAAGCTATATCCCAACTAAAAGCCCTTGACTTGTCTGATGATCAATCAATGTGATTTTGTTTCACTGAATCTCCGACTGTATATTTGGTTATTTGATCTCAGGCTGGGCAAATAAGTGGAGGTGGCAGCTCATCTATTTGCTTGCTAATATCTGATAAGACACATTTAGCATGCTATGTAGCAAAAATCAAGTACATTATTTTGCTATTGGGCATAGGCAACTCGAAAAGCCTGTAGAGGTTATGAAACATGAACACTAGACTCCCACCCTTTTGAAAATATAGATTTATATTATTTTCTGTGCATGTCATGAGAGAACAGTCCCATTTTAACACCTTACAACAGCTCCCTACTAGGTGTAGAGTCTATGCCCAGGTGTAGGTCATTGAAGGGCTATGCCCAGGCTGGTGCAACCAGCTCTTGGAGAGGGCAATAAAATAATATTATGTTTACTGTCTACATGGCAATTTACTCTGGGCCTGTTGGAGAATTTGCTTAAAGCAAGATAGGAAGGAATCGATTTGGTTTCGTTTAACACAAGTCACAAGTGTCTTGTAAAATATTGTTATGTGTTAGTTTTTTTAAAGTCAATTTTGGTGAGATACACTGGGGCATTCAACTTAGTTTTTGAGTGCTTCAAGATCTGTATATTTAAAATATGAAACATGCCTTGCTACGAATACAAAAAGTGTCACGGTATGTCAATCAGTCATGACTATTTCTGTGTATATTAGAGTTATCCAGGAATGCATGGGTCATTAATACTCAGTCAATGCAGCATGTGACTAAATTAGCAAGCGCTGTCAACCGAGGGATTTTATGGTCAATGTATTACTAAACTCTGAACTGCTCAACTCAAAAAGCACCCAGGCTACTTTTTATACTGAACAGCATTTCTCTGAATTGATAGAGTCCAACAGATCAGAGGTGGGGAAAAAAATCATACACTTTAAGGACATTTCTTCTCCACCCTCCATTAACCAGCAGCCACCTGTCTTTGGTCCTCCATCCCCCCCCATGCTCACTCCACAGTCCACGGCTCAGCACACACTGTGAGTAGATTAATCCATTCCAGTAACAACTAAACTATAAAACCCTTGCGCTGAATCATGTGCCACCGACAAGGGAGACCACAGATACAATGTATCTCAATTCAAAGATGTTTATTTTTTTACAGCGCTTATCAGCGCAGTGGCCTTCCTGGGCCTGTGAATGGAGCTAACGGATGATTTTAGTACAGTGAAGGCCAACGTAGTGGTCCTATTCTTCTATTCCATGTATCTCTGATGCAATAAACAAGACTCTCCGAGACGTAAGTGCCAATCCGAAGTTCCACTTGCTTATGTTGCATTTTCCCTCCAATGTAATGGATTGACGTCAATGGGAAGATAGGATTCACCCCTTATTGAATAGCATATTAAACATACTAATGAACTATTATTTAAAATATTGTTAATTTTCACATGTAAGCATATATTTTTGCACTCAAACATTTGGTAACACTTTACTTGACACAGTGTTATAACACGGTCATAATCATGTCATAACGGCTGACATAACTTGTCATAACCCATATATTTACACCTGCTCAAAGTCAAAGTCACCATTATTAGTCAGTTGTACAACCAAATGCCTTCAACTGAAATGTGTCTTCCGCATTTAACCCAACCCCTCTGAATCAGAGAGGTGCGGGGGGGCTGCCTTAATTGACATCCACGTCTTCGGCGCCCGGGGAACAGTGGGTTAACTGCCTTGTTCAGGGGCAGAACAACATATTTTTACCTTGTCAGCTCGGGGATTTGAACTTGCAACCCTCCGGTTACAAGTCCAACACTCTAACCACTAGGCTACCTGCCACGAGACAGCCTACATGGAGAAGGTGAGGGCCCTGGCAGAATGGTGCCAGGAAAATAACCTCTCCCTCAACGTCAACAAAACAAAGGAGCTGATCGTGGACTTCAGGGGACAGCAGAGGGAGCACGCCCCATCCACATCGATGGAGCATCTGTGTAGAAGGTGTAAAGCTTCAAGTTCCTCGGTGTACACATCACTGACAACCTGAAATGGTCCACCCACACAGACAGCGTGGTGAAGAAGGCGCAACAGCTCCTCTTAAATCTCAAGAGGCTGAAGATATTCGGCTTGGCCCCTAAGACCCTCACAAACGTTTACAGATTAACTATTGAAAGCATCCTGTCGGGTTGTATCACCGCCAGGTACGGCAACTGCACCGCCCACAACCGCAGGGCTCTCCAGAGGATGGTGTGGTCTGCCCAACACATCACCGGGGGCACACTGCCTGCCCTCCAGGACATCTACAGCACCCGATGTCACAGGAAGGACTAAAAGATCAACAAGGACATCAACCACCCAAGGCATGGCCTGTTCACCCCACTAGGCGAGGTCAGTACAGGTGCATCAAACCTGGGACTGAGAGACTGAAAAACTGCTTTTGTCACTAGCTGGCATCCACCCTGCTACGCAACCCTGCACCTTAGAGGCTGCTTCCCTATGCACATAGACATGGAATCACTGGTCACTTTAATAATGGAACACCACTTTAACAATGTTTACATACTGCTTTACTCATTTCATATGTATATACTGTATTCTAGTCAATGCCATCCTATTCCTCAATTGCTGTGTATGTAGACTATTCTATCCTACGTATTATACAGATATACTAAATATTCTATCCACATACATAATGTCTATACATCCCATCACACACACACATACGGTGTATATATATATACAGTTGAAGTCGGAAGTTTACATACACCTTAGCCAAATACATTTAAACTCAGTTTTTCACAATTCCTGACATGTAATCCTAGTAAAAATTCCCTGTCTTAGGTCAGTTAGGATCACAACTTTATTTTAAGAATGGGAAATGTCAGAATAATAGTAGAGAGAATGAATTATTTCAGCTTTTATTTCTTTCATCACATCCCCAGTGGGTCAGACGTTTACATACACTCAATTAGTATTTGGTAGCGTTGCCTTTAAAAGTGTTTAACTTGGGTCAAACGTTTCGGGTAGCCTTCCACAAGCTTCCCACAATAAGTTGGGTGAATTTTGGCCCATTCCTCCTGACAGAGCTGGTGTAACTTAGTCAGGTTTGTAGGCCTCCTTGCTCGCACACGCTTTTTCAGTTCTGCCCTCAAATTTTCTATGGGATTGAGGTCAGGGCTTTGTGATGGCCACTCCAATACCTTGACTTTGTTGTCCTTAAGCCATTTTGCCACAACTTCGGACGTATGCTTGTGGTCATTGTCCATTTGGAAGACCCATTTGCGACCAAGCTTTAACTTCCTGACTGATGTCTTGAGATGTTGCTTCAATATATCCACATAATTTTCCTTCCTCATGATGCCATCTATTTTGTGAAGTGCACCAGTCCCTCCTGCAGCAAAGCACCCCCCACAACATGATGCTGCCACCCCCGTGCTTCACGGTTGGGATGGTGTTCTTCGGCTTGCAAGCCTCCCCCTTTTTCCTCCAAACATAACAATGGTCATTATGGCCAAACAGTTCTATTTTTGTTTCATCAGACCAAAAAGTACAATCTTTGTCCCCATGTACAGTTGCAAACTGTAGTCTGTCTTTTTTTTATGGCGGTTTTGGAGCATCGGCCTTTCAGGTTATGTCGATATAGGACTCATTTTACTGTGGATATAGATACTTTTGTACCTGTTTCCTCCAGCATCTTCACAAGGTCCTTTGCTGATGTTCTGAAATTGATTTGCACTTTCTGCACCAAAGTACGTTCATCTCTAGGAGACAGAACGCGTCTCCTTCCTGAACGGTATGACAGCTGCGTGGTCCCATGGTATTTATACTTGCGTTCTATTGTTTGTACAGATGAACGTGGTACCTTCAGGCATTTGTAAATTGCTCCCAAGGATGAACCAGACTTGTGGAGGTCTACAATTTTTTTTCTGAGGTCTTGGCTGATTTCTTTTGATTTTCCCATGATGTCAAGCAAAGAGGCACTTATTTTATGGCTGGTTATGACACCTACATAAGAGTGTCAAAACCCACATTTATTCAAATTAGTTTTTTCCCTACCAAGATGTTTCCTTTCAGTTAAAAGTTTGTTTCTTAAATCCTTTGTTGTTGTAACAGATTCTTCACATTCATGTTTTTTTCATCATATTTTAAATAACTTGTAGAAAATACACTTTGACACTGTCATGAAGCATTATGACCATACTGTGTCACTTCACGTGGACTAAGAAAATACACTTTATGACACTGTCATGATTCATTATGACCATACTGTGTCCCTTTACTTGGACTAAGACAATACACTTTATGACACTGTCAAGAAGCATTATGACCATCATAATCATATAAGCCAGACAGGCCTATCACAGACATGCCCTTATATCAGTCATCAGTCAAAAAAGGATGTCTTGTGCTTCTCCTGAAATCTGCTCCTGCTTTCATCCCTTTCATAAGCAACAGAGCGTTGGGGTATGTGCATGTCTGACAGCAATGTGTGCGCAATTACAATGATAATTTAATATTGGCAATTTCAGAAAATTTTATATAACATAAATATATTGTTGACACAGTAGGCTATAGTGTAATGGAATGTTTTGCCTTGTGTGTGTTTTGACACTCTTATGTAGGTGTCATAACCAGCCATAAAATAATGCAATATATGTTGCAACAGGTCTAAATATATGCTTTATGACCATATAATAACAGGCTATGACAAGTTATGTCAGCTGTTATGATATATTATGAAATTGTTATGAATGTGTCATGAAGTGGGTATCAAATAAAATGTGACCAAAAAGGTAAAGTCCTACTCCAGTCTCCTTTTCAGCTCATCTGTCACCTGATTTACTTAACAAAAGACACATCTCAATAGGTGGTCCAGATATCCTCATGACATGGTACAAGTGGAGGGGTGGGCCTTTCCTCTTTTGTTCTCTATTGCTTCTCTATTGTTCCTCAAGCAAGGGGTAGCCGATGACATCAGAGGGCACAATCAGACTAACTCCTTGAATGGCCTACTCCATGAAGTTTTCACTTGTGTCTAAAAAACACTATTTTGCTTAAAACAAGTGTGTTTACATTACTGTATTTATATGTGGGATATTGTTTTTCAACAGGAAACATTCCAAAATAGCTGGAGTGTGTCTTTAAGGTCAGAGGTCAAATGAAGCCACAACACTGACCAAGGTGTTTACTGACCACCGAGGCTATATGGGGCGTCGCTTGTCAGGTCAAACCGGTTCTCTTTTCAAAAGATAAACAATGACTCTGAAAGAAGATAGGTTTACAACCAACAATTACAGTGCTTTCTCTAAACAGAATTCGATCAAACTCATATGGGTTGTTCTTGAATTTCAGTGGCATTGGCTTTGCAACCATGAAAAACACTTTAAAATGACAAATAGTAATACATCCTAGGTTTTTGTTTATATTGATCTATTTATCAATGATAAAACATAATGCAAGTCATTTATACTGCAAAACGTATTATTTATATATTTTACCCCTTTTTCGTGATATCTAATTGGTAGTTACAATCTTGTCCCATCACTGCAACTCCTGTACAGACTCGGGAGAGGTGAAGGTCTAGAGCCATGCATCCTCCGAAACACAACCCTGCCAAGGCGCACTGCTTCTTGACACACTGCTTGCTTGACCCGGAAGCCTGCCGCACCAATGTGTCGGAGGAAACACCGTACAACTGGCGACCGTGTCAGCGTCAATGCACGCGGTCCGCCACATTAGTCGCTAGAGCGCGATGGGACAAGGGAATCCCGGCCGGGCCAAACCCTCCCCTAACCCAGACAATGCTGGGCCGATTGTGAGCCTCCTCATGGGTCTCCCGGTCGCGGCCAACTGCGACACAGCCTGGGATCAAACCAGGGTCTGTAGTGATGCCTCAAGCACTGCGATTCAGTGCCTTAGACCGCTCCGTCACTCAGGAGGCATACTGCAAAACTTTTATCTTTATGTGGTGTTACCGCCTTGAAAATCACTCATTACAAAGATATACAAGGACCTTGAGCAAACTGTTATCGGGGGTGGGGTCTCTAGATACATTTTTAAATAGCTTATCACACCCTTTTAGTATGTCATAAATTTGAGGATTCCATTGCTCATTTGATGTGTCTAAATCCAAAGTGTCACTTGGTGTTACTCAATTTAAAGGAAGGGAAATTACATTGTGAGCTAAATTATTAAGCATAACTTGAGTACATTTATTTTTGAAGTGTTAATGGTCTTAGATTTAAACGTATGTGAAAATCCTCAATAACCTAAAATGTCTCAATGGTGTTACCATCATTGGTGTTGCTACTGGTGGCACAATGTTATCCGAATGGTAAACCTGCCATACTGTATTAGTTGATTTGGAATGGGAAGATGTACCCAAATACATTTAAATAAAACCAATCTAGAAAAAAATGACATTTCTTCCAAAATGCTCAACCCAATGCCACTGCAAGACAATAACTTTCTATATCTTTATTGCTGCCAACTGGTAAAATGGTCATTGCAAATAATCTTTGGCCACAGAAATGTGCTTGTCAAAGTGGACGCCTTTTTTATTAACAAGCAAACGCCATGTTTAAGTGATGCGCGCATCCCTGCACCAAAAACCTCTGTTGCAGGATAACTGTAGTGGCTAAAATGTCCAATATAATTGTCCCAATACAATTTCCATTCTAATCCTTTAGCCACAAAAGAGAGTGATGAAATCTTCGTCTTGACGCATACTGTACAAATCCAATATCCAGAGTTTGATTCAAGTTGAAAAATAATAATACATTTATTTGTTGTTCTTCTGGATACATCCATTGGCCTGTATAGGGACACTTGACAGGGGATTAATGGCAAACACACATACAACAGAAATGCATCATGAATTGGAAACATACAAATATACAATATGACCTAGTTGGCTCCTACACACCGGCCCCAATTGTAATTAGTGTGAAATCAAAAACAAACTTGAAGGAGTCTTCCTCTTAAGACTGCACCTTCTTGCAGTAGGCATATCTTGGAAATTGTTCTTTCTATAATGTTGGTTCTTGTCTTCAGGCATACTGCACGTACAAATCCCTTGGAATCAGGCTTGGTCTCAAGAACCTTTCCTTTTCAATGATCCGAATGAGCCTTTCCAGACTCTTCCATGGTGGGACGCCCCAGGGATATTGAAACTCAATTGTATTCCTTCCTGAAGTAGAGCATCTTGGATCTTGCCTTGGTTTAAAGTAGATAGAGCTTCTCTGAGTTCTCTCTCAGTGCCAACAAAGTTAGTCACATTATCAGATCTTACATGTTGTACTACTGCACATAAATCTTCTTATGGCGTTGATACACGAGACTGTATCAAGAGAGTAAGCAATTTCAATGTGTATTGCTCTACTGGACATACATGTAGAGATCACTCCATCCAAAATGTCCTCTTCCTTTTTGAATTCTATAGGACCAATGTAATCCACACGTTGGGAAATGGGATGTCTGGCATGATTCTTTCAAGTGGCAAATCTGCCATCTTCTGCTCACCAATCTGGCCTCTTTGCCTTCTGCACACAACACACTATGAGATTATCTTCCTTGCTGCAGAGTTTGCATTGGTGATCCAATACCTTTGATTGAGAAGTGAGAGCATGTGATTCCTTCCACCATGTCCTGTTTGTTGATGTATGAGGCGGAGGATAAGTGTCGATATGTGAAGGTTTTTTGGAGAGAATGACAGGGTGCTTGATTCTTCAGGCATAGCTGCCTTACACAGCCATCCCCCTGACTGAGAACTCCATCCACCAACACTGGATCCAACATATAAGTGCTACTTCCTTTCTTGACTGTCATTGTCAAAGTCAATATCTCCTCTGGGAATCTTTGTCTTTGGGTGAAGAAAACGATCGCCTCCTCTGCATTCAACAGTTTGTCCAGACTTACAGCTTGACCACCGCATGTTGTCTTGTAGGCTTGAACCTTGTCTTTCACCATCTGGTTCTGTGAGCGTGTGTGTTTGCTGGTGATGGCAAGATAGCGCCGACAGATAGGGCAGCTCTGCTTCTAGCTCCTAAGTAACTTTGCAGTATTTTGTGTGTTATTTCTTTTATTATTAGCCCTGGAAATGTTTTGTGTTATTACATACAGCCGGAAAAATAAGTTTTGGATCTCAGAGTGGCGGTAACTCACCAGCAATACAACCCGGGAATCCGACTTTCCCGATTTGGCAATTGAACTGATTCCAGAGGCTGATCCAAAACACCGCCGGTGGAGAAGAGGTATTCGGAGTGGACTTCTAGTCTGACTCTGGAGGCGCGCACACCATCCACCGCTTCCGAGTATATTACTCACTAATGTTCAGTCTCTGGATAATAAAGTAGATGAGCTCAGGGCGAGAATCTCCATCTAGAGAGACATCAGGGATTGTAACATACTCTGTTTCATGGAAGCATGGCTCTCTCGGGATATACTTTGTCCATACAACCAGCTGGGTTCTCAGTATATCGCGCCGACAGGAATAAAGAACTCTCTGGGAAGAAGAAAGGTGGGGGAGTATGTTTCATGATTTACCACACATGGTGTGATTGTGATAACATACAGTAACTCAAGTCCTTTTGTTCACCCGACCTAGAATACCTCACAATCAAATGCCGACCATATTACCTCCCAAGAGATTTCTCTTCGGTTATAGTCACAGCCGGGTAACTTCCCCCTCAAGCCAATACCACGATGGCCCTCAAAGAACTAACATATATGGAAACCACATATCCTGAGGCCGCATTCATTGTAGCTGGGGATTTTAACAAAGCAAATTTGAGGAAAACGCTACCGAAGTTCTATTAACACATTGACTACAGTACTCGCGCTGCTAAAACACTCAACCACTGCTACTCCAACTTCCGGGATGCCTACAAGGTCATCCCCCACCCTCCCTTCAGCAAATCTGATCACGACTCCATTTTGCTCCACCCTTCCAATAGGCAGAAACTCAAACAGGAAGTACCCGTGCCAAGGAATATTCAACGCTGGTCTGACCAATCGGAATCCACGCTTCAAGATTGTTTTGACCACGTAGACTGGGATATGTTCCGGATAGCCCCTGAGAATAACATTGGCGAATACACTGACTGAGTTTATCAGGAAGTGTATAGAAGATGTTGTGACTATTAAAACCTGCCCTAACCAGAAAACGTGGATAGATGGCAGCATTCGCACAAAACTGAAATCGCGAACCACCACATTTAACCATGGCAAGGTGACTGGGACTGTGACAGAATACAAACAATGAAGTTATTCCCTCCGTAAGGCAATCAAACAGGCAAAACGTCAGTATATAGACAAAGTGGAGTCACAATTCAGGGGCTCAGACACGAGACGTATGTGTGGTCTGAACCCTGCCCTGTGCAACTGGGTCCTGTACTTCCTGACGGGCCGTTGCCAAGTGGTGAAGGTAGGAAACAACACCTCCACTTCGCTGATCCTCAACACAGGGGGCCCATAAGGGTGCGTGCTCAGCCCCCTCCTGTACTCCCTGTTCACCCATGACAGCGTGAGCATGCACGCCTCCAACTCAATCATCAAGTTTGCAGACGACAACAGTAGTAGGCTTGATTACCAACAATGATGAGACAGCCTACAGAGTGGAGGTGAGGGCCCTGGGAGTGTGGTGCCAGGAAAATAATCTCTCACTCAATATTGACAAAACAAAGGAGCTGATCGTGGACTTCAGGAAACAGCAGAAGGAGCACGGGGATAAGGGATCGGCTGCTGACTTGGGCACACACAGCTGTTGTTGCTGGACATCCAGGTATTTCTCGCACTACCCAATCCATCTCGGAGAAGTACTGGTGGCCCACCTTGGCGCAGGACATCACTCGCTACGTCAACTCCTGTTCCGTATGTGCCCAAACCAAATCCCCCCGGAACGCTCCAGCAGGGAAACTCCTTCCCGTGCCTCAGCGTCCCTGGTCCCATCTATCCATTGACTTTGTTACTGATCTCCCCTCCTCTGACGGTTTCACCACCATTTTGGTGGTTGTGGATAGATTTTCTAAATCCTGTCGTTTAATCTCTCTTTCTGGTCTCCCTACTGCTCTCCAGGTTGCTGAGGCACTATTCCAGCAGGTCTTCCGGCATTATGGCCTTCCAGAGGACATCATCTCAGACCATGGGCCCCAATTCACATCGCAGGTATGGAGAGCCTTTATGGAGAAGCTCGGGGTCACGGTCAGCCTCACTTCCGGGTATAGGCCTCAGTCCAACGGGCAGGTGGAGAGGACGAACCAGGAGCTGGGGAGGTTCCTGAGGAGTCACTGTCAGGACCGGCAGGGAGAGTGGGCTCGATTCCTTCCATGGGCGGAGTACAACCAGAACTCGCTACGTCACTCCTCCACTGGGTTGACCACCTTCCAGTGTGTTCTTGGTTTTCAGCCGGCCCTGGCTCTGTGGACCCCAGGCCAGACCGAAGCTCCTGCGGTTGATGAGTGATTCAGCCATGCAGAAGAAGTGTGGAGCGATGCTCACGTGAAACTCCAGTGCGCTGTCCACCGTCAAAAGGAGCATGCAGACCGCCACCACAGTGCAACACCCGTGTACCACCCTACCACACTTCAATCAGTGTAGATGAAGGGGAGGAGACTGATTAAAGAAGGATTTTTAAGCCATGAGACAATTGAGACATTGACTGTGTATGTGTGCCATTCAGAGAGTGAATACGCAAGACAAAAGATTGAAGTGCCTTTGAACGGGGTATGGTAGTAGGTGCCAGACGAGCTGGCAAGAACTGCAACGTTGCTGGGGTTTTCACGTTCAACAGTTTCCTGTGTGTATCCAGAATGGTTTACCACCCAAAGAGCATCCAGCCAACTTGACACAACTGTGGGGAGCATTGGAGTCAACAATGCAATTTATTTTATGCTGCATGTGTAAGCATAATCCCTAAAACCAGGGGTGGAATAAAGAAAGGATTGAATGTAACAGATTGTTTCAACTAACTGCTTGGCGTTTTTGATTGTTCAACAGTTTAGCTAGTGTCCTTTACAGCCGCTCAGGAAAGTTAAACTTTTCTTCTGCATTGGAAAGCACACACATTGTTCAGAAATCACATCCAGGGCCGGTTCTAAGAGTAGTCTATGGGCCATGATTAGTTTTTTCTTAACACAGCCATTACAAACTTCAGCCTCCTTTAGCCACTATTAGCAATGTAAAGTGCAATGTAAATAAGCCAGCTTTTTTTCAAAGATTTTTTTACCCCAACCCAAATAACTGAAAGTGAATATCAATCAATCAAATGTATTTATAAAGGCCTTCTTATATCAGCTGATGTCACAAAGTGCTGTACAGAAACCCAGCCTAAAACCCAAAACATCAAGCAATGCAGGTGTAGAAGCACGGTGGCTATGAAAAACTCCCTAGAAAGACCGGAACCTAGGAAGAAACCTAGAGAGGAACCAGGCAATGAGGGGTGGCCAGTCCTCCTCTGGCTGTGCCTGGTGGAGATTATAACAGAATATGGCCAAGATGTTCAAATGTTCATAGATGACCAGCAGGCTCAAATAATAATATAACCCCACCCACTTTGCCAAAGTACAGCCACCACACCACTAGAGGGATATCTTCAACCACCAACTACCATTCTGAGACAAGGCCGAGTATAGCCCACGAAGATCTCCCCCACGGCACGAACCCAAAGGGGGCGCCAACCCGGACAGGAAGGTCACATCAATGACTCAACCCAC
The DNA here is from genome assembly GCA_030435695.1 of Brachymystax lenok tsinlingensis. Classification (NCBI taxonomy): domain Eukaryota; kingdom Metazoa; phylum Chordata; class Actinopteri; order Salmoniformes; family Salmonidae; genus Brachymystax; species Brachymystax lenok. The sequence continues at coordinate 32,892,211 of CM059802.1, read as the reverse complement.
TCAAGTGACACACCCCTCCTAGGGACGGCATGGAAGAGCACCAGTAAGCCATTGACTCAGCCCCTGTAATAGGGTTTGAGGCAGAGTATCCCAGTGGAGAGAGGGGAACCAGCCAGGCAGAGACAGCAAGGGCGATTTGTTGCTCCAGTGCCTTTCCGTTCACCTTCACACTCTTGGGCCAGACTACACTCAATCATAGGACCTGCTGAAGAGAGTCTTCAATAAAGACTTAAAGGTCGAGACCGAGTCTGTGTCTCTCACATGGATAGGCAGACCATTCCATAAAAGTGGAGCTCTATAGGAGAAAGCCCTGTCTCCAGCTGTTTGCTTAGAAATTCTAGGGACAGTAAGGAGGCCTGCGTCTTGTGACCGTAGTGTACGTGTAGGTATGTATGGCAGGACCAAATCGGAAAGATAGGTAGGAGCAAGCCCAGGTAATGCTTTGTAGGTTAGCAGTAAAACCTTGAAATCAGCCCTAGGCTTAACAGGAGGCTAGTGTAGAGAGGCTAGCACTGGGGTAATATGATCAAATTTTTTGGTTCTGGTCAAGATTCTAGCAGCAGTGTTTAGCACTAACTGAAGTTAATTTAGTGCTTTATCCGAGTAGCCGGAAAATAGAGCATTGCAGTAGTCTAACCTAGAAGTGACAAAAGCATGGATACATTTTTCTGCATCATTACTGAGAGAATACTGAACTTCTCCTTTAAGGAGACAGGGCCTTCCATTAGGTTGCTGCAGTACACTTACAAGAGGGATTCTTATCATAGGTCAGTAGGACAGTAGTTATTGCACCTGACCCACATGTCTTGTGCTATAAAACCTCACGTAGTTGTTAACGTTTATGGTTTGGTATTTCTGGAAAAACATGAAATGCATCCTAAAGTGCCTGAACAGTCCAGCCTGAAAGCCTGAACAGTCAATTATCTTGCCAATCTCCAACAGTATTTGGGGATAGATTGTGCCTTTTACCACTGTTTAATTCTGGTAAATGATTGGTGTAGTTATTTGATTTGTTTAATAACATCGATGAAGATTCCGGAAATAATATCCAATCAATAATCATAGTAGAGCTTGCAAAGTCCCAATCAGTATGTTCTAGTGAATAAAGAGCTCCTCTACCAATCCTCTTACATCACCACACAACCTATGGTGACATCGCCCTCCCGTGGTCCACTATGCAACACACACATATGTGATGACATCATGGTTTCGAAGTCCATTTACTCACATTGTCATTCCTTCTACAACAAGAACCAGTTCTGAGAAGAGACATTCATTGGAGCTGAACATCAGTTTGATACTTCAGTTCACCTCAGGCCCAACTTGAATACACTTTGATCCTCTTCTTACGTGGTTTAACTTCTGGCAAAAATGTTCAACAAAATCATTCCTTGTTAGGTTCTACTTTTAGCTGGTGGGTAACACTGGAAAAACGTCAAACAATATGTTGCTGCTTTTAGGCATTTTATTTTTTTATTCGCTTTTATTACATAGTTCAATATAATACAGTATGTATGTTTTTCCAGTTGGCGCCTTTAGGGTCATAAATATTATAACCCTTAAAGTGTCAGCTTGGGTAATATATATATATATATATATTTTTTTTTTTTGTCAAAGTTGATGTTTCAAAACATGTTTTTGTATGTTTTTCTTGTTTTGTACAGTTATTTTGATCAATTTCATCCAATTTGTATAAAATGTTGTTATTTTTTTTTTATATCACAGAAACACAAGTGTTGTGTTTCTGTGATACTCAGAGGCTGTTGAATTCTGTAGTAAACTGTACTATACTGTAGAATACTATACTACACACTAGTATCCCTCATTAATTTGTAGTACTTACTATATAATTTTGTAGCATAATGTAAAATACTATAGTAAATACTACAGTATACTACATACTGTAAAAACACTACAGTAAATATTACTGTAATATCCGCAAAAACACTACAGTCCGCAAAAACACTACAGTACTTACTATAGTATATACCAGGGGTACTCAACTCTTACCTTACAAGGTCCGGAGCCTGCTGATTTTCTGTTCTACCTGATAATTAATTGCACACACCTGGTGTCCCAGGTCTAATTCAGTCTCTGATTAGAGGGGAACAATGGAAAAAATGCAGTGGAACTGGTTTCGAGGTCCAGGGTTGAGTTTGAGGGGTATATACTACAGTATTTAATTTGCATAAACCCTGCCGATTCCCCTCTCACATATCCCAATTTGTGCCACCCATAAGTGATAAACCTACATGTCATGTATAGATCATACACAGTATTGTGTTCCCTGCAGGTTATAGAAAAGAGCAGAAGCTCTGAACTACTGTACCAGTTCAGACCTCAGTCCTTTCCTACCTACAGGTTACGGTAAATTTGCTCATTGAGTATTTTGTCCAGTAGGTTTCCATAAGGAGAAAGCCCCCACTGCCCTTAAAAAAAAATAGCAGTCAGAGTGCAGTACAACTGCAGCTCAAATACAGTACACTGCAGTTCTTCTGCCATTACTGTGTCCAAAATACCACAGTCGACTGCAGTTACTGCACTTTTACTGCAGTTTCAAAACTGCAATCTTGTTTTGTAAGGGTGCTATGTCAAAGATAACAAAACAAAAACAGTATAGTATACACTACAGTAATGTCTGCAAAAACACTACAGTAAATACTACAGTATACTAGTCTGCAAAAACACTACAGTAATTACTGTACTGTATGTATACTATAGTAAACTGTACTACAGTATACTAAAGTAATGTCCACAAAAAGACTACAGTTAATACTATATTATTTATATCATAGTAGTTTTTATAGTATTTTACTGTATATCTTTTCTGTGTCATTCTTGCTGAGTGCAAAGAAAACTATTTTCCTCCAACAATACATTCCATATGTTGAGTGTCCTATAAGATTCTTTTCAGGGTCTTGATAGTTCAATCGGATTTTCAGATTCAAAATGTTTGAGAGCATGAGAGTGACCATAGATGAAATAACTTATAACTTTGTTACTGGCATGAGTTCAAGATAGTAGTCAGACATCTGTCATTAGAGAGAAAATTACAGTATTTCCAACGGACACAGACAAAGTTACCATGACCTTCTCCTCACAAACTTTACTGGTAAGGGCAAGGAATGATGTGTATGTAAGTATGTGCTACACATTGGATAGAGAGAATACAATGTAAATGAACATACAAGAAAATAATGTGCACAATTTTTCCAGTAATATATTTTTTTTCTTCAGAGAGCAAGAAGAATATGAACATTTATTGAATAACTTTACAGCTGAGAGCAAGAACATAGAGAGCACTCATTGTGGCTGGCATTATAAGTAATATACTGTAAATGATAAATGTATTTAATAACACATTGAGAATATCTTACAATCACGATAGATTATATCTAAATAGAATTATTCATAACCATTGTGTCTCCAATGAATTACATGTGGTGTAAAGCATCCATGTGCTGTACTTCCTGGAGGTAATCCCTGATCTGTAAGGGGATGAGTGAAGACATGGTGTCCATGTCATTGCTCTCACCAATCTTACAATGGCAGATCAGTGATTTATTTTACAAAAGAAAGAAGGAGGGGTCAATTTCTTAAGTACTCAAACTTAGTCCCCCTGGACTAATTCAGTCTGTGTGATTGATAGGAGAAATGATCAATTGGGCTGTGTTTTTAGAAAAAGTATAAACACCAGGGCTGAAGTACGGATGGAGCTTCTCAGTGGCTGCGTTTCAAAGTCATAAAAGACACACCCTCGTCCACTTACCCTCGCCTTATGCCCTTGGGGGAATCCCATATTTGTTGTTGGTTCAAATGCAAGCAAGGGAAGTTTGCAAAATAAGCCCCTTAATTTTATAGCTATCATACAGTAGGCGTATATTAATAATTATATATTTAATGTAAGTAGACATGCAATCATAATTTACTGTAGTGCATATAAAGCACCCACAAGCTACCGGTGGCTGAAAACACAATCATCACGGGATGAACGAGTGAAGAATTTCCGGGCAAGGGCGGTCCATTTAAAAAGCATTCCTTCCTCCCTCGCCCCTTGCTCTGCAAGTGTATACTCGTCAGACGTCATGATACATCAAAGTGTCCACTTAATTTGAGGGCTGAAGGGATAGGGTGTGTCTGTTAAGTGTTTGGAATGCAACCAATGAAGGCTTAGCCAGTGAAAGAGTAAATATGAGACCTGGCCTTCACCTCATAAAAGGAGTTTCAAGTTTCAAGTTTTATTGTCAAGGGCACAAGTACATGTGAAACGTCTTTCTTGCAAGCTCTTTCCCAGTAATGCATTAATCAATATCAGTAGTACTATCAAATAAAGTAAAGTAGAACAAAAACACACAATAAATATAAATAAGACCATGAGAAAGTATGTAAGTTAATACAGTGCCTTCAGAAAATATTCATACCCCTTGACTTATTCCAGATTTTGTTGTGTTGGATTACATATGCTTTTTTTTCACCCATCTAACGACAAAGTAAAAACATGAATTGAAAATTAAATAAGAAATATCAAATTTACATAATGTAAGAATATTTTTAAAATAAATAGACAATGCAGAGGACAAGAGGTCAATAGATTACTAATGATCAATGAAAATAGTTTTTTTCTGTAATAGGAAGTATTGATCAATGGGTCAGAGACATAGGAGGAATTTCAGTCCGGGACTCAAAGCTACATGGCAAGTTCACATTGGCCCAAATTGTTTATACATTGAACCTGAAATAGGATACTTGTTATTTGGCCATTGGCCCAATTTTATTGCTAGGCATTCTAATTGGTCAACCACAGGCTAGGGCTGGGTTATAAAACTACATTCTACAGAACAATTGTTCTGTGGAGAGAATCACAGGAGAGAATCACTGAGGACAGGGAGCATGAACATCTACCATCTATGTCAGGTGTTCTCCCTCTCCGGCCTCTAGGCTGCTCATTATCCCGCACACCTGTCATCATTGTCACGCGCACCAGCGCCTCATGACACTCACCTGGACTCCATCACCTCCTTGATTACCTTCCCTATATATGTCACTCCCTTTGGTTCCTTCCCCAGGCGTTGTTGTTTCTGTTTCATGTCTGTGCGTTGTTCAAGGTTCTTGTTTTGTATTATATTCCGGTTATTTTATTAAAACACTCACTCACTGAACTTGCTTCCCGACTCTCAGCGCACATTGTTACAGAAAGACACCTCACCTAAGGGAAGCATTGGGGAGTGTTTTTTTATTTTATTTATTTTTAGTCAGAGTAAAGAAGTTGGGTCCGGGAGCCGCTACAGGCTCTCATGCCAGCCAGATCGCCAGGCTCCCCTCCCAGCTCGTCGGGCTTTCATGCCTCCGCCAGATCGCCTGGCTCCCCTGCCTCAGCCGGCTCGTTCGGCTTTCATGCCTTTGCCGGATCGTCAGGCTCCCCTGCTTTCACTGGCTCGTCAGGCTCTCATGCCTCAGCCGGTCTGTCAGGTTCCCACGCCCCAGCCGGCAACAGGTTTCTGCGCATCAGCATGCGTGACCGGTCCACTCCTGATCCCCGGGATCGTCCCTATGGTTGGCGTCCTGTGGCTGGAGGCGAACGCGCCAGGGAGGGGGTACTGTCACGTAAGCTCTCTCTCCGGCGCTCTAGGTCGCCATGCTCCCGCGCCTCAGCTGGATTGACAGTTTCGCGCCTCAGCAGAGGTGACCGGTCCGCTCCTGATCCTGGGATCATCCCTATGGTTGGCATCCTGTAGCAATTTTTACACTTGTGGTTAATGTAAATCTTCAACAAGCTTTTTGAAGTGAACACAAGTTTTATGGGAAGCCAGGCCCTACAGAGACAATTTGTGTTCTAGAAGAGGTTTGAGTCCTCAAAAGGGGTAATACATTCACTACCGTTCAAAAATGTTGGGTCACTTAGAAATCCCTTGTTTTTGAAAGAAAAGCACATTTATTTGTCCATTTAAATAACATCAAATTGATCAGAAATACAGTGTAGACATTGTTAATGTCGTAAATGACTATTGTAGCTGGAAACTGAAGATTTTTTTAATGGAATATGTACAGAGGCCCATTATCAGCAACCATCACTCCTGTGTTCCAATGGCACGTTGTGTTAGCTAATCCAAGTTTATCCTTTTAAAAGGCTAATTGATCATTAGAAAACACTTTTGCAATTATGTTAGCACAGCTGATTAAAGAAGCAATAAAACTGGCCTTCTTTAGACTAGTTGAGTATCTGGAGCATAAGCATTTATGGGTTCGATTACAGGCTCAAAATGGCCAGAAACAAATAACTTTCTTCTGAAAATCGTCAGTCTATTCTTGTTCTGAGAAATGAAGGCTATTATGTGAGAAATTGCCAAGAAACTGAAGATCTCGTACAACGCTGTGTACTACTCCCTTCACAGAACAGCGCAAACTGGCTCTAACCAGAATAGCAAGAGGAGCGGGAGGCCCCCGTTGCACAACTGAGCAAGAGGACAAGTACATTAGAGTGTCTAGTTTGACAGATGCCTCACAAGTCCTCAACTGGCAGCTTCATTAAATAGTACCCACAAAACACCAGTCTCAACGTCAACAGTGAAGAGGCGACTCCGGGATGCTGGCCTTCTAGGCAGTGTTCCTCTGTCCAGTGTCTGTGTTCTTTTGTCTGTCTTAATATTTTCATTTTATTGGCCAGTCTGAGATATGGCTTTTTCTTTGCAACTCTGCCTAGAAGGCCAGCATCCCGGAGTTTTGCTATGACACTCCAAATTGAGCTCAGGTATATCCAATTTCCTTTGATCATCCTAGAGATGTCACTACAACTAGATTGGAGTCCACCTGTGGCCAATTCAATTGTTTGGACATGATTTAGAAAGAAACACACCTGTCTATATAAGGTCCCACAGTTGACAAGGCCAAGAAACTGTCCGTAGATCGCCGAGGTAGAATTGTGATGAGGCATACATCTGGGGAAGGGTATAAAACAGTTTCTAGAGTGTTGAAAGTTTTCAAGAGCTCAGTGGTCTCCTTCATTGGAGACCACTGGGCTCCAATGAAGGACAGCAATTCACCAATCTGGGCTTTATGGGAGAGTCGGCAGATGGAAGCCACTCCTAAGAAAGAGCTTGGAGTTAGCAAAAAGGCATGTGAGAGCATAAAGCAAAATAGTATGTAGTCTGATGAGGAAAGAATTTAACTATTTGTCCTGAATGCAAAGCGCTATGTCTGGAGAAAACCAGGCACAGCTCATCACCTGTCTAACACCATCCCTACCGTAAAGCATAGTGGTGGCAGCATCATGCTATGGGGATGCTTTTCGGCAGGGACTGGGAGACTGGTAAGAATCGAGGGAACAATGAATGGAGCCAAATACAGGCACATCCTTGATGAGAACCTGCTTCAGAGTGCAAGCGACCTTAGACTGGGGGTGAAGATTTGCGTTTCAACAGGACAATGACCCCAAGCATACAGCCATCCAGCAATGGAATGGCTTTAGAACAAGAATATGAAAGTCCTTGAGTGGCCCAGCCAAAGCCCAGACTTGAATCCCATGTGAAGACTTGAAGATTACTGTATACCGGTGCTCCTCATCTAACGAGCTTGAGAAAATCTGCAAGGAAGAATAGTCGAAAATCTCCAGATCCAAATGTGCAAAGCTGATACAGACATACCAAAGACAACTCGAAGCTGTAATCACCACCAAAAGTGCTTCTACAAAGTATTTACTCAGGGGGAGTGAATACTTATGTAAATTAGATGTTTCTGTATTTCATTTTCAATGCATTTGCAAAAAAATTCTAAAAATATGTTTTCACTTTGTCATTATAGGGTATTGTGTGTAAATGGGTGAGAAAGAAAACATCTATTTAATCCATTTTGAATTCAGGCTGTAACACAACAAAATGTGGAATAGGTCAAGGGGTATGAAAACGTTCTGAAGGCACGGTATTTACAGGATCAGTAACAGGGTCAGTGCCAATACCATATTTACAATGTCCAGGGATACTGGAGTGGTAGGGGTAAGGTGACTAGGCATCAGGATATATGATAAACAGAGTAAGAGTAACAGCAGCATATATGATGATTGTATGTGTGTGTGTGCGTGAGTGTGTGTAGAGTCAGTATGAATGTGTGTGCGTATTATGTGTGCGTGTGTCAGTGCGAGTGAGTGTGCATAGTCAGTGCAGATAACAGTGCAGATAACAGTGCATATAACAGCTGAAAACTCTCTCGGGAGATAGAAGGGTTGGCATTTGGCCATCATGTATTCCAAGACAGGTGAACAATGGGTAGAGACTTACGCTGTGCTAGTTAGCACACCATTTGCTATTGATGAAGAGGCATACCCTTCCCCCTCTCGATTTACCTGAATGCAATGTCCTGTCCGCCCGGTTTTCCCTTTTCCCTAATCTTGCCAGGATCCCCCCTCTCCTGCCTCTTATTTGCAGGCGTTTCCTCTTGGGTAGCCCAGAAATTGGGTGGGAATTACAGTAAGAGAAAGGAGAAAAGGAGACCATACCCTTCTCATGATCCACAAACACCCTCACCTTCACCCCGTCACCCTTTCCTTGACGAAGCCCCAGAAGTGTTGGCCTCATACGTATCCCCATCCAGCCGACTACAGAGTCATTTTTCAGCCGGGTACCTTTTTCTCTTCGATTATCTAGGCTACTTTTCAATTCGCTAGTCAGAAAAAGTCCTCTCCCGCTTAGAATGAACGATATGCATCTTCTAGATGTTTTTATTTCACCTTTATTTAACCAGGTAGGAAAGTTGAGAACAAGTTCTCATTTACAACTGCGACCTGGCCAAGATAAAGCAAAGCAGTTGGACACATACAACAACACAGAGTTACACATGGAGTAAACAAACATACAGTCAATAATACAGTAGAAAAACAAATCTATATACAATGTGTGCAAATGAGGTAAGATAAGGAAATAAATAGGCCATGGTGGCGAAGTAATTACAATATAGCAATTGAACACTGGAATGGTAGATGTGCAGAAGATGAATGTGCAAAGTAGAAATACTGGGGTGCAAAAGAGCAAGATAACTAAATGAATACGGTAGGAGATGAGGTCGTTGGTTGGGATATTTACAGATGGGCTATGTACAAGTGCAGTGATCTGTGAGCTGCTCTGACAGCTGGTGCTTAAAGCTAGTAAGGGAGATAAGTATCTCCAGTTTCAGAGATTTTTGTAGTTCGTTCCAGTCATTGGCAGCAGATAACTGGAAGGTAAAGGAGGAATTGGTGGAAGGAGGAATTGGCTTTGGGGGTGACCAGTGAGATATACCTGCTGGAGTGCGTGCTACGGTTGGGTGCTGCTATGGTTACCAGCAAGCTGAGATAAGGCGGGCTTTACCTAGCAGGGACTCGTATATGACCTGGAGCCAGTGGGTCTGGCGACGAGTATGTAGCAAGGGCCAACCGACTAGAGCATACAGGTCGCAGTAATGGGTGGTATAATGGGCTTTGGTGACAAAACGGATGGCACTGTGATAGACTGCATCCAGTTTGCTGAGTAGAGTATTGGAAGCTGTTTTGTAGATGACATCGCCAAGTCGAGGATCGTTAGGATAGTCAGTTTTACTAGGGCAAGTTTGACGGCGTGAGTGAAGGAGGCTTTGCTGCGAAATAGAAAGCCGATTCTAGATTTCATTTTGGATTGGAGACGTTTAATGTGAGTCTGGAAGGAGAGTTTACAGTCTAACCAGACACCTAGGTATTTGTAGTTGTCCACATATTCTAGGTCAGAGCCATCCAGGGTAGTGATGCTAGTCAGGCGGGCAGGTGCAGGCAGTGGACAGTTGAAAAGCATGCATTTGGTTTTACTAGGACAGGCGCCTGTCAGTCACAAAGTGAGCAATGACAGGGAAACTCTGCTGGGTTGACAGTCTGCTGTCTGTCCCGCCTCTCGGTAACTGAGCATGTGTGTTGTGTGCTATGGTTGTTGAGGAGTATTTTCTCTACTTGAGTAATAAAGGTCTAGTCCACAATTTTTTGAATATATATATTTTGTTATTTATCAGAGGCGCTGCTGCACTCTCAGGACCCCTACTTCCCATGGTTATGCTAATTGTCTTGGCTAGCCTACTTTAGCCATGTCATATCTATTTTGGAAAGTTTGTCTTAAATGCACAGCATCCTATTTTACAATATTCTCAAAATGACATACTTCAGAAAAAATGTATGCAATTAATACAATGCTGTTCGAAAGAATAGAGTAATGACTTACATTGCTAAATTAATTATATTACACAGCTTTTTAATACATATCATAATAACCAAATATAGCCTATTAATAGCTGAACTCGAGTGAATGCATCTCAACCACTTGCCGCGCCTAAACTCAATGCATGTTAGAACTACACCATGTCTCAACCGGACCAGTGTGAAACTAAGTTTACGCTCGGACCCTGGGTGGTTTCATATGCAGCGGTGGCGCATAGGCTATTTACTGTGTTTTAACTTACGAAGAGCAAGCTTGACTAGTTTATAAAAGGTGTTGAACTGACTGAATAAAGTCAATCTCATATCTTTGCCATTCATAAATCTTACAACGTAGTTATGTCCATGGTATCACATCGGGATAATTAAACTAAAGAGCTTGTTTGTATTTTCGATAGGAAGTCCATTAGGACTGCCTCTCAGTGACATAAAAATTTGTGAAATCAGTAGCCTACCGAATCGCATCGGTAAGAGAGCTGTTAATTAGGTTCCCTAATTTACATACTGTTAGGCTTTTTGGCCATTATCTGTAGATAGATTATGAAAACATTCAATGAAGATGGTGAATCTTCCTCACTGCAGGAACAATAGGTAGGCTCGTGGAGAGAGCCTCACTCTGATCCAAAATCGAATAAAATAAAACAAATTGAATTGTTAAAAAAAAGAATGATACCGTATTTTCAAAGATACTGATATACGTCTACTGATTTAATCAAAGTGTTGACCATGGAGTAGTCAACTGCTTCTTTCTGTGTGGTAAAACCCATGATTAACACCAGCATCTTTAAAGGCCCAGTGCAGTGAAAATTAAGTTTTCCCTGTGTTTTATATCAAACTGTACAACAGCTGTTGAAACTAACACTGTAAAAGTGTGAACATTTTTATAAGTGTTATTTCCTAATAGTTGCTGGTTGAAAATACAATCTAGCATTACAATGTACCAGAGGCCAAAAAAAAAATCATTATAACACCAAAGCCCGGGGGAGCCTGTGTCACGATCTCCTGAAGGGACAGACCAAGGCGCAGCGAGGTATCCAGTATACATTCTTTATTTAAGCAACGTAACTGGCAAAACAATAAACAAAAACGAATGAAGATCGTGAACGTTGCACATAACACGTACACTAACAAAGCTATGAACAAACAATAACCCACAAACCCCTAGTGAAAACTACAAACATATGGTTCCCAATTAGAGGTAACGACACACAGCTGCCTCTAATTGGGAACCATTACCCCAACATAGAAATAGATAACCTAGAACAGAAAAACCCTACACCAAAACAAAACTAAACACGCCAGCCTGTCTTCTCAGGCCTGGACGTGACAGTACCCCCCCGAAAGGCGCGGACTCCGACCGCGCCAACAGTCCATGGGGGGGTCTTCGGGTGGGTCTTTTTGTCCCAAGTTGGCGGCTCCGGTGCCGGCCGTGCTGGCTTGATGTCACACACCGGAGGCCCTGGGCTATTAGCCGGAACTCTGGTGCGAGGAGCAGGAACCGGCCGTGATGGGCTCACGACGAGCACTGGGACTCTGGTGCGAGGAGCAGGAACCGGCCATGCTGGGCTCACTGTTGTGGGCCACGGACTGGGCACAGTCTCTGGAGGTTCCGGACTGGGGACCCTCTCTGGAGGTTCCGGACTGTCGACGCGCACTGGGACTCTGGTGCGGGGAGCAGGAACAGGCCGTGCTGGGCTCATGACGCGCACTGGGACTCTGGTGCGGGGAGCAGGAAGGGCCGTGCTGGGTTCACGACGCGCACTGGGACTCTGGTGCGGGGAGCAGGAAGGGCCGTGCTGGGTTCACGACGCGCACAGGAATCCTGGAGCGTGGAACAGGGACAGGACGTGCTGGGTCCACGACGGGCACAGGGATCCTGGAGCGGGGAGCAGGGACAGGACTTGCTGGGTCCACGGCGCGCACAGGGATCCTGGAACGTGGAACAGGACGTGCTGGACTCTAAGTGCACAGGGGGCCTGGTGCGCGGAGCCGGAACAGGACGTGCTGGACTCTCTAAGCGCACAGGGGGCCTGGTGCGTGGAGCCGGTACTTCTCTCCCCGGCTGTTCACTCACCCTTGCCTCACGGATGATGGGTGCTGGAATGTCACACACTGGGCTGTGGGTGCGAACCGGAGACCCCACACGCAGAACCGGTGCAGGATATCTCTGTCCCAGATGGTGTACTGGAGACCTAGGGCGCAGAACCGGCACCACTCCTCCAGGCTGCACACTCACCCTCCCCTGACAGATGAGTGGAGCTGGAATCTCGCGCACCGGCCTATGAATGCACACTGGAGACACCGTGCGCAAAACTGCATAGCACGGCGTCTTTCCAGTGCGACGCTCCCTCCAACGCTCCCTCCAGAGAAGTTGGCTCAGGAGTCCATCCTGAACCGGCCAAACTCCCCGTGTGCCCCCCCCAACGTTTTTTGGGGCTGCCTCTGTTTTTTGGGGCTGTTTCAAGTTTCAAGTTTTATTGTCAAGGGCACAAGTACATGTGAAACGTCTTTCTTGCAAGCTCTTTCCCAGTAATGCATTAATCAATATCAGTAGTACTATCAAATAAAGTAAAGTAGAACAAAAACACACAATAAATATAAATAAGACCATGAGAAAGTATGTAAGTTAATACAGTGCCTTCAGAAAATATTCATACCCCTTGACTTATTCCAGATTTTGTTGTGTTGGATTACATATGCTTTTTTTCACCCATCTAACGACAAAGTAAAAACATGAATTGAAAATTAAATAAGAAATATCAAATTTACATAATGTAAGAATATTTTTAAAATAAATAGACAATGCAGAGGACAAGAGGTCAATAGATTACTAATGATCAATGAAAATAGTTTTTTTTCTGTAATAGGGAAGTATTGATCAATGGGTCAGAGACATAGGAGGAATTTCAGTCCGGGACTCAAAGCTACATGGCAAGTTCACATTGGCCCAAATTGTTTATACATTGAACCTGAAATAGGATACTTGTTATTTGGCCATTGGCCCAATTTTATTGCTAGGCATTCTAATTGGTCAACCACAGGCTAGGGCTGGGTTATAAAACTACATTCTACAGAACAATTGTTCTGTGGAGAGAATCACAGGAGAGAATCACTGAGGACAGGGGAGCATGAACATCTACCATCTATGTCAGGTGTTCTCCTCTCCGGCCTCTAGGCTGCTCATTATCCCGCACACCTGTCATCATTGTCACGCCGCACCAGCGCCTCATGACACTCACCTGGACTCCATCACCTCCTTGATTACCTTCCCTATATATGTCACTCCCTTTGGTTCCTTCCCCAGGCGTTGTTGTTTCTGTTTCATGTCTGTGCGTTGTTCAAGGTTCTTGTTTTGTATTATATTCCGGTTATTTTATTAAAACACTCACTCACTGAACTTGCTTCCCGACTCTCAGCGCACATTGTTACAGAAAGACACCTCACCTAAGGGAAGCATTGGGGAGTGTTTTTTTATTTTATTTATTTTTAGTCAGAGTAAAGAAGTTGGGTCCGGGAGCCGCTACAGGCTCTCATGCCAGCCAGATCGCCAGGCTCCCCTCCCGGCTCGTCGGGCTTTCATGCCTCCGCCAGATCGCCTGGCTCCCCTGCCTCAGCCGGCTCGTTCGGCTTTCATGCCTTTGCCGGATCGTCAGGCTCCCCTGCTTTCACTGGCTCGTCAGGCTCTCATGCCTCAGCCGGTCTGTCAGGTTCCCACGCCCCAGCCGGCAACAGGTTTCTGCGCATCAGCATGCGTGACCGGTCCACTCCTGATCCCCGGGATCGTCCCTATGGTTGGCGTCCTGTGGCTGGAGGCGAACGCGCCAGGGAGGGGGTACTGTCACGTAAGCTCTCTCTCCGGCGCTCTAGGTCGCCATGCTCCCGCGCCTCAGCTGGATTGACAGTTTCCCGCGCCTCAGCAGAGGTGACCGGTCCGCTCCTGATCCTGGGATCATCCCTATGGTTGGCATCCTGTAGCAATTTTTACACTTGTGGTTAATGTAAATCTTCAACAAGCTTTTTGAAGTGAACACAAGTTTTATGGGAAGCCAGGCCCTACAGAGACAATTTGTGTTCTAGAAGAGGTTTGAGTCCTCAAAAGGGGTAATACATTCACTACCGTTCAAAAATGTTGGGTCACTTAGAAATCCCCTTGTTTTTGAAAGAAAAGCACATTTATTTGTCCATTTAAATAACATCAAATTGATCAGAAATACAGTGTAGACATTGTTAATGTCGTAAATGACTATTGTAGCTGGAAACTGAAGATTTTTTAATGGAATATGTACAGAGGCCCATTATCAGCAACCATCACTCCTGTGTTCCAATGGCACGTTGTGTTAGCTAATCCAAGTTTATCCTTTTAAAAGGCTAATTGATCATTAGAAAACACTTTTGCAATTATGTTAGCACAGCTGATTAAAGAAGCAATAAAACTGGCCTTCTTTAGACTAGTTGAGTATCTGGAGCATAAGCATTTATGGGTTCGATTACAGGCTCAAAATGGCCAGAAACAAATAACTTTCTTCTGAAAATCGTCAGTCTATTCTTGTTCTGAGAAATGAAGGCTATTATGTGAGAAATTGCCAAGAAACTGAAGATCTCGTACAACGCTGTGTACTACTCCCTTCACAGAACAGCGCAAACTGGCTCTAACCAGAATAGCAAGAGGAGCGGGAGGCCCGCTTGCACAACTGAGCAAGAGGACAAGTACATTAGAGTGTCTAGTTTGACAGATGCCTCACAAGTCCTCAACTGGCAGCTTCATTAAATAGTACCCACAAAACACCAGTCTCAACGCCAACAGTGAAGAGGCGACTCCGGGATGCTGGCCTTCTAGGCAGTGTTCCTCTGTCCAGTGTCTGTGTTCTTTTGTCTGTCTTAATATTTTCATTTTATTGGCCAGTCTGAGATATGGCTTTTTCTTTGCAACTCTGCCTAGAAGGCCAGCATCCCGGAGTTTTGCTATGACACTCCAAATTGAGCTCAGGTATATCCAATTTCCTTTGATCATCCTAGAGATGTCACTACAACTAGATTGGAGTCCACCTGTGGCCAATTCAATTGTTTGGACATGATTTAGAAAGAAACACACCTGTCTATATAAGGTCCCACAGTTGACAAGGCCAAGAAACTGTCCGTAGATCGCCGAGGTAGAATTGTGATGAGGCATACATCTGGGGAAGGGTATAAAACAGTTTCTAGAGTGTTGAAAGTTTTCAAGAGCTCAGTGGTCTCCTTCATTGGAGACCACTGGGCTCCAATGAAGGACAGCAATTCACCAATCTGGGCTTTATGGGAGAGTCGGCAGATGGAAGCCACTCCTAAGAAAGAGCTTGGAGTTAGCAAAAAGGCATGTGAGAGCATAAAGCAAAATAGTATGTAGTCTGATGAGGAAAGAATTTAACTATTTGTCCTGAATGCAAAGCGCTATGTCTGGAGAAAACCAGGCACAGCTCATCACCTGTCTAACACCATCCCTACCGTAAAGCATAGTGGTGGCAGCATCATGCTATGGGGATGCTTTTCGGCAGGGACTGGGAGACTGGTAAGAATCGAGGGAACAATGAATGGAGCCAAATACAGGCACATCCTTGATGAGAACCTGCTTCAGAGTGCAAGCGACCTTAGACTGGGGGTGAAGATTTGCGTTTCAACAGGACAATGACCCCAAGCATACAGCCATCCAGCAATGGAATGGCTTTAGAACAAGAATATGAAAGTCCTTGAGTGGCCCAGCCAAAGCCCAGACTTGAATCCCATGTGAAGACTTGAAGATTACTGTATACCGGTGCTCCTCATCTAACGAGCTTGAGAAAATCTGCAAGGAAGAATAGTCGAAAATCTCCAGATCCAAATGTGCAAAGCTGATACAGACATACCAAAGACAACTCGAAGCTGTAATCACCACCAAAGTGCTTCTACAAAGTATTTACTCAGGGAGTGAATACTTATGTAAATTAGATGTTTCTGTATTTCATTTTCAATGCATTTGCAAAAAATTCTAAAAATATGTTTTCACTTTGTCATTATAGGGTATTGTGTGTAAATGGGTGAGAAAGAAAACATCTATTTAATCCATTTTGAATTCAGGCTGTAACACAACAAAATGTGGAATAGGTCAAGGGGTATGAAAACGTTCTGAAGGCACGGTATTTACAGGATCAGTAACAGGGTCAGTGCCAATACCATATTTACAATGTCCAGGGATACTGGAGTGGTAGGGGTAAGGTGACTAGGCATCAGGATATATGATAAACAGAGTAAGAGTAACAGCAGCATATATGATGATTGTATGTGTGTGTGCGTGAGTGTGTGTAGAGTCAGTATGAATGTGTGTGCGTATTATGTGTGCGTGTGTCAGTGCGAGTGAGTGTGCATAGTCAGTGCAGATAACAGTGCAGATAACAGTGCATATAACAGCTGAAAACTCTCTCGGGAGATAGAAGGGTTGGCATTTGGCCATCATGTATTCCAAGACAGGTGAACAATGGGTAGAGACTTACGCTGTGCTAGTTAGCACACCATTTGCTATTGATGAAGAGGCATACCCCTCCCCCTCTCGATTTACCTGAATGCAATGTCCTGTCCGCCCGGTTTTCCCTTTTCCCTAATCTTGCCAGGATCCCCCCTCTCCTGCCTCTTATTTGCAGGCGTTTCCTCTTGGGTAGCCCAGAAATTGGGTGGGAATTACAGTAAGAGAAAGGAGAAAAGGAGACCATACCCTTCTCATGATCCACAAACACCCTCACCTTCACCCCCGTCACCCTTTCCTTGACGAAGCCCCAGAAGTGTTGGCCTCATACGTATCCCCATCCAGCCGACTACAGAGTCATTTTCAGCCGGGTACCTTTTTCTCTTCGATTATCTAGGCTACTTTTCAATTCGCTAGTCAGAAAAAAAGTCCTCTCCCGCTAGAATGAACGATATGCATCTTCTAGATGTTTTTATTTCACCTTTATTTAACCAGGTAGGAAAGTTGAGAACAAGTTCTCATTTACAACTGCGACCTGGCCAAGATAAAGCAAAGCAGTTGGACACATACAACAACACAGAGTTACACATGGAGTAAACAAACATACAGTCAATAATACAGTAGAAAAACAAATCTATATACAATGTGTGCAAATGAGGTAAGATAAGGAAATAAATAGGCCATGGTGGCGAAGTAATTACAATATAGCAATTGAACACTGGAATGGTAGATGTGCAGAAGATGAATGTGCAAAGTAGAAATACTGGGGTGCAAAAGAGCAAGATAACTAAATGAATACGGTAGGAGATGAGGTCGTTGGTTGGGATATTTACAGATGGGCTATGTACAAGTGCAGTGATCTGTGAGCTGCTCTGACAGCTGGTGCTTAAAGCTAGTAAGGGAGATAAGTATCTCCAGTTTCAGAGATTTTTGTAGTTCGTTCCAGTCATTGGCAGCAGATAACTGGAAGGTAAAGGAGGAATTGGTGGAAGGAGGAATTGGCTTTGGGGGTGACCAGTGAGATATACCTGCTGGAGTGCGTATACGGTTGGGTGCTGCTATGGTTACCAGCAAGCTGAGATAAGGCGGGCTTTACCTAGCAGGGACTCGTATATGACCTGGAGCCAGTGGGTCTGGCGACGAGTATGTAGCAAGGGCCAACCGACTAGAGCATACAGGTCGCAGTAATGGGTGGTATAATGGGCTTTGGTGACAAAACGGATGGCACTGTGATAGACTGCATCCAGTTTGCTGAGTAGAGTATTGGAAGCTGTTTTGTAGATGACATCGCCAAGTCGAGGATCGTTAGGATAGTCAGTTTTACTAGGGCAAGTTTGACGGCGTGAGTGAAGGAGGCTTTGCTGCGAAATAGAAAGCCGATTCTAGATTTCATTTTGGATTGGAGACGCGTTTAATGTGAGTCTGGAAGGAGAGTTTACAGTCTAACCAGACACCTAGGTATTTGTAGTTGTCCACATATTCTAGGTCAGAGCCATCCAGGGTAGTGATGCTAGTCAGGCGGGCAGGTGCAGGCAGTGGACAGTTGAAAAGCATGCATTTGGTTTTACTAGGACAGGCGCCTGTCAGTCACAAAGTGAGCAATGACAGGGAAACTCTGCTGGGTTGACAGTCTGCTGTCTGTCCCGCCTCTCGGTAACTGAGCATGTGTGTTGTGTGCTATGGTTGTTGAGGAGTATTTTTCTCTACTTGAGTAATAAAGGTCTAGTCCACAATTTTTTTTTGAATATATATATTTTGTTATTTATCAGAGGGGGGGGCGCTGCTGCACTCTCAGGACCCCTACTTCCCATGGTTATGCTAATTGTCTTGGCTAGCCTACTTTAGCCATGTCATATCTATTTTGGAAAGTTTGTCTTAAATGCACAGCATCCTATTTTACAATATTCTCAAAATGACATACTTCAGAAAAAAAATGTATGCAATTAATACAATGCTGTTCGAAAGAATAGAGTAATGACTTACATTGCTAAATTAATTATATTACACAGCTTTTTAATACATATCATAATAACCAAATATAGCCTATTAATAGCTGAACTTCGAGTGAATGCATCTCAACCACTTGCCGCGCCTAAACTCAATGCATGTTAGAACTACACCATGTCTCAACCGGACCAGTGTGAAACTAAGTTTACGTTCGGACCCTGGGTGGTTTCATATGCAGCGGTGGCGCATAGGCTATTTACTGTGTTTTAACTTACGAAGAGCAAGCTTGACTAGTTTATAAAAAGGTGTTGAACTGACTGAATAAAGTCAATCTCATATCTTTGCCATTCATAAATCTTACAACGTAGTTATGTCCATGGTATCACATCGGGATAATTAAACTAAAGAGCTTGTTTGTATTTTCGATAGGAAGTCCATTAGGACTGCCTCTCAGTGACATAAAAATTTGTGAAATCAGTAGCCTACCGAATCGCATCGGTAAGAGAGCTGTTAATTAGGTTCCCTAATTTACATACTGTTAGGCTTTTTGGCCATTATCTGTAGATAGATTATGAAAACATTCAATGAAGATGGTGAATCTTCCTCACTGCAGGAACAATAGGTAGGCTCGTGGAGAGAGCCTCACTCTGATCCAAAATCGAATAAAATAAAACAAATTGAATTGTTAAAAAAAAGAATGATACCGTATTTTCAAAGATACTGATATACGTCTACTGATTTAATCAAAGTGTTGACCATGGAGTAGTCAACTGCTTCTTTCTGTGTGGTAAAACCCATGATTAACACCAGCATCTTTAAAGGCCCAGTGCAGTGAAAATTAAGTTTTCCCTGTGTTTTATATCAAACTGTACAACAGCTGTTGAAACTAACACTGTAAAAGTGTGAACATTTTTTATAAGTGTTATTTCCTAATAGTTGCTGGTTGAAAATACAATCTAGCATTACAATGTACCAGAGGCCAAAAAATCATTATAACACCAAAGCCCGGGGGAGCCTGTGTCACGATCTCCTGAAGGGACAGACCAAGGCGCAGCGAGGTATCCAGTATACATTCTTTATTTAAGCAACGTAACTGGCAAAACAATAAACAAAAACGAATGAAGATCGTAACGTTGCACATAACACGTACACTAACAAAGCTATGAACAAACAATAACCCACAAACCCCTAGTGAAAACTACAAACATATGGTTCCCAATTAGAGGTAACGACACACAGCTGCCTCTAATTGGGAACCATTACCCCAACATAGAAATAGATAACCTAGAACAGAAAAAACCCTACACCAAAACAAAACTAAACACGCCAGCCTGTCTTCTCAGGCCTGGACGTGACAGTACCCCCCCAAAGGCGCCGGACTCGACCGCGCCAACAGTCCATGGGGGGGTCTTCGGGTGGGTCTTTTTGTCCCAAGTTGGCGGCTCCGGTGCCGGCCGTGCTGGCTTGATGTCACACACCGGAGGCCCTGGGCTATTAGCCGGAACTCTGGTGCGAGGAGCAGGAACCGGCCGTGATGGGCTCACGACGAGCACTGGGACTCTGGTGCGAGGAGCAGGAACCGGCCATGCTGGGCTCACTGTTGTGGGCCACGGACTGGGCACAGTCTCTGGAGGTTCCGGACTGGGGACCCTCTCTGGAGGTTCCGGACTGTCGACGCGCACTGGGACTCTGGTGCGGGGAGCAGGAACAGGCCGTGCTGGGCTCATGACGCGCACTGGGACTCTGGTGCGGGGAGCAGGAAGGGCCGTGCTGGGTTCACGACGCGCACTGGGACTCTGGTGCGGGGAGCAGGAAGGGCCGTGCTGGGTTCACGACGCACAGGAATCCTGGAGCGTGGAACAGGGACAGGACGTGCTGGGTCCACGACGGGCACAGGGATCCTGGAGCGGGAGCAGGGACAGGACTTGCTGGGTCCACGGCGCGCACAGGGATCCTGGAACGTGGAACAGGACGTGCTGGACTCTAAGTGCACAGGGGCCTGGTGCGCGGAGCCGAACAGGACGTGCTGGACTCTCTAAGCGCACAGGGGCCTGGTGCGTGGAGCCGGTACTTCTCTCCCGGCTGTTCACTCACCCTTGCCTCACGGATGATGGGTGCTGGAATGTCACACACTGGGCTGTGGGTGCGAACCGGAGACCCCACACGCAGAACCGGTGCAGGATATCTCTGTCCCAGATGGTGTACTGGAGACCTAGGGCGCAGAACCGGCACCACTCCTCCAGGCTGCACACTCACCCTCCTGACAGATGAGTGGAGCTGGAATCTCGCGCACCGGCCTATGAATGCACACTGGAGACACCGTGCGCAAAACTGCATAGCACGGCGTCTTTCCAGTGCGACGCTCCCTCCAACGCTCCTCCAGAGAAGTTGGCTCAGGAGTCCATCCTGAACCGGCCAAACTCCCCGTGTGCCCCCCCCAACGTTTTTTGGGGCTGCCTCTGTTTTTTGGGGCTGTTTCAAGTTTCAAGTTTTATTGTCAAGGGCACAAGTACATGTGAAACGTCTTTCTTGCAAGCTCTTTCCCAGTAATGCATTAATCAATATCAGTAGTACTATCAAATAAAGTAAAGTAGAACAAAAACACACAATAAATATAAATAAGACCATGAGAAAGTATGTAAGTTAATACAGTGCCTTCAGAAAATATTCATACCCCTTGACTTATTCCAGATTTTGTTGTGTTGGATTACATATGCTTTTTTTTCACCCATCTAACGACAAAGTAAAAACATGAATTGAAAATTAAATAAGAAATATCAAATTTACATAATGTAAGAATATTTTTAAAATAAATAGACAATGCAGAGGACAAGAGGTCAATAGATTACTAATGATCAATGAAAATAGTTTTTTTTCTGTAATAGGGAAGTATTGATCAATGGGTCAGAGACATAGGAGGAATTTCAGTCCGGGACTCAAAGCTACATGGCAAGTTCACATTGGCCCAAATTGTTTATACATTGAACCTGAAATAGGATACTTGTTATTTGGCCATTGGCCCAATTTTATTGCTAGGCATTCTAATTGGTCAACCACAGGCTAGGGCTGGGTTATAAAACTACATTCTACAGAACAATTGTTCTGTGGAGAGAATCACAGGAGAGAATCACTGAGGACAGGGGAGCATGAACATCTACCATCTATGTCAGGTGTTCTCCCTCTCCGGCCTCTAGGCTGCTCATTATCCCGCACACCTGTCATCATTGTCACGCGCACCAGCGCCTCATGACACTCACCTGGACTCCATCACCTCCTTGATTACCTTCCCTATATATGTCACTCCCTTTGGTTCCTTCCCCAGGCGTTGTTGTTTCTGTTTCATGTCTGTGCGTTGTTCAAGGTTCTTGTTTTGTATTATATTCCGGTTATTTTATTAAAACACTCACTCACTGAACTTGCTTCCCGACTCTCAGCGCACATTGTTACAGAAAGACACCTCACCTAAGGGAAGCATTGGGGAGTGTTTTTTTATTTTATTTATTTTTAGTCAGAGTAAAGAAGTTGGGTCCGGGAGCCGCTACAGGCTCTCATGCCAGCCAGATCGCCAGGCTCCCCTCCCGGCTCGTCGGGCTTTCATGCCTCCGCCAGATCGCCTGGCTCCCCTGCCTCAGCCGGCTCGTTCGGCTTTCATGCCTTTGCCGGATCGTCAGGCTCCCTGCTTTCACTGGCTCGTCAGGCTCTCATGCCTCAGCCGGTCTGTCAGGTTCCCACGCCCCAGCCGGCAACAGGTTTCTGCGCATCAGCATGCGTGACCGGTCCACTCCTGATCCCCGGGATCGTCCCTATGGTTGGCGTCCTGTGGCTGGAGGCGAACGCGCCAGGGAGGGGGTACTGTCACGTAAGCTCTCTCTCCGGCGCTCTAGGTCGCCATGCTCCCGCGCCTCAGCTGGATTGACAGTTTCGCGCCTCAGCAGAGGTGACCGGTCCGCTCCTGATCCTGGGATCATCCCTATGGTTGGCATCCTGTAGCAATTTTACACTTGTGGTTAATGTAAATCTTCAACAAGCTTTTGAAGTGAACACAAGTTTTATGGGAAGCCAGGCCCTACAGAGACAATTTGTGTTCTAGAAGAGGTTTGAGTCCTCAAAAGGGGTAATACATTCACTACCGTTCAAAAATGTTGGGTCACTTAGAAATCCCCTTGTTTTTGAAAGAAAAGCACATTTATTTGTCCATTTAAATAACATCAAATTGATCAGAAATACAGTGTAGACATTGTTAATGTCGTAAATGACTATTGTAGCTGGAAACTGAAGATTTTTTAATGGAATATGTACAGAGGCCCATTATCAGCAACCATCACTCCTGTGTTCCAATGGCACGTTGTGTTAGCTAATCCAAGTTTATCCTTTTAAAAGGCTAATTGATCATTAGAAAACACTTTTGCAATTATGTTAGCACAGCTGATTAAAGAAGCAATAAAACTGGCCTTCTTTAGACTAGTTGAGTATCTGGAGCATAAGCATTTATGGGTTCGATTACAGGCTCAAAATGGCCAGAAACAAATAACTTTCTTCTGAAAATCGTCAGTCTATTCTTGTTCTGAGAAATGAAGGCTATTATGTGAGAAATTGCCAAGAAACTGAAGATCTCGTACAACGCTGTGTACTACTCCCTTCACAGAACAGCGCAAACTGGCTCTAACCAGAATAGCAAGAGGAGCGGGAGGCCCCGTTGCACAACTGAGCAAGAGGACAAGTACATTAGAGTGTCTAGTTTGACAGATGCCTCACAAGTCCTCAACTGGCAGCTTCATTAAATAGTACCCACAAAACACCAGTCTCAACGTCAACAGTGAAGAGGCGACTCCGGGATGCTGGCCTTCTAGGCAGTGTTCCTCTGTCCAGTGTCTGTGTTCTTTTGTCTGTCTTAATATTTTCATTTTATTGGCCAGTCTGAGATATGGCTTTTTCTTTGCAACTCTGCCTAGAAGGCCAGCATCCCGGAGTTTTGCTATGACACTCCAAATTGAGCTCAGGTATATCCAATTTCCTTTGATCATCCTAGAGATGTCACTACAACTAGATTGGAGTCCACCTGTGGCCAATTCAATTGTTTGGACATGATTTAGAAAGAAACACACCTGTCTATATAAGGTCCCACAGTTGACAAGGCCAAGAAACTGTCCGTAGATCGCCGAGGTAGAATTGTGATGAGGCATACATCTGGGGAAGGGTATAAAACAGTTTCTAGAGTGTTGAAAGTTTTCAAGAGCTCAGTGGTCTCCTTCATTGGAGACCACTGGGCTCCAATGAAGGACAGCAATTCACCAATCTGGGCTTTATGGGAGAGTCGGCAGATGGAAGCCACTCCTAAGAAAGAGCTTGGAGTTAGCAAAAGGCATGTGAGAGCATAAAGCAAAATAGTATGTAGTCTGATGAGGAAAGAATTTAACTATTTGTCCTGAATGCAAAGCGCTATGTCTGGAGAAAACCAGGCACAGCTCATCACCTGTCTAACACCATCCCTACCGTAAAGCATAGTGGTGGCAGCATCATGCTATGGGGATGCTTTTCGGCAGGGACTGGGAGACTGGTAAGAATCGAGGGAACAATGAATGGAGCCAAATACAGGCACATCCTTGATGAGAACCTGCTTCAGAGTGCAAGCGACCTTAGACTGGGGGTGAAGATTTGCGTTTCAACAGGACAATGACCCCAAGCATACAGCCATCCAGCAATGGAATGGCTTTAGAACAAGAATATGAAAGTCCTTGAGTGGCCCAGCCAAAGCCCAGACTTGAATCCCATGTGAAGACTTGAAGATTACTGTATACCGGTGCTCCTCATCTAACGAGCTTGAGAAAATCTGCAAGGAAGAATAGTCGAAAATCTCCAGATCCAAATGTGCAAAGCTGATACAGACATACCAAAGACAACTCAAGCTGTAATCACCACCAAAAGTGCTTCTACAAAGTATTTACTCAGGGGAGTGAATACTTATGTAAATTAGATGTTTCTGTATTTCATTTTCAATGCATTTGCAAAAAATTCTAAAAATATGTTTTCACTTTGTCATTATAGGGTATTGTGTGTAAATGGGTGAGAAAGAAAACATCTATTTAATCCATTTTGAATTCAGGCTGTAACACAACAAAATGTGGAATAGGTCAAGGGGTATGAAAACGTTCTGAAGGCACGGTATTTACAGGATCAGTAACAGGGTCAGTGCCAATACCATATTTACAATGTCCAGGGATACTGGAGTGGTAGGGGTAAGGTGACTAGGCATCAGGATATATGATAAACAGAGTAAGAGTAACAGCAGCATATATGATGATTGTATGTGTGTGTGTGCGTGAGTGTGTGTAGAGTCAGTATGAATGTGTGTGCGTATTATGTGTGCGTGTGTCAGTGCGAGTGAGTGTGCATAGTCAGTGCAGATAACAGTGCAGATAACAGTGCATATAACAGCTGAAAACTCTCTCGGGAGATAGAAGGGTTGGCATTTGGCCATCATGTATTCCAAGACAGGTGAACAATGGGTAGAGACTTACGCTGTGCTAGTTAGCACACCATTTGCTATTGATGAAGAGGCATACCCCTCCCCCTCTCGATTTACCTGAATGCAATGTCCTGTCCGCCCGGTTTTCCCTTTTCCCTAATCTTGCCAGGATCCCCCCTCTCCTGCCTCTTATTTGCAGGCGTTTCCTCTTGGGTAGCCCAGAAATTGGGTGGGAATTACAGTAAGAGAAAGGAGAAAAGGAGACCATACCCTTCTCATGATCCACAAACACCCTCACCTTCACCCCCGTCACCCTTTCCTTGACGAAGCCCCAGAAGTGTTGGCCTCATACGTATCCCCATCCAGCCGACTACAGAGTCATTTTCAGCCGGGTACCTTTTTCTCTTCGATTATCTAGGCTACTTTTCAATTCGCTAGTCAGAAAAAAAAAGTCCTCTCCCGCTAGAATGAACGATATGCATCTTCTAGATGTTTTTATTTCACCTTTATTTAACCAGGTAGGAAAGTTGAGAACAAGTTCTCATTTACAACTGCGACCTGGCCAAGATAAAGCAAAGCAGTTGGACACATACAACAACACAGAGTTACACATGGAGTAAACAAACATACAGTCAATAATACAGTAGAAAAACAAATCTATATACAATGTGTGCAAATGAGGTAAGATAAGGAAATAAATAGGCCATGGTGGCGAAGTAATTACAATATAGCAATTGAACACTGGAATGGTAGATGTGCAGAAGATGAATGTGCAAAGTAGAAATACTGGGGTGCAAAAGAGCAAGATAACTAAATGAATACGGTAGGAGATGAGGTCGTTGGTTGGGATATTTACAGATGGGCTATGTACAAGTGCAGTGATCTGTGAGCTGCTCTGACAGCTGGTGCTTAAAGCTAGTAAGGGAGATAAGTATCTCCAGTTTCAGAGATTTTTGTAGTTCGTTCCAGTCATTGGCAGCAGATAACTGGAAGGTAAAGGAGGAATTGGTGGAAGGAGGAATTGGCTTTGGGGGTGACCAGTGAGATATACCTGCTGGAGTGCGTGCTACGGTTGGGTGCTGCTATGGTTACCAGCAAGCTGAGATAAGGCGGGGCTTTACCTAGCAGGGACTCGTATATGACCTGGAGCCAGTGGGTCTGGCGACGAGTATGTAGCAAGGGCCAACCGACTAGAGCATACAGGTCGCAGTAATGGGTGGTATAATGGGCTTTGGTGACAAAACGGATGGCACTGTGATAGACTGCATCCAGTTTGCTGAGTAGAGTATTGGAAGCTGTTTTGTAGATGACATCGCCGAAGTCGAGGATCGTTAGGATAGTCAGTTTTACTAGGGCAAGTTTGACGGCGTGAGTGAAGGAGGCTTTGCTGCGAAATAGAAAGCCGATTCTAGATTTCATTTTGGATTGGAGACGTTTAATGTGAGTCTGGAAGGAGAGTTTACAGTCTAACCAGACACCTAGGTATTTGTAGTTGTCCACATATTCTAGGTCAGAGCCATCCAGGGTAGTGATGCTAGTCAGGCGGGCAGGTGCAGGCAGTGGACAGTTGAAAAGCATGCATTTGGTTTTACTAGGACAGGCGCCTGTCAGTCACAAAGTGAGCAATGACAGGGAAACTCTGCTGGGTTGACAGTCTGCTGTCTGTCCCGCCTCTCGGTAACTGAGCATGTGTGTTGTGTGCTATGGTTGTTGAGGAGTATTTTTCTCTACTTGAGTAATAAAGGTCTAGTCCACAATTTTTTTTGAATATATATATTTTGTTATTTATCAGAGGGGGCGCTGCTGCACTCTCAGGACCCCTACTTCCCATGGTTATGCTAATTGTCTTGGCTAGCCTACTTTAGCCATGTCATATCTATTTTGGAAAGTTTGTCTTAAATGCACAGCATCCTATTTTACAATATTCTCAAAATGACATACTTCAGAAAAAAATGTATGCAATTAATACAATGCTGTTCGAAAGAATAGAGTAATGACTTACATTGCTAAATTAATTATATTACACAGCTTTTTAATACATATCATAATAACCAAATATAGCCTATTAATAGCTGAACTTCGAGTGAATGCATCTCAACCACTTGCCGCGCCTAAACTCAATGCATGTTAGAACTACACCATGTCTCAACCGGACCAGTGTGAAACTAAGTTTACGTTCGGACCCTGGGTGGTTTCATATGCAGCGGTGGCGCATAGGCTATTTACTGTGTTTTAACTTACGAAGAGCAAGCTTGACTAGTTTATAAAAAGGTGTTGAACTGACTGAATAAAGTCAATCTCATATCTTTGCCATTCATAAATCTTACAACGTAGTTATGTCCATGGTATCACATCGATAATTAAACTAAAGAGCTTGTTTGTATTTTCGATAGGAAGTCCATTAGGACTGCCTCTCAGTGACATAAAAATTTGTGAAATCAGTAGCCTACCGAATCGCATCGGTAAGAGAGCTGTTAATTAGGTTCCCTAATTTACATACTGTTAGGCTTTTTGGCCATTATCTGTAGATAGATTATGAAAACATTCAATGAAGATGGTGAATCTTCCTCACTGCAGGAACAATAGGTAGGCTCGTGGAGAGAGCCTCACTCTGATCCAAAATCGAATAAAATAAAACAAATTGAATTGTTAAAAAAAAAAGAATGATACCGTATTTTCAAAGATACTGATATACGTCTACTGATTTAATCAAAGTGTTGACCATGGAGTAGTCAACTGCTTCTTTCTGTGTGGTAAAACCCATGATTAACACCAGCATCTTTAAAGGCCCAGTGCAGTGAAAATTAAGTTTTCCCTGTGTTTTATATCAAACTGTACAACAGCTGTTGAAACTAACACTGTAAAAGTGTGAACATTTTTTATAAGTGTTATTTCCTAATAGTTGCTGGTTGAAAATACAATCTAGCATTACAATGTACCAGAGGCCAAAAAAAAAATCATTATAACACCAAAGCCCGGGGGGGAGCCTGTGTCACGATCTCCTGAAGGGACAGACCAAGGCGCAGCGAGGTATCCAGTATACATTCTTTATTTAAGCAACGTAACTGGCAAAACAATAAACAAAAACGAATGAAGATCGTAACGTTGCACATAACACGTACACTAACAAAGCTATGAACAAACAATAACCCACAAACCCCTAGTGAAAACTACAAACATATGGTTCCCAATTAGAGGTAACGACACACAGCTGCCTCTAATTGGGAACCATTACCCCAACATAGAAATAGATAACCTAGAACAGAAAAACCCTACACCAAAACAAAACTAAACACGCCAGCCTGTCTTCTCAGGCCTGACGTGACAGTACCCTCCAAAGCGCCGGACTCCGACCGCCAACAGTCCATGGGGGTCTTCGGTGGGTCTTTTGTCCCAAGTTGGCGGCTCCGGTGCCGGCCGTGCTGGCTTGATGTCACACACCGGAGGCCCTGGGCTATTAGCCGGAACTCTGGTGCGAGGAGCAGGAACCGGCCGTGATGGGCTCACGACGAGCACTGGGACTCTGGTGCGAGGAGCAGGAACCGGCCATGCTGGGCTCACTGTTGTGGGCCACGGACTGGGCACAGTCTCTGGAGGTTCCGGACTGGGGACCCTCTCTGGAGGTTCCGGACTGTCGACGCGCACTGGGACTCTGGTGCGGGGAGCAGGAACAGGCCGTGCTGGGCTCATGACGCGCACTGGGACTCTGGTGCGGGGAGCAGGAAGGGCCGTGCTGGGTTCACGACGCGCACTGGGACTCTGGTGCGGGGAGCAGGAAGGGCCGTGCTGGGTTCACGACGCGCACAGGAATCCTGGAGCGTGGAACAGGGACAGGACGTGCTGGGTCCACGACGGGCACAGGGATCCTGGAGCGGGGAGCAGGGACAGGACTTGCTGGGTCCACGGCGCGCACAGGGATCCTGGAACGTGGAACAGGACGTGCTGGACTCTAAGTGCACAGGGGCCTGGTGCGCGGAGCCGGAACAGGACGTGCTGGACTCTCTAAGCGCACAGGGGGCCTGGTGCGTGGAGCCGGTACTTCTCTCCCCGGCTGTTCACTCACCCTTGCCTCACGGATGATGGGTGCTGGAATGTCACACACTGGGCTGTGGGTGCGAACCGGAGACCCCACACGCAGAACCGGTGCAGGATATCTCTGTCCCAGATGGTGTACTGGAGACCTAGGGCGCAGAACCGGCACCACTCCTCCAGGCTGCACACTCACCCTCCTGACAGATGAGTGGAGCTGGAATCTCGCGCACCGGCCTATGAATGCACACTGGAGACACCGTGCGCAAAACTGCATAGCACGGCGTCTTTCCAGTGCGACGCTCCTCCAACGCTCCCTCCAGAGAAGTTGGCTCAGGAGTCCATCCTGAACCGGCCAAACTCCCCGTGTGCCCCCCCCAACGTTTTTTGGGGCTGCCTTTCGGGCTTCCTAGCCAGGCGAGTTCCAACAAACTTTTCTCTCTGGATTCCACGCCCGTATAATTCCTCATAACTCCCCCGCTCCGCCTTCGCTGCTCCACTTTTCTCCCTGGGGTGACGATGCTCCGCCGTCTTCTCCCAAGGTCCCTTACCAGCCAATATCTCCTCCCAAGTCCAGAACTCCCGGGTCTCTCGCTGCTTGGTCTTTTTATGGTGGGTTATTCTGTCACGATCTCCTGAAGGGACAGACCAAGGCGCAGCGAGGTATCCAGTATACATTCTTTATTTAAGCAACTTAACTGGCAAAACAATAAATAAACAAAGATCGTAACGTTAAACATAACATGTAAACACCAACAAAGCTATGAACAAACAATAACCCACAAACCCCTAGTGAAAACTACAAACATATATATGGTTCCCAATTAGAGGTAACGACACACAGCTGCCTCTAATTGGGAACCATTACCCCAACATAGAAATAGATAACCTAGAACAGAAAAAAAAACCTACACCAAAACTAAACACGCCAGCCTGTCTTCTCAGGCCTGGACGTGACAGCCTGGCTGGCTACTTTTTCTTGTGCTTGTGGAAAGCACTGCCATCACTCAATCTCACAGTCCAGCATCACACACTCAGCGCTCAGTAAAAAAAGACTTCCGGTTGATGTACTCTTTGGCCACTCCTAACCTCCATGCACTTTCCCCTTCACCAGCAACTCATAGTAGTATCTTAGGGAATTTCTTCTGTGTGTTACCATTTCTCACTTGTTTTCCGTCCACAGACAGGATGAGATAATTTGCTGTGTCAGGGCCCAGAGCCACATCCACTGACCACCGCTGAGTCCACTTCAGCACAGGATCGTCACACAACTTCTTAACTTCTCTATATCTTTATGAAGAGTATCCTCCAGCAGAGAAGGACCCTGCCTCACTCAGACGTCCATGAATCCTGATCTCAGACCAGTCCTTGTGCGTGGAAGGGTACTCTCTCTCTCTCTCCCTGAGAGGAGGTGGAGGTTGTACTCTGTGTCTGAGAGATGCTGCAGCTCAGTGTGTCTCCTATGTACGGATATGATTTCCATCTCCAGCTCTTTGATGAGCCCTTCAGACTGCCTCTGATGCTTTCTGCTTCTCCTCAATCATTTCAATGAATTCACTCTGGATTCTCTCAATGGCCCACATCAGAGCAGTGAGGACCTGCACACTGTCTGCTTTCTTTCTCTCTACGTCTTTCTTGCTGCTCTTTTCTGAGTGTTGGATCTCCTAAACGTTCTACATTCACAACTGGATCATCTGCTGCGCTTGTGCCTTCCTGTCTTGACACTATTCCTGTAGAGGGACAGTGTGTTGAGTCCTTTGGTCTGTCACAGTGCAGAACTGACACACACACACGTCTGGTCCGTCTCACAGAACAGCTCCACAAATATGTTGTGCTTCTGACACATCCGGTCTTCCAGGTTGTCCACAGGGTGTATCAGATTGTGTCTTTTAAGGACAGGGGCTATCTCATGAGGCTGCAGGTGAGTCTCAAAGTAAGAGGTGAGACATTACAGGCAAGACTTTAGGGCCTTGAGCTTCCTCACTGTGCAGACTTCACAAACCACTTCTCTGGACTCGGCAGGGGACTGATCTTTGGCTCTGATCTTCTTAAAATTATCTAAAAGATCTCTGAATGCTGTATTGAGTTTTAGCTCTGGTATTCTGAAGAATGCCTGCTTACACAGTGGGCATTGACACAGGTCAGTGGTATTCCAGTATCTGCTGATACAGGTCATGCAGAAGTTGTGTCCACATGCAATGGAGACTGGCACATTGAACACATCCAGACATATAGAGCAAAATAACTGATCTACAGACAGAAGACTACTGGGGGGCTCCATTTCTGAAACACAATAAAATAGAATCCATGAAATGACTTACAGGAATCAGTCAGCTTTAATCGTCATGTCATGTCATGAGTCAGTATAACTAGTGGCTTCCAAGATGGCGTAGCAGTTCAGACGTCTTTGTCGTAGTCTTGTCGTGCCCTGTGTGTATATATTTTTTCCTTCGTATATATTTTGTATATATTTTTTATATATTTTTAACCTCAGTTTCAACATACTCTCCTGCAACCCGCCTCACCCAATGTGGTATGGATCTGCTATTTTCTATACTTTAGAACCGGAACCCCTAACAGAAGCTAGCCAGCTAACTAGCTACTAGCTAATAGCCACTGCAGTTAGCCACTGCATCAGCTAACCTTAGCCTGGTCAACTCCTGCCAATCTGCACAGCGTGTTTCAACCCATAGCATACCGGATTGCTCTTTCTCCACATCTCCGGTTTCCTACCGCAAGCTCTGAACCTTTTCACCTGGATCATCGCAGCTAGCTAGCTGATATCCAAGTGGCTACCCCCTGGCTAACGTCTCTGTCCCGAAGCAAGCACCAGTGAGCCTGGAATTAGCCTCGTGCTAGGCCCATCTCCTGGCTAGCTGAAGAGGTCCATCAGCCAGTCCTTGGGCTCCAATACATATTTTGCCAAATGGCCTGGACCCCTTTAACTGCCGACACGGAGCCCCGCCGATTCCACCATGACTGGTCTACCGACGTAATCCGCCCGAGGCGTTTCAACAGGCTCCTCCGTTGCGATGTCCCCTGAAGGCTCATCCGCTAGCCTGCTAGCCGTGGCCAGCTAGCTGTCTAGAGCATAATCGGACTATTAGCTGAAGAGGACCATCAGCCAATTTCTTGGGCTACAATACCTATTTTGCCAATTGGCCTGGACGCTTTTTACTGCCTACATGGAGCCCTGCCAACCCAACACGACTGGTCTGCCGACGTAACCGTCCCAGGGGGCTACAACAGACTTCTTCCGTCAAGACGTCCCCTAAGGCCCTTCTGATAGCCTGCTAGCCCAGGCCTGCTAGCTGTCTGAATTACCGTGTCTCCAGCTCGCCTAGCCTCCCACTGGTCCCTATGATCACTCGGCTATGCATGCCTCTCCCTAATGTCAATATGTCTTGTCCATTGCTGTTTTGGTTAGTGATTATTGTCTTATTTCACTGTAGAGACTCCAGCCCTGCTCAACATGCCTTAGCTAGCTCGTTTGTTCCACCTCCCACACATGCGGTGACCTCACCTGGTCTAAATTATGTCTCTAGAGACAAAACCTCTCTCATTGTCACTCAATGCCTAGGTTTACCTCCACTGTATTCACATCCTACCATACCCTTGTCTGTACATTATGCCTTGAATATATTCTCCCGCGCGCCCAGAAACCTGTTCCTTTACTCTCTGTTCCGAACGCACTAGATTACCAGTTCTTATAGCCTTTAGCCGTACCCTTGTCCTACTCCTCCACTGTTCATCTGGTAATGTAGAGGTTAATCCAGGCCCTAGCTCCACTCCCAGGCTCTCTCATTTGTTGACTTCTGTAACCGTAAAAGCCTTGGTTTCATGCATGTTAACATTAGAAGCCTCCTCCCTAAGTTTGTTTTACTCACTGCTTTAGCACACTCTGCCAACCCGGGTGTCCTAGCCGTGTCTGAATCCTGGCTTAGGAAGGCCACCAAAAATCCTGAAATTTCCATCCCTAACTAAAATTGACTATCCTACCGATTCTTGACTTTGGCGATGTCATTTATAAAATAGCCTCCAACACTCTACTCAGCAAATTGGATGCAGTCTATCACAGTGCCATCCGTTTTGTCACCAAAGCCCCATATAATACCCACCCCTGTGACCTGTATGCTCTCGTTAGCTGGCGCTCGCTTCATATTCATCGCCAAGCCCACTGGCTCCAGGTCATCTATAAATCTTTGCTAGGTAAAACCCCGCCTTATCTCAGCTCACTGGTCTCCATAGCAGCACCCACCCGTAGCCCGCGCTCCAGCAGGTATATTTAACTGGTCCCCCCCAAAGCCTAATCCTCTTTTGGCCGCCTTTCCTTCCAGTTCTCTGCTGCCAATGACTGGAACGAATTGCAAAAATCACTGAAGACTCATATCTCCCTCACTAACTTTAAGCATCAGCTGTCAGATCAGCTCACAGATCACTGCACCTGTACATAGCCCATCTGTAAATATCCCATCCAGCTACCTCATCCCCATATTGTTATTATTTGTATTTTTTTTGCTCCTTTGCACCCCAGTATCTCTACTTGCACATTCATCTTCTGCACATCTATCACTCCAGTGTTTAATTGCTAAATTGTAATTACTTGGCCTATTTATTGCCTAATCTTACCTCATTTGCACACACTGTATATAGATCTTTCTATTGTGTTATTGACTGTACGTTTGTTAATTCCATGTGTAACTCTGTGTTGTTGTTTGTGTCGCACTGCTTTGCTTTATCTTGGCACGGTCGCAGTTGTAAATGAGAACTTGTTCTCAACTGGCCTACCTGGTTAAATAAAGGTGAAATAAAATTTTAAAAAATAATCTGAGAGAAAGCAGTGAAGCGAGAGGGTCCAATCCCATCAAAATCTGTCCACATGGGAATAGAGTGATAAGCATGCCTCCCAGCCTTTGGGACAATGACTGCCATTGTTATGGCAGAGACAAGACAATCTCATCATTATATACAGTATCTCTGGTATAATTCACTTTGAAACTAAATGTATCGTGATATGTAGAGACCATTTAAATGATTCCTCACGAAACCCAGACAAAGAAGACCACAACATTTGACATTGTCACAAAATGTAATCTATAGAATAGTCATTCGGAGGTAGGATTGTTGATTTATATTTGACATTTGTATCTAAAAGCATTATTGATAAATAATTGAACAAAGTTAGCATATTTATGACATTTTTACCTTATCCAGGCCTCCTTTAACACTCCATAGTGTTTCATTTGTAGGTGCTACAAAGCAAACATTGGTGTCATATGAAGCTTTACTGCTTGCTCTGGTAATATGAGTAGTATTTTGATTTCTCCCCAAAAACTTGACATTTATTTATGAATATTGAAAAATGTAAACATGAATATTCCAAATATAAATGTTTTAATTTAGGTAATTTTTCAAAAGATTGTTGAACATAATATACTCTAAGGCACATCAAAGCTGGGATCTCTGCTACTTTTAGAGTTATGATCCAATTTCCAAGCATTACCTGCAGTGATTGTGTGATTGGATCCAAAATTGTCGTCCTCTGCTGGTGATTTTCAGGATGTGCAATGATACAAGTA
Organism: Brachymystax lenok tsinlingensis; assembly: GCA_030435695.1. NCBI lineage: Eukaryota > Metazoa > Chordata > Actinopteri > Salmoniformes > Salmonidae > Brachymystax > Brachymystax lenok. The sequence goes on along the minus strand of CM059802.1, from coordinate 32,857,517 downwards.
AAGGAGGGCTGTGATTGGTTACATTGCCTACTATGACAATTTCTCTGTATAAAATGGGCCATAACCTTAAAACTAGCAGAGATCCCACTCTGGAACTTTGATATGCCCGTGGATTATATTATGTTCAACAGTATATTGGAAGATTTTCAACAACAGAAAGATCCATACCCCCCTCACTCTACTCACCTGAGTGTAGTTGCTCTGTCTCAGTGTGGTCTAGACTCTCTGTAGTTGTGTTGTTATCTTTACAAAGAGGGAGTTTGTTCTGCATGCAGTTCCAACTGCACTGAACAAAAATATAAACAAAACATGCAACAGTTTCAAAGATTTTACTGAGTTACGTTTCAGATAAGTAATTCACTCAACTTAAATAAATTAACGAGTACCTAATCTATGACTTTCACATGACTGGGAATACAGATATGCATCTGTTGGTCACAGATACCTTAAAAAAAAGTAGGGGAGCATGGATCAGAAAACCTCATGCAGCGCAACACAACTTCTTTGCATAGAGTTGATCAGGCTGATTATTTTGGCCTGTAGAATGTTGTCCCACTCCTCTTCAATGGCTGTGCAAAGTTGCTGGATATTGGCGGGAACTGGGACACACTGTCGTACAAGTCGATCCAGAGCATCCCAAACTGCGTAAGATGATAAGATGGACTACAGGAAAAGGAGGGCCGAGCACGTTATTTTATTGTTGCTCTTTAATTTTTAATTTTTTTTTTATATATTTTTTTTAACTTCAGTTTATTTGAGTAAATACTTTCTTAAAAAAAATCTTAAAAATGCATTGTGGGTTAAGGGCTTGTAAGTAAGCATTTCACTGTGAGGTCTACACTTGTTGTATTCGGCGCATGTGACAAATACATTTTGATTTGATTTGATGTCTGGTGAGTATGCAGGCCATGGAAGAACTGGGACATTTTCAGCTTCCAGGATTTGTATACAGATCCTTGTGACATGGGGCCGTGCATTATATGCTGAAACATCAGGTGATGGTGGCGGATGAACGGCACGACAATGGGCCTCAGGATCTCATTACGGTATGAGATCCTAAAATGCAATTGTGTTCATTGTCCGTAGCTTATACCTGTCCATACCATAAACCCACCACTACCACGGGGCACTCTGTTCACAATGTTGACGTCAGCAAACCGCTTGCCCACACGACACCATACACACTGTCTGCAATCTGCCCGTTACAGTTTAAACTGGAATTCATCCATGAAGAGCACTCTTCCCTAGTGTGCCAGTGGCATCGAAGGTGAGCATTTGCAAGTCGGTTACGACGCTGAACTGCAGTCAGGTCAAGATCCTGGTGAGGACGTCGAGCATACAGATGAGCTTCCCTGAGACGGTTTCTGACAGTTTGTGCAGAAATTCTATGGTTGTGCAAACCCACAGTTTCATCAGCTGTCCGGGTGGCTGGTCTTAGACGAGCAGGTGAAGAAGTCGGATGTGGAGGTCCTGGGCTGGTGTGGTTACATGTGGTCTGCGGTTGTGAGTCTTGTTGGAAGTACTGCCAAATTCTCTAAAATGACATTGGATGCGGCTTATGGTAGAGAAATTAACATTAAGTTCACTGGTGAACATTCCTGCAGACAGCTTACCAGGTAAATTGACTGAGAACACATAAATGACATGGGGAATAGTTACAGGGGAGAGGAGGGGAGATAAATGAGCCATGATGAAATGAGGGCCAGATTGAGAATTTAGCCAGGACACTGGGGTTAACACCCCTACTCCTACAATAAGTGCCATGGGATCTTTAGTGACCACAGAGAGTCAGGACACCCATTCAACGTCCCATCCGAAAGACGGTACCCTACACAGGGCAATGCCCCCAATCCCTGCCCTGGGGCATTGAGATATTCTTTCTTACACCAGAGGAAAGAGTGCCTTGTTCTGGCCCTCCAACACCACTTCCAGCAGCATCTGGTCTCCCATACAGGACCAACCCTGAGTATCTTCAGAAGCAAGCCAGCAGTGAGATGCAGGGTGGTATGCTGCTCAAAATGTAAGACATCTATGGCATGAATTATCTTGGCAAAGGAGAAATGCTCACTAACTGAGATGTAAACAAATTTGTGCACAAAGTTTGAGAGAAATAAGCTTTTTGTGCATAAGGAACATTTGTGCGATCTTTTTTTTCAGCTCATGAAACATGGGACCAACCATTTTATGTTGCGTTTATATTTTTGTCCAGCGTAGTTTAGGCCTATATATTTTATTCACCTGTGAAGTTTCTCAACCCACCATTATTTGTGTGTGTGTGGGGGGCGGCATCTACCATTATGTGTGTGTGCCGTCATCTGCACCTATCTTGGATGAAAGCCATTTAACTTGGAAGTTGCTTAGACCTGATTGTTCTCAGTGCAGGGAAAGTTCACAAGGAATGAAGCCACTGTCATTGTCCATGTGGACAACCTGTTTTCGACTTCCCCACATGGGGCGCTCATTCAACATCGCCTTCCTCCCGTTGCCAATGACAGCAGTCAGCTGAGGATTTTGCATTACTTGATTCAGTGTAGCCAAAGCAGCACAGTAGTACTCTAGCCTTGACATTGTTGCAGAATGCCTAAATTGGGATAGCTGGTGTTGTGAGGACAAGTCACCTTGTTATGAAAACCATTTTCCTTGGAGCAGGTAAATGCAAAATTCCTGTAGCTTGCTTCAATTGATCGAGCAATACGTAACTTAGCTAGCTAGCTACAGCTAACGTTAGCTAGCTATTAACAGTAGGTAACCACTGGTGCTCTTTCAGTAAATGCTAAATTACCTTACGCTTTACGGGAATTAGCTAGCTGGTAAACGTGAATACGCTGGTAAGATTTGATTCTTTGGTTTCTTAACGACGAATTGGTTAGCTAGGAAAATGGCAGTGCTATCAGCTAGCCGTTAGCGGTTATTATTGTTATTGATGAGCGGAATAGAAATGTTAGCTAGCGTTGTAGATGCTTCCTGGTTCGAGTTGTTAACGGGTTGGGTCAGGTTAACTAGCTAGCTAGCTAACAGGCTGTGTTTCCATAACGTTTCAAGTATGAACCATAACGTTACCTAGCTATCTACGCGTTAGCTAATATTTAGCTGGCTAGGTCTTAGCTATGTAGGTAACGTTAGCTAGTAACGTTAAGGTTAATGCATGTATTTTCTCCATGATCCAGATAGGTAACTATCTCTAACGGGTATTGACGCCCACTTTTCACTGTCAACCTTTTAGCTAACTAGTTCTGGCTGGAGTCAAATTATCAATAGTTAAGGTCTAGTACTGCCTTTCACCTACCAATTCCTTCCCCACACACAAAGACAAAACGACAGTCATGCAACATCTTCACCATATTACTAGGAACCTAGCTAATGAGCTAACGTTATAGTTTTGCTCATTGATTGTGCAGGTGGAGACTGGTGGAAACAGTAGAGTGGAGCCGCTACACAATGTACTCAGACTGGCGCTCGCTGCACCTAATGGTGCAGAGTGACCAGGGCCACCTCAGTGTCCTGCACACGTACCCTGGAGGCGTGGGGTTGGAGGTGGCCAACGCAGTGGTTAAACCCCTGGGGACGGCCGCCATCCCCATGGCCACTGAGAACATCCTCAAGACGGACAAAGAGGTGAGGGATTGACCGAGAGCATTGTCATTGATGTGGGGTAGAGTTAATGGGGCCTTTCTGCATGAGGCTAGCCTGGGTGCAGTCTCTGTTTCTGCCTTAGCCAACTTGTTGTTGTCTTGCCAAGCATGGCAATCATTGTAGCATTGTTGGATGCAGGAACAGTTATTCGACCCCAATTTGTCACATTAGCAGTGTCAAGTGGATCAGAGGGGAGTAGATGCCTAGTGCCCATTTCACACTACTGAGCTGAGCTGTACTGCGCTGGCCCGGCTACACTATCTGGAACAGTTTTGCATTGGACACTGAAAGTAAAATATTTGAGCCATCACAGTACGGTTTGGGTTGGCACACTAGCGTGAAAGGTAGCCTATAATGCCTGATTCACACTTGGGCTGATCTGAACCGTACTCTGCTGGCTCAGATGTTTTCTTTACGCTGTCCATTGCAGCACAGTACGCGCAACTGTGGTGGATACATTACCAGGCCAGCCCAGTACACGTCGGTTTGGTTTGGCTTGTTTTGGAGCTATTGTGTGAATCGGGCATAACTGTCTCTCTGACTCTGGTTCCAGGTGAAGTGGACCATGGAGGTACTGTGCTATGGCCTAACTCTTCCCCTGGAGGGAGACACGGTGAAGCTGTGTGTGGACGTGTACACAGACTGGATGATGGCCCTGGTGACACCCCGGGACTCCATTCCACAGCCGGTGGTAAAGGAGCCCAACCTGTACGTCCAGACCATCCTCAAACACCTCTACAACGTCTTCTTACCCAGGTACAGCCACAGTTGAGCTGAGCATGTACGCAAGCACAAATGCACACAAAACACACATCCATCAGGGTTTCCGTTATGAAAATGTAGTGCCGGACATTTGACTAGCAGCATTTTAATTTACCGGACATTTGGGAAAAGTACCGGCCCCATATGCATTGGGTGCGTAATCTGATTAGGGCATCCACCCACGGTGCTCAGAATGACTGAAATCACATTTTGGTTATGGTAAGGGCGGCAGGTAGCCTAGTGGTTAGAGCGTTGGACTTGTAACCGGAGGGCTGCAAGTTCAAATCCCCGAACTGACAAGGTAAAAAAAAATCTGTCGTTCTGCCCCTGAACAAGGCAGTTAACCCACTGTTCCCGGGCGCGAAGGCGTGGATGTCGATTAAAGGCAGCCCCGCACCTCTCTGATTCAGAGGGGTTGGGTTAAATGCGGAAGACACATTTCGGTTGAAGGCATTCGGTTGTACAACTGACTAATAATGGTGACTTTGACTTTGACTTTGTGACTTTGTAATGAATCTTAACAGAACATGCAAGTAGAGGATGTAATGACTTGTGTCCTGACCGTACACTTTGAAGATGTTAGAATAACTGTCCACATTTAATTTTCCTCAGCCAACAAGACGAGTAACGAAAAGCAAAATCACGGTGAAGCTATATGTTTGGGGAAGCACATTTTCACCATAAAAACGCACCTTTATAATAAAGCATTACATGCATCATTGCGATTTATGTAAAATAGCATACTATTCGTAATGTGATGACTAGATTGGATCATCATTTAGGTGAATAATATAACTTAATCACTGGTCGCAAAAAAGATGGCTGAGCGCATATAGTGTAGAGGCCTCGGCTATAGTCTGTATCAGATACGTTTCTGCTTTCTTTGTACGGTGAAAAACACATTTTCGTGCAATTCTACCACACATTATATGACTGGAGATATTAGCAGAATCTTTTTTAATATGACAAATTACAGGGTAGTCTACTCTGCTAACACTGACATACAATCAATAAAAAATAAATTGTCCATATAATAGGCCTACGAGAAGGGGAGACACAAATAGAATATGACATCCATCTAAACTGGAGGAGGAAATTATTGTCCAAAAACAAACTTATGTAGCACTGACCCAACATTGATAAAGAGTGAATATCCGCAGTGTGCACTCACCTGGGATATGGCCGATGCTCTCCGCTGATGCCAATAGGAAAGGCTAAAGGTCTCCAGTTGTTCGCTCAATTAAGTTGAGAATTTTTAAACGTAAAGACAGATGAGTCTTTTCATTGTCTTCGCTTTACAGCAATAGCCATTTGCTTTCCAAACTATACTACTTAACCAAAAGTATGTGGACACCTGCTTGTCGAACATCTCATTCCAAAATCATGGGCGTTTAATATGGAGTTGGTCCCCCCTTTGCTGATATAACAGCATCCACTCTTCTGGTAAGGCTTTCCACTAGATGTTGGAACATTGCTGCGGGGACTTGCTTACATTAAGCTACGTTAGTGAGGTCGGGCACTGATGTTGGGCAATTAGGCCTGGCTAGCAGTTGGTGTTCCAATTCATTTCAAAGGTGTTCGATGGGGTTGAGGTCAGGGCTCTGTGCAGGCCAGTCAAGTTCTTCCACCGATCTCGACAAACCATTTCTGTATGGATCTCGCTTTGTGCACGGGGGCATTGTCATGCTAAAACAGGAAAGGGCCTTCCCCAAACTATTACCACAAAGTTTGAAGCACAGAATTGTCTAGAATGTCATTGTATGCTGTAGCGTTAAGATTTCCCTTCACTGGAACTAAGGGGCCTAGCCTGAACGATGGAAAATAACCCCAGACCATTATTCCTCCTCCACCAAACTTTACAGTTGGCACTCTGCATTGGGGCAGGTAGCGTTATCCTGGCATCCGCCAAACCGAGATTCGTCTGTCGGACTGCCAGATGGTGAAGCGTGATTCATCACTCCAGAGAACGCATTTACACTGCTCCAGAGTCCAATGGCGGCGAGCTTTACACCACTCCAGCCGACGCTTGGCATTGCGCATGGTGATCTTAGGCTTGTGTGCTGCTGCTCGGGCCATGGAAACCCATTTCATGAAGCTTCCGACTAACAGTTAATGTGCTGACGTTGCTTCCAGAGCTAGTTTGGAACTCTGTAGTGAGTGTTGCAACTGCAAGGACTGACGATTTTTACATGCTACGCGCTTTAGCACACGGCAGCCCTGTTCTGTGTGTTTGTGTGGCCTACCACTTCGTGGTTGAGCTGTTGTTGCTCCTAGACGTTTCCACTTAACAATAACAGCACAAACAGTTTGCCCGGGGGCAGCTCAAGCAGGGCAGAAATTTGATGAACTGACTTGTTGGATCCAATGACAGGGCCACGTTGAAAGTCACTGAGCTCTTCAGTAAGGCCATTCTACTGCCTATGTTTGTCTACTTTTGTATAGTGTATGTTTTCCCGCGATATGCCTGACTGGGCCTCTACAGTCGCAACTCAACAAACATCTATTTTGTATTTGCAGCATGTGCTGCCCAAATTGCGTGTGCTGCCTTTCCTTCCGACTGTAGGTATTGTGGTAATTATTATTATTTTAAATGTATGTAGGTAAAAGGCTAGGGGAAGCGAATGATCATCTGTGGCCAAATCATGCTTTAGTTGCCTATTTTGAATTATTCAATTTATTTGGCTAATTTAGGCTTTATATTTTTGGCAATTAAATTTACTTATGGAAAGCTTCCCCTAGCCTTATGGACATGTCGCCTATGTCAATTTACTATCCCCCATAGTCAAAAAAGTTGACCTATTCTATTGGTCAGCTTGACGAGAGAGAAATAGCCCAAGAAGATTCTGGGACAGTTGTGGGACGATAGATCCCAAATTCATACAACCAATAGGCCTAGGCTACACTTTGCGTCCGGATATGGTAGAATTTTGCCTAGGCTGCTTTAAAGCCTAGGAATAATATAGTATGTAATAAAACGTTCAGGTTTCGAACAATTCAGTTTCAATATGTTTTCAAAATGCATACCACCTCCATCTCATTGCAAAGTGTGTGTTACATAAGATACATAAATATACACGCGCCAATTTAATTCCACAAAATTATGCAAATTAACCCGTAGACCGATAAGCATGACTGGCTAAATGTTTTTCAACAAATGAATAGGCTAAGAAGCATTATTTCGCCATGGAATGTTTTAAAAAAACGCATACACACTCACTCCCTCAAACACTCTTCTCTCTTTTCTTCTACCACACTTTCTCATACCCCCACACACCCTTTCTTCGTACCCCTCCCTCTCTCAGGCCAGAGCAGTACAGTCTGAGCCACATCCGGCTGTGCCAGCAGGTGCTGACGGCAGTACAGAAGCTGGCCAGGGAGTCCGTCTCCATGGTGAGAGAGACCTGGGAGGTACTGCTGCTCTTCCTGCTCCGGATCAACGACACGCTGCTGGCCCCGCCCACCATCGGAGGTCTGCCCCGTCTCCTCTCCTCACCACACCACAACTCATGTTCATTAGGGCACACAATGGTTTAAAACATTTTGTATCAGAAAATGAATGTTTCTTGTAGGACAAGTCCAGGTAGTCCCTCCCTGTTTCGGTTTGTTTTCTTACGTTTGGTGCCTTTATCAGATAGTTCATATCTGATAGGCATCTTCTATCTTAGCCCTTTTAGAACTTTGGAAAAGATGGTCTGACCATGGCCCCAGTAATGCCGTAGTATAGCAGAGGTTTGACTGGCTCTGGAATTAGACATCTGTTCCACTGCATAACATGACTTCTCTGTGTACTGAAAGTCCCACATTACACTACTTTTCAGGTTAACCGCTGACTGCATCTGTTGAGCGAATTTATTAAGTGTATCTGATTTGAAATGGCTAGCTACAGTGCCTTCAGAAAGTATTCACACCCCTTGACTTATTCCACATCTTGTTGTGTTACAGCCTGAATTTAAAATGGATAACATTTCAATTTTCTTGGTCACTTGCCTACACACAATACCCCATAATGTCACTGGAATTATAATTTTTTACAAATTAATTTAAAAATGAAAAGCTGTAATGTCTTGAGTCAATAAGTATTCAACCCCTTTTGTTATGGCAAGCCTAAATAAGTTCATCAGTAAAAAAAAATGCTTAACAAGTCACATAATACGTTTCATGGACTTTTTGTGCAATAATAGTGGTTAACATGACTACCTTATCTCTGTATCCAACACATACAATTATCTGTAAGGTACCTCAGTCAAGCAGTGAATTTCAAACACAGATTCAACCACAAAGACCAGGGAGGTTTTCCAATGCCTCGCAGACATTGAATATCCCTTTGAGCATGAGGAAGTTATGAATTACGTTTTGGATGGTGATCAATACACCCAGTCACTAAAAAGATGCAGGCGTCCTTCCTAACTCAGTTGCCGGAGAGGAAGGAAACCGCTCAGGGATTTCACTTTAAAACAGTTACATAGTTTAATGGCTGTGATAGGAGAAAACTGAGGATGGATCAACAACCTTGTAGTTACTAAGCTAATTGACAGAGTTAAAAGGTAGAAGCCTGTACAGAATGAAAATATTCAAAAAAATGCATACGGTTTGCAACAAGGCACTAAAGTAATACTGCAAAAAAATATGGCAAAGCAACTAACTTTTTGTCTTGAATACAAAGTGTTATGTTTGTGGCAAATCCAATACAACACATTACTGAGTACCACTTTCCATATTTTCAAGCATGGTGGTGGCTGCATCATGCTATGGGTATGCTTTTATTCGTTAAGGACTGGGGAGTTTTTCATGATTGAAAAATAAATGGAATGGAGCTAAGCACGGGCAAAGTCCTAGAGGAAAACCTGGTTTAGTCTGCTTTCCACCAGACACTGGGAGATGAATTCACCTTTCAGCAGGACAATAACCTGAAACACAACGCCAAATCTACACTGCATTTGCTAACCAAGAAGAATGTTCCTGAGTGACCGAGTTACAGTTTTGACTGAAATCAGCTTGAAATTCTTTGGTGACTTAAAAAGGTTTGACTAGCGAAGATCAACATCCAATTTGACAGCCCTTGAAGAATTTTGAAAAGAATAATGGGCAAATATTGTACAATCCAGGTGTGGAAAGCTCTTAGAGATTTACCCAGAAAGACTCACTGCTGGAATAGCTGCCAAAGGGGATAATAACATGTACTGACTCGGGTGTGAATACTTATTTAAATTAGATTTTTGTATTTAATTTTCAATACATTTGCTAAAATTTCTACAAATATGTTTTCACTTTGTTATTATGGGGTATTCTGTGTAGATGGGTGAAAAACAAAATCTGTTTTAATCCATTTTGAATTCAGGCTGTAACAAAACAAAATCTTGAATAAGTCAACGGGTATGAATACTATAGTCTTGAAGGCACGTCGTAGAAATAGATGGCCTAGATATTCATTTGTGTATTTAAACATAAATGACTCTCAGGATCCCGATGAGCTTGACGTATCCTGTTAACCTTTGACCCTCTTTCGCCCCCTGTGACTAGTGGGAGTGGCAGAGAAGCTGGCGGAGAAGCTGATGGCGGTGCTTTTTGAGGTGTGGCTGCTGGCGTGCGCCCGCTGCTTCCCCACGCCGCCGTACTGGAAGACTGCTCAGGAGATGCTGGCCAACTGGAGGCACCACCCGCCCGTGGTGGAGCAGTGGAGCAGGGTGGCCTGCGCCCTCACCTCCAGGTGACTGACTTATCCTGATTGGGAAAGGGGGTGTAACCTGCTCTTAGATCGGTTTGTGCTCTTGCAAACTCCATTGCTGTCATTGCAATGTTTGGCATGACAATTCCTTAAGGAGTTGGCTGGAGAGGAGAAACAGAAACAGACTGGCACCTAAGCTTAGAGGGTTGAGGTTCACTAACAGAAAGGCCCGGTTGCGCTAGCATTGCAAAGGAAAACCAACGCTAGCAACGCTCTTTTCTTTCCCACTTTCTGAGAAAGGGCTTATGGTCAATGTGTTGTGTTCCTTTGTTGGTATTTATTTAGACACTCAAAAAATACAAAACTCGAGTACCATTCTGTTCAATTAGTTTGGATTAAAGATAAAGACCGTTTTGTTCAGTGAGCACTACAGTATAGGGGTCGTTCCATGAAATGAGTCCCCTTTTTGATTCCCTTTGATATTGTAAGTAGAAATTGTGCACCAATCTAGAATTTTAAAAGCCTGTTATATTAAATTAAGTGCCTTTTTTAATTTATACCACATGGAAAATTCAATACATCTGCAATAAAGACTTGCTAAAGTGCCAAAATTCCTATTTTTTCCTCTTTTTGTAAAGCCGTAGTAATTTTCTCATTTCTGAAGATTAGTGATTCATTTTCAAGTCAAAAAAGCTTGTCCCTTCTTTTAAGGTCAACCCTGTTACGTGAACTGAACTCTCATTTTAATATGGTAAAAACATTTCATTTTAAAAATGTTTTTTTTTTTTCAAAATAAATAGTCAACATCTAATAGTCAAATCATAGTGTAAAAGCAGGTTACCTGGTTCTACTTTTTTAGAAAATGTTCTGGTGGTTGAAAACTGAATGGGTCCAGCAGAACACGTCAACCCTGTGTACAAAACATTAGGGACATGTTTTAACATTTTTGTGAAGTTTTTCTTTGCGAATTGCCCCTGTCACAAGGGGATTTATGGCTGATTTAAGGTATCTTCAACCCTGTTACTTTATTTGGCACTTAAAGATGTATTATACAGAAATCCCACCACCATTTCCTGGTTGCTACAATTCTAATTGTTTGCCTAATTTCAGTTTGACAAAACAAGCAAGTATAGTGTAGATGATCAATTTACCATTTAAACCACAGTGTTGCAGCCCAAATAAATGCTTCACGGAGTTCAAGTAACAGACAAAATCAACATCAACTGTTCAGAGGAGACTGCGTGAGTCAGGTCTTCATGGTCAAATTGCTGCAAAGAAACCACTACTAAAGGACACCAATAAGAAGAAGAGATTTTCTTGGGCCAAGAAACACGAGCAATGGATATTAGAGCGGTGGAAATCTGTCCTTTGGTCTGATGAGTCCAAATTTGAGATTTTTGGTTCCAACCGGCGTGTCTTTGTGAGATGCAGAGTAGGTGAACGGATGATCTCCGCATGTGTCATTCCCACCGTGAAGCATGGAGGAGGTGTGATGGTGTGGGGGTGCTTTGCTGGTGACACTGTCAGTGATTTATTTAGAATTCAAGGCACACTTAACCTATATGGCTACCACAGCATTCTGTAGCGATACACCATCCCATCTGGTTTGCACTTAGTGGGACTATCATTTGTTTTTCAACGGGACAGTGACCCAACACACCTCCAGGCTGTGTAAGGGCTATTTGACCAAGAAGGGGAGGGATGGAGTGCTGCATCAGATGACCTGGCCTCCACAATCCCCCGACCTCAACCCAATTGAGGTGGTTTGGGATGTGTTGGACCACAGAGTGAAGAAAAAGCAACCAACAAGTACTCAGCATCTGTGGGAAGACCTTCACGACTGTAAGGAAAAGCCTTCCAGGTGAAGCTGGTTGAGAGAATGCCAAGAGTGTGCAAAGCTGTCAAGGCAACCGGTGGCTACCTTTAAGAATCTAAAATATATTTTGATTTGTTTAACACTTTTTTGGTTACTATATGATTCCATATGTTTTATTAAATCGTTTTGATGTAAAAAAAAATAGTAAAAATAAAGAAACCCTTAAATGAGTAGGTGTGTCCAAACTTTAGACTGGTACTGTATTATATATTTTTTTTACCAAGTTACACTACCCAAAAGGGACTAATTTTGTGGAATGACCCATAGGCCGACTTAATTCAATTAAATTTTACAGTCTTGTTTACAATTTGCTCTTCCATGTCAGAAGTGGTATTATTTTTGCAGTTTTAATACCTTCTGCTCTCCTGGCTTACTGTGTGGGTGCTCTGGTGTTGACTTAGTAGCTGTTCTAAAAGCTACTACCTAGACATCTTGTCCCTTGATTTGCATATCCAGTGAAAGTAAAGATACCTCAGCAGAAAATGACCCAAGTAAAAGTGAAAGTCCCCTGATAAAATACTACTTAAGTAAAAGTCTAGAAGTATTTGGTTTTAAATATACTTAAGTATCAAAAGTAAATGTAATTACAAAAATATACTTCAGCATCAAAGTAAAAGTATAAATCATTTCAAATTGCTTATATTAAGCAAACCAAAAGGCAATTTTATATATATTTATTTTATGGACAGCCAGGGCCACATTCCAACACGCATTTGTGCTTCGTGAGTCCACCAGATCAGAGGCAGTAGGGATGACCAGGGAGGTTCTCTTTATACAGTGGGGCAAAAAAGTATTTAGTCAGCCATCAATTGTGCAAGTTCTCTCACTTAAAAAGATGAGAGAGGCCTGTAATTTTCATCATAGGTACACTTCAACTATGACAGACAAAATGAGGGAAAAAAATCCAGAAAATCACATTGTAGGATTTTTTTATGAATTTATTTGCAAATTATGGTGGAAAATAAGTATTTGGTCACATACAAACAAGCAAGATTTCTGGCTCTCACAGACCTGTAACTTCTTCTTTAAGAGGTTCCTCTGTCCTCCACTCATTATCTGTATTAATGGCACCTGTTTGAACTTGTTATCAGTATAAAGACACCTGTCCACAACCTCAAACAGTCACACTCCAAACTCCACTATGGCCAAGACCAAAGAGCTGTCAAAGGACACCAGAAACAAAATTGTAGACCTGCACCAGGTTGGGAAGACTGAATCTGCAATAGGTAAGCAGCTTGGTTTGAAGAAATCAACTGTGGGAGCAATTATTAGGAAATGGAAGACATACAAGACCACTGATAATCTTCCTCGATCTGGGGCTCCACGCAAGATCTTACCCGTGGGGTCAAAATGATCACAAGAACGGTGAGCAAAAATCCCAGAACCACACGGGGACCTAGTGAATGACCTGCAGAGAGCTGGGACCAAAGTAACAAAGCCTACCATCAGTAACACACTACGCCGCCAGGGACTCAAATCCTGCAGTGCCAGGCGTGTCCCCTGCTTAAGCCAGTACATGTTCAGGCCCGTCTGAAGTTTGCTAGAGAGCATTTGGATGATCCAGATGAGGATTGGGAGAATGTCAGATGAAACCAAAATAGAACTTTTTGGTAAAAACTCAACTCGTCGTGTTTGGAGGACAAAGAATGCTGAGTTGCATCCAAAGAACACCATACCTACTGTGAAGCATGGGGGTGGAAACATTATGCTTTGGGGCTGTTTTTCTGCAAAGGGACCAGGACGACTGATCCGTGTAAAGGAAAGAATGAATGGGGCCATGTATCGTGAGATTTTGAGTGAAAACCTCCTTCCATCAGCAAGGGCATTGAAGATGAAATGTGGCTGGGTCTTTCAGCATGACAATGATCCCAAACACACCGCCGAACAGCGAAGGAGTGGCTTCGTAAGAAGCATTTCAAGGTCCTGGAGTGGCCTAGCCAGTCTCCAGATCTCAACCCCATAGAAAGTCTTTGAAAGTCTGTGTTGCCCAGCGACAGCCCCAAAACATCACTGCTCTAGAGGAGATCTGCATGGAGGAATGTGCCAAAATACCAGCAACAGTGTGTGAAAACCTTGTGAAGACTTACAGAAAACATTTGACCTCTGTCATTGCCAACAAAGGGTATTTAACAAAGTATTGAGATAAACTTTTGTTATTGACCAAATACTTATTTTCTACCATAATTTGCAAATAAATTCATAAAAAATCCTACAATGTGATTTTCTGGATTTCTTTTCCTCATTTTGTCTGTCATAGTTGAAGTGTACCTATGATGAAAATTACAGGCCTCTCTCATATTTTTAAGTGAGAGAACTTGCACAATTGGTGGCTGACTAAATACTTTTTTTCCCCACTGTAAGTATGTGAATTGGACCATTTTCCTTTCCTGCTACAAATAAAAAATGTGAAGAGTACTTTTGGGTGTCAGGATAAATGCATGGAGTAAAAAGTACATCATTTTCTTTAGGAATGTAGTGAAGTAAATGTTTGAAATATTAATAGTAAAGTACAGATACCCCAACAAACGAATTAAGTAGTACTTTAAAGTATTTTTACTTAAGTACTTTAAACCACTGTAGCGAACCTCTGAATTTTTCAGGTGGTTCAAAAATAACTGTGAAAGCAGAGAAACACTATCTGACACAGGAAGTACCACTATCAATTTTAAAACATAATGACAGAGAGGAGGAAATGGGTATACTAAATTGTATGTGTGTTGTTTTTCCACCCAGGCTGTTGCGGTTCACCCACGGCCCCTCGTTCCCCCTGTTTAAAGTCCCTGATGAGGATGCCAACCTGATTCCAGTAGAGATGGACAACGACTGTGTGGCCCAGACCTGGTTCCGCTTCCTCCACATGCTGAGGTAGAGAAGTTCTGGGCCTATATCCACAAAGCATCTCAGAGTAGGAGTGCTGATCTAGGATTTGTCCACACAATCTTATTTATTGTGATCTAAAATTCAAAACTGATACTAGATCAGCACTCTACCTTTGAGACGCTTTGTAGATACGGGCCCTGGTGATGTCCTTACATGCCCTGCTTTCCTCACTACTTTATTTCTTGGTCACATAATATTGGGTCCTTTTAATTATGCACTAAATGAAAGAAATCGGACTGAAACATTGAGGGAACTGGACCAATAAGAACTTTTCTTTTTTTTTTTAGCAAAAATGTTGCCTGTTGCGTGGCCTAATGAATACAACCCTTTTTTTTTTTGCTGTGGCTAATGCCATTCAGTGTTCTAGACATATTTTCCCAGCACATTGGCAACCCCACCCACTAATACAGGTCTGTGTCAGTGAATGAGGCCCTCAGTGTGTGTCAATCCATCCTCACTTCTCTCTCCTGCCCCTTGTGGTTTCCGTAGCAACCCCGTGGATCTGAGCAACCCGACGTTGGTGAGCACCACGCCCAAGTTCCAAGAGCAGTTCCTCAACTCGAGCGGCATCCCCCATGAGGTAGTGCTACACCCCTGCCTCAAGCAGCTTCCCCAGATCTTCTTCAGGGCCATGCGGGGGGTCAGCTGCCTGGTGGACGCCTTCCTGGGTGAGAAGACGACCTCTGTCACTCAGGGTCAAGTGGTGGTGCAACACGGTGCACCTCAATAGTCTGACTCAGCGTTGGGGTCAATTCAGGAAGTTAACAAATTCCAATTCCACTTTGTTTTCCTCATTGAAAGGCAATTATGAAAGTTGCAATTGGAATTCAGTTTACTCCCTGAAATGGATTTGACCCCAACCCTGGTCTGAATTTGTTTGCATACAGTATTTACAGTATTTGTCAGCAGTTTGAACTGATAAAAAGTGTCAATTTGTGCCTTAAAGGGATAGTTACAAAATTACATATTGTTTTCTTTACACTATAAGACGTCTATGGACAAGTATGACATCAATCTATGCTTTGTTTTAATTTTGGCACTGTTTCCACATGCTAATGTGCACATCAGCATTTGTGGAACAAATCCCATTCAAGTCATGGGACCGATATTAGCATTTTTCGTGCATGTTCAAAACATCTGCAAGTGACTTTGTTGAGCTTCATAATCGATTTTTGCTTGCTAATATCGGTACCATGACTTGAATGGTGTTTGCGCCACAAATGCTAAAACGTTAGAATTTGGAAACAGTGCCAGGGAAACTAAACGAAAGCATGGATTGCTTACTGGGTAAGCCCAGTAAACGGGACGTCCTGAGGACATTCAGCGACGTTCCCATTAGGTCCCTTAAGGGTTTCTGCGCGACGTTATCCCACTGACGTTCTAAGAACGTTGCTTGATGGTCCCAAGGGAACATTCTCTGGGGGACCTTTGTCTAGTTACCTGTACAGACATCATTGTCCTTTTTAGGACTATCGTAGGACTTTCATTTTACTAGTCCTCACGTCTCATGATGGTCCCAAGGGAACCTTTTTATAGTTCCAGGTTTGACCCTGGATGTTTTTAGGACGTTCTTGGGACGTTGTGTCATGGTCCCCTGAAGGTCACCTTAACGTTCTTTGGACATTGTGTCGTTGTCCCCTGGAGGTTTTTTCTAGTTCCCGATTTGTACCGAGGACGTTTTTAGGATGTTCTGTCATGGTCCCCTGGAGGTTTTGTCAAGTGACAAACTGGGCTGAGGGGCTCGCTATTACAATCAAATGGGCTGTTTTGGTTGATGTGATGGTTCAAATGGGTCTAAAAAGAGCTGCAAGATGTGACTTGTGCTAGTTGAACTGGCTGTCATTGACAGCTGATGCCACAGTAGCACTGTTCTGTTGTTTGGGCATAACAAGTTAATTGGTACCCCCTAATAGTCTTATGTTTTAAGTGTGTCAATGAGTCCTGAAAAAGCACAGGCACAAGTAATATCGCTCTACAAGCTGCCTATTAACACCTATCAGTTGTGTGGTTGGACAAACATGGGGTTAACTCAATCCTGTTTACATGGGATGTTGCTCTCTTACCTATTAAGAAGTCTTCAAGTTTTTACCTCTTTCTGGTTTCCCTTCAGATTTTCTAAAACATGCACTTTTTTTCCTCTTCCGTTCCGTGAGGTAATCACTGATCTGATCACGTTGAATTAGTGAAGGCAATAGGGTGGAAACAATACCTTTGCTTACAGATCAGTGATAACCTCAAGGAAGGGAGGGAGAATCAATGGCATTTTTTCCACTGTAATCGAGGACCTTCTATCAGAGGCAGGACACGTCACAGCCGTTGCTTGTTCTGACTATTGGGTGTGTCTTGTTTTGGGACTTGCCCCCTTCTCCTCCGCAGGCATATCACGGCCCAGGGTCGACAGTGCCCCGCCCACACCGGTCAACAGACTGAGCATGTCCCCGCCCTCCTCCAACAACACCACGCCCCCACACAGCCGCAAGCAGCGACACACCGTGGTCACCAAAACCGCCAGCAAGAGTTTAACGGTAAGTCAACTGTATAGCCTACAAATCATGTGCGTACATCATCTTGGCCTGTGTACTGTGCTTACATCAGCAGTCCTGGTTTCAAACAGAATTTGTTTTCTTTCAAGTACTTTGAGTGTTCAATCTCGCTTGCCTGGAATGCCGGACAGGGTGGGTTTTGCACTTTCGTGCACTACTCTATTGGTTCAATCGCACCAGGGCAAGCTTTGAAATAAAAAATTGTTAGTTTTAATGCCTGTGCTCTAACTCAGACTAAACCCCCCCTCCATACAGGGCAGTGCAGCCCAGCCGGCCAAAGTATCCGCGTCCCAGCAGCTGTCGTCGTCACCCACCATGCTGGCCAGCCCCACCCAGAGCAGTTGGGAGATGCAGCCGCTGCCCGCCCCTGCCAGGCCTAAGGTCAACAGCATCCTCAACCTCTTCGGTCAGTGGCTGTTTGACGCGGCGCTAGTGCACTGCAAGCTCCACAGCGGCCTCAGCCGAGACCCCAGCATGACTGGTAAGGAATGACTGATCTGACTGACTGATTGGCTGCCTGACTGGATGGACAAGCTTCTACCATTTGTTTGTGTGTGGGGGAGGTTGGGTTGGATGCATGTATTTGTGTTGGGTTTTGGGTGGAGTGGGCTGGGGTCAGAGGACTGGGGTTTTTCTCTTTCCTCTCTCTCACTACTTTTCACATCTGCTTAAGCACTGTGTGGAGACCACTCTGATATCAGTTAGTCTAATTGACATTCCACTCCACCGAACACTGTAGGATGGAGAATTCAATCTAGATGCGCCTTTGCGCATTTCCCCAGTCAGTACACCCAATGTCTCCATCTCCAACGTTTTATTGCAGTGGTCACAGGATTGCATTTATACAGTCAGATAAACACAATGAGTGTTCCGTCTTGTGCCTTATGATTGTAGGAGATGACGGCACTATTATAGGATTGATTGTCAGTCCTGCTCCTGGAGAGCCATAAGCTCAGCAGTGATACGCCCAATTCGGCTCATCAAGGGCAAGAAGAGATCAGTTGATTAAGGGTGGTATTCTTTAGGGCACACAGTCGCAAAATATTTTGCAACTAAAAATGAAAATGGGTGTTTCTTATTGGACAAGTTCAGGTAGTCAGTCCCCTTTTCAGTCTATTTTCTTCCGTTTGGTGCCAAATTAAATACGACCCAGGTGTGATGGCACTAAGCTGGGAGAAAGACCTCCAGTAGTGTGGTTCTTCAAGAACAGGACTGAGGAACACTGATTTAAGCACATATAAAAAGGTATAAAAGGATCATGATGTCCAGGACTGTCTCTTATCTCATGTTTTGGTGCTTGTGTCTGTCCTGCATGCTGACTCTCGTGTCTACCATGTCTGATGTTTCAACAGTTTCAGGGTGAAAGGTCATCCATTGAGGAGGAAAAACACAATTCATGCATTTAGAATGAATTAAGAAAATACTGATATGCTTTGATTTGTCTCCACTATTTCTGTTATCTTGCAGCCTCTTTTATCCAAATTCTCCTTTCTTATAAATCTTGTAAGTAGGAGCTGCGGCTTTTCTCTTGACTCGCAGTCAGTTCTTTGAATCCTGCTTTGGTTTAATTTCTCCATGGTCATCATCGCTCATCATCGTTACCTTTTACCCCCACCACCGTCATTTGAGCGTTGCGCCAACGTTCTCTCAATGTTCTGCGGGTTGGAAATGGAATGGGAGCACACAGCCTCGCCACTGTCCCGACCATAGCGTTGCCAGTTTGTGACCACACCACCATATTCCAGTGACTTTTTATTTATCGTGCCACTAACGCTTTTTGGTTTGCCCTGAATTCAGCGCATTGTTCTCATATTGTTTCCCCACGTGTTGTCAGTTCACTTGTATATTTATCGAATTTTGGTTTGGTGCCTCAATGCATGAAGTAAATGTCTGTACCTTGAGTGACGTCATCATAATGCAAGTACAAGGGAGCTGAGCTGACACAGAGATTTTGCGCCAATGTCTTCTTGCAACTTGTGTTGGGAAAAGATGTTCAGTTTCAAACCTTAATTCCATTCACTTAGCCCATGATAAAGACAACACTTTTTATGGCAAACTCTGTGTCAGAAGTCCCTCTGTGCGCCTGCTGATTTACGTGCGTATGTGTAAATATGTGTGTGAGTCTGTGCGTTTGTAGCCATTTAGGTTTGTTTTCCTTGTCTTGTGTCTGCACAGTTTGTGTACAGTATTTACCTCAGTTTATATAATTTTAATGTGTATGTGTGTTTGGTTACTTTTCAATGTGTTATGTTTTCACGTGTGAGGATGTCCCATTCCGGGCTCCTTTCACTCCTGTGTCTCCTTCTGTCCCCTCCACAGCCATAGCCACTCAGGTGGGTCTGGAGCTGAGAAGGAAGGGATCCCAGATGTCCACCGACTCCATGGTGTCAAACCCCATGTTCGACACCAACGAGTTCCCCGAGAGCTACGAGGCGGGCCGTGCCGAGGCCTGCGGTACCCTCTGCCGCATCTTCTGCAGTAAGAAGACTGGAGAGGACATTCTCCCAGTCTACCTGTCCAGGTAAAACGGCAGTTTCATCCTAGCGTGCTAGCATGCAGCGCTGCTGTATGTGGGCCTACGTGTGGAGGTATCTTAACTCTGCATTTGTGTTAGCCTTCTATTATTCGCTATTTGTGTTAGTCTTGAATCGGTCAGGCTCCTCATATAGCTACCTGAATTAATATTTTGACCCGCTGCAAGTTCAATCGCTATGGTTCCTATTTTGATCTGAAGAAACGTCTGTCTTTTCCCCCGCAGGTTCTACATGGTTCTGATCCAGGGCCTCCAGATCTCTGACTTCATCTGCAGGCCTGTGCTTTCCAACATCATCCTCAACTCCTCCTCTCTGTTCTGCTCAGACCTGAAGGGTGTCAACGTGGTGGTCCCCTACTTCATCTCAGCTCTGGAGACCATTCTGCCAGACAGGTGACAATACAAAATATATATATTATGTACAATCCTCTAAAACTACCAAATGTGAACCAGGCTCGATGTTGAAAATGGACACTTGAAAAAGACCCAATAGTATATTTTAAATCAAATCTAAATGTATTTGTCACATGAACAGGATACAGCAGATGTAAACAGTACAGAGAAATGCTTACTTGCACGCTTTTCCTAAAAAATGCAGTAATACTAGCTAAGTCATATTAAAAAAATAATAATCACACATGAATAAAGAATGATTGTGGTACAATGACCAAAAAACAGACCATTCTGGTGCTGTGACCATCTGAAAGCCATGAAAGTTGTCCAGGGGCTAATAATATCTGTAATGTTAGCTAATGCCATTTCATGGGAATTCCTTGAGCAACCATAGAACACCATAGCAATACAATTCAGATAATTTCTATGCTCTAGAAATTTGAATTATAGGGTACTGTCCCCCTATGCTACAGGGAGCTGTCGAAGTTCAAGCTGTACGTGAACCCCACTGACCTAAGGAGAGCTTCCATCCACATCCTACTGGCCATGCTGCCGCTCCCACACCACTTTGGCAACGTCAAATCCGAGGTATGGAAAATGTTGCGTTGTTACAACCTTGTCTGGTGACTACATTACATCATCTAGTCTAGTAAACATGCTTTGGGCCAGTAACCGAAAGGTTGCTGGATCAAGTCCCCGAGCTGACAAGGTAAAAATCTGTCATTCTGCCCCTGAACAAGGCAGTTAACCCACTGTTCCCCGATAGGCCGTCATTGTAAATAAGAATTTGTTCTTAACTGACTTGCTTAGTTAAATAAAGGTTAAATATAAAATAATGTGGTGGACACCAGTTCTGTTAACTTCAGTTGTAGTTATGCTGGCTTGTTTTTGTGTTGTGGGTAGGGCGATCAATAGATTGACTGATTTGATTGATGTGTAGGTTCTTCTGGAGGGGAAGTTCAGTGATGATGATGGGGCACCCCACGACCAGTCCCTTTCCTTCCTGTCCCTGAGATTACGTCTGGTCAACGTCCTCATCGGAGCCCTGCAGACAGAGACAGACCCCAACAACACCCAGCTCATCCTAGGTCTACCACTTAGTACCATTCTTTCTCTCTTGCTCTCTTGTCTTTTTTTGTCCCTTACAGGTATTAAATCTATACATTTTCATCCTTTCAGGTGCAATGCTTAATATTGTTCAAGACTCTGCACTGTTGGAGTCCATAGGTGCACAAACTGAAACGGTAAGGCCTTTATGATTTCTGTCGGTGTTGAAATAAGCCGAACTACCTGTTAAGTTCATGTTTTAAGTATCCCTATACTTCTGTTATTACGGGGCTATCACTCAGTTAAGAGTGCGCCTGCGTGTTGAGTCTTGTTCGTTAATTGACCTAGCCTTGAGTGGAATGGCTACCTTGTAGTGTGTTCATATGGTATAGTAAACCTTGTTAAACTGGAACCTTGTCGTTGTGTCATTTCGAGTTAACATTGGTAGCAGAGGATGGTTAATAACTACAATGTGCCACCTCGCTTCGACGAGAAGAGGTCGTACGAAAGTTGGAAAAATGAACTTGGAATCTGGACACGTGTTACTAATCTGGACGCGAAAAAGCAAGCGCTAGCCGTGGTATTATCGCTGGAGGGAAGAGCGAGAGATACAGCGCTGGAAATATCCCCGGAGGATTTGAACAAGGATGATGGTATGGGAACTTTGATCAGAGCACTGGATTCTGTATTTCTTAAGGAAGAGAAAGACCGTGCCTACGAGGCATATTCAAACTTTGACGGTGTTACAAAGAGATATTTCGGTCGCAATGACGGACTACATCATTGATTTCGAACAGAGGTACAACAGGATGCGCAAGTACGACATGGTTCTCCCAGATGCAGTGTTAGCTTTCAAGTTGCTAGATACTGCCTGTCTAGATGGTAGGGAGAAACAGTTGGCTTTGACTGCTTGTACTGTGCTGACTTTTGCATCAATGAAGTCGGCACTAAAAAGAATTTTTGGTGAAAAGACGTCTGTCGCGCCATTAACTGATGGAATGCAAGTGAGTGACGCAGCATATTACACCGAGCAGCAGAGAAAAGGCCAACAAGTCACGTCCTCAAGACAACCAGAAGAGGGCGCCATTGCCCGGAACAAATCCACTGGACAGATATGGAAGGAGATCAAAATGTGCTATTTGTCAAAGCACTTACCATTGGGTTAAAGACTGTCCTCATAAAAATGAACATGTTAAACTAACAGAGGAAAATGTAAACACAGAGATAGAGCAGTGTAACATTACACTGTTTTCAAACGAATCTGCTTCTGATACTGAGATTTTTATAGTTGAATCTTTAGGATCTGCTGTGATTGATACTGCATGTACACGGACAGTGTGTGGTGCAAAATGGCTTGATAGCTATGTCAGTGAACTAAATATGAAAGAAGTACAAAATATGATTGACACACCAAGCAACAGAGCTTTCAGATTTGGAGATGGGAGAATCGTCCATTCTACCAAGAGAGTTAAGATACCAGCAAAAATTGGTCAGACTAAGTGTCACATTGAAACAGAGGTGGTCCCTGCAGATATCCCCTTACTATTAAGCAAAGCTTCCCTCAAGAAGGCAGGGGCTGTACTAGACATAAAAAATGACAAGGCAGTGATGTTTAAACAACCAGTAACTCTTGAACTTACCACCTCGGGCCACTATTGTGTAAACATTTTAGACCGAGACATCACACAGAGTCCATGTAAAAATGAGATTCTGATGGACACAGAGCACATGGAGATTCTGTCAGTCACAGAGAACATGAACACAAAAGAAAAACACAAAGTATTGTTAAAGCTTCACAAACAGTTTGGACATGCTACAGTTGACAGACTTCAGAAATTACTCAGCAGTTCAGGGAATAATGATGATGAGAGTATTTCCATTCTACAGCAGATAGTTAACAGTTGTGAGACATGTCAGAAATACAGTAAACCTAAGCCCAAACCAGCTGTTGGTCTGCCACTGGCTTCCAAGTACAATGAAACAGTGGCTGTAGATCTACATGAGCTAGGACCAAGTGTGTGGTACCTTCACATAATCGACCACTTCACACGCTTCAGTGCTGGAAGCATTGTGAATACAAAGAAACCCAGTGAAATTGTCAAGCACTTCATTCATTCCTGGATAAGTGTGCATGGCCCTCCCAGAAATTGTACAGTGACAATGGAGGAGAATTCAATAATAATGAAATAAGAGAAATGGCAGAGAAATTCAACATGGAGGTAAAGACAACTGCTGCATACAGTCCATGGAGCAATGGACTTCTGGAGAGACATAATCAAACACTCACAGAGATAATGCTGAAAGTGAAGCAAGATAATGGATGTGACTGGAAAACAGCCCTAGATTGGGCTTTGATGGCAAAAAACTCCATGCACAATGTTCATGGCTACAGCCCATACCAACTAGTCTTCGGTCAGAACCCTAATCTTCCCTCTGTACTGGTTGACAGGCCACCAGCACTAGAAGGGACCAGTGTGAGTGCATGGGTGGGACAGCACCTTTCAGCACTACATGCAGCGAGAAAAAGCGTTCACTGAAGCAGAGTGCTCAGAGAGAATTCGCAGGGCTCTGCGTAAACAGCTTCGACCCACCGATGAGAAATGCGAAACTGGAAACAAAGTGTACTACAAGCGAGTTGACTGTCAAGAGTGGAAAGGACCGGGAGTAGTTATTGGCCAAGATGGCGTGGTGATATTTGTGAGGCATGGAGGCACCATTGTCAGGGTGCATCACTCAAGATTGAGGAAAGTAAATGATCAACAAGATAGAGGGGCTGTTGCTGAGAATCAGTCTCCTAATGAAAATGACAAAAGGACACAGTAACAGACGCCAAACTTACCAGATGTCGGATCAATGATATGGACACTGAAACTGACTCAGGAAATGGAGCAGAGACCTTCAACCATGACACAGATAATACTGTTGAGTGTTCAAATGAAGAAAACATTCAACAACAGCCACATGTGTTAAGACAGCACGGTTGTCCCAATCTGAAAACTGGACAAACTGTTAAATACATGGACAGAGAAAGTGGTATTCCACATACAGCAACCTTCATTGGACGAGCAGGAAAAGCAAAAGGAAAAAAACAGAACTGGTACAACTTGCAGTACTCTGAACCACGTACACTTTCTGGTACAACAGGGTCAGCTGACCTGTCACTTGTAGATAATCTCAGAATTGAACCAATGGAAAATCGAGAAACACAGAATGACATTCAAAATGATGATGTACTTGAAACAAAGGACGTGTCATTTGACTCAGCTAAGCTAGATGAGCTCAGTAATTGGAGGAAAAATGGAGTGTTTGAGGAAGTCAAAGACATTGGCCAAAAATGTGTCTCAACAAGGTGGGTGTGTACCCTTAAAGAATCCTTAACTGGAATAGTGCCTAAAGCACGTCTAGTGGCTAGAGGTTTTGAGGAGCTGGCTGCTAAAGAACTCCCAAAAGACTCATCGACATGCGCCTCAGAGTCACTCAGATTGCTGATGACTGTGATCTGCCAGAAAAAATTTAAACTTAATTCCATAGACATCAAATCTGCATGTTTGCAGGGAACAGAGCTGTCAAGAGATATTCACATCCGACCTCCGCCTGAAGCTAAGAGCGAAGGAACACTGTGGAAACTAAAAAAGTGTGTGTATGGCCTGGCAGATGCATCACTCTACTGGTACAACAAAGTCAAGGCAACAATGCTGAGTACAGGTTGAAAATGTCACAAGTGGATCCTGCAGTCTTCTATTGGCTTGATCAAGACTGCAATGTGACTGGAGTACTTGCCTGTCATGTTGATGACTTCATCTGGGGTGGCTCACAGACCTTTGCTACAACTGTGATTCCACACCTCAAAGCTGTTTTCCAGGTCGGCCGTGAGGAGCATGATACTTTTTGTTATGTTGGCATAGAGTTTATTACAGTTGATGGAACAATACTGATGCAACAGGAGAGCTATATCAAGAATCTTCAACCCATCCACATGGATTCTTCAAGAGCCGTACAAAGGAATTCCCCTCTCTGTGGAATTGAAGCTGATCAATTGAGGTCAAAGATAGGACAAATTCTATGGGTTGCTAGACAGAGTAGACCTGATGTAATGTTTGATGGTTGCAACTTGGCATCTAACACAAAACACGCCACTGTACAAACCATTCATGAGGCAAACAAAGTTGTTTGTAAACTGAAATCACAACAAGTGACTTTAAAGTTTCAGCATGTTGGAAAAAGATGACTCTCTGAAACTAGTTGTCTTCAGTGATGCTTCCTAGGGAACCTTACAGATGGAGGCACCCAAGGTGGACATCTAATCGTGTTAATGGGTGAAGGAGGAAGATTCTCACCTATCTGTTGGCAGTCAAAAAGGATCAGAAGGGTTGTCCGAAGCACACTTGCTGGAGAAACCCTTGCTCTTACGGATGGAATTGACAATGCTATCTTTCTTGCAACTCTGTACTCAGAGCTTACCACTGGTGAGACAAAATGGCACATTCTACCTGTAGTTTGTGTCACTGACAACTACTCCTTAGTTGATGCTGTCAAGTCAACCAAGTCTGTCACAGAGAAAAGACTTCGTCTTGAGATTAGCAGCATCAAGGAACTTATTCAAGCACAGAGAATCCAGCGGATTCTGTGGTCGACCACAAAGGAACAGCTTGCTGACTGTCTGACTAAAAAAGGAGCATCCGGTCTTGTGCTCCTACAGGCTCTCAGTAATGGAAAGTGGCAGCTTGAGTAATACAAATAAACACCTTGTCACACAACCCATCTGTAATGGGGAACTTGAATAATACTTGGACATTTAATTATGTTGTTTTATTTGCCTTTAAAGAAAAGTGGGAGATTGTTAAGTTCATGTTTTAAGTATCCCTATACTTCTGTTATTACGGGGCTATCACTCAGTTAAGAGTGCGCCTGCGTGTTGAGTCTTGTTCGTTAATTGACCTAGCCTTGAGTGGAATGGCTACCTTGTAGTGTGTTCATATGGTATAGTAAACCTTGTTAAACTGGAACCTTGTCGTTGTGTCATTTCGAGTTAACACTACCGTCATTGACTCAAATAAACAAATGGCTCAATGGAGTTGAATTTGGAGGCTTTGCTAACGCTCTCTGTCTCCCTGTGTTTGTATGGTACCAGGGCAGTGTGGATGGGAGCCACGCAGGGCTGAGGGGCCACAGCCGCACCAGCAGTAGCTTCAGCTTTACTAGCGGGGGCAGCACAGGCACTGAGGCCACCAGCCCAGACTCAGAGCGCCCGGCCCAGGCGCTACTCCGGGACTACGGTAAAGCTAGTCCATTAAATTATAACTAGCTAGCTTTAGTACGATAACCATTACTATGATAACTGATTGTAGCCACATCACAGACTACAATAAGGGCTTACTACATGCTAACTAGCTAGCGATGGCACAATTGCTGTATCTACCAGTTACTATGATAACCGATTGTAACCAATAGCCATTTTCACACGCAGGCTGCGTTAACGCTAGGCATGCTATGTATTGTTTAGCACGATAGCCATTACTACAATAATTTTATTTAGCCTATTAATTTCACTCAGATGTTGAATGTTGTTGCTGTTTCCATTCACTAGTACTGACACCTGGTCAATGTTCTAGAAATGCAACTGTCTCAATTAACAACACTGTATTTGTCCATAGCCAACGTGGTGAAAGTCATATACAGAGTTAAAAAGCGCTGGGTAAAAATTATCTGTATGTGATGCAAGTACTACGCTTGTTTGCCGTGATGCTGTGCTACTTGTCTTGAGCTGGAAAAGACTATCCCTCAACACTATATTTGATCTGACAACATGTGCTCTTAAAAAGTCATTTATTTTTTCCTACTGTGTGAATTCTGTTTTCACCTGTTGAGTTTAACGCTTTCTTCCAGTTTCACACTGCATCTGATATTTCACATGATTAGTTCTTTACTTCTGTGTTATGGAAGGCTGCCACATGATCAGATCTTATTGAGGTCATTATTCAGATCATGAGTAATGGGGTGGTCCATCTGTGGTGGTGGTGGTGTTTTGGGGTTTACATCCTCTAGCTTTTACAGATACTGCGGCAGGCCTCCTGGTGCGCAGCATACACCTGGTCACCCAGAGGCTCAACTCCCTGTGGAGGTCTGACATGAGCATCTCATTGGCCGCCCTGGAGCTGCTGGCTGGCCTGGCCAAGGTGACACCACAACGACGCACGCTTAGACCTAACTACACTAAACTAGACCTAACTACACTAAACTAGACTAGACCTAACTACACTAAACTAAACTAGACCTAACTACACTACACCTAACTACTGTACACTATCCTAACACAAGCTAGACCTTACTTCAAGATGGAGTTGGTGTATACTGAACTTCAATATACTCCAACTTTCCTTTCCCATCCCTAACCTAACCTAAGTACCCAAAGACATCCCAGCTTTAACCTGACTTAACAAACACCGGCCCTAACTTCACTACACCACCCCAACACAACCTACCTTCACTACATATAAATCCATTATATTGTTATCACCACTGCACATGCTGAGACTTAACACCAGTCCACCACACCAGACCCAGCCACTACCCAACTTCCACCCAGCTGTAAAACACTCTTCTGCAAGGGATAACCCTTAATAAAAAGATAACACATTGAAAAGGAGTGCATTAAGGCTAAGCATCTACCCAACCACTGTAAATGCTGTAAGTGTGTTTCTGGCTCTGTGTCCTCAGGTGAAGGCGTGTGTGGACTCTGCGGACCGTGAGCGTGCCGTCAGCTCAGTGTGTGGTTACATCGTGTACCAATGCAGCCGGCCGGCCCCCCTTCACTCCAGAGACCTCCACTCCATGATCGTAGCAGCCTTCCAGTGTCTGTGTGTGTGGCTGACCGAGCACCCAGACATGCTGGATGAGAAGGTAGGTCACCTCAGTCTAGACTGGATTCCAAACCAGATTGTAAAATTATTTAGCAGATGACCATATGCCATCTGGACAGTAGAGTGGGAAAAAAGTGCTCGTCTTTCTTGCACTCACACCTGCACTGATTCAGCTGATAGCAGCTGTTTTAAAGGAGGGTCTCCTTGTGTTATGAAACCAATAAGTTGCCTGCTAATATTGGTACCCTCGCTAATTCTAGGGGTCTGTAACCTGATTTAAGGTGTGTGTGAGAAATGTGCCCAGGAGACTGCAACCTTACCTCAGGTCCAGAGCCAGCTAGCCAAGCGTATTATTGTTTGTTCAAAATACATATATACTAAAAAGGACATGTCCAAAACTAAGGATTCAACCCAAAACCAAAGGCCACATGGCCACCAAGAAAATAAAAACCTGCAGCCTCCTGGCTCTGCAAGTTTGCGCACTAATTGTCTCACCATTGCCTCCACCTGTGGGCTTAATAAGGCTTAACCCCCGCCACTGACCTGGTTGGTGCTGCCACCTGGGTATGGTGTGTGGAAGTGTGTTGCCTAACTGTGCTAACACTAAACTACCCACCATGTCATAAGTATAACACTTGCAATACCTGAGATATGTGGTTGTTTTTCCCCTACTTAACCTAGTTGGATGCACTTACTGTAAGTAGCTCTGGATAAGAGGTTCTGCTAAATGACTAAGATGGAAAAAGGTGTCATAACTAAACATTTACACTGTAAAAGGGCTTTGGCAGTAGGTCTACACTAATCCATTGTTTTTTCAAAAGCAATAGGCCAAATGGCGATATGCTTTGTGTTACAGTGGATTTTAGAGTAGACTAACTTTTTGTATACCCGACCGTTCAAAAGTTTGGGGTCACTTAGAAATGCCCTTATTTTCCATGAAAACATACATGAAATGAGTTGCAAAAATGAATAGGAAATATAGTTGACTATTTTTTATTGAAATAATAGTGTCCTTCAAACTTCGCTTTCGTCAAAGAATCCTCCATTTGCAGCAATTACAGCCTTGCAGACCTTTTGGCATTCTAGTTGTCAATTTGTTGAGGTAATGTGAAGAGATTTCACCCCATGCTTCCTAAAGCACCTCCCACAAGTTGGATTGGCTTGATGGGCACTTCTTACGTACCATACGGTCAAGCTGCTCCCACAACAGCTCAATAGGGTTGAGATTCACACTGTATTTCTGATCCATTTGATGTTATTTTAATGGACAAAAAATGAGCTTTTCTTGAAAAAAAACAAGGACATTTCTAAGTGACCCCAAACTTTTTGAGCGGAAGTGTATGTGGAGTTAAATATGTGTAGCGTGATGCCTGTGTTTGACGTGCGTCTCCGTCAGGACTGTCTGATGGAGGTACTGGAGATCGTAGAGCTGGGTATCTCAGGCAGCAAGTCCAAACAGGAGCAGGAGGTGAGACACAAGGGAGAGAAGGAGCACAACCCCGCCTCCATGAGGGTCAAGGATGCAGCAGAGGCCACCCTCTCCTGGTGAGGCTCTAAATCCAGCACAATGCACTAAACACCTTGGTTGTGTTCATTAGACACCAACTGGAAGGAAACTGGTTGCAGAGTTGGACTACCCAGACTTGTCCAATAAGAAATGCAGATTTTTGTTCTCCGTTTCAAAAGGTTTTGCTACAGTGTGCTCAAATAAAAAACGACACTGCATTTATGCTCAGAATTACACATGGTCCATTAATAACTAATAAAACAAATTACTAATGTTTATTGGTCCCATCTAGGGATCAGTCTAGACTCTTTGAAACCACTGTGTCTGTATCTGTCCCCCCTCTCCCTCTCTTTTTGTTGTCCAGTATTATGCAGGTCCTGGGGGCCTTCCCATCCCCAAGCGGCCCGGCCTCTACCTGCAGCCTGCTAAACGAGGACACTCTGATCCGGTACGCCCGTCTCAGTGCCACGGGGCCCAGCAACTTCCGCTACTTTGTCCTGGACAACTCAGTCATCCTGGCAATGCTGGAGCAGCCACTGGGCAATGAGCAGAGTGAGTGTGTGGTGTGTAAAACCGTTTTCTAAAGCAATAATTCACTTGGGTTATGATTTACTGTGGTACTAGCACGATTGTGGTAGTAGACGGTACGAGGCGAAGACCACAGCGCAGCCTTGTTTATAACCACAATAAGTCACCCCCCCCCTCATGTATTATTGCTTTAGTAACATTGTCCTTTATGATATTGATGATTCTTGTTGTTCTTTATATTTATTTACAGTTTGTAATATTGTTGTATTTGATGTTTGTGTTGCTCAATTGGACTCATCTTGTAAAGTGAACAGTTAAGTACTGCGACTGATACATAAATGCAAATAGGATAGTGTCTTATGACAGTGAGTAGGCGGCTAGTCAGGCGGCCATTTTGGCTCAAACTAGTAGTTGGTTTCCACTTTCACTGGGAGCCCGGTGTAACTGCTTCTGCTGTCTTTTCAGACCCGAGCCCGTCAGTGACGGTCCTGATCCGGGGCATGGCCGGCCGACACGCTTGGACTATGCAACTCTTCCACCAGCCCAGAGGAGCACGGGCCAACCAGAGGGTGAGAGGAGTTGGCCCACTGTGCCACCTTGGTCTGCCAGTTAGACACACTCACTCCGTACTGTGCTGGTGCTGATATTGTTGCAGTACGGCTCAGCTCAGTAACAGTATTGGAGGATCTCTTGCACACAAGTATTATTATGTAAGGTGGCCATCTATTCAAATAGGGAAATGTTAGTTTAGTATGCTAGCAGTTCTATTGCTAATGGATCCAACTCCAGCACCACTAATGGAGCCAACAGCAGAATAGAGGCCTTCACCATGAGCAGGCACCATCTGAAGCGGTCAAGATTAGAGACTACTCTCCTTTTTTTGTCTATATACTGCACGCAGTGAATGTGTACAAGACAGCCTAACTAATAATACAAACTTGATTGTGTGTGTGCGCACAGTTGAAGTCGGAAGTTTACATACACTTTAGCCAAATACATTTAAACTCAGTTTTTCACAATTCCTGACATTTTTAATCCTAGTAAAAGTTCCCTGTTTTAGGTCAGTTAGGGTCACCACTTTATTTTAAGAATGTGAAATGTCAGAATAATAGTAGAGAGAATTATTTGTTTCAGCTTTTATTTCGTTCATCACATTCCCAGTGGGTCAGAAGTTTACATACATTCAATTAGTATTTGGTAGCATTGCCTTTAAATTGTTTAACTTGGGTCAAATGTTTCGGGTAGCCTTCCACAAGCTTCCCACAATAAGTTGGGGGAATTTTGGTCCATTCCTCCTGACAGAGCTGGTGTAACTGAGTCAGGTTTGTAAGCCTCCTTGCACGCACACGCTTTTTCAGTTCTGCCCACACATTTTCTAGAGGATTGAGGTCAGGGCTTTGTGATGGCCACTCCAATACCATGACTTTGTTGTCCTTAAGCCATTTTGCCACAACTTTGGAAGTATGCTTGGGGTCATTGTCCATTTGCGACCAAGCTTTAACTTCCTGACTGATGTCTTGAGATGTTGCTTCAATATATCCACATAATTTTCCTTCCTCATGATGCCATCTATTTTGTGAAGTGCACCAGTCCCTTCTGCAGCAAAGGACCCCCACAACATGATGCTGCCACCCCTGTGCTTCGCGGTTGGGATGGTGTTCTTCGGCTTGCAAGCCTCCCCCTTTTCCTCCAAACATATGATGGTCATTATGGCCAAACAGTTCTATTTTTGTTTCATCAGACCAGAGGACATTTCTCCAAAAAGTACAATCTTTGTCCCCATGTGCAGTTGCAAACCGTAGTTTGGCTTTTTTATGGCGGTTTTGGAGCAGTGGTTTCTTCCTTGCTGAGCGGCCTTTCAGGTTATGTTGATATAGGACTCGTTTTACTGTGGATATAGATACTTTTGTACCTGTTTCCTGCAGCATCTTCACAAGGTCCTTTGCTGTTGTTCTGGGATTGATTTTCACTTTTCGCACCAAAGTACGTATATCTCTTGGAGACAGAAAGCGTCTCCTTTCTGAGTGGTATGATGGCTGCGTGGTCCCATGGTGTTTATACTTGCATACTATTGTTTGTACAGATGAACGTGGTACCTTCAGGCGTTTTGGAAATTTCTCCCAAGGATGGGACGTGTGTGTGTGTACACACACACACACACACACACACACAGTGCTTTGCAAAAGTATTCATCCCCCTTGGAGTTTTCCTATTTTGTTTCATTACAACCTGTAGTTTAAATAGATTTTTATTTGGATTTCATGTAATGGATATACACAAAATAGTCCAAATTGGTGATGTGAAATATTTTTTTAAAATGGAAAAGTGGTGTGTGCATATGTATTCACCCCCTTTGCTATGAAGCCCCTAAATAAGATCTGGTGCAACCAATTACCTTCAGAAGTCACATAATTAGTTAGATTGCACACAGATAGACTTTATTTAAGTGTCACATGATCTGTCACATGATCTCAGTGTATATACATATATACACCAGTTCTGAAAGGCCCCAGAGTCTGCAACACCACTAAGCAAGGGGCACCACCAAGCAAGCGGCACCATGAAGGCCAAGGAGCTCTCCAAACAGGTCAGGGACAAAGTTGTGGAGAAGTACAGATCAGGGTCGGGTTACAAAAAAATATCTGAAACTTTGAACGTCCCCAAAAATATGGAAGAAGGTACTCTGGTCAGATGAGACAAAATGTTTGCTTTTTGGCCATCAAGGAAAATGCTATGTCTGGCACAAACCCAACACCTCTCATCACCCCGAGAACAACATCCCCACAGTGAAGCATGGTGGTGGCGGCAGCATCATGCTGTGGTGATGTTTTTCATCAGCAGGGACTGGGAAACTGGTCAGAATTGAAGGAATAATGGATGCGCTAAATTCTTGAGGGAAACCTGTTTCAGTCTTCCAGAGTTTGAGACTGGGACAGAGATTCACCTTCCAGCAGGACAATGACCCTAAGCATACTGCTAAAGCAGCACTCAAGTAGTTTAAGGGAAAACATTTAAATGTCTTAAAATGGCCTAGTCAAAGCCCAGACCTCAATCCAATTGAGAATCTGTGGTAAAACTTAAATATTGCTCTGCACCAGCGGAACCCACCCAACTTGAAGGAGCTGGAGCAGTTTTGCCTTGAAGAATGGGCAAAAATCCCAGTGGCTAGATGTGCCAAGCTTATAGAGACATACCCCAAGAGACATGCAGCTAACAAACTATAGTTTTGGCAAGTCGGTTAGGACATCTACTTTGTGCATGACACAAGTCATTTTTCCAACAATTGTTTACAGACAGATTATTTCACTTATAATTCACTCACCCCTGTTGAGACAAAACCGCGACTCGTCAGTGAAGAGCACTTTTTGCCAGTCTTGTCTGGTCCAGCGACGTTGTTGCCGGTGATGTCTGGTGAGGACCTGCCTTACAACAGGCCTACAAGCCCTCAGTCCAGCCTCTCTCAGCCTATTGCGGACAGTCTGAACACTGATGGAGGGATTGTGCGTTCCTGGTGTAACTCGGGCAGTTGTTGTTGCCATCTTGTACCTGTCCCGCAGGTGTGATGTTTG
Source organism: Brachymystax lenok tsinlingensis (assembly GCA_030435695.1). Lineage (NCBI taxonomy): Eukaryota > Metazoa > Chordata > Actinopteri > Salmoniformes > Salmonidae > Brachymystax > Brachymystax lenok. Next base: position 32,823,721 of record CM059802.1, on the reverse strand, counting down.
GCTGTACTGATCCTGTGCAGGTGTTGTTACACGTGGTCTGCTACTGCGAGGACGATTAGCTGTCCGTCCTGTCTCCCTGTAGCGCTGTCTTATGCGTCTCACAGTACGGACATTACAATTTATTGCCCTGGCCACATCTGCAGTCCTCATGCCTCCTTGCAGCATGCCTAAGGCACGTTCAAGCAGATGAGCAGGGACTGTGGGCATCTTTCTTTTGGTGATTTTCAGAGTCCGTAGAAAGGCCTCTTTAGTGTCCTAAGTTTTCATAACTGTGACCTTAATTGCCTACCGTCTGTAAGCTGTTAGTGTTTTAACGACCATTCCACAGGTGCATGTTCATAATTTTTTTATGGTTAATTGTACAAGCATGGGAAACTGTGTTTAAACCCTTATACAATGAAGATCTGTGAAGTTATTTGGATTTTTACAAATTATCTTTGAAAGACAGGATCCTGAAAAAGGGACGTTTCTTTTTTTGCTGAGTTATAGATAGATGTGTATATATAGTTATAGATATATATATCTCTATCTCTGTGTGTGTGTGTGTGTATATATATGTATAGTTATAGATAGATATAAATAAAAGTGATTATTTAAGTGTTTGAGTTTTGTTGTGGTAGCTGTTTACACCAGCAGTTAATACTAAACAGTAAAGAATACACCACTGTTATTAATACTAACACAAATGTATATAATAATTCCTTCCTCTCTTTCTCTCCTACAGCAGGTGTTTGTTCCTGAGGGCCGCCCGTTGCCGAACAACGACGTGGGGATTCGCTACAACGTCAAGCAGAGGCCCTTCCCTGAGGAGGTGGACAAGATCCCCCTGGTCAAAGCCGACGTCAGCATCCCAGACCTGGACGACATCGTTAACAAAGAGGTGAAGGACCGAACCGCACCATGACCCCAATAGTTAGGATGCCATAGGGTCAAGTGTCAAAACACTTGATAATCCTACTTTTCTTATCCTCTCCTTGACGACTAACAATTTGAAAGTACCTTGATAGGTTTTCATATTAGTTATTTCACCTATCCTGTTCTTTCAACTATCCATGGTCATGAAGGAAAGAATGCAAGTAGTGGAGGGTAGTTGAGTGTATTCGAACACAGCCCTCATCACTGCTTAAAATAAACTATTTCTAAGGTGAATTACTTTTTAAGAAAATCTTTGGCACAGAGCATAAAGAGAGTAAAAGGTGTTACCCAGGCTTTATGGAGACTTAATATTATTTGGATATATTGTTATTGTGGAATCAAGTGTCTTCTATGAACTGACAGGATGAAGCGAGTGTGACATACACACTGAAGAAAAATCACACACACGTGAGTTGTCCCATCTTTCAGGAGTCTGAGGCGGGTCAAAGGTTAACCAGATCACTGATGGGATGAAAAGGTGGAAAATTGATATAATAGAGCCCTCAGTAACCCAGATTAGATAATTAGGGAGTAACAACAATGTGAGTATTCTCCAAGCCAGAACACTGTGTTGTTTTGCCTTAACTATGCCACTAAGATATTAATAGAGCCCTTAGACTAACATTGATCTGTTCTTGATTGCAGTGGTTGTGGTAGAGATAGATAGGTTGTGGCAGAACTTGGTTTAATTACATTGTTTAAGATTATAGGGTGGGTACAGTCTCCGGTACATACACTAATATATTTACAAACCTTATACAACGTGAGGTTTGAGTGTGGATTGGGGTCAATTCCATTTAAATTGTGACTCACTATCGGGATTCGGTCTTATGTAGCAAAATTTTAAATTGTTTTTTACATTGGATAAAAGTAGAGACTCAGAGCTACAAAATGGTATATCATACACTGCATTTTTGAGGAACAATGGTAAAGTAATTCTGCTTTGAAAGTTGATCAACTTGTAAACTCACTTTTGAGAAAATAGCCTTTGAATGTTTTGGTGTCTAGTGAAAAGCTCTTTGTCTATACCCATTCAGAATTGTTCACACCCTCTTAAGCTTTAGCCCCACCCATCTCGTTTCGCTCTCGGAGTGTTCAGAGCGCATACTTGATGCTCTGGCCGATGATTTGTTTACGTCTGGATAACATGAAAACAGCCGCTCTGCTGGCAACAATTTCATTATGCTATTTTGCAGACTTTTACTGACCACGGCCATATTCAACAGGTGTTGTACACTTTAGCCTAAGACATGTAGCTAGCTAGCTAGGTAACCAATGAACCTAGCTAGGTAAACAACGTGTAAGATCACACACGTAACGTTAGCTAACGAGCGAGCCAGCTAACGTTAGCTAGTTAAACCACAATGAACACAGTGGCAAATCATGTTGTTACTACCCTGCATGAATATGCTGGGAGCTAACCAACCAAGTTCAATGTTTCCTAGCTAACATTAGGCTCTAACTAGAAAAGCACACTGCTCTGGGATACGAATAATGTCACCTAGGGGAGCCAGCCAGCTAACATTAGCTAGCTAGCTAACAATACACTTTAGCTTGAAATGAAACCACTTTCTGTCAAAATTAGAAACGTGTAATATCTGAAAAAGTACCTAGCTAATGCTAGACTATCTTACCTGTATACATCATCATGCATGATGGATGCGTCTCCGTGTCACGAATGCCATGCCACAGTTGCCTTTAGTTTAAAGATGTAATCCGGAGACTAGTGTTTTCTCCATCTCTTTAGCTATCATACTCTAATTCCACTGATTTCAAAACTTGCCTTTTTTCTGTGGCTTAACCAACAAGGCTCATAATTTAAATATTTTATTCGTATTTACAGACGGCATACAAGTTTGCTATTAAGACACATCAAAGTTCACATGTTTGAGAAGGCATTTCTGACAAACGCATTTTGATTAAAAAAAATATAAACTTTTTTTTTACGTTCAAACGGCTCTCCTGTAAAGTCATGACTTGCGATCGGGTCAAAATTCAGTTAAGACATTTTGTTTTATAGGAATTTCAGTTTACTTCCTGAATTTAAATCCAATTTAACCAAACCCTGGTGAGTGCTTTGCATCCTTATAGTTGCCTCCAGTCACACAAACTTGACCTTGCTTGTCCTCCTCTCAGCTGGAGATGCAGCATGACAGGCTGCGCAGCATGATGACCAAGCAGATTGAGTATGAGTGTTCCCTGGAGCGCCACAGCGAGGACGTCTGGAGTTCCAAGTCATTCCCAGACCCCCTGACTGACTGCAAACCCCCTCCGCCCGCCCAGGAGTTCCAGACGGCCCGCCTCTTCCTCTCTCACTTCGGCTTCCTATCTCTAGAGGCACTGAAGGTTTGGAACTGTAGGGGTTTGAACTCTTGCGACTATTCTATTTGTTTCATGGTGCCAGGCAAAGTTTGTCATTGGTTCGGGACACTATTTAGTCAGTGGTTGGCCACTGTTGTTTATGGAAAATGTTATAATTTACCTAAATTCTATGTTTCGTTTCTCTGCCTAGCCTTCTGTCAGCTACCGTCTTGCCTTCACCTGTCGCAAAATCCAGTTTCTGGGTTTGATTGAAAAAGGGCCATAGCTCTAAAGCATGGCCTGTTCACGTTGTACTGATTCTCTTACTTCAGGAACCGGGCAACAGCCGTTTACCCCCTCACCTCATCGGACTGGAGTCCTCAATGCCAGGGTTCTTCGATGACATTGCCTACTTGGACCTTTTGCCATGCCGACCTTTTGACACAGTCTTTGTGTTCTACGTGAGGGCGGGACAGAAAACCAGCCACGAGGTGAGAACATTACTTTGATTAATTTTCTCATGCCAGTTTACACTGTATGTTTGTATTTCGATCTCACTGATTGATCCACTGTGTTATGCATTGTGATTGGTAGATCCTGATCCACTGTGTGAAATTAAGCATTGTGATTGGTTGATCTTGATCCACTGTGTGAATGATGCATTGTAATTGAAAGATCCTGAGGAACGTGGAAACGTCGTCCAGTGTCCAGCCCCACTTCCTGGAGTTCCTGCTGTCTCTGGGCTGGCCCGTGGATGTGGGCCGGCACCCCGGCTGGACCGGACACCTGGACACCAGTTGGTCCCTTAACTCCTGCAACAGCGACAACGACTCACAACAGATAGGTGAGCCACCCACCCCAGGGGTCGTATTCATAACTGGCATGGAACCCAGATTATTGGTGCACCTCAGGGGATTAGCTCTGAATGCTAAAACATGTCCATGGGTCTCAGGAAAAAGTTTAAAGATGAAGATCAGGGCCTATATTGTGAGTGTGACACATTCACCACTGAAGGTGTTAGCTCGCTGAGCTAAATCCAGGGCAATGTCTTGGTTGACTCAGGCTATAGATACAGCATAATAAAGATTATTATTGTAATTCTATGTCTCGATCAGGGTGAAAAGGTAATGCTTCATAAAGCCAGGGCAATGTCTTGGTTGACTCATGCTATAGATACAGCATAATAAAGATTATTATTGTAATTCTATGTCTCGGTCAGGGTGAAAAGGTAATGCTTCATAAAGCCAGGGTGATAGCCAAAGGATGTCTTGGTTAGCCCGGGGCCATAGTACACATTTTCTTATTCTAGTTCTATATCTTAGACAAGGTAAATATGTAATGTTTCATATTTTTGCTCTGTCCCCATAGAGGAGGCAGCTACACCGGAGGACACGGGGGGTTCTGTATTCAACGGGGAGAAGAAGGTGCTCTACTACGCCGACGCCCTGACTGAGATCGCCTTTGTCGTTCCGTCGCTGATAGACTCCGGTCAGCATTTACAAATGCTCGTATTTTGTATTTAGGTTGTATTTTTATTTTGTCTTAAAGGGACGTTAGTTTGTCAGATGTTTTCAGACCTCGAAAGTACTCTGTCAAGATGAATCCACTTACCAATTCCATTCATTTTGGATTGTGGCAGAACAGATGGCCTGGGACGTGGTCGTATGTTAATGGTAGATCCCTTTTGAAGTGTAAAACATCTGACAAACTTTTTTCATTTTTTGTGTGTAATGCCTTTTTAATGCAGCCTATGTGAAGATACAGTTTTGCCCATCCCTGGGTGGCTGATAGCGGTTTTTGTGTTTACAGAGGATTCCTCGGTGCACAGTGACTCTACAGTGGAGGCGGACACACACACAGACCTCCTGCCTAGTTTACTAAAACAACCCAAGCTAACACTGGAGCTCTTCCCCAACCACTCAGACAACCTAGCAGCTTCCCAAAGGGTAATTAACCCACAATCCTACATTGATAATAATATATACCATTTAGCAGACACTTTTATCCAAAGCGACTTAGTCATCTGTGCATATGTTTTACGCCATGCTCTACCAACTGAGAGGACAGATTCAACAGGGTTTTCGTAGTGGCATGAAGCATCAAGTCTAAGATTTGTCCTGTTTTTTTTCTGTTCTGTTGATAAATATTTTTTTTGCCTAGATAGCCAAAAAATAATTTAAGACTTAAAGGCCCAGTGCAGTCAAAAACGTGTTTTTTTCTGTGTTTTATATATATTTCTACACTGTGGTTGCAATAATACTGTGAAATTGGGAAAATAATGATAATGTCCTTTTAGTATTAGAGTTATTTGGGGAAAAAAACACCCTAAATTTCAGCCTGTTTTGGTGGGATTGAGTTTTGGCCTGCCTGGTGCCATCACCAGGTGGTAAATTAGTTAATAGACTGATGAGAAAGAGCTCCAAACCTCTCTGCCAATAACAGCTCGTTTTTAGTTTTCCCCTCACCGCTTAGACCACTCCCAGACAGTCCTAGCAAAATTCTTGCTTGAGAAATGGCTCTTTGCTAAGAATACATTTTTGTTTCCTTTTGACCATTTTAATTGAAAACAATAACATTAAGGTACTTAATTGTTACCCAGAAATGATTTGATATTGAGATAAAAATGGCTGCGTTGGACCTTTTTAAACTTATGCATTGGATACAGTTCACGTATTTGAATGTTGGTTTCTTGCATTCTTTTCAGGAATAGATTAAATCTCAGGGTATCTCAACACCCCTATGCCTGTGTATTGACATCTCTCTCTGTCTCTGGTCTCTTCTCTCCTCTAGCAGAGTTCTATGGTGAAGACTAAGAGGCCTTCCACAGGAAAGACTGCCCCTCCCCTGGGGCCTGAGACTAAGGTGCTAGTGGTCTGGGTGGAGCGCTACGATGACATTGGTAAACAATCTCCGATAACTTCCCCTAAAAACAACTGTGTGGCCCCTAGTACAGTTTCACTTTACGTCATCATGGCTCTGTGTCATTTCTGATGTCTGTCCTTGTACAATGTTATGAGACCACTCATTATTTTTTTTACTGTTCCGTTAGGACCTGCCTTTGAAAGTGAAAAACCAAAGTGAGAAACTGTTGAAGGTGTTTCCCCTCAAATGGCCCTGTTGTTTTTCTCTAGAGAACTTCCCTCTGTCTGATCTCTTGGCGGAAACCGGCACTGGTTTGGAGGCGAACAACAGCACTTCCTGCAGGTAGGCTACTAAGGCCCACGCCCAACCAAACACTTATCTTTATTTTACTAGGCAAATCAGTTAAGAACAAATTCTTATTTTCAATGACGGCCTAGGAACAGTGGGTTAACTGCCTGTTCAGGGGCAGAACGACAGATTTGTACCTTGTCAGCTCTGGGATTTCGGTTACTAGTCTAACGCTCTAACCACTAGGCTACCCTACCGCCATTAGGCTAAAACTAAACACTTACTCAAGCTTAATTTACAATAGTTTTTGGTAAGTGTTTCAATATTGTGTAAAATTAAAGTTAGGCCACTCTAAAATCCACTGTGTCACATTTTCAGTAGGTTAGTTTATATCACACTGTAATAGTGAAGACCAAGTCTCATATTTCCTGTTGAATAGAATGGAAATGTCATATCCTTCAAACCCCACCGCTCTCTCTCTGCACCTCTTTCCCTCCTCCACTTCAACTCTCCCCCTCTTCAGGTCTGGGCTCCTGGAGAAGGACATGCCCCTGATCTTCATCCACCCCCTAAGGACGGGTCTGTTCCGGGTCAGGCTCCACGGGGCCATGGGCAAGTTCAACATGGTCATCCCCCTGGTGGATGGCATGGTGGTCAGCCGCAGAGCACTAGGTGATCAAACCATCTATGTTTCTCTAATCTCTCATTTCTCTCTCTGTTTCTCTCTCTTTCTACCGCTAGATTAATTTCTTCTGTCTGGCTTATAGTCATTTATGTTATGTTTCCTTCTATACCCATTGCCCTCAGACTCTCCTTAGTTGATGTTATCAAGTCAACCAAACACTGACATGTGTTGGCGGTTTTGTCATCCTGCCCCCAGGATATTACAAACTACAAATATGACAAAATTCCACTCCTATTTTGTTTGGCTCATTATGTCACATTCTGCTTGCTGTTTTCTCCCAGGGTTTCTGGTGCGCCAGACAGTCATCAACGTGTGCCGGCGGAAGCGACTGGAGAGCGAGACGTACAGCCCGCCGCACGTGCGGCGCAAGCAGAAGATTGCAGACGTCGTGCACCGCTACCGCAACAAGCAGCTGGAGCCCGAGTTCTACACCTCACTCTTCCAAGACGTGGGGAAGGGGAGGCCTATTCACCTTTGACCTCCCACCTCCCTTTGAAAAACACTAACAGACACACACTCTCTCACACACTCACACACACACACAGCCCCAGATTCTCTATATTTATACAGGTCTATTTTGTTATTTATGTCAAACGCTGCCATTGACGTCGAGAGCAGTGTCAAAAAATTGTTACCAGGTGCAAGCAGTACATTTGTAGTACGAACACATCTGAGCCTGTGTTTTTGGTGGCTACTAAGCCCCAGTTAAGCTCTGGCATTGAAAATATACTGCACATCCTTATCAGTCTACTCTATGCTTTGTGGCACCAGTTTCTGACGCTCTATAATTTGCAATAGAATAGTCTACTTTTGGTCTTTTTTTTTTATATTGTGATGAAGAGTGAACAACGTTATTGGCCTTTTAATCCTCCATTTTAGAGTTTCTGTTTCTTAATGAAGATGTAGATGGACCAGACTCCTAATATAGGTTTACATTTGACATGTATCATATCGACACAGCCGGGGAGAGGAAGGAGAGACTCTGGGATTTGGATGCAATTTTTGGGGCCGATACGGTGCGGGTGGTTGTGGTGAGAGATTTGGTGAACTGCAGTTGGATCAAGACATTTTACACGATGGATCCATATATTACTTTGAAAGTGTTTACATCTCGTCTAATATCAATCGGTTCAAGTATTCTCTCATGTATCTGTCAAGTCTTCCATGTCATTGAGAAAATGGAGTTGAACATTGCAGCAATATTAGGCATTGGTCAGCTTAGTTACTGAGTCTCACAACATGGAAAAATAAGCAAAGACATTTAATGGGGTACTTCACCCCCTTATCTAAATTCTTCTGTTTTCGTACTACTTTTAAGATGTGGTGGTGAACTATCCCTTTAATGTTGGTCAGCTGCTAACTGAGAGATTGCATAGATATTGTTCTTAGACCAGTATCATTCTTTCCAGCACTGAACCATTTTAACCTATAGGTCAGATTGCATTGTTTGTGTGAGACTGCAGATGTAAACATTGCATCTGAGGTGTTTCTGCTCTCGTCTGCAAGTCTAATCAGATCAGTCACTCCATCCCACGCAAAGGCATGTCTATACTGTATGCATGATGCAACACATGTAAGTGATGGAAGACGTGCATACGGTTGTTCTCCTTTCTGAAGAAGGCACACTTTTTGTCAGATGTTGTCTAGGCATTGCTCTTCTTTATCAGAAATGCATCTCCTTGTGTACTGAGAAAAGTTGTTGGTCTCTTTGAATGTGTGAGATTGTCTCAAGATCTATTTTGTTTTTTGATGCGTCTTCTAAATCAAAACGTTATGCGGAAATACACTTTGTCTCATTGGATGGCAAGTTGACTGATAGGCTAGTTGTAATAAGGAAAGGTCAAGTACAGTTACATGTGATTAGGAATCAGAAAATTAACAGATTTTCATATTCACCTCAAATGTACTATTTTATTCCGTCTATCTAATTGTGAGTTTACTTTGCTTATTGCAATTGGTTTACTGATTTTTGTTTACTTACTGTGCTTTTAAAAGCCCTGAAGCGAACCCTTTACTGTCTGCCTGTAATAATGTGTATTTATTTATGGCAATGATTGAAAAGGATAAACCTCCAAACATATTTATTTGATCTTTAGTCTTTATGCACTGAGCACATATTTTTTATATATGTGCTTTTTAGTATATTTCCAAACTGCAGACCACTGTAAAAAAAAAATATATATATATATATATATTTCTTTTTTTTTACAGTGGTCTGCAGTTTGGAAATATACTCAAGGAAGAGTTTTATCTTGTGAAATGTAAATGACGAAAAGACTTAGGGTCTATTTTAACAAACCTAACGCAATGGGGCGGTAGCACTCTAGGTCCAGGGGTGTGTCAGAAATATTTTAGCTATTTTCACAGTGGGAATTATGGGCACAGTAGCTGGCGGTGGTGCGAAAAGGCTGGGTTTTGATGAATAAATAAGTTATAGATGTGTTGATGTGTGCTCCATGGCTAAATATGTGGTTGCTTCAAGTTGTGTATTTACTTTATTTTGTTATCCACTCCAATTGGACATGCCAGACGTTGTCAAAAAGCAAGATTCAATTTACTATTGATAAGACCCAAAAAGACTGAATAATACTCATCAATTTCTAATACAAACAAAACAACTTGTTTTAAAAAGGCTATGTCTAAATCCAGTTACAGGCACCAATTAGTCCCTGTGGGCATATAATATTCAGACAATGTAGACAATGGGGGATTTTACACACATACACACTTTTCACAGGAGCTGGAAAAATATTTGAATAGATATGTATTTGTCTGAAATAGACCCCTTAGTCTATGACATGTTTAATCTATCATTTAATTAGATGTTTTACTTTTTGATGGTTTTATAAATGTATGTGCTTTTGCACATAGCCTACCTTTTTTTTGTTAAGGAAAACAAGTATGGAATATTAATTAATCAAAGCAATTGCATACAATCAATAGCTAACCTTATCCTGAATTACTTATTTGTCATTTGGTAATATTTAAAAACTTGTGTTGTACAGAAAGGAAGAATTATATGTAAAATATAAGAACTTGTGAGGTTTGTCTGTTGCAGTCCTCTTTTAGAAAGGCAAAAACAAAATGTATGTATGTATGTATGCAACTGTCTGGGAGAATCACAGTGGATAATGAATGTAACCTGCATTGATTAAAACTTTGCTTTTCATTTATTCCTTTTGATCCCCAACCTTTGTTTACATGGTGTCTAAGGAATAAAGTTGAATCACACTTTTTAACGTTCTCTGAATCTGTGGATTGTTGTATGAGTTTGATGCTGTGCTAAGAATGAGTCCACTAGAGGTCCCCTTAGGCTGACATTTCTAAATCGGACACTGTTGGTGTTCAACTACAGTGCTCGAGTCCGTTGGAACTTGGTGGTAGAAAATTGTTTCTCAGACCCTTTTTATAATAATGACAGTTCTAAAATATTACATTGTATCCATAAAACAGTCTTCATTTTGCAGCCTGTTCCATTGACTTGTCCATCAATTGTTCAATAGGCCTGGTTTGTGCCATGCGTAAAGTAAAAATAAGTAGGCAGCCTTATTGAAATGACTGGGCATATGTATTTAATTAAGATGTGCAGAATTTATTATTTGATATTGAACATAATTAAATTCGTTATAACTTCAAGACGATCCCTACACTGCTGCACTTCTGAAAGCGACCACTGGCACGTTGTTGCATTGCGCTCATTCCCCACAGAAGCCAAGAGGACAACAAGCGCTTTTCAGACTGCGAGAGTCTGAAATGACTGCTGCCTGCATCATGTGCTGTCGTCTCCTCAAAACTTATGTTGACACACAACTAACCAACTTGAGAACATGTGATTTAGCTATCCTCAGCCTATATTGTGAGCTGTACATTCTCAGCTGAAGTTGTTTTTTTCTTGTCGCAGAATCGGATCTCGCTTATCGATCTGCGGTCATTCGTCGTGTATTGCAGTGTCTCTGTCTTTTATAGAGAAACATTTCAGAATAAATACGCATGTTTTTTGTTACTTTTGTTAAAGTTTATACGCATTGCGCATCATTGCATTTGGGTTTGAAGATACGGTGTTGAAAATGGACTTAAACTGCAACTAACTCGGAATAATTTTGCAGTGAACCAAGTATCAATAATAATTGAACGAGTTATTTTCCTACTCTTTGGATAAATATCAATTATGGACGAAGACGGGCAACACGAGAACGGCGGTGTTCACGGCACCAAAGAATCGGACCGCCAGCAACGCTTGAGGCTCTGTGTTTTAAATGAAATTTTGAACACCGAGAGGGATTACGTTCGGGTATTGCTTTTCCTTCAATCGGTAAGTTTTTGATCGCTCTTTCTTTGCCTCAATTGAACCCAAGGCTACTTGCCAGACGGGACATTTATATTGTTTAGCTGTTGGCAAGCAGTTGTATCATTGTATCACAAATTGCTGGCAACAAACACCCTTGGAGAAAGTGAAGTCATGGCCAGCTTGCTACAGCTGCTGCTGGCTGGGCTGGCTGAATTCGTTTTTATCACATTCCAATTTTTGGTTTTAATGTGTAGCTACAGTTCACCCTTCTGTTGATGGCAGTCTACAGAGTGGTGTCCATAATGATGATTTGCTGCATTTTGTAGTGTTTCCGTTGGGGGAACGGGCACTTCACAGGCATGCCATTGCTTGGGCTGGTACAACACCGTTGATTTTGGAACGTCTTCCGCCTTCATTCACCAGTCTGTTCATCTTGTAAGTTCTGATAAAACCCCAGTAGAAACCCTGGATTTCATAGAAGCACAATTCGCAATTAAAATGATGTAGCCTGGCCCATTCGCGACAGTAATGGTGTGCATTTATTCATTGATAATTGCGAGCCAATGTATCACTTCATAGTAAGTGTTAGGTATCACGTTTTCTATAATCACATCTGAATAATGAATGGGCTCATTTTTCACGCGTCACCCGAGAACACACCGCTGTGCCCGAAGCTCGAGTCTAGACCAGCTGCAGGTGGCAATTCAATTTGTCACCTCTCCTTGTCATCTCTTTGTTTCCAGTCTCCTGTGTTGTCTCCTCCCATTATCCGTGCCGTCGTCTCTATGCACAGTGCAGGTGGCCTCGTTGATGGATGATGACAGCCTAACCTTGAAACTGCTATATGACAGGGTTTCCCAAACTCGGTCCTGCCCCCCCGTATTGTTTTTTGCCCTAGCACTATACAACTGATTCAAATAATCAAAGCTTGATGATGAGTTGGTTATTTGAATCAGATATGTAGTGCTAGGCAAAACTCAAAATGTGCACCCAGGGGTTGGAGGTGGGGTCTTGACCAAGTTTGGGAAACCCTGCTATATGATACAACTGTCTAAGGTCACATGATGTATGATACAACAAATGACCACATATGATTGATAAGCATCCAAGGGCTGGAAAGAATGATGACATATTGTGTCCAATGGATTTTACACATTTGAAAAGAGGGCTGTCAGTCAATTGATAGGCATTCTATGCTGGAATTAACTCAACATGTTGTCCTCTTACACACTTCACATGGAGAGCCTGAACATGGAAGGGGGCTATGCATGAACATGAAGGTGGGGTTGTTCTATGGGAATAGTGTATGAAAGTATAGTAAGTAATGAACAAGCATTAAACTAATCAACTGTTAATTGTTAGACCTGTAAGACTGGAACTCCTCATAGGCAATCCTCTTCACGTTTAATCCCCAATTTATTATTCACTTTATGTGGGGCAGTGTTGCATAACGGTCGATGAAACTCGTTAACTGGTGTAAAGCAACAGGGGACTAAACACACACACCATGACTCCCAACTTCTAGGTATTTATAAAACGAAAACATACAGGCGATGTCTGGATCTCGTCCTCCTGCTTCCAAACCCCAGCCTCTTGCCTACCATTACATCATGTAACATCTCTTAATTTAACCCATGCTTGCTCAGGTGAAGATGGGGCCTGGGGTGGATAGCCCAACAGCCCACTGCTGTCCACTTAACTACTTACGGAGTGGTGGGGCGCTAGCCCACTCCCGACACTACCCGGTGAAATGTGAGGCGCCAAATTCAAAATCCAAAAGTTGAATTATTAAACATTCATCAATATACAAGTGTTGCATAGTCATCAAAAGCTCTGATTCTTGGCAATATCACAGCGTTGTCAGATTTCAAAAAGGCTTTACGGCGAAAGCACAACATTTGATTGTTTGAGGGTAGCACCTCTAATATTTATGCATTAGCATAAATCCATAACCCAACACGGGTCTCAAAAAACACGCATAAAATCGGTAATATAAAATCCCTTACCTTTCGAAGAACTTCTGCTGAGGGCTTCCCAAGTGTCCAACGAAGACAATCCATGCTTCTTTTGTTAGAAAAAGTAATTTATTATATCCATGAATCTCAGTTTGGTTGGCGCGTTATGATCATAAAATCCACCGTTGAGTCGCCCATTGAACCGTGAAGAGAACGCGTTCACGTTATACCTATACACTTGTCCAAGAACAATCAAACATCATTGATAATGTATCCTTAGGAACACTTTTGTGTATATTTACTATAATATTTCAACCGGATTATAAACTGGACGATAGGAAAGGAAAAAACCACAGCGCGCGCGAGCCCGTGAACGCGCTTCCTCTTCTGTTTACATCCGATGACTAGTTCGAAATTCTTCTTCTATTACCATCCAGAGCAACCTAACATCACCAAACACTGTCTAGAGACTGTTGACATCCAGTGGAAGCAATAGGTACTGCAATCTTACTCCCATATATAGCTGTTTTCAATAGGGAGGGATTCAAAATGAGGCAATGTGTCAAAAACACTTTTTCCAGGACAGAAATTCCTCGGGTTTTTGCCTGCTATATCAGTTCTGTTATACTCACAGACAATATTTTAACACTCTTAGAAACTCCAGAGTGTTTCCTATCCAATAGTACTAATTATGTGCTTATCTGGGCCTAGTTTCTGGGCCTGAGTGGCAGGCCTTTTACTTTGGGCACGCCAGACTCTCCAAAACCGACACCTCAGCTGCCGCTCCGTAAGAAGTTAACTATCTTTCACGCCACTCCAGGGGGTTAGACTCTAGAGACTTAAGTTTACGCCCCAACAACAGAGTTGGACAATTGCAGAATTAACTGTCTGCCGTTGTAATGATAAGGCTGATAATACTATTAAAACTGTTGTAAAACTAATTTTCATGGCACCCAGTTTTGTGTGAGTGCATGTGGCAGTGTGTGTGCCTGTATATGTGTGTCTGTGTATGATCCTGTGTGCTTCGTGTGCTACCCAAAGTCCATTGATCTAGTGATGGCCATGGCGTGGCATCAATGGCTCAGCGGATTGTGGAAAGTCTCCAACACATCCATAAAATCAGTTTCGCTCCAATCCTGGCTAATCCGATAATGCTATACTACCCCCCATGCTACTCCCTACTCCCCTCCCAGCTGGGAATCCAAGCATTTGTCGTCAAACAGCCAATCTGGTGTTAATAAGGACTGTCTGGCTGGGGGTTAGATGGGCCAGGACTGAGGCCATATGGTTTTAGTAAAGATAGCCCCAGTCTCTCTCTATCCCCCCATTGAAGACACCTGAGCCGATAGATGGGGAGTCAGTGATCACCTTGGTGGGGAGTTGTGGGGGAGATTGAAAGGGCAATCTGATACTGTACTGACCACTAAGCCCCACAGCTTTTCCTCTTTGAGAGGCACTTGGTCTGTTGGTTGGTTGTTTGTTCTCAATCTATGCCGGTTATGAGAGAGGCTGGGGTGAAATGGAGGCGCAGCAGTTGATGAAAGCCCCCCCCACATTGCTCTCACCATCGATTCTGTTTCCCCCCTCTTTTTGTGTTGCAACCCCGGTAATTTTTGTCTGCATCAAACACACACACAATCAATACACGTATGAGCGGGATGACACTCAGAGATGTTTATCCAGCTTTTGTCATCTCTAACCCGCGTCCCTCATCTCTTGGCAATTACCGAAGCCAGCGAGCATATCAAATTGGCTGGGGGGGTGGCGGCGGTGGGGATAGAGATGGGGTGTGAGGCAGGGATAACAGGATTCGTTTTGCGCCACAATGTCATTCCAGATCTCCGGTCCAATTTTCTTCGGGACTAGTAGAACCGACGCTTTGCATTTGGACAGCTCACTTTAATTTCGTTTCAGTCTTTGGTGGTAACTGGTATCTACTCATGTTTGTTAAATGGTATGACGTTTTATTTGCCTTGATCAGCTCTCCGGAGAATTGGAGTGCGGCACTAGTTTTCTCTGCTCACATCAGCTCGGATTTTCCCGACATTATCCTACAAAATGTAGGATATGGCATGAATATGGTTAGTGACATCATCCTGTGTGGATGTGGTGTGGGATTTCCACAAAATTTAAGCAAACCTTAGAAAAAAGGAGATGCCACTTTTAGAATGGTTGGAGTTTTTAAAATGAGATGTCTTTTTGCATCCTGACCACTCGTCACAACATTGGAGCCTTGCAAAGAAAAATTGGCAATAATATTCACCCAAACCTCGACATGCTTCTCCCACAAACCTCCACCCGACCTGGGTTGTGTTCAGTAGGGAGAGAACATTTTTAAACAAAGTGAAACAGGGAGTTACCATCTAGAACTTGTCCAATTAGAACACTGATTTTGTTTTCCGTTTCAAAGCGTTTTGCTACGGTGTCCTACTTAACTCAACCCTGGACATCTACATGGCCTTAAGACTCTGTATTATCGTAATGTTCTGATTAGCTGGGTGATAACCTCTGTCATAACCACTGTCTGTCATGTGCGCATGTGGAAAAGATGGAAGTGGTTCAGGGATGACTTTGAAACATTTGATACTCCATAACCTATAATAGGAAACATCTGGAGATGCAGCCCCTTTGTAACCTGCCCCTGGCCAAACACACACACACACACACCACACACACACACACACACACTAGATAACTTACTTGTAAGGGGGTTCATCTGATTTGTGTGTGTGCCTGAGTGTTCCTTCCCATGCCAGTGAGTATATGACCGAGGATATGTCTGTGGTTTCCTCCTTAAAGGTGAAACCTTCAAATCCTCTTTATTTCCCCTTGCTGCCAAGCTGGTGTTGACTCCTGTGGCCAAGCCAGCTGTGGTGGGGCCAATGACAAGCCTGGTTGAACAAACAGGATGACCCACGCGGCTGTGCTCATTACCTTGGAAGACACACAGGAAGTCAGCCTTGAGCTTCCTCTCTAAGCTGCTCTCTCTATCATCCCTCCATCTCTCCACACTAGGATACGCCAGCATCAGGTTTCTCTGCCCTGGTGTCTACTACTATAAATAGGTCCGTTTATAACTCCCGCCCGCTGCGCCGGTGGCTTCAACTCTGTAACCCCAACTCCAGGGCTCTAACTAACAAACCAGACTCTACTCTGCAAAAGGGAAAACGCCCCGTCGTGTCTTTATGGAACGGTCTGGAATAGAAGCGCTGGGGGGTTGCTGCTGGGTCCCGACTCCTGCCAAGTAGTTTGTTTCTGGCACTTTAAATACGCTTCTTAATAAGACTTCAAAGGCCTGACACGAAGCTCATCATGTGCCTCAACTTGATGAGTAACCAATAAGGAGCCAAAGGCCCAATATCTTTACCTGACTACTCACCTTGAATTTATTTCCGGTGCTCTATTGATCGTTTCATACATTGTCTGAAACTTCCATCCTTTGTGTTACTTTGAAGTTGTACAAAACAAATTTATCAGCGATTGGATCGTCTCTAATCAATCAAAGTTGATATCGTCATCCTGTAGGCCGTCGGTTTCTGGGACCAATCAGAGTGGTCAGAATGTGTTCGCGTTCTAGAAATCATTGGGGAGGGAGGCCAATCCAGACTCATCGTGTAGAAGAAACGTCAGTTGGCCAGAGCGATGTGGATGGGTAGCCAGGCAGCCAATATCTTGAAGAGTCTTAGAAGACAAACAGCAGTCCTTCCACACTAAGAAAATGTTCTTACATATCCAGTTGTGTTTCTTTGGATTCTACGTAGTAAGCATTGATTTAAAATAGTCCAAATACACATTTCAGGCAGAGCAAGAGGAGTACTGCCTTTTGTCTTACCCTTGAAACTGGCTCAAGGTTTTGATTGAATACATTTTTAAGTCTCAGCATATCCAGCAGACCCCTACTCCTCCCCACAGCTCATGTAAATTGCCCCCCATTGGGTCCTCTCTTTGTATCCCCCCCTGTCTTCCAACACTGCGACAATTCCATTACACATGCCCTACAGTTCTGTCCAAACCCAGGGCCAAGGCTTAACCCTCCAATGGGAGGGTTATGCATTTAATGTTGTGCTCCTTAAGAAGTCACATTTTTAAGTCGCCACAGTGCTCGGTCTCTCTCAAGACAATTAGTACCTTATTGCAGCCGTTATGTTGCCAAGCCAACGGATTACAGCACACCGTGACACAAAATGAGGAAAGTGTCAGGCCCAACTAATCTTGGTTTCATTTTTAGTCATGTGTGCTCGTAAGCCATTTCTTTCAGAGGAATAAGACTGCATCAGGAATTTGTGGAATCTAGTTAACGTGTCTAAACCTCTGGAGTAGCGCAGTGGCATAATGTCACATACCCTGTGGCTATGTTTTCAAAATGTTACAGATATTTCCAAGTGGATTAGCATAGGAGGGAAGCGCATATCAAGCTACGTGTTTGGCATTGAACTGTCTATATTGGACTGATGACCCAGTTTTAATCCTACTTGATCTGCCACATTATCTATATAGAGTTGAAGTCGGAAGTTTACATACACCTTAGCCAAATACATTTAAACGCAGTTTTTCACAATTCCTGACATTTCATCCTAGTAAAAATTCCCTGTCTTAGGTCAGTTAAGATCACCACTTTATTTTAAGAATGGGAAATGTCAGAATAATAGTAGAGAGAATTATTTATTTCAGCTTTAATTTCTTTCATCACATTCCCAGTGGGTCAAGTTTACATACACTCAATTAGTATTTGTTAGCATAGCCTTTAAATTATTTAACTTGGGTCAAACGTTTCAGGTAGCCTTCCACAAGCTTCCCACAATAAGTTGGGTGAATTTTGGTCCATTCCTGACAATTATGGACAGAGCTGGTGTAACTGAGTCAGGTCCTTGCTCGCACACTCTTTTTCAGTTCTGCCCACACATTTTCTATGGGATTGAGGTCAGGGCTTTGTGATGGCCACTCCAATACCTTGACTTTGTTGTCCTTAAGCCATTTTGCCACAACTTTGGAAGTATGCTTGGGGTCATTGTCCATTTGGAAGACCCATTTAGACCAAGCTTTAGCTTCCTGACTGATGTCTTGAAGTTGGTGCTTCAATATATCCACATAATTTCCCTTCCTCATGATGCCATCTATTTTGTGAAGTGCACCAGTCCCTCCTGCAGCAAAGCACCCCAACAACATGATGCTGCCACCCCTTTGCTTCACGGTTGGGATGGTGTTCTTCGGCATGCAAGCTTCACCCTTTTTCCTCCAAACATAACGATGGTCATTATGGCCAAACAGTTCTATTTTTGTTTCATCAGACCAGAGGACATTTCTCCAAAAAGTATGATCTTTGTCCACATGGGCAGTTGCAAACCGTAGTCTGGCTTTTCTATGGCGGTTTTGGAGCAGTGGCTTCTTCCTTGCTGAGTGGCCTTTCAGGTTATGTCGATATAGGACTCGTTTTACTGTGGATATGGATACTTTTGTACCTGTTTCCTCCAGCATCTTCACAAGGTCCTTTGCTGTTGTTCTGGAATTGATTTGCACTTTTCGCACCAAAGTACCTTCATCTCTAGGAGACAGAACACATCTCCTTCCTGAGCGGTATGACGGCTGCGTGGTCCCATGGTGTTTATTCTTGCATACTATTGTTTGTACAGATGAACATGGTACCTTCAGGTGTTTGGAAATTGCTCCCAAGGATGAACCAGACTTGTGGAGGTCTACAATTTTTTGTAGAGGTCTTGGCTGATTTCTTTTGATTTTCCCATGTCAAGCAAAGAGGCACTGAGTTTGAAGGTAGGCCTTGAAATACATCCACAGGTACACCTCCAATTGACTCAAATGATGTCAATTAGCCTATCAGAAGCTTCTAAAGCCATGACATCATTTTCTGGAATTTCCCAAGCTATTTAAAGGCACAGTCAACTTAGTGTATGTAAACTTCTGACCCACTGGAATTGTGATACAGTGCATTATAAGTTAAATAATCTGTCTGTAAACAATTGTTGGAAAAATTACTTGTGTCATGCACAAAGTAGATGTCAAAACTATAGTTTGTTAACAAGAAATGTGTGGAGTGGTTGAAAACAAGTTTTAATGACACCAACCTAAGTGTATGTAAACTCCCGACTTCAATTGTATCTCTCTCTCTCTGGTCAACAATCCCCCCTGTCATGTTCTTTGATGAGCCTACCAGGTAGGTACACACCTGGTATACTGACACACCTGGTGCACACTGACACAGAGGAAATACATAATAATTATGTTGGATGGGAATCTGCTTTGTTGCTGCACTGCGTAATGCAATAGTCACCAAGCACAAGCTAACTTTTGTCACCTCTCTCTCTCTCTCTCTCTCTCTCTCTCTCTCTCTCTCCCCCGCCCCTTATCCCTTATAGTTTTTTTTTAAATTCTTTGTGGTACTAAATCCTTTTCTGTGAGGCAGTAATGATTGATTTAATGCAGAAGCGTTTGCTTTACGAATTTAAGGGGTAAATGGTGGTTCATGAGATCAGATAAACGTGGATCTCTCTGCATAGTGGCGTTGAATACAATACCATAGTGCTGCTATGCCTATCTGAAAGACTGTTCTCTTCCTGTCAGGAGTCAGTGACCTACTCAATTGGCCTGCTTGTGTGTGTTTTCTAGCACACTGAAGTACGTGGACAAAGTGGAGTCTATCCAGATGTGTTGTTCAGTTTGAATGTGGACACTTTGGTGACACAAGCCTTCAATGGGGAAAAAAAGACATGACAAGGAATGTTAATGGTCACACAAAGTATTTTAGAAATGGGTGATATATGATGGAATTAGTGACATGGCCTCCCTTGTGAAAGGCAGCAATGAGAGACCACCAATGCCCGCTTGACATCTTGACCTGAACAAAAGCGGGACAAGTACTTTCCCAGAGCAAGCCAATACCCATTAATTGAACAGGGGGTTTCTTTTCTCCTCCCAAGTGAAAAGGTGGAATGGAAGGATGCCCGTAAAAGTTTGGAATTGAACCCGATGGCATGTCAGCCAGTCACACAGAGAGAACTATCCAGGAATTCCCATCAGCGCCCTTTGGGAATTGCCTTAAACGGTTTGTGGACAGAGGCTGCTGGACAGCGAAATGTTTGTCAGGATTGTCAAACAGAACCAGATGTGTGGGATTGAAGGGGGCGAAGGTCACCATTCTATTGAGAAACATTGACCACAACCAAACCCTATGACCGTAGTAGAACTTCCATCCAGACACTCTCCAACCATGAACAGCGCCAAAGGGGTTTGATGAACGTTGAATTGGAGTTCCGATGTTGAACTTTCTGCCCCCTGTGCTTCATGTCTACACGCGTCCTTAAATATGAGTGGTTTGGAAGAGTGGGTGAACGCTCTTCGAGTGTTTTGAGGGAATCCTATTTCAGGGACGAATCATGCACTTACGTTGAATGTTTGCTTAGTCATGCATTGATAAGTGAACATTTGACTTGGAACTTAGGATTTACCCCAATGTCTGTACAGTCATGCACAGGTAACTTCCAAAATAAAGGAAACACCTGAGTAAATGAGGGATTTTGAAAGCAGGTGCTTCCACACAGGTGTGTATAAAAATGCTGGCCGTGCCCACTTGCCAATTTTCTTTGGCTACCATGGCTAGAAGAAGAGATCTGTGACTTTGAAAGAGGGGTGATTGTTGGGGCACGTTTGGCAGGAGCTTCAGTGACTAAGACTGCTCAACTTGCTGATGTTTCACGACATGCCATGGCCGTCTCAGTCACCAGATCTCAACCCAATTGAGCACTTATGGGAGATTCTGAAGCGGTGCCTGAGATGGCGTTTTCCACCATCAACAAAACACCAAATTATGGAATTTCTTGTAGAAGAATGGTGTCGCATCCTACCAATAGCATTCCAGACACTTGTAGAATCTATGCAAAGCCACGCTGAAGCTGTTCTGGCGGCAAGTGGTGGCCCAACGCCCTATTAAGACACTATGTTGGCGTTTCCTTTATTTTGACTGTTACCTGTATTTTTCTAAAGTGTAATACTGTTATAAAATGAGTCTCATTGGTTTCGGTTAAAGATGGCATGGTACCATCTGATCAGAATATGCGTCATTGTATCCCATTGACTGTTCTCATCAGTTTTGGTGACCAACTGGTTGGGAACAATGCTACACAAAGAGAACACTGCTCAGCTGAATCGGGTCTGTTTATTGGCTACGGTACTGTCTCTGCCTGGTTCCGCTCCTCTTGTCTGATTCAGGACCAGTGGGTGCCTGCTTTGATCCCATTATGACCGTGATCGTATGCCAGGGCGCTAATGCACTTCTCCACGAGCCATCTACTCAGCGGGTCTCAATGACGCTGCTTATGTCAAACTGATTGATACACATGCACACATACACTCACCTCATGTTGTACCACTCGGTGTTCGTATGGTTAACCATTATTCACTACATACTGAAGCTATACTTCCAATGCTGTCAATAACTCTCGATTCCTCTACATTAATCAAATGTTAGAAGGTAATCATATCTAGCGAACAGAAATAAAAAGGGCTGCAGTATGGAGTGGAGATGCACAAGTTACCCAATTTGTTTGAATTCAATCTCTTTTTGACAGCACCTCTTTTGATTTGAATGAAACCTTCCATACGTATTTGCTCATTGTAGAAGTGCTCAGAGGGTGACTTTTTTTTTTTTACATGAATGCCAAAACATTCAAGAGATAAAGACATTCAAAGTTGACAAATTTTTTTTCTTGTTTTTTTTCTTAGATCAATGCATACATTGCACAGTTTTTCTATAGATAAATCAGATACAGTCTAAACTGTGCAATGTAGTAGGGAGTTGTAGTTTCCAACAGGCCAATAGTCTACATATTTTAACGCATAAAATGTGGTAATTGACTACATTGACCATAACCCATTGCGCATCTAATTGTTTGGTCTGTTGTTCTTTTACGCCTGTGGCAATGAACTGATAATTGGTATTCAGCAGTCATAAAAGTATGCCTTATTTACTTTGAAGAACCACTAAAATAGTGATTTTGTCAGGCAGCAGCTCTATAGAGATGAGATGATGACTTGGAATTAAATAAAGTCATCAAATGTAATATACACATCAATTGAACGATTTGATTAAAGTAATGTGAATTAATAAGTGATGAGCAGTAATGGGACTACCATCATGGGACTTTTATTAATTGTTTTATTCTGTGTTACAGCATTCAACCCAAATAATCTAAACCAGAATCAAATTAATGTTGTATTTTTTAACAATCGAACCGAAGCCGAACCAACCTCAAAAAGCACTAATTTCTCAGCACTACTGATACATCTACTAAAATGGGAATAGAATTTAAATGTCAACCTTTTTTAAATGGTACCACAAAGATTGTTGGAGGTCCACACATCAAAGAATGTTGACTTGAATGGGAATATCTGTTATCTGTTAATTATTCTGTTATAGGAAACCTATTGAAATATAGATAATAGACGTTACCATTTAAGTTGACATTCAACAGTGGGTGGACCGTTGTCCCGTCTGGGTAGTAATTAGAAGTAAAAATGTTAATTAAATGGACATTTCAATGGTGTACCAGCCAAATTCCATTGGTCTGAAGGGATGGGTCCTATTCCTATGATTTAAAATAACACCCACCCTGTATGCAAGAGCTTGTTATGTCTCAACCGATGGCGGGCACAATACAAACACCTCAGATGATGTACAGTAGGGTCTAAACTGAGTTTAGATGATTGACATTATTCATTGTTTTGACAACCCCCCGTAAGCTTTTAAATGATATCAAAACTGTTTATATTTTCCAGTGAGAAAGACATGGATGTCTCATGGTATGCAAAACTGGTCCATTTTAAATGTTTTGGCATTCAGGTCCAATGTATGGAAAGTTTTTTGTTTAAATCAAATGGGATGCTGTCAAAAAGTGATTGAATCCAAATGGATTTACCCTTACATCACCGTCAGACAAAGGCCCGTATCATATTGGAACCTTCCAGATCTCTGACAACTCACCCTGTCCCACTGATCCCTTTCACAGTGGACACACATCCAGACCTCCAGATGGCCTCTCCACTCAGTCCTGAGATGTTATCTCCAGTGCCACATGTCACCTCTCAATGTGACACCACACCACCACGTCCCCACTACTATGTACTTCTCACGCAAACGCACATTATAGAGTTGGCTTTGGAAGTCTGTAATTATTGTTTAGAAGTGTGTGTGTGTGTGTGTGTGCGCGCGTATGTGGGTGAGTGAGAGTGTGTGTGTGGGAGGGGACTGTCCATAATTATGTGGCAGCAACGGCGGATCGACTTGAAAGAGCCAAGCGCTCATAAAAGGATATTTATACCCGATTCATTACACGTTCAGCGACTGTTAAGTCGGGAACACTTACCCCCAAATGAGATGGTTAAAAAGACCCTCCCCTCCAATTGGACACACTTCTTTTCCACTGGGCCAATAAAAAAGGCCCTGGTTCAGAGGACGAGCTGTATTCCAAATATTTCTTATTTCAAGAGGTACAGTTGAGGTCGGATGTTTACATACGCTTTAGCCAAATACACTTAAACTCAGTTTTTCACAATTCTTGACATTTAATCCTAGTAGAAATTCCCTGTCTTAGGTCAGTTAGGATCACCACTTTATTTTAAGAATGTGAAATGTCAGAATAATAGTAGAGAATTATTTATTTCAGTTTTTATTTCATTCATCACATTCCCAGTGGGCCAGAAGTTTACATACACTCAATTAGTATTTGGTAGCATCGCCTTTAAATTGTTTAACTTGGGTCAAATGTTTCGGGTAGCCTTCCACAAGCTTCCCACAATAATCTGGTTGAATTTTGGCCCATTCCTTCTGACAAAGCTGGTGTAACTGAGTCAGGTTTGTAGGCCTCCTTGCTCGCACACGCTTTTTCAGTTCTGCCCACACATTTTCTAGAGGATTGAGGTCAGGACTTTGTGCTAGCCACTCCAATACCTTGACTTTGTTGTCCTTAAGCCATTTTGCCACAACTTTGGAAGTATGCTTGTGGTCATTGTCCATTTGGAAGACCCATTTGCGACCAAGCTTTAACTGCCTGACTGATGTCTTGAGATGTTGCTTCAATATATCCACATAATTTTCCTTCCTCATGATGCCATCTATTTTGTGAAGTGCACCAGTCCCTCCTGCAGCAAAGCACCCCCCACAACATGATGCTGCCACCCCTGTGCTTCGCGGTTGGGATGGTGTTCTTCGGCTTGCAAGCCTCCCCCTTTTTCCTCCAAACATAACAATGGTCATTATGGCCAAACAGTTCTATTTTTGTTTCATCAGACCAGAGGACATTTCTCCAAGAAGTACAATCTTTGTCCCCATGTCCAGTTGCAAACCGTAGTCTGGCTTTTTTTATGGCGGTTTTGGAGCAATGGCTTCTTCCTTGCTGAGCAGCCTTTCAGGTTATGTCGATATAGGACTCGTTTTACTGTGGATATAGATACTTTTGTACCTGTTTCCTCCAGCATCTTCACAAGGTCCTGTGTTGTTGTTCTGGGATTGATTTTCACTTTTCACACCAAAGTACGTTCATTCATAGGAGACCGAACGCGTCTCCTTCCTGAGCGGTATGACGGCTGCGTGGTCCCATGGGGTTTATACTTGCATACTATTGTTTGTACAGAAAGTTGCTCCCAAGGATGAACCAGACTTGTGTAGGTCTACAATTCTTTTTCCGAGGTCTTGGCTGATTTTCTTTAGATTTTCCCATGATGTCAAGCAAAGAGGCACTGAGTTTGAAGGTAGGCCTTGAAATACATCCACAGGTACACCTCCAATTGACTCAAATGATGTCAATTAGCCTATCAGAAGCTTCTAAAGCCATGACATCATTTTCTGGAATTTTCCAAGCTGTTTAAAGGCACAGTCAACTTAGTGTATGTAAACTTCTGACCCACTGGAATTGTGATTAAGTGAAATAATCAATTGTTGGAATAATCAATTGTTGGAAAAATTACTTGTGTCATACACAAAGTAGATGTCCTAACCAACTTGCCAAAACTATAGTTTGTTAACAAGACATTTGTGGAGTGGTTGAAAAACGAGGTTTAATGACTCCAACCTAAGTGTATGTAAACTTCCGACTTCAACTGTATTTGAATGTTCAGGCTTCTCACTTACAGGCTAGTAGCAATATGAGATGTACACTATACCCTGTCATGATAGAAGCCTCCATTCTCACCGAGTCGTGTTTAATTATGGGTCCTAGCAGCATAGCTGCAGGAACTCATTTGTTCTGGTTATAATTCTTATTATTGTTATCCCATTCCTTCTAGACATTCAAGAACCAATTAGCTGAAAAACCAACGTAAAACGTTGTACTATGTTAGAACGCACAGCTTCTTGCTGTATTTCCGACAACCCCCAGACAAAGTGTCATGTATGGAGAGACTTCTTGTGTGTGATGAACGAGCGAAACGTTCTGAAGTCATTGTCAGTCGTTTAAATGGAACCAAGCTCCTCAGGCCTTCAGAGAAGACCGCAGAGGGTCTCTCTTGTCTTTTGAGAGGAACTTTCTGCTCTAGTCTTCCTGTCTACAGCACCACTTTAATCGAATGGAGGAGACAGACTCCCCCGTAGCGAGCCAGCTTCCGCCCGTGTGAGCCACTCAAAGAGCTGTGAACTCTAAAGCCTTTTAAAGCGGAAGTGAGACGGGGAGGAAAAGGAGAAGACTCAAAGGGGACTTTGTGTTGGTGATGAACTTGGCCAAGAGGGTCGCTTTTGGGAGAGAGTTGGATGGTGGGGGAGAGGGTACGATTTTAGAGGGGGGGTTGGATAATTTACGTCTTGAGAGAAAAGGGGGTTTGTTGGGGTTCCCTTCATGGTGGTGACACGATGGGGCCCTTTCTCTCGCTCTGCTGTGGCCTGGCCACAAAGACGGGATTTCTTCATTTATTTCTTCAATTTCATGCCATGTCGACCCATAATGGCCAAGACTACCCTGTCCACCCTCACCGCCAAATCTCTCCCTCCCTTCCCAACTTAAAACCAAGAGACCCTTTTTTGGTGGACACTCCTGTTTTTAGCTTGTTGTTTTCTTTTGGGGGGGTTGTGGGCAGTGGGGGCGGTGAACTGCGATGTTAGGCTACTTGGACAAAGCTTGGATCTGCGTTTCACTCAGGGGCTTCGTTTTTTACTGGTGTGGGAACTGGAGTGAATTGAAAAGGGGGGTTGGGTAGAGAACCTGACAAGTGTATTTAGTGCTTGGCCGTGTTATTGATACACTGGGGTCTCTTGTGACTGAGCTGGCCTGGTGCTCATCGAAGACTATAGCTGCTGAATGCTGATGTAGCCATCGCTGGTGAGCAAACAGGAAAATACTCCAGCTTTGTACCAGTCTCTCCCCTGACTCCCACCCCAATGCTTGGTTATGTAAGACCTGCTAGACTACCGTGAGAGAGTTCTGCCCCATTACGAATCATGAAATGGGGTTGGCAGCATGCATTTAGAAGTATATGCAGTACCTGTTTCTTATGAGCTACTGTATTTCCCATATCATTTTTCTCTTGCCCAGTTTCTCTTGCCTATAAGTGGAAGACTTCCAATCCTGTTACATTTTGAAAGATTCATAAATGTATTCACTGGTGCGTTTTTTCTTCTTCATGTGTTTCCTGTGGATTTCACACCCACAGTTGTTCAATGAACCATGAAAGGGTTCCTACCAGAGAAGGTGAAATGTGGATCTTTGCTCCTCAATTTACTGGCCTCTTGATCTGGTGCGCGCACACACACACACACACACACACAGGGAAAAGAGAACCATAATGACGCACATACTTTCTTCACTTTGCCCATAGTCGTACCCAGATGTAATTCCTGGAAACCAGTGGTTGAGTTGCTTTTTCATCTTACCACTAATACTTTAGACCACTTCCCCTACAGCCACCCATCACAAAATAACAGCCTTTTCCTTTGCTTAATAAAGGCATGAGAGAGACCATGCTGCAGTTTAGTGGCAAAATGTACCTGCTTCCCTTTCCCCTGCCAACCTTCTGCCCTCCTCCTCAATCATGTCTTCTGCCCTCCTCCTCAATCACGTCTTCTGCCCTCCTCCTCAATCACATCTTCTGCCCTCCTCCTCAATCACGTCTTCTGCCCTCCTCCTCCATCACGTCTTCTGCCCTCCTCCTCCATCACGTCTTCTGCCCTCCTCCTCCATCACGTCTTCTGCCCTCCTCCTCCATCACGTCTTCTGCCCTCCTCCTCCATCACGTCTTCTGCCCTCCTCTCTCTTCACATTGGACGAGTGGCTCCTTTTGTGACTTCTGCATTTTCTTGCCCCTCCCCCTCTTCCTTCCCCTCAGACCTTGGCCCTGAGCTGCAAAACATCTGACTGTCAGCAACAGCAATCACATGAGGTGCAGAGAGAGGGCTTAGAATTTTATTCAAATGCACACACTTATTTTTTTTTAAGAAACCCCAGTGCTACTTTTAGCGTCACATTCTTTTTTCTGCCTACCCCTCTGCCAGATTAGCGGCATGGGATCCACGAGAAAACACTTGTTTGTGCTACAGTTTGAATGTAGGACTGAAAAAGGCTTACCCTTTTTGGCTCCTTGTTTAAACACAAACATCACTGATGTGGAGAGGAAACGTGGGAATATGAATGATTGTAACTCAACAGTAGGACTTTTGACAACCCCAATCAGACGTTGTTGAAGTTTGGAGAGTGTCACTATGTCAATGTGACTTAGCAGTGAGCACATTCATGAGTTGTGCAAAAAATGTCGATACACGGACAAAGTGGTCATGTTTAGTTCAACGCCAGTTAACTGCCCAAACGGAACAGAACATCCTTTGAGACATTTAACAAATCAGCCGAGAAGGGCCCCCTCTTCAACCCTCTGTTTCATTCATATGGTTGTGAAGTAGAACATTCCTAGTCAAGGTGCCGTGAATCTCCTGATTAATCCTGTTAAATTAATCTGGATAACCTTTTCAGAGTGTCTACAACCCCATTGAAGGGATCCCTTTCCTCTCGCATGTCCACGTGTGTATTCAGTGAGGGGAAAATTCGGAACATTGCTGATAGAAATATAATGAGTAGAGCTGACGCAAGTCCCTGACAGACAATCAGATGTTCTACTCAAAACATTTCTAGCTGAACGTGCTGTAACCTCCTGAACAGACCCCACGTGCTAACAGCATGATGGCACTTCCAGCATTGCCACTACAGCTGACTGACTTTGTGTGAGGGCCTCTGATTTTACCCCACTTTCGCAACTTGGAACGCTCCTGCCGGCTGTTATGACATAGCAAAATGATCCACTTCTCTATCAGTTAATCCCCAGCTGAATGCACCACTTTTTTTGTTTCTTACTGAATGTGCCAATTTTTAGATTTCCCCATAATATAGATTTTGCATGTTATTTCGCAATGTAAAGAGGAGATATAGCTGTAGCTCTTCCTCCCCTTGTCCTTATGGACACAACTGTGTCACAAGGACTATGGGGTAGATTTGGTCCACACAACCAGTGGAAGTCAAGCTTTAATGAATGTAGTCTTGTGTTACCATTACCACTCTCAATATAATTGTCTCAAATTTGAGCTGATTGAAAGCGGCCATCCTTCTACGTCAGTATTTCATGTGATTAAGAATTTTTAACACAACCGTGTTCAGATTGGCGAGCTTAGCTCAGAGGGACCACTAGTAGTCAGACTGGCTTTGGGTCGTTTAGAATCAGTGTTGTGTTCCGTAGGCATGAAACGGGCGAGAACGTTTTAAAATGGAGGAGGTGGCCTACTACCTCCCAATAGGAAAGGTCACTGTTCATTGCTCCATTTCAAAATACATTTCTGTGACATACCCAGTGAACCCGACACAGGCTCTTCAATCAGAGGGCAGACGTTGGAGGCAGCAGGCTTTTTCACTCTCCAGTCACTTTCCAGTTGAGCGAATGGAGAGCCCGACGCCAGCATATGGTCCGTCTGCTCGTTCACACCTCTCGGTCTGGCCCCTCCTCGCTTCGCTAAGTCACAACAAACGGTGTACCCGGTCACCAACCCACATCTGACCCTTTGGCTGTTGGTCATACAAGACTGGACCACGTTTGACTGACCATGCCTCCGGCAGCTTGTGGCAGAGAAAGGCTATCTATCTGTCTGGTGATGGTTACGTGTTGGCTACTAGCTTTAATTGCGCTTCCTCTATGACATAAGAGTGTGGAAGTAGAAATAAATAAAACTCTAACAAACACATTTTATGAGTAGTATTAGTGCAGCCTTATGGCTCTTATGGTGACGTCCAAGGATTTGTTGCGGTTCGTAACCAATCAAGCATTTTATGTAGCCTGTGTTCAGAATAGAACAGACCTAAGACTTTTGGGCATAAAATGTTTAAATGTCACAGTACTGCAAAGTTGGTCTTAATGCTATGATAATTTCCCAACTTTCAATTCTCCAACATTTAACTTATTAATTTAGCTGTAGCCCACTACTGTACACTCTGCAGCTGTGTCTTAACTTCTTGCAGTGTGTTGTTTGCACAAAACCAGCAGTTCTGTTCATGCATGTCTTGATTGGAAATGTTCAAACCGACATGTCACTCGCACACTTCCTCTCTTCACAAAGCCTCACTTCCTGTCGCAGGACAGCCTCCTCGCAGCTTTTGTGTTGCCAGCCAGCCAGCAGATCTTCACTCACCCTGTGTGCATTGTTTGTTTATTTCCCCTTCCCCTCTGAGTCCAGCCACTGCATATCTAAAACTCTTTATAATAGATTTCGACAGAAAAAGTTCTCATTTCCTGTTTGCACACCACAGAGGCACCAACAAATAAAATAAACCGCAGCCAATCCTTTGTAACTGGCCTTCTGTGTACTAGACCTAAGTGGGGCTTTTGTCAAATGGTGTGTAAACGAATTGACTTTTAGTAGTGTTAGTTAATGAGCGGTAACAGGAGTGCTATGTTTGTGAAAATGGCAATGGAAAAACGAACGTGCAAATGAAAAGCTAGCGCGCTCGGGTAAGGAAATGCAACGCGGTGGGCTTATTAAAGGGGGCTCACTCAGGATTATCCACAGGGTTAGTGCCTCTTGAAGGTGTCACAAAATGGTTGATGTGGTGCTGTTGACCCTCATTGTTAAGGGAAGTGAGCAGTTCCCTTGCACGTACTCTTGTGACCATTTGAAATAACATATTGAAGCTAGGTCTGCAGCGCCAGCTTGTGCATCAAAGTTGATTTAATGTAATAGGATCCCCATTAGCCGACGCCAATGGCGACAGCTAGTCTTACTGGGTTCCGACACATGATGAAAAAGACATTGCAGACAAAAGACTTGACAGTTTACATACAAAGTGATACAACATTCCTTTTTTTTACCTTCATATCATCCAGTCCACACAATTACCATGTTGCAAGTGAACATTCTGTATGAACTAATTATTAATATGTTGTCACTGAGGCTGTACTGTACTGTGATTCGTATACCTAGCGTTCCCCGCCTCTCTCGCTAAAGCATGGAAATAACCAGACCCAGCCAAGATAGGTTTCATATTTGGTGCCATTTGTCTAATACCTGCTTATTGCAGGTGGGATTTAATAGTTTCCTGTTCCACAGACCCCAGAGTCAGGCTCAGTAATGAGTTGAAAGCAGGTGGGCTCTTAGGAGAGAAGAGGAGAGGGGGATGAGGGAGAAGGAGGGGGGACAGAATGTATTCAGACCACAGAGCAATAAAAGCACATCTCCAAGGCAATCCTGACAAAGCCCTCAGTGGCTCATGAGGGGGCACAACAATTAGAGGTATGGCTGCTAGGAAGAGAAGGGGTTTCATACGAGGAATTGACTATTGGGGCCTTGGTGATGTATTATTGTACCCCTTTGGTAGAAGAATGAATGGTTTGATTTGGTTTATTTAGCATTCAAAGTTGTTTGTGGCTTATGGTGTATGACTGAACAGTTGTGCAGAGGTGCGTGTGTGTGCGTGCACATGCACGCTGAGTGTGTTGGCACTGGCAGCAAGCCATCAAAAACACAACAGTGACAGAGTGTGCAAGTCTCTTTGGAGCTCAAACAATCAATCAAGTATGCCTTTGTCCAGATCGCACACTGGAAACCAAGCCCTGACTGAGGTTGAAGACTCTGCAATTACCACAAGCGATACTCTCATCCCTACTGTATAACCTATTGCTAGCAAATTGAATCAAGTATTTCGATCTCAAGACCAAAGCTAAACTAGAAGTTGAGATATTGTGTCAGGCATTCAGTGGTTTAGCTGTGATTCATATTTGTATGCTACTTAAATTCTTTGAGATTTGGTTTTTCAACCGAAAAAGTAAAAAAAATTACTGGAGTGTCTAATACTGGACTGTCTGGTGGTCATTTGTCTGGCAAGCCAAGTTTAAGTATGAGCTGATCTCCTTTGGGAGTGCCAAATGAACAAATTCCCCCTTCCAGCCCATAGCCCCTCTGGCTACAGACCCTGGATTTGTATTATTGCTCCTCTGCTCCATTCACCAGCTGTGCCTGCCCTTGCACCGTACAGTAGACGATTAATCACCGGGATGAGTCTGAGGATCTCCTAAATGAAATTTGTGGCCCCGATCAGAGTATCATTTGACGTGCTGTTATTAGCACATTATGTATTGATGATTTAACTAAATGTAGTCTGCCTGCTATTTTTAGCTATCAGTAAGAGCACAGTGAATTACATATGCAGTGTCAGGTGTCTTGCTATCAGGGTTGGGGTCAATTCAAATAAAATGACAATTTCTATGATAATTTATGAATTTAAAATGTATTTGACAAAAAATACATAACTGAATTGACCCCAACCTTGCTTGCTATTTGTAACTCGCTTAGCTTTTTTTTGGCATGCATACCTTGCGTATTGTGCTTTTATAATTCATTTATAAAGCATATCCCAACCACAGTGGGGAGTGCCCAACAGAAATGCCCATAATGCTTTTTCTGTCTCATCCCTGAGTGCTCACCTAACGTCACAGCCTATGGGGGTCAAATTGTGCCCTTTGACCCCTAGAATGCCAGTTTCACCCAATCACAGCAGCTCTGACTGTGGGTTCAGTTGAGTCCTCTGGTAGCTTGCCTTCCACCTCTCTATCACGTTCCCCTAGCGAGAAACGACAACAGTAACCATGGTAGTGTCCTCCCTTACCTTGGTTTGCCTATTTACAACAAGAGAAAGGCTGATCTTACCGAAGCGGAAAACCAAAGCCCCGATGACTGCTCACTGACGTCAAAAACCTGCGTAAAGGGCAACCTGAGACCTGGATATATGAAAAACAACAGTGTCAGACGTAATCTACCACCTTAATTGATTAGGAAGTAACAAGTGAATAGTCATTTTAGAAGCATGTTCAATGGAATATTTCTGTCAGCATGAATCTGTGATGTCTACTCTCCACATTGTTTTTTGTTTTGTCAGCTATTTTGCCTTGCCACCTGTTTATTTTTTTTTAAAGGATACTGACTCTCCTTGCCCCCTTCCCCCACACACACACAAATTGTTTTCTTTGAATTCTGACCGGCCAATGTGTTATCTGATCTGTGCCCCCGTTCTGTGATGCTGGTAGCGGCGCATGGCGATTTGAGATGGACAAAGCTGCCCCCTCTTGTCTTAAAATAAACAAGTGCAGTCGTTTGGTGACGGAACACTGCCGATAGCCAATACAGTCCGGGTGAAAATCACTGGTGTCTGGGTGTAACACAGACACCGAAAGGACCTCTTTGTTGCTTGTGGACTCGCACACTTGTACAAACCCCCTTCTTCCACATCTTTGTGGCACATTTAGACATTTTAAGAGCGAGACCGTCCATGGTGCAGTTGTACGAACTACAAAGTCACAAATAAGTTGTGACTCGAGATACTCTCGTTTTCACCTCCCCTCCTCTCCCAATCTATTCCAACCCTAAACCCCCTCCCACCACTCCTCCATGCCCATCCCCCTGTCCTCCTCACCATGTAGTGTGGAAGTCCTTTTTTCTTGGCCCCCCTCCTTCTAAGATGCCAGGGGGCAATCTTCCACATGAATGGACTCCTTCAACATGGACATGGTACAAGTCACCATATGGGAGGATTAATGAGTATATTATGCCTGGAGCACAATTCACCCGTCCTGAACCAGCCCAAAGCAGAACAGCGCCAGACCTGGGTTCAAGCACTATTTGAAATCCTGGAGGGCCAGATGGGTGGGATTTGCAGTAAGGGGATTATTTTATTGCTACATATTTTATTGATACATATTTTATTGCGTGCGTGCGTCTACCTGCTCTGTCATTGTGGATAGGGATGAGGAGGTGTAAAGCAGTGCCACGAGGTTGGGGTCCACATTGCAAATGCCGGATGAGCAATCTGTTTCCTTGTGGACTTTCTCATTATGTGTTATTGGGCGTCATGATCAAGTGCCACATAAAACATGTTTTACACACACTGCTCCTAGCTTGGCAAGCTATGCTTCATAGAAGCTGTGAGAGACATTCCGAGACCGACAACCAACCCGAGAGGAAGTGAGGTGGGAAGAAAGAGACCGAGGAGGCATTCTAGTTCCCCTCCCTTTTTTTAGTTTGAGTGACAGGCCAGCTTTCTCCAGGGAGACGCAGTGCTCACAACACACTGTTGCGAGCCACTGAGCAGCTGATCAGTCTGGCGTGGGCTTATCACAGCACAGTTACATCGAGGAAATGTAAAAAAAAAAGTATGATGCGCAAGAATTGAGAGAGGTATTTATAGATGCGTCTCCGACGATTTCCCAGGTACATTGGTTTAAATGGCTTCTACAGCAAGGGCTTACAGTATACATTAGTAACACGTACCATGGGGATTCTGGGTGCATGTAAGGTATTTGAGGCAGAGCTTAAGCTAAACACCGGTGAGACCATAATATTTACGAAGCTCACAGGATGAAGTTCACCCCCAACCTAACCCTTAAATCTAAGGGAAACTGATGACTGCAATCCCCCATATCACATATTGCTGTACGAATACCACCTGTTGTATGAACCTAACCATTATCTGTCTCTTTTCCTTTTTCCTCATGCAGGCCTTTTTGCACAGAATCCGACAAACTGCCGAAGAGCAACAGTGTCTGTCGCCTGAGCATGTCAAGGTAAATATGGCCACCTATTTAACTATCCTAATGATGCTTTGACAAATATTACCCCGTTTTGTACGAATATTTAATGCGTAGTGAGGCCCTATGGGCCCTCGTCCAAGTAAGCGCACTTTGCAGGGAATAGGATGACGTTTCAGACGCACCCTCTCTCTGCTACCACAGATCCTGTTCTCCAACATTGAGTCAATCCTGGACGTTCACAGAGAGGTGCTGTCTGCAGTGGAGGCCAGCCTGCACCCGGAGCCACAGCCAGGGCATGCCCTCGGGCACGTCTTCCTCCAGTTTGTGAGTGACATACACTTCCATGCACACACACCCTTACAGTGCACATATAAACGGACACCAAGACCGGCGTGAGCATAAACGCACAGGTACGCTCTGACTCTACTTCTCGCAACCTATCCACTGTTCCAATGAACTGCAGTTAGGATAAAAGATCAAAACTGATGTGAAAGTGGCCTTTGACAACTTTCATATAATAACATACACACAATCCACTCCCTCTCTTCCTCCCTCGCTAATTCCCCCATCCCGCTCCCCCCTCCCCTCGAAAAAGCCTGCATCCTGTCAGCCAGAAAGACCCCTCTATCCGTTCCTCGCCAACCCCATGCAAGGCCCCTGTCACTTGCATCCCCTTCAGCAGATTGCTTTCCTCCCTCCGTCCCTCAGTCCCCGACCACCACCCCCGCCTCCCCCCTTTTGAACTCGTTTGGCCCTTGGGAACAACAAAGAGCTGCCTGTGTCGGGGGAAGAGATGGTGTGTCAGTCATCAATGGGACAATGGCGGAACTAGTTGCTCTTGCGCACCCACAGACACACACACACATGTACACACATGGGCACACACACAGAGAGACACGCATACACACACATACACACTTAGGGGACTTTGTAGAACGACGTATTAGCTTGAGGATTGTCAGTTGACAGAAAGCATATTGTAAATGGTGTTTGTTCAAACAGAAAGCTCCTGTAGTCAAACTAAAAACTACAATATTCTATTAATTGAAAGGATGTTGAGAGTAGCCTCCTCAAGGAGGTGGTAACCAAGCTTTGTTTTCTAATTGGACTACTATACTGTAGAATACTCCAATGAGCTCTCAGAGTGTGTGTGTGTGTGGAGGGGGGAGAATCTTCACACGACCACTGGCTTTGTAGCTCCGTATCCATTACAGGGCTCTCTGTCTGTGACCTCTCTCTCCTTCACCACCGACACCTCTCGCCCAATCAATTGCCCCTGTTTGGTGCCCTCCGCCTCCTGCCCTTGACCCCAGTGACAGCAGACACCCCTGCTGAGATCTGATTAACCCCCGGCATTGTTCCGCTGTCAATCAAAGCCAGAGAAATACATCCTGATTCTTCTCTTATCTCTCTCAAGCTCTGTCCATTCCAATGTTGCTTAGACCACACTATAACCCAGTATTGTTGAGCGGGCCATTCACTGTCAATCACAATCACAGCATACAGATTCTCCTCTCTCTAAAGTTCTATCTATTTCAATGTTGCTCATAGGCCACAGTATAAACCAGCACAATGGCTTGATTCCAATTCAAAAGCGTACTCCCAGTGCCTGATAAAGCTTACATTCATCAAAGGGAGAGAGGAAGTGAGGGTGGAAAATTCGATTGGATTCCAGCCTATAGTAGCCCGTAGGCCTCAAATATCACCCGCCACCATGTTGACTTTTAAGGCGTGCATTTTGTTGAATCATTGGGGGTTTTCAACGACCGGCAGACTAAACCAACCCTGGGTAGAACCTTTGGCTGACGTTTGAACCATGTTGGCGTGAGGAGGAGGATTACACAAACCTACCCCAAAAAACTACTAGAGAATGTTAATTCGGAAGGATAAAGATGTCAATATTTGCTCTATTTCTGGGCTGTCCCCTGACCAAGGCCTCTTTCTCCCAAGCTAACAGTCATCATATTATGGCCCTTCTTAAATAGACTCATTATGCTTTGACACTCCTATTTGCCCTGTGTTTGTTATTGCCCCTCTTATCCTGCTGAAATTCCACTGATGGAAAAGGAAGAAAACCATGTGTTTATCAAAGACACAAACACACTCTTTGAGCTATTCTGAGCACAAGTGGAGCCCTTCAAATCAGGCCCAGTTTGTTCAGGGCTGACCCGGCTTTGGAATTGTACAGGTCACATTCAGGAACTTAAAGAAATGCCCATAAGGTAAGCTTATAGATAGATAGATTAATGTTCACTTTTAGAAGTCCTTAAAGGTCCAATGCTGCTGTATTCATCTCAGTATCAAATCATTTCTGGGTAACAATTAAGTACCTTGCTGTGTTTTGTTTGTTGTTGACCAGTGTAATTTAAAACAGAAACAACTTTTTTTTTTTTTGCTAGGACTGTCTGAGCAGGGAGGGGAAAACTGAAAACTAGCTGTTATTGGCAGATAGGTATGAAATTATTTCGTATTTGTCTTTTAATCACCAGGCAGGCCAAAACTTAATTCCACCAAAACAGGCTGGAAAAACAGTGCTTTCAAAAGGCTCTTACACTAAAATGGCATAATCATCATTTTCACATTATTATTCCAACCTCATGGTGTGGAATATATATATAATTTATTTGTATCATTTAACCTTTATTTAACTAGGCAAGTCATTTAAGAACAAATTCTTATTTACAATGATGGCCTACCCCGGCCAAACCCTCCACTAACCCGGACGACACTGGGCCAATTGTGCGCCGCCCTATAGGACTCCCCCGATCACAGCCGGTTGTGTTACAGCCCAAATCAAAACATTTTGGTCACATACACATGGTTAGCAGATGTTATTGCGAGTGTAGCGAAATGCTTCTGCTTCTAGATCCCACAGTGCAGCAGTATCTAACAGGCAATATCTAACATTTCCACAACAAAACCTAATACACACAATCTAGTAAAGGAATGGGATAAGAATATTTAATATATAGATGAGCAGTGACAGAGTGGCTAAGATGCAATAGATAGTAAAGAATAGATAGTGTAGTATACAGTATATACATATGAGATGAGTAATGCGAGATATGTAAACATTCTTAAAGTGGCATTATCAAAGTGACAATTTTTTATGAAGTCTGTAGGTAGGCAGCCACCTCTCTGTGCTAGTGGTGGCTGTTTAACAATCTGATGGCCTTGAGATAGAAGCTGTTTTTTCAATCTCTCTGTCCCAGCTTTGATGCACCTGTACTGACCTGCCTTTGGATGGAAGCGGGGTGAACAGGCAGTGTCTCGGGTGGTTATTGTCCTTGATTATCTTTTTGCCTTCCTGTTACATCGGGTGTTGTAGGTGTCCTGGAAGGCAGGTAGTTTGCCCCCGGTGATGTGTTGGGCAGACCGCACCACCCTCTGGAGAGCCTTGCGGTTGTGGGCGGTGCAGTTGCTGTACCAGGCGGTGATACAGCCCGACATGATGCTCTCAATTGTGCACCTGTAAAAGTTAGTGAGGGTTTTCGGTGACAAGCCACATTTTTTTCAGCCTCCTGAGGTTGAAGAGGCACTGTTGTGCCTTCCTCACCACACTGTCTGTGTGGGTGGACCATTTCAGTTTGTCAGTGATGTGTACGCAGAGGAACTTAAAACTTTCCACCTTCACTGCACCTTCACTGCTGTCCCGTCAATGTAGATAGGGGGGGGTGCTCCCTTTGCTGTTTCCTGAAGTCCACAATCTTTTGTTTTGCTGACATTGAGTGAGAGGTTATTTTCCTGACACCACACTCCGAGGGCCCTCACCTCCTCCCTGTAGGCTGTCTTGTCATTGTTGGTAATCAAGCCTACCACTGTAGTGTCGTCTGAAAACTTGATGATTGAGTTGGAGGCGTGCATGGCCACGCAGTCGTGGGTTAACAGGGAGTGTGTTGAGGATCAGTGTTGAGGATCAGCGGGGTGGAGATGTTGTTTTTCCTCCCTTCACCACCTGGGGGTGGCCTGTCAGGAAGTCCATGACCCAGTTGCACAGGGCAGGGTTGAGACCTAGGGCCTCCAGCTTGATGATGAGTTTGGAGGGAACTATGGTGTTGAATGCTGAGCTGTAGTCAATGAACAGCATTCTTACATAGGTATTCCTTTTGTCCAGATGGGATAGGGCAGTGTGATCGCGATTGCATCGTCTGTGGACCTATTGGGGTGGTAAGCAAATTGTAGTGGGTCTAGGGTAACCGGTAGGGTGGAGGTGATATGATCCTTGACTATTCTCTCAAAGCACTTCATGATGACAGAAGTGAGTGCTACGGGGGCGATAGTCATTTAGTTCAGTTACCTTAGCTTTCTTGGGAACAGGAACTACAGACCAGTGGGATCGAACCAGGGTCTGTAGTGATGCGTCTTGCACTGAGATGCAGTGCCATAGACCGCTGCGCCACACGGGAGCCCATATATACAGTGCCTTCGGAAAGTACTCAGACCCCTTGACTTTTTCCACATTTTGTTACATTACAGCCTTATTCTAAAAGGGATTATATAAAACAGTTTAAACTCTTCCTAGAGCTAGCCGCCCGGCCAAACTGAGCAATCGGGGTAGAAGGGCCTTGGTCAGGGGAGGTGACCAAGAACCCGATGGTCACTCTGACAGAGCTCTAGAGTTCCTCTGGAGATGGGAGAACCTTCCAGAAGGACAACTATCTCTGCAGCACTCCACCAATCAGGCCTTTATGGTAGTTTGGCCAGATGGAAGCCACTCCTCAGTAAAATGAGCATGACAGCCCACTTGGAGTTTGCCAAAAGTAAACTAAAGACTCTCAGACCATGAGAAACAAGATTC
This sequence comes from Brachymystax lenok tsinlingensis, assembly GCA_030435695.1. Lineage (NCBI taxonomy): Eukaryota > Metazoa > Chordata > Actinopteri > Salmoniformes > Salmonidae > Brachymystax > Brachymystax lenok. Next base: position 32,784,584 of record CM059802.1, on the reverse strand, counting down.
TCTGGTCTGATGAAACCAAGATTGAACTCCTTGGCCTGAATGCCAAGCGTCACGTCTGGAGGAAACCTGGCACCATCCATATGGTGAAGCATTGGTGGTGGCAGCATCATGCTATGGGGATGTTTATCAGCGGCAGGGACTGGGAGACTAGTCAGGATCGAGGCAAAGATGAACGGCGCAAAGTACAGAGAGATCCTTGATGAAAACCTGCTCCAGAGCGCTCAGGACCTCAGACTGGGACGAATGTTCACCTTCCAACAGGACAATGACCATAAGCACACAGCAAAGACAACTCAGGAGTAGCTTCGGGATAAGTCTCTGAATGTCCTTGAGTGGCCCAGCCAGAGCCCGGACTTGAACCCAATCGAACATCTCTGGAGAGACCTGAAAATAGCTGTGCAGCGACGCTCCCCGTCCAACCTGACAGAGGTTGAGAAGAATGGGAGAAACTCCCCAAATACAGGTGTGCCAAGCTTGTAGCGTCATACCCAAGAAGACTATGCTGTAATCACTGCCAAAGGTGCTTCAACGAAGTACTGAGTAAAGGGTCTGAATACTTATGTAAATGTCATATTTAAATTGTTTATTTTGATAAATTAGGAAAAATGTCAACCGGTTTTTGCTTTGTCATTATGGGGTATTGTGTGTAGATTGAGATTTAATCCATTTTAAAATAAGGCTGTAATGTAACAAAATGTGGAAAAAGTCAAGGGGTCTGAATACCTTCCGAATGCAGTGTGTATGAATGAATGAATGACACAGGAAATCTAGTTTTTGACTGCACTGGGCCTTTAGGAAGTTCTGTTCTAAGCCTAGTAGTAGTCTAAGAGTGTCATAGACGTTTCATGGTCTTTACTTGCTTGTGATGTTCTATGGAATCTCAGTCAAGAAATGTTGGTCATTATGATGAGGTGGCCATGATCTTAGAAGTTTGGTATTTTAAGCATTGCGTCAGAAAAGTTGAATGCAAGGGACCGGGAAGACATGCACACTCACTCACTCTCTCACACACACCAGGTTTCCGTTAGCCGGTAATAGCCGGCTTTTGGCCTATATTTCTTTTGAGAAAAGCCAATAAATTGAATTGACACCGGCCAATTGTCCAGGATTAAGAAGAAAAGAAAATCCCATTGCGAAATAATGCTTTTTAGTCTATTCATTGATGGAAATGGCAGTCGATGGAAATATATTTTTAAGACTGCATCATCTCAAGGGGGCTTCATCAGCAGGCCACACAAGATGGCTAGAGGCAGTAGGCTATGCAAAATATACTTAATTGTTTGAAACCTGAACGTTTTAATAGATATTATGAGGCATGTCTTGCCTTGCTTTAAAGTAACATATTAGATCTCCTCTCTTTCTAAATTCATAATGGATATTTATTTTAATCTCACTTCCTTTTGACTTCAGTGTTTTCCTGCTTATTGCATAGAACGAACATCTGCGCCTAGCCTACTGCCTTGTGCGCATGGCTTTGTTTATAATGTGAAGGGAAAAAAGTTTGTTAAACTTTTTTTAAGCGTCCTGATCTGTGGCATCAGACTTTTCTTTTGTGTAGCCTAGGTCTACTAGTTGTATGAATGCGGGATCTACCTTCCCACCGTTCCAGAGCCTGTTTTCTCAACAAAGTGACTAATAGAATAGGTAAACTTTTCTACTATGGAGTATAGTAGATTGACATAGGCTAGTGTTTTTGCAGTTTGTTAGGCTACTCGTCTTATTAGCTTTGAGGTTTTTTTTATTAGTTTTTTGGGTGTTTCACACCATATACTGGGCTAGCTGTTGCTCCCGGTGATGCCTCGGACTTTGTGCCCTGCCAGCCAGCGGCTTTGTGTGTATGTCTGTGTGTGACAGCGGAGCCCTGGGCTACGCTATCCCTCTGTTGCTTCGCCGTTTACAGCCGCCAAACACGGTGACACACTTTGAATCTATCCTCGTCATGGGAACCGAAGAGAGGCTGAACGTACTGTAATGTTACATAAAAGCCAGACTAGTTATCTCTTGCTGCGTTGCCATGTGGACCTGACACAGGCATGAGAGGAGGTGAAGGATGGAAGGCTAGACTATTCTGTAGCAGCATGGCCTCTTGAGGTTGACTTTGATATACTGTGTTTCCAAAGAGCTGTGAGAGTCGACATTTAGGGGAGAGAGAGAGAGAGAGACACCAATGGAGCACCTGGTAGAGATTGTTACCCTGTGAACCTTTTCTGGTGCTTGGCCCCATCAGTTTCTACAATGACCTCATGTATTTAACATTGGATGCCTGATAGAAATGCTACGCAGCATTCTTACCTGATGCTCAATATTTGAATATTCAAAAACAAACTTCACCTCAAACAGCGTCAACGGAGGGACTGAGGGCCTCTATATTGATCTGCCTGTTAAGTCGCTACCTAAATGCACATGTCCAGCTTTTCAGAGAGAGAGAGTGTAGCGTTTCTCTGAATGTTGTGAGGATATGCTAGCCTCGCACGCACAAGCTAGGATTTCACTTCCTGTGCTGTTTCGGGTGACCGCACCACAGTTTTGGTTACCATACCAACCAGAGCAGAGTGAGGAGGCCCTACACTGGTTTCACTTCCTAATGACTTGAAGGCCTATATGGGGTTTTGGGCTGAAGCCTACATTTAAATTCTGAGGAAGAGATTCCCTAGGCCTATATGTTGTCCCTAGTGGTAGATAAATAATGCGTTGAACCTATGTGCATAGCTATCATATTACTAAGTGATCATGAGGAAAGCCTTCAGTGGCCAAACCTATAGGACAGTACAGTATATCCACTAGCTATAACTATGTCAGTGTGAATAGAGGAAGCTCTGAGTGCTTTCTCAGTGCAGTATTTACCCAAATAAGGAAAGCACATCTCATCAGAATTGTAATCTTAATTGTTTTAGGGTTTTTTACCTAGAGGAATTATGTGTATAGGAGTTATAATTCAATTCAACTGATGTCGCAACATTATCACTAGAGATCTGTGTTTGACTAAATGTTGTTGAAAACAATTCTGTTCCGGAATATTCAATGCCAAGTTTTTGTATTCGGATGAGATCAGTTCCTGACTGACTTGTGTTTCTTCCACCTTTCAGAAGGGGCGGTTCTCGGTGTATGGGGAGTACTGCAGTAACCACGAGAAAGCCCTGCGGCTGCTGATGGAGCTCAACAAGATCCCCGAAATCAGAACATTCCTCCTGGTGAGGACCCCACCGCTGACACCAACTCTCCCTGTCTTTTTACATATCTCGTTCTCTCTGAAGAAAAAATGATCTTCTCTTCCTCTGTCTATTCTTCCTCCAGTTCTACTCCTCTTCCACCATGTTCTCTCCCTCTTCCTTTACCACCTCGTCTTGTCCACCTCTTCCACTTTCTCCCTGATCCTCTTCCCCTGCGTCAAATCTTTTCCCTCTTCCTCATCCATTTTCCACCTCTGTCCCAATCCCCATTCTTCTCCTTATCCTCTTCATAATGTCACCTCTTCTTCTGTTTTACATGTTTATGTTTGTTATAAAAAGAACAAGTATTAGAATAAGGTCGCTTGGTTACTCTGGCAAACTCACGATGTAACCACCAGAGTGTGTCAGGGTCGTTTTTGTCACCAGAAGTCCAGCTGTTTCCTTGTTTTGACAACCCTTCTTGCCCCTCAACAATGAACACAGGAACTGCCTTTGATTGCGTATCCAAAGATGATGTCATGGTCTGTGTGAGCTGTCCAGCTGCGGTACATTGGCACGGCTAGCTGGAAGATCTGAGCCTTGTTGACACCGATGTGTTTCCTCCGTCTCATTATTGACTGACCTGAACTTGTTCTAGTTGTGTTCTGTACGTTCTATCCCAGGCTGCTAGTGGAAAATCACATAGGATTTCCCATCACTTTCACAAGTCACATTTATGTCTTAAACTTAGTCATGTGTTGATGGCAATGGGAGACTAAGATACATTTTACATAAGTGGATGTTAGGAATCACCCCAAACTTTTAGTGGAATAACCCTTTAAGCTACAAGTCTGAACTCGACAGGTTGAAGCTGTAGGCTGGTTTCAACACAAAATGCGTGGTAGTCCACAGTGCTTTTTGTGGATGATGTGGAGTGAGGGAATTGTAGATGTGGTGTAGTCAGTCGAACTCTGGCGTGGAGACGATGCCTTCTGTAATCGCAGGGAGCCTGGAGGCTTAATGAATAATCACACTTGGATGTAAGCTCTACGTTAATTAGTCACGATTTATAAATGCAAATCGTTATTAGTATTATAATATGTGAGGGTGTTGCGGCATGAAGAGCCATTGGTGCATCTGTTTCCTCTGTTGAATTCCGTTCCATTTCCATGTTTTTGAGGTATTTGAGCTGATATTTCCATGTTAATTGACAAGCACTGAATATGTACGCCGTCTCTACACGGACATCAAAACAAAGCTGTACAGCTGAGAGGAGTCAAGTGAAAGTATGCAGAAAGGAGGTCAAAGAGAGGCTCTCAGGGGGAGTTTGGCTGCAGGCACGTGGATGGAAATAAGGTTCAGATTAGAAGACGAGAGAGAGAGAGAGAGAGAGAGAGAGAGAGGAGATGGGGATTGCATCAGGATTGCCAAGCCGGCTGGAATCTGTGGAATCACACAATTCTGCAGTCAGGTTTTGCGCTCCTCTCCTCCCCCCAGCCCCAAGCGTAACCTTCAACCAAACACTGCATGAGCACGACACTGCTGTTTCTTCTCAGTGCCTTATGAAGTTGAAAGTGGTGGAATGTGATTAAAATGAAATATGTGCACTATACCGACCACTGATGTGCCTTCTGTTTTCTACACCAAGGTATTTTCATGCTGCGTATCTAGTTTGGCCTTTGATCTTGTGGTGAACGCTGCTCATGCTTGCCCTCTGGGACTTCTCATTTGACAGAACTGGTTACTGGGAAATAAAACACAGAGAAGAGAACCCACCAGCTTTGTCTCTCTCTCTCTCATCTGAAGAATCCTCCTCAGTAGGGTTTCACCACCAAACTGATTTCTTGGGTACATTTTTCAAAGCATGACTTCAGTTCCAGTTTGCCACCCGATCCCCATGGAGGCCGTTAATGCAACTGGGAAGACATGCTGTGGTGTTTTGGATTTAGCTTCTTGCCCTCAACCACTTCACATCATAATTTTAGTGGAGTTACCAACTTACATTTCTAGAAGAATCACAAAGAAGATGGAGGATGTGTCATAGGCCATAGATGCCCCTGTTTGATAAATGACCGTTTTGTTAACGTCTGTGTCTTGTTTGTGTTCCAGCACTGTATGCTGCTGGGAGGGAAGAAAAGCACAGACATTCCCCTGGAGGGGTACCTGCTATCGCCCATTCAGAGGATCTGCAAGTACCCCCTTCTACTGAAGGTAAGGTCCTTGGACCCAAGGAGAATGACCCGCACACACACAAACATAAACACACACATTCCAACCTTGTCCGAGCCACTCCTATCACGTACAATCTTTTATTCTCCACCCCACGCCCAATTTCTCCCTTTTTCCAACTTCTCCACAAAATTCGATCCGCACCCTCCATCCTACCACTTCATCCCCCCTGTCCTCACTATCCTAACATTCCCCGAGAACTCTGTTCATCCCACAATCTTAACTGAGCTCTCCACTTCTACATGCAACTCCATCCACCATTGACTCTTTGCAGAATACTGATGAGATGATTCCTAATAATGAGCATGGTGCTTATCATCTAACGCACCAGGGCTGTTCTCTGAAACATTATCAATGGCTGTTTATGTACTGTAGTTCTACTGAAGACGTCTTGACTATTTGGCTTTAACCCGTTAATGACCTGACCAAGTGACCACTCTACTGGCCTCTTCCCCGGTCTCTCTCCCCCCACTAGGAGCTGTTGAAGCGGACGCCCAAGAAGCACGCGGACTACCCTGCGGTGGAGGAGGCCCTGCAGGCCATGAAGGCAGTGTGCTCCAACATCAACGAGACCAAAAGGCAGATGGAGAAACTGGAGGCCCTGGAGCAGCTGCAGTCACACATCGAGGGCTGGGAGGTGAGGGATTCTATTATATTATATTCTACTCTAGACCATGGCTAGGATGCACCCAATAGGTCACCATTGAGAGGGGGAGGGAGAGGGAGGAGGGGAAGAGTACTAAAATGTGAAAAGAGGGGGAGAGACGTGTGCGTTAAAGATGAGAGGCGAGACAGAAGGGTGGGGGGTCAGAGAGCGGAGGGAAGGGGTGCAATAAAGATGAGGAAGGAGAAATGGAGAGATGCAGAGGGGTGGGAGGTGAGAAGAAAGATAGAGAGAGGAAAAGTAAGATAAATAGAGAGGATAGTTAGGAGTGGGAGAGAGTGGAATGGTTCTCCTTTATATAGAAATGGTTTGAATGACAGGAAAGAGATGGAAAAGGGAAGCTCAGAGTTTTTAGATTTGTCATTAGTTTTCACAGACAGACACACACATACACACTGTCCTCCTCATTGACTCAGTCACGGCTGTGGCAAAAAAGCTTAGGCCAGTTTTCGAGAGTCCACCAAATACTGAGCACCAGTTCATTTTCTGTGACAGTAAAACACTCCTCCAGCTTCCCCCAGATTACCAGTGTGCACAGGGCACAGACAGGGCTTGGGAGCGGAGCGGAGTGCCCAGTGCTTTTTTCACGCCTCCCTCACCCTCCACAACAGAGCCCTTGTCCCCTGACTCTCCTCGGGCCCCGTGGGCCCCAGAGAGGACAATCTGCCTGCTCAGGATCCATGGGAAGGCCAAAGGGCACCCTGCCCAATCGGCAGAGCCCGATGAGGCAGGGCCTAGTCTCACGCGGGGCCCTTTTGAGGAAAAAGAGAGAGGGCCTCACAATGGCATCCTACACAAACACACACACACACACACACACACCCAAAGCCTGCCAAGATTTGCCTCGCTCTGATGAAATATGCCACCATTTCACCCCCGCGATTGTCTTCTGTCAAAAATGTGACAAAACAAGAGGCTGTTGTGTGTTTAACAAGGATAAACGATGCGGAAAAAGAAATTACACCATGTCGTCGCAGTTCCTTGCACAGATCAATCAGACTTGTCTTGATATAGGATTGTTATTGGCATTTTTGTTCAATAACTCTCATTTGATTCTAGCCACCGATGTGGGGGCAGTTGGACATCTGTTTTTGGGATTGGTTCTCTGATTCACTTTGCGTTGACCCCTAGAGGTCAAAACATGTCTGAGAGTGAACGAGTATTGGGACATAGAGCCTCTTGTCTACTCAGTCCGTATCACAGTCCATCCTCATGAAAGGCAATATCCCTCTCCCTACCTACTTCTCTCTCTTTAGCCCATTATTCCTACTCTCTCCACTCCTCCTCTCTCCAGTGTAACCACAATCTCCACTCCTCCACTCTCCAGTGTAACCACAATCTCCACTCTCCAGTGTAATCACCTTTCCACTCCTTCGCTCTCCGGTGTAATCACCTCTCCACTCCTCCGCTCTCCAGTGTAACCACCTCTCCAGTCCTCCACTCTCCAGTGTAACCACCTCTCCAGTCCTCCACTCTCCAGTGCAATCACCTCTCCAGTCCTCCACTCTCCAGTGTAATCACCTCTCCAGTCCTCCACTCTCCAGTGTAACCACTCTCTCCACTCCTAATGGGGAGGTAGTAGTGCAGAATCAGGGCCCAGATGCATTAGCATTGCTTTGATAGACAGACAGCCCTCCTGCTTCCACCATCCCTCCCTCTGCCATCCTCTATCCATTCCTCCATCCCTCCATCCCCCACCCGCCTTCCTGCACAGTTAAACATGGAATTTGATCGATCGGGTGAAACGTAAAACCGTCTGCTAGGCCTGTTGGAATGCACCTGACCTACAAGAGTGCGGATAATCCTGTTTTGGGGGGGAGCTATGCGCGTCTGTCAGAAATGTAGTGGCCAGAGGAATCAATTATGGATGGTGGTGGGGGTCTGGTTTTGGGCGGCTACAGTGGCTTGCTCTCAATGACATCAAAGAGACCGTTACATTTGGTAAAGTCCAACCATAAAGCAGGGGTTGGTGTCTCTGTACTAAAAATGGGGGTGGGGCAGGAGATCCAGAGTCCACACATGGGCACGCTTAGTTCCGGTTTATTTAGATTGGTGCGTTCCATTGAACAATGATGTTTTGTTATGGCTACATGTATGGCATGAATGCATCCATGCACATGCACCCTATATTGCCAATCATTACTTTACGAGGCAGTCCTAAATGTGTACGTGTGTGGTTCATTTCATTGGTGTAGGCTGATTTGAATTCCTGTCTGAAATGGAACCCTATTCCCTATATAGTGCACTACCTTTTGATCAGAGTCCAAAGGGGAGGTCCCATAAGGCTCTGGTCTAAAGTAGTGCACTATATATGTAATGGTGCCATTTCTGAAACACCCCCATACATAATTAACGTCACAGCTAGAATCCCATAGGTCAACCTTAAGGAATCCCTTTAGGTTTCTTGTTTACAATGAGCTAATGTAAAACCCTGAAAATACTGCTTTAAAATGACTTCATCTAATGACTAAATAGTGACTCATTGACTAAGTCGTGGCCTAGTATCGTTAAAAGGTTTTAATTGGCTCTCATACAGTGTGGTGTGAGTCACTTCCATGCATACTTGATGACGTCAACCAGCAATATGTACCCCGACTAGGCTAAAACAGAACCTAATGAATTATGAAACGAGTTGAATCTCTCAATTAAGAACTTGCGTCAGATCGTATATCTAAAAGGAACAGTGTTTTGTGTGCATGCACATACATGCGACTACATACATTTTGTTTAAGAATCTGTGGTTTTCATCCCATGGCTGCAGAGGACAAAGAGGCCGCAGAGTGCACCTTTAACTCACGTTTTACTATAGAGATTTGAGTAACACTTCACATGAAGTACCCTGCCACTAAACTGTCATAGCAGCGGCTTTCCACCTGTCATAACACAAGTCCCAACACTGCCATGACATTACATATCAGGGAAAAGTTGGGAAATAGTTGGAATACTTCACATGTTACGTCTCAGCTCACCGTACGAGTGGTATGTGGCTTGCAGGGGTAAAATAAGCAGGCTTTGTCTATGTCTGACCAGATGTCCCTTTGGGACCCAGAGCTGGCACTATTTAAACAAAATCTTGTTTCCTCCCCATTTAGACTAGTTTCCTCCAGTTCAGTTCGGGGGCCAGTTGGCAACTTGTCTAACCACTGTGGGCTGAGGAACAGTGCACAGCTGACTTTTGTCTTGTGTTAAGGGTCATTGGCAAAGTTCAGGGAAGGACTGTTGTATACACTATTGTTCTGTTGTATAACAGTAGGAGTGAGGGTGTCGTCTGTTGTTCATTCCATCCTATTAGCACAATGAAACTATCAGTTTAAACCCAATCCAATGTCATCCGATGTGTGAATTCTCACAGCTGCATTTTGTGTTGTTCAACTGGGGTTGTGCACTCTAAAGGTAAACACATGTTGTGTAAAAGAGAATCATTGTTATAGACACACGTACACACACAAAGAACCCCCACACACACACACGTCAAGTTGAGAGATGACATCAGGCACCAGCGGTTAATTTCCATCCTTTCTTGACTGTCCCCAGGGCACCAATCTGACTGACATCTGCACCGAGCTGCTGCTCCACGGTAACCTCCTCAAGATCTCGGCCGGCAACATCCAGGAGAGAGTCTTTTTCCTGTTCGACAACCTCTTGGTCTACTGCAAGAGGAAGTCCAGGTGAGAACAAGGGAGGGAAGAGATGTAAGGGATGGGGGAGGGAAAGCGAGAGAGGGTGAGGGAGGGAGGTTGTGGGGGGTTGTGACTGAAACGAGAGAGAGATTGTGGAGAGGAAAGTGCCTCATGAAAGTGGCAGGAATGAGCACAACGTGTGTTCATTTAGTGGCAGAAAGAAGCCAGACATGGAAAAACCGGGTGAATCCCCCAAGTCCTGTTTGTGTAGTGTGTACTAAGCTCATTTTATATACAAACAGAACAAGTCCACCTAACATTCTGTATGCGCGTGCTTCAGGACTGTGAATTCTTAACTTTTTTGGGGGGGCAACAATTTTTTTTAAACATTTCTGTGCAGAGAAAAAAACAAACATTTTCACAATTTTCTGTTCAATTTCCTAGGGTTTCTGGGAAGAAGTCCACCAAGAGAACCAAGTCCATCAACGGTCCCCTGTACCTGTTCCGAGGAAGAATCAACACCGAGGTGATGGAGGTGGAAAACGTTGAGGACGGAACAGGTTTGTGCCAGTCCCACCAGTCTTGAGTTCATATACTGTACAGTGCTGTGAAAAAGGATTTGTCCCCTTTCTGTCATCCAGGTCCTGAGGCAGCAAAGCATCCCCAAACCATCATACTACCACCACCATGCTTGACCGTTTAAGGTTCTTACTGTTGAATGCAATGTTTGGTTTTCGCCAGGCATAATGGGACCCATGTCGTCTTTGTAAACTCAGGTTCCCTTTATCTAATATTACATTTGGGTTGAAGATCTGATAACATTCAGTACTAAAAATGTGCGAAAATAGAGAAAATCAGAAAGAAGGCAAATACTTTCCCCCTACACTGTAGGAATATCATCCTTCGATTCACCCCTCCGTTTATTCATTCAATAATCCATGTTTAGGCATTTATCACATTTGTCCTCCATCAGTTGATAATAACATTTTCTTTCTATTTATTTGGGATTAACTCCCTACAGGTCTGGCTGACTTAAAATCATAAACGAATTACACAAATCTCTTTCTATGCTACGGTGTTACTTAGGTTTCATACAAACCAATAGTATTTTTTTCATTTGAACTCTACCCACAAAAACAAGATCATGAATTCACTGATGGGGTAGGTGATACAAATCTGATGAGTGCTTACAGTTTGGGTGTAACTGTGAAATCTTGCATAGGATTCTCACACTTTGAATGACTAGCGGTAGATAGAGAGGATTAATTTGACGAGTGCTTGCTCGCAGTGATAATGTCTTACATTGGTTCAGACAGGATGCACAACCTGCGTTTCTCACCTTTGAACTTCTGGGATAGCTGCTGCTGCAGGAACTGGAACTTACCAATTTACCACACTGTTCTGCTCTAGTGATTTAGTGCACACTAGCCTGTTTCTGCAAGACCTGGGTTAAAATAGTATTTGAAATGTTTTAAATATTTTAGCTTTGCTTGATTGAGTTTTCCTGGCGAATAGAAACAATAAAATTGTCCCAAAACCGCCAACTCCGCATATCTTGCATTCCAGGCAGGCTCAAGCAAAGGTTCAAAATATTTGAAAGATGTCAAGTACTATTTGATCCCAGGTCTGATTTATTTTCTCGTGTAGCTCTACCTATAGGGCCTTAGGGGTAGAAATGCACCTCTTCCTCTCACATGCCTCCTTTCTGTGCCCTGGGGCTGTTGCCTATCACCTGGTACATTCAGAGGTAACCACAAAGAAAAATATGTTCTCTCTCTCTCTGTGTGTTTCTCAGAGAGACACTATAACCTAATAGTGAGACTAAGGTCATGTGCAATTTTTACACTGCCAGTTGTATGTGGCTAACTTGGATGTGCCTAAAGGTATTAATGTGTTGATTTGTAGAATTTGTAGAAGCCCTGAAATATCTGCGCTTTTTATACCTTTCAGTTGCCAATTTTAAATCATGGCTCTCCAACCCTGTTCCGGGAGAGCTACCCTCCTGTAGGTTTTCGCTCCAACACCAGTTGTAACTAACCTGATTCAGTTTACCAACCAGCTAATTATTAGATCAAGGGTGCTAGATTAGGGCTGGAGTGAGAACCTACAGGACGGAATTCTCCAGGAACAGGGTTGGAGAGCCCTGATTTACAGTAGTACGCCTAGAGGAATAAGGATATTGAGTGAAGACGTTTGAATGAGATATGTAGTTTGTATCTTGGCGGGCCTGTGTTCTTCCACTGAAGATTGCAACCTTGAAATGCACTGATGGTAGGTTTCCCGTTCACACGAAGAGCGATTCAAAGAGTGTTTTGGCGTGAACACGTATATCACACTCATTTAGATGAATGCAACAACATTACCCTCCTCCCACTTGGGGCCAGGGGGTTTCACATCTATTTATATGGCCTTTTAACATTACACTAATGTACTTCCATTACCCCCAGTCCATTCATTATGCATTACAGTCACCTAGAGCCAAAGAGCTGGTCAAATTGGAATGGAGCTGAGAGGAGAGGGAGACAAGGAGAGGGCGGAAGCGAGATGGACCTTTCTGTCGAGTCAGCGGGAAGATATCTTTTACTACTCAGTTATTGTTTATTTTAATTAGCAGTACTTACAGTATGATGGATATTTGAACTCTGAGGTATTTCAAGGACAAGCGAAGCTTGAGAGTGTTGTGGCTGGGCTGTATTACCCTTCCAGTTACTACTGAGGTCAACACGAGTTCATGAACACTGCATGTTTTATCCCCAAGAAAAGCTAGTACAGTATTAATATCAATGTCCATCAACAGCATTGAGGTTAAATGTAATAAAGGTTATTTCTAGAAGAGTACACACATGTTGGGTGTGTACCATTGTCCGTTAATTGTTTTTTACCTCTTGTTTTAGCCGACTACCACAGCAACAACTACACGGTGACCAACGGCTGGAAGATCCACAACACGGCCAAGAACAAGTGGTTTGTCTGCATGGCCAAGAACTCGGAGGACAAGCAGAAGTGGCTCGACGCCATCTTGAGGGAACGAGAGCAGAGAGAGAGTGAGTTTAACAAAAAGGGGCATGTCCTCGTATTTGGAGTCCTGCTCCCCCTCCCTTGAGAATGTGAGGCTATCATGTTTTCCAATTGTGCTGTACTTCTACTCTATCTATAACAACGCTATGCTATGGTGAGCTAACACAATTAAGGTTCAGATAAATAAATGGTTAGCTTTGCAAGAGGTTACAAATGGAGTCTCTCTGTTGTGAGAGATCATGCAGTATGCATGCAAATTAATTGGTGCCTCACTAGGACGGCTGTGGTATGCTTATGGTATGTGGATGATGGTATGTCTTACTGCCCATTGTCTCTCTCTCTGGCTTTTGTTTCATAAATACATAAAGATTGTGGCATAATGACCTAGAACTTTAATACCAAATGAATGCAGAAGAACAGTCTGGAGTTTAACATTCAAAAGAAAGAGCCAGCCTCTTACGATGCAGTACGAGACTCATGTTTGCTAATCAACACTCCCGAGAGGAGAACACACTCTATCCAACAGTTCATTCACAAACAAACTCGAGATGCGCTAAAAACAGAATCTTCGATCCCAGCAAGAGCCTGAAATAGAGCAGCCAGTAGCAGCTTGCCAGAAACGGCAGCTCACTAGAGTATTACAACACAGTGCCAGTCACAGGTTGTTGTCAGTCTGTGAGACCACTCTGTTCTCTCTGTTTTGTCTAGCCATCTATACTGTGGCATGAAAATGAGGCTCGTAACACACTTTGTATGCCATTGAGCGACTTGGTGTGGAGTGATTGCAGACGTTTGGCATGAATTGGCAGCTTGGGAGCAGTTTTCAAGAACTGTGTAATTAATAGTGTGTTCAAATTGAGTCACACCCAAAACATCCTGGCACTGGCATAAAATTATATTTTGGTCCTCTCTAAAAAAGAATAGCAATAAAATACCTCTTTCTGTAGTTAAAATGTGCTATTTGCGGTAGTGTTTGACTACACATTGAAAACATGTGTTTTGAAGAAGATGGATTATTTGTTCAAAACGTCATTGTAAGCTGAGCACTCTTACTCCTCTTGTTTAATGACTTTGCCTCCATTTCTTCCCCTCTTTTGACTTCAAAAGTGTCTCCACATGAGGAGTAAGGACACCTGTTCAGCACTGGCCACCTGTCTTTGTGTTTGTGTGCGCATTGGGGCGTGCTAATAAAGCTTGAAAGGCTTTTACTGACTTCTGTGCCTGTAGGCATGGTGACAGCTGATCGCATTGGAGGCAGAAATCACCACTGCTTCCCACCCAAGCTGTAAGTGTATGGGAAGGATTCAACTTAAACAGCTGAGGGGTTTGAACGTCCAACCATACCTGTGTTCTAGCTGTTTACCATAACTGGAGCTTTAATATTTCAAATGTAGCAAATGAGCCTTCCACATGGACTTGTGCGAGTGGTCACCTGATCCTGTGGCTAAAGTGTAGAAGTGGAGCTTTGCAGAGTACCAAGGGCCATGTTGGGTTTTGGGTTACGGCAGGCGGAAATTGACCTGAGGCTAACAGATGCCAGATCAGTCACAGTGCTGCCAACCCCACACCATCACACCGCAACCCCAACCCCCGGCCTGGCCCACATCTGCAAGGTCGTTTCACTATTGATACCTAACCCATTGTTGAATCCCAGTTTCCACCAGCACCTCTTTTAAATGTCCCCCTGTTTTGCCATGGCACTGGCTTTAGTTGGACATTTTGGTTGTAGACCCTTTTTAAATACTCCCAAGACAGATCCATTATTATTGCCCTGCCAGCTGGATGGGGATGGATGGGGATCGTCTTATCAGTTTTTTTCGTGGAGGCTGAGGGGAAATGAGTGGGCTAACATGTTAGCCTGTTTGCCTGTGCCAGTGAGAGTGGGAAGAGGGGGCCTCTGGACAGGCTCTGACAGCTGGACCAGCAGGCCAGGGCCGGGGGCCCCTTGCACCAGGACCAGACCCCAGTCTGTTCAATGACTCTTTGTTTGAATCCACTCCAGCTGCTGTCAAGTGTAATCCAACCCCACCTTCATCAGCGGCACCCAGCTCTGGCACCCCCGCAAATTTTGTTGGAATTGTCTGAGTCCCACGGTTTAGAAGGACCGAGAGGCTGACAGTGGAGTTGAGTTAGTCAGAGAGCCTGATGATGGAGCTCCAAAGTTCAGAGAGCCCAACAGTGTAGTTTAGCAGCTCACTGAGCCCCACTGTGGAGTTTAGCCAGTCAGAGAGCCTCACAGTGGCGCTCCAAAGTTCAGTTAGCCCCACAGTGGAGTTAAGCTGCTCAGAGAGCCCCATCGGGGAGTTGCGGTTTAGAAGCTCTATAAGCATGCTGGACCTTCAAAAGGCTCAACATCAACAGACTGTAGTTTTGAATTGTCTGTACATAATTGTCATAATTGAACATATTTCTCACTCAAGGGTGTTGCAGCTTGGTAAACATAACTGCTGCTCTACACTAAAGATAAAGAACTCTGTGGCATCACAGTACATTAGCAGGCAACACAGTACATTGTTCTCGACCTGGACAGACTAACTTCTGGCTTTCCCTCCATAGGAGGCGGCAGACGCGAGCCGCCATGCTCCGCTCCTCTCCTACCCCTGTACCGTGTCAGAAACCCCAACAGGGCCCTACAGGCAGGGGCATTGTGTCTTCTCACAGCCCCGTGACAGCCTCCCCCCCGGGGGCTGAAACACATAGATGTCTGAGGGCTGACTGGAGGAAATGATGGTGTCCCTCAGGGCTCAGTGTTGGGCCCTCTTTTGTTTTTGCTGGCACTGTGGGACAATAGCTGCTGCAGCCCTCACATGCCAGCCAGAGTGTCAGACATTGGAATCAGCATGATGTCTCCGGCAGTGAGAGGAATGATCTGTAGTCTTTATCTCTCTCTCACACACACTCATACACATTCTCGGACCACACAGTTTATCTTTACCCCTAGACTCACTGTTGGGTTAGAAATATATTAATAACAGTTTATAGCCATTTCGATAATGAACTTCATATGCAAAATGCTTTGGTGTCTGACCCCTTGAGTGTTTGTCTGTTGCAGGTCTGAAGCTGGGGATGGAGCGGGATGCCTACGTGATGATCGCCGAGAAGGGCGAGAAACTCTACCACATGATGATGACCAAGAGCCGCCACCTGATCAAGGACCGGCGCCGGAAGCTGAGCATCGTTCCCAAGTGCTTCATGGGAAAGTGAGTTCTTCCACACTGAACAGTCTATTGCGTTTGTGCAGGGTAAGCTTGAAATCTCATGGTACAGTGGTTGGATGACAACAATAGGTGCTCAGTTGAGAGGGTGACCTTTCAACTGTGAACAAGGGTACTTTTAAGACATCTTTTTGGTACAAATGCATGAAAACTGTGGGATTCCTCCACTGAACCAAAACTTCTGCTGTTAATAGTGATCATATTATGTATACATTGATAATAACAGTTAAAATACCTATATTCTGTAGGTCTGAGGGAGGTGGACCACAACAGGGATGTTGTGTTGAAAAGGGCTCCATCCATTCTATCCAACCATTCCATGACTAATTTCTGTTGCATATAATTACCGGCCACTGAGAAGTAGAGGAGGAATTGAATGGCCAGCAGGGTCCTGGCAGAATGCCTAACCTGGCCCTATCATTACATCTCTCCTGGCCTGCCATAATGATACATACTGTAATCACCCCTGCATTTGGAACGGCCTAAGTTGTTTCCCTTACACACCGTATCATCAAGCAGGCGCTTCCTGAGTCTGCTGGCCTTTCCTCATCCTTGTGCTCACACACACACACTCTTAGGCAAACCCGGTGCAATCATTCACGCCACACACTACACACCACTCACTAATACAATCCGTTTCCCAACCCCAACTGATGAGTGAGATGACTGGGAGTTGTTTTCCATCCTGTGTTGGGAGCCAAGAACTTTGTTGTCGGAGGCGACTGTTTTCAAGCAACACATAGAGAGCTTCCTTAGGGAAGAGACCTTCCCTTTAACTGCTAGTGCATCATTAGAAAGACCCTTCAACAGCGAGCCACTGGACTAAGCAGCTCTTTTTTTCTGTCCCCCCAGTCTTTCAATGTGGTGAATGAACAATGAGGGCCTAGTGTGCCTCCATTAATGCATTTTCCATTACACCCCACAGCTCCACACACACAGTGTTTTGTGAGGTTCCGAACAGTTATTAAAATTATTTATTATTTGGCACAATTTTGGCGGGGGTGAATTTTTAAAAAGAGGGTAAAACAGTGATGGTGATCACTGGGGCTTACATTATGGAGTCAGTCAGCATCCAAGGGAAATCTTTAATGAGTTTCTAAAGAACTGTAAAACGCAATGCAACCTGCAATGAAATGTCAGGGAGGTAAGGTTCGATGGGCATTATAGGTGGGGCTGTTGCCATGTCTTCAGCGTTCAATATTATTTGAGAGGACACTGACAGGTAATGTAGGCTCCTGTATGCGATTAGTAAAGGGTTAAAATTCACTACCCCCACCAGGCAAAAATACATTGAACCAACCAACATTCTTTTGATGTCATCCGTCAAAATAATGACGTTGGATATCAATGGAGTTCTTGGTTGATAACACCAATAAGTGGTCAACGTACACATTCTAACCAATTTTCAACAACGAATCAACGCGAGCATTTCAAGGGCCGGGTGGTTTATTTCAAGGAGAATTCCCGTTTGTTGACAACTCTATTAAATATCAACCGAATATGGACTTTGATTTTACGTTAAGTCAAGATTTTGTCCCGGAGGGTAACTACTATCATATCGAAGACGAGGGGGTATAAAATGACAATAAAATAACCCCTCCTTTGCTTTCCCCAAAGATGTTTACTCTACTGACTGTCTCGTACCCAGACAAGCTCCGTGCATCAAGCCATTCAAGCCATCCATGTGTTCAGATGTTGTTTTTTTTGCTCACTCTGCTAGACATCTAGTTCGTGCTCCTAATGTATCCTTTTCCAGGAAAAGCACTCTACCTCTTAATGCAACCATATAGCCTGTTTGTGTTTGAGTGTGTGATCGCACGTGCGTGTGTGTGTGTGTGTGTGTGCGTGTGCACTTGCTCTCCCTTCTCCGTGGCTGTCTGAGAAAGCGATCCATGTAAGCACTAGGGGTCTTTCTTTGCTCTTACCTCCTGTCAGCACCTCACTGTAGAGCGAACAAGAGGCTCTCACTTTCCCTCCCTTCCCGTTTCTATTCCTCTCTACCCGCTCTGTAGTTCTGATGTTATTATAAATTAGCATAGCTCACTTCGGGAGATGGCATTGCTCACTAAGTGTGGTTATTGGATTAAATGAATCTCGTACAGAGTGCCGATTTGGTAGCGCCTCTTATTTACGCAGCTCCCTTAATTCCACCATTTGTCAACAGCGTATTTGGGTGCTTGGTCATACTTGGTTCTTCTTTTAGCCTTCCTCATTCTCACCCCATTTTCTGCTGTTTTTTGTTGTTGTGTGATCACATTTTGTGCCTGTATTGCATCATGAGTGTACAAAACATTATGAACCCCTGCTCTTTCCATGACATAGACTGACCAGGTGAATCCAGGTGAAAGCTATGATCACTTACTGATGTCACTTGTTAAATCCACTTCAATCAGTGTAGATGAAAGGGAGGAGAAAGGTTTAAAGACGGTTTTTAAGCCTTGAGACAATTGAGACATTGTGTATATGCGCCATTCAGAGCGTGAATGGGCAAGACAAAAGATTGAAGTGCCTTTTGAACGGGGTATGGTAGTAGATGCCTGGGGCACCGGGTTGTGTCAAGAACTGCAATGGGTTTTTACACTTAACAGTTTCCCGTGTGTATCAAGAATGGTCTACCACCCAAAGGACATCCAGCCAACTTGACACAACTGTGGGAAGCATTGGAGTCAACATCCCTGTGGAACGCTTTCAACACTTTGTGGAGTCCATGCCCCAACGAATTGAGGCTGTTCTGTGGGCACTCATTGGATGTCACAGCAGGCTTACTTGTTTTTCAAATTATCCTCACTTTCCAGCCACACATTCCCAATTTTTTTTACGCTGCATGTGTAAAAAACCAGGGGTGGAATGAAGAAAGGACTAAATGTGACAGATTGTTTGAAACTAACTGCTTGGTGTTTTTTATGTGTCTTTTGCAGCCGCTCTGGAAAGTTAAACTCTGTTTTGTACACTTAGTGCCCTATTTCACAAGGTGACCTACTTGACATTTTTACCTCAGGTCCCTTGTTCAAGAGGAAGCAAGCCTCTTGTTGACTGACTGATAACAATATTTCCACTAGTTAATTTGGAAGACCTCATTCTAGCATGCTGTAGCAAAGGAATTTATGAAGCTGCAGATACAGACATGTGTGTACACACACACACACACACACACAGCCTCTCTGTATTCTCATCATTAGCAGTGATTTACTCCTCTGTGTGACCGCTCCAGTGTCAAAATTAACCAGAACACTTACGTAACACCCCACCTGGCCAGAGTCCACTTCAGTCTTCTGCCAATATCAATCAGCAGCATGTCTCTTTGAAAAACACACTCAGCCACACACACCCAGTCACACACACAATCGTGCACACAGTCACACACACACATACATACACAGTCGCACAGACACACACTTGTGAGAGGTGCACTACACAGATCAGGCTGACAATCACCTCCACCACCTCCACACACATACCACCAACACCACCACAGGCCTAAAAAAGCAGTACCCCCATTCAGTAGGTCGTGAGTGACTTTTATTTATGGTAAAATATGCACATTGTAAGTCAACCGGACTGACAAGCTCAGGTGGGAGCAGATGGCTCAAGGTGTCTGTGTTCTAGCATGAACACACACACTACAGGAATCACACATTTACTGCTTTCACAGTGATACCCACAAATGTACGCACACATTTTGGCGTGAACACGCAGGAATCCCACTTTTATTCTGCTTTTGCAGCAGGGCACATAAGCATGCTTACCACAGACCGATTGACACAGATAGACAGAGACGCGCACACTTGTTTTTCTATCCTTGTGGCGACCTAAAATTGATTTCCATTCAACATCCTATTTTCCCTAAACCCTAACCTTAACCTTAACCACTAAACCTAAATGGAGGACAAGATAGTGCGGACAGACACGATTGCCTTGTTTCTAGCTCATATCCAACTTTGTAGTATTTTTTTTGTGTGTATTATTTACTCAGAGCGTTTCTTGTATTATTACCTACAGCCGGAAATAACTTTAGGATATTAGATCGGTGGTCACAGAAATTCAAGCAGAAATGTGATTTCCCTGACCTAGATCCTTTGTTTGAACTTTCCGAGGCAGCTCTGTTCATCCCGGGGGCTGCACCAAAACATTGACACCGGAGAAGAGGTAGAAGGAGTGAGGCCCTAGTCAGACTCAGGCGGCGTGCATACCATCCACCGCTTCCAAGTGGACAATAAAATAGACAAGCTCAGGGCAAGGGTCTCTTTCCAGAGAGACATCAAGAACTGTAACATACTCTGTTTTACAGAATCATGGCGCTCTCTGGATATATTGTCCCCGTTATTCGGTCATTGTCACTGCCGTGTCTATTCCCCCCGAAGCCGACAGCGCGACTCCTCTCAAGGAACTAAACTGGACTACATGCAAACTGGAAACCACATATCCTGAGGCCACGTTTATTGTAGCTGGGGACTTTAAATAAGGAAATTTGAGGAAAACTTTACTGAAATTGTAACCGCCTCATGTCCTGTGCTACACACGCAACACTGACTCTGGATCATTGCTACTCTCCCTTCCGGGATGGCTACAAGACCCTCCCCCGCACTCCCTTAGGCAAATCAGATCACGCCTCCTGTGGGAAGGACTATTTTAACGTTGGTCTGACCAATCAAAATCTATGCTTCAAGATTGTTTTGAACACGCAGACTGGGAAATGTTCCAGGTCGCCTCTGAGAATAGTATTGACGTATACACTGACTCGGTGATGAATAGAACTTATCCAAACCAAATTCTGTGGATAGATGGCAGCATTCACGCAAAACTGAAAGTGCGAACCACTGCATTTAACCATAGCAAGGTGACTGTACAAACAGACCAGCTACGACCTCCGTAAGGCAATCCAAGAGGAAAAACAGCAGTACAGGGACAAACTGGAGTCGCAATTCAATGACTCAGACACTAGACGTACAGTTGAAGTCGGAAGTTTACGTACACTTCACTAATTTCTTGTTAACAAACTATAGTTTTGGCAAGTCGGTTAGGACATCTACTTTGAGCATGACACAAGTAATTTTCCCAACAATTGTTTATAACTTATCATTTACTGTATCACAATTCCAGTGGGTCAGAAGTTTACATACACTAAGTTGACTGCCTTTAAACAGCTTGGAAAATGATTTAATGGCTTTAGAAGCTTCTGATAGGCTATTTGACATACTTTGAGTCAATTGGAGGTGTACCTGTGGATCTACTTCAAGGCCTACCTTCAAACTCAGTGCCTCTTTGCTTGACATCATGGGAAAATCAAAAGAAATCAGCCAAGACTTCTACAAAAAATTGTAGATCTCCACAAGTCTGGTTCATCCTTGGGAGCAATTTCCAAACACCTGAAGGTACCACGTTCATCTGCACAAACAATAGTACGCAAGTATAAACACAGTGGGACCACGCAGCCGCCATACCGCTCAGGAAGGAGACGGGCTCTGTATCCTAGAGATGAATGTACTTTGGTGCGAAAAGTGCAAATCAATCCCAGAACAACAGCAAAGGACCTTGTGAAGATGCTGTAGGAAACGGGTACAAAAGTATCTATATCCACAGTAAAACGAGTCCTATATCGACATAACCTGAAAGGCCGCTCAGCAAGGAAGAAGCCACTGCTCCAAAACCGCCATAAAAAAAGCCAGACTATGGTTTGCAACTGCACATGGGGACAAAGATCATACTTTTTGGAGAAATGTCCTCTGGTTTGATGAAACAAAAATAGAACTGTTTGGGCATGATGACCATCGTTATGTTTGGAGGAAAGAGGGGGAGGCTTGCAAGCCGAAAAAACACCATCCCATCCGTGAAGCACGGGGGGTGGCAGCATCATGTTGTGGGGTGCTTTGCTGCAGGAGGGACTGGTGCACTTCACAAAATAGATGGCATCATGAGGAAGGAATATTATGTGGATATATTGAAGTAACATCTCAAGACATCAGTCAGGAAGTTAAAGCTTGGTCGCCAGTGGGTCTTCCAAATGGACAATGACCCCAAGCGTACTTCCAAAGTTGTGGCAAAATGGCTTAGGGACAACAAAGTCAAGGTATTGGAGTGGCTAGCACAAAGCCCTGACCTCAATCCTGTAGAAAATGTGTGGGCAGAACTGAAAAAGCGTGTGCGTGCAAGGAGGCTTACAAACCTGACTCAGTTACACCAGCTCTGTCAGGAGGAATGGGCCAAAATTCACCCAACTTATTGTGGGATGCCTGTGGAAGGCTACCTGAAACGTTTGATCCAAGTTAAACCATTTTTAGGCAATGCTACCAAATATTAATTGAGTGTATGTGAACTTCTGACCCACTGGGAATGTGATGAAAGAAATAAAAGCTGAAACAAATCATTCTCTCTACTATTATTCTGACATTTCACATTCTTAAATAAAGTGGTGATCCTAACTAACCTAAGACAGGGAATTGTTACCAGGATTAAATGTCAGGAATTGTGAAACTGCGTTTAAATGTACGTGGCTAAGGTGTATGTAAACTTCCGACTTCAACTGTATGTGGCAGGGACTTCAGACAATCACAGATTGTAAAGGGAAAGCCAGCAATGTCGCGGACATCTTGCTCCCAGATGAGCTAAATACCTTTGCCCGCTTCGAGGAAACACCCTAGAGCCGCCGATGTGGGTTCCTGACGCTCATGAGGACTGTGTGCTCTCCTTCTCCGTGGCCGACGTGAGCAAGTCATTTAAGCATGCTAATCCTCTTAAGGCTGCCAGCCCAGACAGCATCTGAAGCGCGTCTTCTGAGCATGTGCAGACCAGCTTGCTGGACCGTTTATGGACATATTCTATCTCTCCATATCCCAGTCTGCTTCAATCTGTCCATCATTGTTCCTGTACACAAGAAAGTTAACTGAACTAAATTACTATAGACCCGTAGCATTTTGTAATTATGAAGTGCTTTGAGGCTAGTTAATGACCATATCACCTCCACCTTACCAGACACCCTAGACCCAATACAGTTAGCATATCGCCTCAACAGATTCACGGACGACGCAATCGCCACTGCACTGCACAATCCCACTTGGACAATAGAAATACCTATGTAAGAATGCTGTTCATCTTCTACAGCTCAGCCTTCAACACCATAGTGCCCTCCAAGCTCATCACTAAGCTCAGGGCCCTGGGTCTGAACCACTCCCTGTGCAACTGGGTCCTGGACTTCCTGACGGGCTGACCCCAAGTGGTGAAGGTAGGCAACAACACCACCGCCACGCTTATCCTCAACATGGGGGGGCCACACGGGTGCATGCTCAGCCCCCCTTCTGTACTCCTCGTTCAGCCATGACTGCATGGCCACGTCTCCAACTCAATCATCAAGTTTGCTGATGACACAACAGTGGTAGGCCTGATTACCAACAATGACGAGAAAGCCTATAGGGAGGAGGTGAGAGCCCTGGCGGAGTGTAGCAAGAAAAATAACCTCTCCCTCAATGTCAACAAAATGAAGGAGCTGATTGTGGACTACAAGAGACCGCAGAGAGAGCACCCCACCCACAGCGACTGGGCTGCAATAGAGCGGGTCAAAAGCTTCAAGTTCCTCTGCGTGCACATCACTGACAACCTGAAATGGTCCCTTCACACAGACTGTGTGGTGAACCTCAGGAGGTTGAAGAAATTTGACTTGGCCACTAAAACCCTCACAAAATTCTTCACATGCATTATTGAGTGCATCCTGTCGGGCTGTATCACCACCTGGTACAGCAATTGCACCATCTGCAACAACAGAGGGTGGTGCAGTCAGCCCAAAGCATCACCGGGGGCACACTGACCTCCAGGACATCTACAGCACCCGGTGTCACAGGAAGGCCAAGAAGATCATCAAGGTCCTCAGCTATCCGAGGCATGGCCTGTTCCCCCCCCCTGTTAAACAGTCACCACTATCTGGCCTCTGCCAAGTGCCCTGCTCTGAACCTTAGAGACTGCTGCCCTATCTACAGAGTCATTGAACAATGGTCACATTAACAATGTTTACATACAGTTTCACCCACCTTATATGTATATACTGTATTCTAGTCATGGCTCATCTTATATAACTTATTTTTTTATTTGTCTTGATTATGTGTGTATTATCCTTTATTGCTACTGTAGGTATTACTGCACTGTTGGAGCTAAAAACGCAAGCATTTTGCTGCACTTGCGATAAAATCTGCAAATCTGTGTACGCGACCACAAAACGTTGATTTGATAACCCTAACGCCTAACCCTAAACCTAACCCCTAAACCTAAAATATCCGTTGTGCTTGTGGGGACGTGATACTTTTCCTTGTTTTACTATCCTTGTGGGGACTTTTGGGGATTTCAGGTCCGAGGATAGATCAAGACCACACACACACATTCCATGAACACATGCATGCATACATTTTGGCATTAACTCACACACAAATCACACATTTGGCCTGCTTTCGCAGGAATGCTCATGAACACACATACACATTTATTAAGATAACAAATGCACAGGAATTGCACATCAAGGCTATTTTCGCACATGAGCAAACACATAGGTCGTTCCACGAAATGAGTGCCTTTTGCGTCCCTTTTGATATTTTAAGTAGAAATGTTCTATACTCACAAAAAGTTTATTTCTCATTTTCAGCACAAATTTGTTTACATCCCTGTTAGTGAGCATTTCTCCTTTGCCAAGATAATCCATCCACCTGACAGGTGTGTCATATCAAGAAGCTGATTAAACAGCATGATTTTTAAACTGGTGTGCTGGGGACAATAAAAGGCAACTCTAAAATGTGCAGTATTGTCACACAACACTATGCCACAGATGTCTCAAGTTTTGAGGGAGCGTGCAATCGGCATGCTGACTGCAGGAATGTTCAACAGAGCTGTTTCCAGAGAATGTAATATTCATTTCTCTACCATAAGCCGCCTCTTACGTCGTTTTAAAGAATTTGGCAGTACATCCAATCGGCCTCACAACTGCAGACCATGTGTAACCACGCCAGCACCTCCACATCCGGCTTTGTCTGAGGGGGGTGCTGAGGAGTATCGTCCGTCTGTAATGAAGCCCATTTGTGGAAAAACTTCAGATTGGCCTGGCCTGGCTCTCCAGTGTGTGTGCCTGGCTACCAAGTGTGTGGGTCTATGCCCTATTCAAAAGAGAACCATTGCGCTCTCCCAGAATCTTGGCTGGTGCGTAAAACCCACAAATTCAGACAAACAAAAAGGTGTTATGGCTTCGCACTCAAAGATGTTGCATAGCTTACTTCATTATTCCATTTTTTAAATGATTTTCACTGCATCAGGGATAGCGTACACAGATGTTTTGGCTTTACAGCCTTTCAGTGTGTAGGAACATTTTATTTTAATTCAAAACAGATTTTGTAAAGAACAACAAATGAGCAGCAGTGTTCTAATCAGTGTTGCCACTAATCTGCCAATCAGGGATGTGGCTTTTCTGGTCTACCTGTCTGCAAAGAAATACATTATTATAAGGGAAGGGAGTGGGCACGAAGGGCAACTCACTATGCCCTCTCAGGCCCACCCATGGCTGCACCCCTGCCTAGTCGTGAAATCCATAGATTAGGGCCTAATGAATTTATGCCAATTGACTGATTTCCTTCTATGAACTGTAGATCAGTAAAATCTTTGAAATTGTTGCATGTTGCGTTTAGATTTTTGTTCATTATACATCTAATAGTCCAATCATAGTTGAAAAGTATGTGAGCTGGTTCTATTCTTTTTGGCCATTTTCTGGTGTTTTGTGGTGAAAGAGCCACTCAGTTTATCGTAACACGTCAACCCTGTTACCCATAGTCAGGCTAGAAATGTTTTAACAATGACATGTTTTTTGTGAAGCTTGCATTCAATTGCCCCTGGCTGTTGCACACAACAAGCTTCCATTATTTCCTGTCACAAGGGGATTTCTGGCAGATTTAATTTTAATGAAATTGTCAACCCTGTTACTTAATTTGGCATTTAATAGGCACTTACTATAGTCATTTATTTTATTCCACCTCTTGATGGGAGATCGTTTTTTTATTAAGTTGAACGTGATCTTTATTACAATATTATTTTTTTGTTGTTGGTGAAATCAAACGTTTCTTTTTACCAAGTTACACATCTGAAAAGGCACCGAATTGGTGGAATGACCCACATCGGCACACACACACACACACACACACACACACACACACACACACACACACACACACACACATTTTGCATGAACATACACATAGGAATCACACATTTAACCTGCTTTCGCAGGAATGCTCACTCACACACACACACACACACATTCACACAATCAGGCACACGCTCACATTCACTGTTCCTCGTTCTCCGGGGAATTGATTTTGCTCAGTGGCGTGGAAGATTGAGCAGAGGGAAATGTCATTTTCTCCTCTCCAAACGTTTGTCCAACACTCGGTGTCAGAAGAGGGAGAATACACTTTGAGGAGACTATCTGTATTTATGTGAGAAAGCTTCTGTGTGAATGGCGCCACACAAGCCATGAATTGGCACTTTTTGGAGCGAGTAATGAAAGAGGGATGGATAAATGGGGAAAGACGGGGTTTAAGGCTTGTGGAAGGGGAGACGAGGGGAGCAAGGGAGAAGGAGCAGAAGGATATAAAGTGGTAGGAAATGTGGGTTAGGGGATGACGAGGGAGAGGAGTGGAAGGGAGGGGAGAGAAGGCAGAAGTAGCTTTGGGAGAGCTTATGTTACAAAGGACTTTAAAGGGCTATTTATACCCTATGGAGGCGTATCCTACAGAGCGTAGCACAATGTCGTTTTTCGTCACAAAAGGGTGCGCTCCGACATTCTGCGTATTCCTGTGCCACATGATGATTGTATTGCACCGTATCATTCCTTGCGTAGCCATGGGGGCAGTGGGGTGTAGGCAATGATGCTCGCTTGGTTCCTTGATCTGAATGTATAGGCTATGCATCAAAGTAACCTATTTTGCATTGATAACCAAATATAATCTCAGCATATGTTCAAACAATAAACCAAACAACATTGTAGCCTTATTAGAATCCCCCCCAAAAATAACTATTGATTCCAGGCTATTGGTAAAAACAGCTGCGAAGATATGTGCTTTTTTTGTGTGACCAAAACGTGATGCCGTTCTATTTTTAGCTGATATGGGAGTGAATACTTTGAAACAGCATGTCAAATTATGATAATGTTTTAGGTTACACCGACAAGTATAAGAATATTTGCCAGAGCATATTATTTAATCATAAATCTGATTATTTCATTATAAATCTGATTATTTCAAATCATTCAAATCAAATCAAATTTTATTTGTCACATACACATGGTTAGCAGATGTTAATGCGAGTGTAGCGAAATGCTTGTGCTTCTAGTTCCAACTATGCAGTAGTATCTAACAAGTAATATAACAATTTCACAACAACTACCTTATACACACAAGAGTAAAGGAATGAATAAGAGTATGTACATATAAATATATGGATGAGCGATGGCTGACCGGCATAGGCAAGATGCAGTAGATGGTATGGAGTACAGTGTGTGTGTGTGTGTGTGTGTGTGTGTGTGTGTGTGTGTGTGTGTGTATATATAAATGTGTGTGTATGTATGTATGTATATATATATATATATATATATATATATATGAGATGAGTAATGTAGGATATGTAAACATTATATAAATGGCATTGTTTAAAGTGGCTAGTGATACATTATTTCATCCAATTATAATTATTAAAGTGGCTAGAGATTTGGGTCGATGGCCGAACGGCATAGGCAAGATTAAGTAGATGGTTTAGAGTACAGTGTATACATTTGATATGAGTATGTCGGATACGTAAACATTATATACAAAATTGTTTAAAGTGGCTAGTGATACATTGTTACATCCAATTCCTATGTTTAAAGTGGCTAGAGATTTAAGTCAGTATGTTGGCAGCAGCCACTCAATGTTAGTGATGGCTGTTTAACAGTCTGATGGCCTTGAGGTAGAAGCTGTTTTTCAGTCTCTCGGTCACAGCTTTGATGCACCTGTACTGACCTCGCCTTCTGGATGATAGCGGGGTGAACAGGCAGTGGCTCGGGTGGTTGTTGTCCTTGATGATCTTTTTGGCCTTCCTGTGACATTGGGTGGTGTAGGTGTCCTGAAGGGCAGGTAGTTTACCGGTGATGTTGTGCAGTCCTCACTACCCTCTGGAGAGCCTTACGGTTGTGGGCGGAGCAGTTGCCGTACCAGGCGGTGATACAGCCCGACAGGATGCTCTCGATTGTGCATCTGTAGAAGTTTGTGAGTGATTTTGGTGACAAGCCGAATTTCTTCAGCCTCCTGAGGTTGAAGAGGCGCTGTTGCGCCTTCTTCACCACGCTGTCTGTGTGGGTGGACCAATTCAGTTTGTCCGTGATGTGTACGCCGAGGAACTTAAAACTTTCCACCTTCTCCACTACTGTCCCCTCAATGTGGATAGGGGGGTGCTCCCTCTCCTGTTTCCTGAGGTCCACGATCATCTCCTTTGTTTTGTTGACATTGAGTGAGAGGTTATTTTCCTGACACCACACTCCGAGGTCCCTCACCTTCTCCCTGTAGGCCGTCTCGTCGTTGTTGGTAATCAAGCCTACCACTGTAGTGTCGTCAGCAAACTTGATGATTGAGTTGGATGCGTGCTTGGCCACGCAGTCATGGGTAAACAGGGAGTACAGGAGAGGGCTGAGAACGCACCCTTGTGGGACCCCAGTGTTGAGGATCAGCGGGGTGGAGATGTTGTTTCCTACCCTCACCACCTGGGGCCAAATGCAGACCGCATTTCACATGGTGATGTGGGAATCTACTCTACTTCAAAATCACTTCATTTTCAGGATTGCTGTCTCTGTTTAGCTTGGCATTAAACAAATAGCCTATTTTGCATTGATAACCAAATATAATCTCAGCGAATGTTCAAACAGTAAACCAAACAACATTGTAGCCTTATTAGAATCCTGACACCGTTTTGATAGCTACGTCACAGATAGAACAATGAGCTAGATGTTTCACCGGATGTATAAATCTGAAGCATCCAGTTGGCATTTCCACTCTCCACCAAATATGGTGATGAGAGGAAGCCCAATGTGGGAGAAGATGGAGCGAG
This sequence comes from Brachymystax lenok tsinlingensis, assembly GCA_030435695.1. Taxonomy (NCBI): domain Eukaryota; kingdom Metazoa; phylum Chordata; class Actinopteri; order Salmoniformes; family Salmonidae; genus Brachymystax; species Brachymystax lenok. The sequence continues at coordinate 32,755,591 of CM059802.1, read as the reverse complement.
ATGGATTTTGGCAACATTGAGACACAATCACTTTTTTTTTTGTGGGAATACTCGGTGAACAGATTTCCTAAATTATGCCTTTTTTTTGCTGAATTCCTATTTTTTAACCAAAAACTTTAGACCTGTGTGGCTCGGGTTCGTTTCCTGCTGCGGCCACATACTGTTCACAAAAAAAGTATGCACTCACTTTCGATTGAAAATCTTTTAAATGGCATATGTTATCTATCCTATCTATCTATCTACCTACTGAACACAAATATAAACGCTCCATGCAACAATTTCAAATAGTTTACTGAGTTACAGTTCATATGGTTAAACATTTTAAAATCTTGTCCATGTTCTGTTATAATCTGCACCCGGCACAGCCAGAAGAGGACTGGCCACCCCTCACAGCCTGGTTCCTCTCTAGGTTTCTTCCTAGGTTTTGGCCTTTCTAGGGAGTTTTTCCTAGCCACCGTGCTTTTACACCTGCATTGCTTGCTGTTTGGGGTTTTAGGCTGGGTTTCTGTACAGCACTCTGTGACATCAGCTGATGTAAGGGGGGCTTTATAAATAAATTTGATTTGATATGAGGAAATTAGTAAATTGAAATAAATAAATTAGGCCCTAATTTCACATGACTGGGAATACCGATATGCATCTGTTGGTCTCAGATACCTTTAAAAAAAAAAATGACCTCACAATTGGCCTCAGGATCTCGACACGATATTTCTGTGCATTCAAATTGCCATCGATAAAATGCAATTGTGTATGTTGTCCGTAGCTTATGCCTGCCCATACATAACTCCACCGCCACCATGGGGCACTCTGTTCACAACGTTGACATCAGCAAACCGCTCGCCCACACAACACCATACACGTGGTCTGCGGTTGTGAGGCCGGTTGGATGTACTGCCAGATTCTCTAAAATGACGTTGGTGGCGGCTTATGGTAGAGAATGAAATATAAATGTTTCTGCCAACAGCTCTGTTGGAAATTCCTGCATTGAGCATGCCGATTGCACGCTCCATCAATACTTGAGACGTCTGTGGCATTGTTGTGTACATTTTAGAGTGGAATTTTATTGTCCCCAGAAAAAGGTGCACCTGTGTAATGATCATGCTGTTTAATCAGCTTCTTGATATGCCACACCTGTCAGGTAGATGGATTGTCTTGGCAAATATACAATTTGAGACGAATAAGCTTTTTGTGTGCATGGAAAATGTATGGGATCTTTTATTTCAACTCATAAAATATGGGACCAAAACTTTAAATGTTGCGTTTTTATATATTTTTTCACTATATATATATATATATATATATATATATATATATATATATATATATATATATATATATATATATATATATATTTTTTTTTTTTTTTTTTTTTTTTTTGTCTGTTTCCCCACAGTGAGTTTGTTTCATGGCTGATAGATAGTGGAGAGATCAGCAAGCCAGACGAGGGGGTCAACCTGGGTCAAGCTTTGCTCGAGAACGGCATCATCCACCACGGTGAGAGAACAGTCTCTGTCCTTCATATCTTTCTGTCATTATTTCTGGCTTTCTCCCTCTCTCCGTCTCTGTATCTGTCTCTCTCTTTCTCCGTTTCTCTTTGTCTTTGTCTCTTGCTCTCTCTCTTCCTCCTACTGTCTTTCTACATACAGTACCAGTCAAAGGTTTGGACACACCTACTCATTTCAAGGGTTTTTCTTTATTTTACTATTTTCTACATTGTAGAATAATAGTGAAGACATCAAAACGATGAAATAACACATATGGAATCATTTAGTAACCAAAAAAGTGTTAAACAAATCAAAATATAGTTTATATTTTAGATTCCTCAAAGTAGCCACCCTTTGCCTTGATGACAGCTTTGCACACTCTTGGTATTTTCTCAACCAGCTTCACCTGGAATGTAAAAATACGGAAATACGCGTGAATGAGTAGGTATCCAAACTTTTGACTGGTACTGTACATTGTTATTATTATTATTTGTGTAATCGTTGGCATTACATTTTCACTCTTTTTTCACTCTCCTTACAAATTTTCACATTCTTGCATTCACAATCTCTCTTATTCAGTCTCATTGCAATCAGGCTATTCACACTCTATTTTACTCCTTTTCTTTGTTACTTTTCTCAGCTCTTACTCATCTCTCCTATTGTTTCCATCTGTCTATCCATGAAGAAAAAATTTAAATCATTTATAAAAAGTGGCGCTATTTCAAAACCCAAGTTTCCACCTGCAGACTTGGTATAGAGGGGGTTAACAGTCACGGGTTTACTGATTTTGGAATTGGGTCATTCTCATGAAACCATTAAAATACCATGGCACTAATGATTTGAAATATAAAACATGTATACAATATAATATAACAAAATATCATAATAAAGAAAGTAGTGTTCTCTACCTTGCATAAAGAGTAATTTCAACATAGGAATGAATCATTTTTCTGCTGAATTGCATTTTCTGCTGAAATTCTCATTACCTACGCAACGCGTCCAGCTCTGTCTGAATGTATGTTATGTTGTAATTTAAACAGAGTAAAATTAAAATATATATTTACTAGATGTTTTCAAATGACAAACAATTATTAACTGCATATTAATGTATAATAATAATAAAAAAATTGTGGAAAAGTGTCCATGACTGATTCCATCCATGACAAAATTTTTGAAGGACTGTTTACACACACACAGAGAATTTTAAATAAGGTTTGATTTAGAATGAAGCAACACATCTGCCAGTACCTTCAAGATGGCTACCAGGTAAGCAGATCTCTTTATATTTCTCCAGTTAAAAGTTAAACATTCTCTTGTCAGACTGCGTACACGACAGTATTGATTATCATTACCAATACAGGTAGTTTTCCACATTTAGAAAAATGTTTGATTTAAAATAAAATATACTTAATTCATGTCTAATAATGTGCAATGAGTAAAAATGTGTCATCATGGCTTCCCTATTGTTAGCAAAACAGGCTAAGGTTCGTCATCCTCCGCAACACCATTCTCACTTACCGCTGCAATTTTTGGTAATGAGAATTTAATCATACAGACTATATTTTTTAATTTATATTATGTACTATTAATTTAAATATTATTTACTAACTTGATATTTTGCTTTATGTCCTGTTATAATTGCAGACAGTCAGCAAGTGACAAAAAGAAAGATTTAGCGAAGGCTGACAAAAATCAGAGAAAAGGTTTGCACCAACCCAGAACTGCTGGAAGAGTACAGAAGGAGAGAGAGAGAGGGGTTAGGGGTTGGAGAGGTTACAGCAAGAGTAATTAGCATATATATATTGTCTAAAAGAATCCTATGCCCTCATACAGTGTCTATAGGAAGCCAATACCCTACAGTGTTAGGACGTCTACACATGCACACGTCCACCACACACACACACACACAAACACACACACAATCAGTAAGCCATTCAGTCCCTACTATATAGGATGTGTACACCACACACACACACGCGCACACGCACACGCACACAGTCTGTAAGCCATTCAGTCTCTACTATAGGATGCCGTGTACATAACAGTAAGATTTTCCCCATGTTTTGAGACATGCTCATTTCATGTCATGCTTCCTTTCCATTTCCAGATATCAAATACGAAAGCAAAAATTGTAAAATCAAGAGAACTCAAGATCTGACAAAGAAGCTACATTAAAAGAAGAAAAAACAGTGGTGGAAAAACTCAAAGGTATTACAGAAGAAAGAAACCGCTAAAAGCTCTATTGGACATAACACCATCAAGCCAGGAAGATGATACACTTCAACATGTTCAAGAAGCAAATGAAGAAGTTATTCAAAGTCTTCAAGAAGACACAGCCTCCCCAAGAGAACCCCATTCTCACCTCAGCAGGCAAATGTCCCTACCATCAACTCAGGTAATCAGAGAACATTACCCAATAACAGCCAGAGAAGACTAATGAGCGCACTTGTTAGCCACTTCCTTCATCAAGATGAAGTCTCCACTGTAATAAATGGAAAATCCGGAGAAAGGGCCAGATATTCCGTAAGAGAGCCTTAACGAATGGCAAATCTTCATAGAAGATTTCTGTCTGAGAATCCAAGGCACAACCTTTCCAAAGCTCAATTCTTAAGCCATTTTGGATTGGTCAGCGAAGAGTCACAGACAGAGAAACATGTGCTTGCAAAACATATGGAAACTTTGGCTTGAAGATAAAGAAGCTGCACCAGCTTGGGGTCATAGAAACATCATCCCCAAGGGACACTGTACAGGCCAGTGTGTGTAGTGACGATGACATGTACAGGACATGCAGCAATTGCAAGCATAAGACATTTCACATAACACTGGATCCTTCAACGAAAGGAAACATCATAGTATGGGAGGAGTGGGTCACTAAATCTGTACCAATAACAAAGAAATGCAAAGATGGGTCCACTGAAGAGAAGGAAGTGAGGAATGGGTTTCTTGAGAAGAGTCATACCTCCATTGAAAAGTTGGTGGACCTCACACAGGACCATCTCTCAAACTTCTCTATACAAATTTATAATGTCAAGCACCAGTTTGAAAGACTGAGGAGATTGAGAGAGTACCCTGACCCAGAATGATGTAGTGGTTCACGTAGACTACAGTGAGAACTACGCTTGTAAATACACCAGGGAAATAAAAGAAACTCACTTTGGAGGTGGCAACCAGCAGGTAACCCTCCATACTGGAGTTATTTATCTCGATGGGGGCAGGGTGGAGTCATTTGCTTCGCTGTCAGCCTGTATTCAGCATGACGCCACAGCCACATGGGCTCACCTTGACCCAGTACTGAGGAGCATACGAGAGGAGCATCCAAATGCCAGGAACATCCACTTCATCTCAGATGGGCCCACATCTCAATATCGGATAGAACCAACTTTTACCTAGCCTCAACAGTGCCGTTTGTGCGAGGATTTAAGCATGTAGCATGGAGTTTCACGGAGGTGTCCCATGGAAAGGGTGCTCTTGATGGAGTGGGCGGTGCCCTGAAAAACCTGGCTGATAGAATTGTGTCCTATGGTATTAGCATACCAGATGCCAAAATTCTCTTTTGAGCTGCTGAATCTCAATTCAGCACTGTTCTGTTTTTGTATGTGTTGTTTTTATGTGTTCTCTGTTTTTAGCCTGTGTATGTTATGTACTTTTGAAGCACTGCAAAATGAAATTGATTGAATTTGAATCCATGATTGTGCCAATATTATCTCATTAAGTTTTTAATCAGTCTTAGTATACTTATTATCATTACCGAAATCATCAACCTCATTTCCGAAACCTATGTATCACTACCGCAACAGGTGTTCATTTAATGTTAATTTAATGAATGGAAAAATAGTAGTTTGCTTTTAAATGCATGTGCAGAATCTATACGTTATGTTCTTTCAGGTTTGCCACATTATTTTGAAAATATGTCAGGTTTCAATGCAATATCAAACATTTTAGGTTGTAGATTGCGGAAGGTGTTGCGGTAATGAGAGAAATCAGTCATGGAAATTTGTTGATGCAAGTCTTTTGAAAGATTTCATGTTTGAAATCTTTGAAACCAAGATTTCGTGAGAATCACCCAATTATGCATTGAAAACGAAAAAGAATAGACCCACGTATACACAGATAAATGATGTATGAATGGCGCTGACAGAGAAGGCGTCTAAGGCAATAACAGATTTGAACTTTGAAAGCCATCTCGCGCCGAATCTGAGCGACCCCTGCATATTTCTGACATCGCCTACGGTGGCTCAGTGGGCCCACAGACAACACTGACTGGATTAGGGGGGTTGTTTGATAGCGGAGGCCACTGACGGTGATGGCTTTGGCCTCCGGGGGACAGGGCTGTCACCCATTAGGCACTGACCTTAAGGGGGGAGGCGATGGGGGACAGGTAATGGTGACTGAGATTCAGCGTGACAGCAGAGGGTGGCGGGGAAAGAAGGCAGGAGAGCGAGAAGACACGTTTTGGTCATTGGTAGCTCGGTGTGTGTAGAGTCTCAGCATCTCAAAACCGTACACCAATTTCCTTGTGTTTTCCCCTTTGGACTCAACGGGTCTCCCCTTGCACTGGCTCAATGGATGTTCTGTAAGTGTTTTATCTATACTCAACAGCAACCCTACTGGTTCAATTAAGTGTGATAGTGATGCATGTTGAACTATTACACCAATCAGTTGTTGACACCCCTCTCTCTCTCTCCCTTTCTTTCTTTCTTTCTTGACATTTCAGTGTCCGACAAGCACCAGTTCAAGAATGAGCAGGTGTTGTACCGTTTCCGCTACGACGACGGCACCTATAAGGCCAGGAGTGAGATGGAGGACATTATGTCAAAGGTACAGTATCTATCTACAGTGCCTTCAAAAGTATTTGTACTCCTTGACTTATTCCACTTTTTTTTTTTTGCAGCCAGAATTCAAAAAGGATCAAATAGATATTTGTCACCCATGTACACACAATACCCCATAATGACAGTGAAAACATGATTTTAGACATTTTTGCACATGTATTGGAAATGAAATACATAAATATCACATTTACATAAATAAGTATTCACAGGACTGAGTGATTACAGCTGTGAGTCTTTTGCTCGTTATTATTTTCTAAATTCTTAAAGTGCTGTTCATTTGGTTGTTGATCATTGCGAGACAACCATTTTCAGGTCTTGCTATACATTTTCAAGTAGATTTAAGTCAAAACTGTAACTCGACCACTCATCAACATTCACCGTCTTCTTGGTAAGCAACTCCAGTGTATATTTGGAATTGTGTTTTAGGTTATTGTCCTACTGAAAGGTGAATTAATTTCACAGTGCCTGGTGGAAAGTAGACTGAAACAGGTTTTCCTGTTCTGTTCCTCCATTCTGTTTCTTTTTTATCCTGGAAAACTCCCCAGACCTTAACGATTACAAGCATATCCATAACATGGTGCAGCCACCACTATGCTTGAAAATATGGACAGTCTGTTGAATTTGCCCCAAACCTAACACTTTGTATTCAGGACATAAAGTGAATTGCTTTGCCACATTTTCTTTTGCAGTATTACTTTAGTGCCTTGTTGCAAACAGGATGGATGTTTTGGAAAATAAGTGCCTTCTTTTCACTCTGTCAATTAGGTTAATATTGTGTAGTAACTTCAATGTTATTGATCTATCCTCAGTTTTCTCCAATCACAGCCATTAAACTTTGAGCAACTGTTTTAGTCACCATTGGCCTCATGATGAAATCCCTGAGCCGTTTCCTTCCTCTCCAGCAACTGAGTTAGGAAGGATGTCTGTATCTTTGTAGTGACTGGATGTATTAATACACCATCCAAACTGTAATTAATAACTTCACCATGCTCAAAGGGATATTCAGTGTTTGTTTTTTGTTTTTAACTCATTTACCAATAGGTGCACTTCTTTACAAGGCATTGGAAAACCTCCCTGGTCTTTGTGGTTGAATTGAAATTCACTGCTCGACTGAGGGACCTAACAGACATTGTGTGGGGTACAGAGATGAGGTAGTCATTCAAAAATCCTGTTAAACATTATTGCACACAGAGTCCATGCAACTTATGTGACTTGTTAAGCACATTTTTACTTCTGAACTTATTTTGGCTTGCCATAACAAAGTGGTTATATACTTATTGACTCTAGACATTTCAGCTTTTCATTTTTAATGATTTTGTGAAAATGTCTTAATGTATTTCCACTTTGACATTATGGGGTATTGTGTGTAGGCCAGCGACAAAAACATCTCAATTGAATCCATTTTAAATTCAGGCTGTAACACAACAAGATGTGGAAAACGTCAAGGGGTGTGAATACAGTGCCTTGAGAAAGTATATATGAGGGTTGGGGTCAATTCCACTTAAATTCTACTTTAAATCCATTTTTCCTCAATGCTTCTCTATGAGAAAAATGTGGAATCCTGAATTATCTCATTTTAAATTAAATTGACTCCAACCCTGTTGAAATATCAAAATGAAAACCGCAATAGTGCACTTAGCATGTTAACAGCAATAGACATAGATGTAGAGAAATCTGCAAAGTCGTTCTGGGATTTAGGACTGAGGAGGGCAAGGGATCAGAGCTCGGTGATACTTTTGATGTCTGAACACATCTGACTGACTCACATCACTGCAATTAGAAAAGGGATGGGGCTAGAGAAATGTAACCACTCTCTAATGTATAGATCAAGCTATGGGTGCACTTGAGATCAAAATGGTAGTTTTATCCAAAACCATGTTTTGAAGCTAAACAGTGTTTGTTTACTATTGCATTATTTACAAACAACACTTATATTTTGGTTTATGATGATGAGGTAAGACAGTTGAACTAACTACTAACTTTATTAGGCATTCATAAGTTATTATTCAAGAATCAATGGTAATCAAATGGCTACCCAGACTTTTTTCATTGCGCCCCCGCTGCTGCTACTACTTTCTGTTTATCATATATGCATAGTCACTTTAACTATACATTCATGTACTACCTCAATTGGACCAACCAACCAGTGCTCCCGCACATTGGCTAACCGGGCTATCTATCTGCATTGTGTCCCACCACCCACCACCGCCAACACCTTTTTAACGCTACTGCTACTCTCTGTTCATCATATATGCATAGTCACTTTAACCATAATTACATGTACATACTACCTCAATCAGCCTGACTAACCGGTGTCTGTATGTATCCTCGCTACTTTTATAGCCTCGCTACTGTATATAGCCTGTCTTTTTTACTTGTTGTTTTTATTTCTTTACTTACCTATTGTTCACCTAATACCTTTTTTGCACTATTGGTTAGAGCCTGTAAGTAAGCACTTCACTGTAAGGTCTACACCTGTTGTATTCAGCGCACGTAACAAATTAACTTTGATTTGGCTATATATCATATAGCTATATACATTCATTTAAAAGTCTAAAAATGTATGTACTAATTGCAGATTGCCCCTTTTTTAAGAAGTCAACTTCCGGCAGGTGTCTCTAGTTGTCATACTACAGAACTGCTTCTGCTTTTGCAATCTCTAGGTTAATCCTAACTGCTTCTTAAGTAAAATGATCACATAGTCATGCATTGACATCAATGGGAGACTAAGAAAACATTTTACTTACAGTACCAGTCAAAAGTTTGGACACACCTACTCTTTCCAGGGTTTTTCTTTATTGTGGAATTGCCCCTGAGTTTGAGGCTTTCCTGTTGAGGATACAGTGAATCAAAACTTGTTCTCTCTCTTCTTCCCATAGGGTGTGAGGCTCTACTGTCGCCTGCACAGCCTGTTCACCCCTGTCGTCAAGTAGGTATTCCTCCTCCTCCCCCTCTTTCTCCTCCTCCCCTCCTCGGTCCAGGTGCATGCGTATGCATATTCATACAGGATTCACATTCAGCCCACACCGCCATCTATGAATGACTGAACAAACATGAGCGCTGCTGCCATTCACACCTTTCCCTCCCCGCGCCTAATCTGGCAACCGTCCCCATCTCGTTCTGCTCTGCTGCTGTGGGTTAATGTGTCAGCATTCAGCTTGGAGTTGCCAGTTTGAAGTTTTGTAGACAGTTCTGAGAGGGCGGCTTTCACGTCTAAGCAAACCTAAACGTCGGCCTTGCTGAGTCAGACAAATGTATTTAACATTATTTTTGTTGAAGTACATAATAAGCACGCACACCCAACCCACGCACTCATTTACTCTCCCGTCCCACCTCCCTTGACAAACACAGCACTCCATCAATCTTAATTTTACCCCACAAGTCACCTTCACCAGTAGCACTAAAATTGGAGAAAGGACGTCAAGCAAATCAAGACACACAGTGTCACCGCCTTTCCTTTTTGCTCTGGGGCACTGATTGTTGTCGCCAGGGCGTCCTGTCATCTCAGACAAAACATCAGGGGGTTGGAAAAAATCACACTGATAAAAATTTGTTGGCCTGCCACTCTCACGTTAACGCTATTGGACCTGTTTGGTATTTGCTAACACTGTTGGACCCGTTTGGTATTTGCAATGTAGTGTTGTTATTACCAGTCTGCCTGTTCTGAATGCCTTTCGTTAACTCGGTTGTGCAAGGTACAAGGTTTTAATTAAGGACACAGATTTCTGCTTTCCATTGCAAAACAACAGTGTGACCGACTGAACAGGACCCTGCAGCTGTATGGTCATTATAGTACCTGTGAGTGACAAAGCATCTCACTCTCATTTAATATCCCATTTGGGTCCCAAATGGGACCCAAATATCCCATCATTCATGCAGTAGGGCAGTAAAGATACACCCTGTACATATACACCACATTGAGATTCACATGCAAACACAATGACAATGTTCTCCAAACGTTCCGCCGTTCACGTGACAATTAACCCATCCGACCAATTTATTTTCAGAGCTTCCTGATTTGCTTATCTGCTTCCTCTACAAGAAGAGCCTAGTTTTAGATGGTAGGAGATACCACTTACTACAGATTTACGTGACAAAAAACGATATTTTTTCCCTTACCCCAAATCCTAATCTTAACCATTAGGGGGAGGAAGAAATACCTGACCCTAAATCAGTGTCTAGGGAGCAACTTTTACCATCTCCTATGCAATTCAGGCAGCCATTCTCTAGAAGTTCACACCAACTCGAAAGAAAGGTCACTGGCAGTATACCCACTGACTGAGCTTTCACACAACACTTGTGTGTCAACAACACAACAGGCGCTGTATGCATTGGACATTACCGGACATTATTCATAACAATCAGACGTGATTCTTAAAGGGAAGATATACTGGAGACATTAGACAACTACTAGAAATAATTGAAAACTATGAAAATACAATGAAACCAGCTATAATTGTTATAGCATATTTTGAGAAGCCTTCGATACAGTACGTCTAGAATCTTAATGAGCCTGGATTTTTCCAACTTTGGAGAATCTCTCATAAGATGGATAAAAGTCATGTAAAACAATCCTATGTCAAAAAAAAGGTTACTTCTCAGAGAAAGCCTTTGATACAGTACGTCTAGAATCTTTAAGTGCCTGGAATTTTTTCAACTTTGGATGATCTCTCATAAAATTGGTAAAAGTCATGTAAAATAAATAAAAAAAGTTAGTTCTCTGAAAACTTTTAATTGTCAAGAGGTGTAAAACAAGGTTGCCGTATTTATTATGGCCATTGAACTGTTAACTATAAAAATTGAATGATAAAATCTTAAGGGCCAAAAAATGTATGGAGTACAGAGAAAAGTATCTATGTACGCCGATGATTCAAGTTTTCATTTGAGTCCTAAATCTTCAACCTTGAAGGGTCTTATTGGGGAACTGGATAAATTCTCTAGTTTCTCTGGACTAAAACTCAACAATGATAAGTGTACTACTATATTACAGATTGAGTCTCTAAAGGGTACACATTTCTATGTGGTCTCCCGATTTTAAATGGGTGGATGGTGAAGTGCTTGGTGTACATATCCAGGAAAAGTTTAGCGATCTTGTAACTATTGACTTTGATTGAAAACTTAGCAAACATAGATAGGATCTGAAACCATGGAGAGGAAAACAATTGTCCATCTAGTGGAAAGTTGCACTGATTAATTCTCTAGTGATATTGCAGTTTACATATTTATTAATGGCTCTACCCACTCCAGGAGAATCCTTTTTAACCAGTTAAAGTTAAACGGGCATATTTGTATAACGAACGAGTTTGGAGGGTTAAATCTATTAAATATGATGGCATCAAATTTCTCTTAAAGCCTCCATTATACTTAGTGTACTGTATACGTGAGGGGAAAGTGAGGGGAAGATTTATTGTTGTTAGTTTCAGAGGAGGGGTTGTAGGGTTGAAAAAAATGTGAACTTATGAAAACAATTAGTTTGATAGAACCCAAAAAATATATCTGCAATATTGACGCTTATCTCGTCACCACTTCCATTTATGGAGCCTTTTAATGTGTGTCTCTCACAGTACAGGGTAAGAGTTCTGGCTGTGGCACTGTGGTGATCTGATCAGGGGTCTCCCTGGCTGCCTCTCGTCTCCTACTGATTAATGGCATTACAACAGCCTCCTTTGCTAGTTGAATGGTCTCTGTGCAGATAAGTGAAAACAAAAGCTGTGGTGGTATACAGAGGATAGCCCTATTTGGTAAAAGACCAAGTCCATATTATGGCAAGAACAGAGAACCATTTTTATGAACTGGGTGGTGTACCTAATAAACTGCCACTGAGTGTATAGTATAGGCTACAGTAGGCTACAAAAGCAACTTTCCAGTAGCACGACTCACCCAATGATGAAGATTCACCGGTGATGGCCAACGCGCCTGTGCCAATATCTCAAGATAAGCTACTTTGAAAAGCAGTGCTGTTCGCTCAGAATTGCTCAAAAATGTAGATTTGCTTGGAACTTGCTTGGGGGGCTTCTACAGACATATTAGTCTTCTAGTAGGCCTACGCTTTTCTTGCGATTGTATTTAGAAATATGTGAAAGACAAACTGACCGCCGCAACCAACCATAGAAATATAATCCATAGATGGCAGTTCTCATTCAAGTCAGGACTGGCAGCCATTGATAGTGTACCTTGAGTTTAACAGTCAAAGTACCAGGGTTAGAGGTCCCAAAATCCTTCTATGGATTATATCTATGGCCACAACGCAACAATCTGTTCTATATTTGGCGCGTGTGCACCCCAAATTGCGAACTTCCCAACTGTAAGTACTTGTGTTCAAACTTAATCCACTGCTAAATTATGCTCTTTGGTGTAGTATTTTGAATAGTTTTATTCATGTCTGTTCAGACAGGAGTAATGTAATTTTGGGTGAAGTTATTTCCATTTATCAGTGGGTGCTGCAACACCGCCAACACCCGTACTTCCCTCTGTGCGCCCTACAACTCTTAATCTCTCTAACATTTTGGAACACCTTCCTAATATTGAGTTGCACACTATGTCTCAGCTGTGGCAAGGCTTAAAAATCCTTCTTCATCCTGTCTCCTCCTCTTCATCTACACTGATTTGAAGTGGATTTAACAAGTGACATCAATAAGGGATCGTAGCTTTTACCTGGATTCACCTGGTCAGTCTGTCATGGAAAGACCAGGTGTTCCTAATGTTTTATACAGTGTACTATCCTAATGGGGAAAGAAAGGACCAAATGAGAGAAATGAATGACAACAAATGAAAGACAAAAAGCACAAATGATAATAGCTGGCAGCATGCAATCCGACATGTCGATTTGTCTTTCAAGATTCATACTCTAGGAAGTTTACAATTTCTTGAAATTTTTTAAAGCTACTGCACATATCTTAAGCTTTTATTTTAAAGGGTATTTTGGTTTTATGTGACATCTTTTATTTATTTTTATCATTGCCATAACATTGTTAACAGACACCAATGACACAGAATATGCCTTATTTAGTTGCTTGTCGAAAGAAAACAGAAAACAAAGCAAATAATTTCTTTTACAGATGTTTCTTGTTTATTTTCTGCCATAGCCTATGTAGCCCTGCACTCCATGATCGCTCAGATCCCTTTCTACATGTTGGAAATAGTTTGCATTGTGCTCTGTCTGAATGTCTTGACTTGTGAATATTTAGTTATGTTGGTATCCAAATGGCTCACAGCATTTAAACGTGAGGAAAATGAGTAAAGACGATGTGCTGTTACATGAAGTCAGTTTGCTTAGGGACTTCTGCTAAAACCCAACTACCACCTCAGGGTGAACTAGATTTCCAAACCTGTAATTGTATAGGCTTTGATGCGGAAGTCATAACTATATTATATTATGTATTATTTGATGTCTCTGAATAGAAAATGGTGGTGGTGCAAGTTATTCCTATTTTAGTCACTAAAGTTATTTTATACATGAAAAGACAGCAACAAAAAAACTGTTTCTATAAGGCATAATGTCATTTTCTTCATGTGATTAATAGAATCTTTAAGGTTCTGGGAAACGTGTTTGTGTGCACCTGCTTGCTTGAATGTGTTTTTGATGCATTTTGCTTTGAAACCATATCCTTATTCCCTCCGTCTCATTCTCCCTTGCAGGGACAGAGACCACCATTTAAAAACCTTCAAGTCTGTGGTGCCTGCCAGCAAACTGGTTGACTGGCTTCTGTCACAGGTACAGTGTACACACACAGGAGCACACGCAACACACACACACTGGAAGCAACGCTTCCCTCTGTGTTTGAGGTGAAAACAACAAGTCTAAGCAGGTGACATGCTTGATTTGTACCTCCATTCTGTTTCCCAGGGTGACTGTTCCACACGTGACGATGCGGTGACGTTGGGGGTTGGACTGTGCAACAATGGCTTCATGCACCATGGTCAGTGCAGCACACACGTGTCACATGTTCCATGTGTAACACACGTTACGTGACTAAATGACATACAGTACATCAGGGATATTGCGTTACATTTTTCATCAGGCTTATATTCCCCTGAGCCGATGGTCGGGGACCGTAACATCATTTCATAGAATTAATTTATGACAACACGTTACCCATCATTGAGTGATATACTGTACCTACACACACACCATGCTACAATGCTTTTACAACTGTAAGGGAAAATTGGGTCTGTAAAACTAGTCCTTATTTTACCACTTTTGCATGAAGTTTCTGCTGCTTGGGTTCAAGTGTTTCTCTGATCACGATTTTTGCCAGAGTACATAATCATTCTCCTTGTTATTAGATTCGGTTATCAATTATGTTACAACCAAAACATAACATTCAACATTTACCATTTCAGTCCTCATACAGTAGGTGTCAGTTGTCATTCCTGTATGGTTGTTTTCTTATAAACCAGTAACACTCGATATTGCATTATATTTTTCCTAACTGTGTCATACTGTAACTGCCACTTGAAAGGTGTTCCTATTCACTTTGGGACGAACCCTAACTTCCACTTATGTCAAATTTTCACTTAACCATGCATTGATGAAGAGAAAATTCAACAAAGTTAGGACTTACCCAATTTATGACAGTCAGTCAGTACATGTAGAAGGTTTTCCCACATCCATACAATTGAGTCAAGTCAGATGACCATAAACCACAATCAGACCACACTGTTGTCAACATCAACATTATCCTTGGCATTTCCACATTCGCAGTCTGGGTCGCAGCATTGAACCTCGGATCACTCTTAAATGTCTTCCTTAGCCTGGTTAAAACATACTGAATGTTCTGCTCACCAGTGAAACAATAGTGAGTGCAGGGCTCATTCTGATTGAACTAGGCTAGACTTTCCATAGCTTGCTAGCTATATCCTTGTGAACTTAGAACGCCCTCAAACCAGCACAATCTACTATACGTCCTACGCATATACACGCACACTTATAAACTCAGGAAAAAAAAGAAAAGTCCTCTCACTGTCCACTGCGTTGATTTTCAGCAAACTTACCATGTGTAAATATTTGAATCAACATAACAAGATTCAACAACTGAGACATAAACTGAACAAGTTCCACAGACATGTGACAAACAGAAATGGAATAATGTGTCCCTGAACAAAGGGGGGGTCAAAATCAAAAGTAACAGTCTGGTGGCCAACAGCTGCATTAAGTACTGCAGTGCATCTCCTCCTCATGAACTGCACCAGATTTGCCAGTTCTTGCTGTGAGATGTTATCCCACTCTTCCACCAAGGCACAGGTCCCAGACGTGCTCAATGTGATTGAGATCCGGGCTCTTCGCTGGCCTTGGCAGAACACTGACATTCCTGTCTTGCAGGAAATCACGCACAGAACGAGCAGTATGGCTGGTGGCATTGTCATGCTGGAGGGTCATGTCAGGATGAGCCTGCAGGAAGGGTACCACATGAGGGAGGAGGATGTCTTCCCTGTAACGCACAGCATTGAGATTGCCTGCAATGACAACAAGCTCAGTCTGATGATGCTGTGACACACCGCCCCAGACCATGACAGACCCTCCACTTCCAAATCGAACCCGCTCCAGAGTACAGGCCTCGGTGTAACGCACGTTCCTTCGACGATAAACGTGAATCCGACCATCACCCCTGGTGAGACAAAACCGCGACTCGTCAGTGAAGAGCACTTTTTTGCCAGTCCTGTCTGGTCCAGCGACAGTGGGTTTGTGCCCATAGGCAACGTTGTTGCCGGTGATGTCTGGTGAGGACCTGCCTTTACAACAGGCCTACAAGCCCTCAGTCCAGCCTCTCTCAGCCTATTGTGGACAGTCTGAGCACTGATGGAGGGATTGTGCGTTCCTGGTGTAACTCGGGCAGTTGTTGTTGCCATCCTGTACCTGTCCCGCAGGTGTGATGTTCGGATGTACCGATCCTGTGCAGGTGTTGTTACACGTGGTCTGCCACTGCGAGGACGATCAGCTGTCTATCCTGTCTCCCTGTAGCGCTGTCTTATGTGTCTCACAGTACGGACATTGCAATTTATTGCCCTGGCCACATCTACAGTCCTCATGCCGTTCACGCAGATGAGGGCATCTTATTATTGGTGTTTTTCAGAGTCAGTAGAAAGGCCTCTTTAGTGTCTGAAGTTTTCATATCTGTGACCTTAATTGCCTACCGTCTGTAAGCTGTTAGTATCTTAACAACTGTTCCACAGGTGCATGTTCATTAATGGTTTATGGTTCATTGAGCAATTTGGATTTTTACGAATTATCTTTGAAGGACAGGGTCCTAAAAAAAAAAAGGGACGTTTCTTTTTTTGCTGAGTTTAGTATACACACACACACACACACACACACACACACACACACACCATCTCACACACACACTAATACAGTATTAACACCCCCCCCTACCCTTCCCGATGCCATCTGGTGGCTAGTTCTCCTTTTCAAGTTCACACGTCTCTTCTCTGCCTGCTGAGTGCATAGCATGTCTCTTCTCACCTCACCTCAGCTATCCCTTCACACGCCCCAGCTTAGTCAGTATGTCTGTATTCTTTCTCTTAACCTCTCTCTTTCACCCACTTCCTCGTCAGCACATTCTCTCTGTACCTTTTCCTTTCGTCCCCCTCTCTCTCTCCCTCTATTTCTCTCGTGCACATGCTCTCAGTCCCTGTATCATTCTCCTTTCTCTCCCATCTCTCTCTCTCTCAGTACTGTACATCAAGCAACGCAGCGTTTCTCCTAGATATTTAATCTTAGGCGGGTCGCAAGTGCCCTGCAAAGCTTCATACAATTAAAGGCTGCAGACCAACATCAACGTTGTCTGCTTAATGTAATATCAGGGGAACACCGCTGTAAGTAACAGACGCTGTGCAAGGGTTCAGAGCTTTCCTGTGGTATTCACTTCCCAAATTCACTGCACACTCACACTCATTACAGCAGTCACCAATTTCAATGGGACACCAATTTAGCATCAGTGGGAGTGTACGTGTGTCTCTCTCTGTGGATTGGGTATGTGTGTGTGTATTGGGAGTTTCTGGACAACTTGAATAGGTGGTATTAAAGGTATTCAAAGGATTCACCGTCTGACCGATCGGAAATGCCCCCTAGGCTTAATTGTTTTGGCCAGACTGTGTGTGTGTGCAGCACAGATCCGTTTGACTGATTTTGTTCCACTTGGCCTACCAGATGGTCTCCCATACAGCTGCGTACCTTTACCCCAGATTCCACTGTTCTTTTACAATCCTTCACTCCGACAGAGAGACACCTGTCACAGCCACCACTGCTGGCTCGATACAATAACATGGCATCAGACAATAACATGGCACAGTGCACTGTCTAGTCATGGAAAAACTGGGGAAGACGTTTTCGTGGAAAGATTGAGACGGACAGGATCAGACAAGAGAACAGTGTCCTTCCAACATGGCTATGAAAACCCACACAGACATTTAAAGCCGACTGTCCTTTTTTGAGTAACACACACACACTGTCCCTTTCTGATGAACGAAGTGGGGTTGGATTACCTGAGTGAAGGAATTGACGGTAATGTTTCCACTGGCACTTCCTTGGTATATCCTAGGAAATTATATAACACACACATTGCAACTTTAAAGCAAGTATTTCACCCCAACCTGTGTTGAATTAGCAGCTAGTCACTTGACGGTGAATTAATGTCCAAGTAGGTGACTAAGGGTATATTATTAATAGATATAATATATAGCCCTACTTTTGACCAGTGGTAGTGCACTACATAGGGAATAGGGTGCCATTCCTTTTCAGAAGCAGACTTGAAGCTGCAGTGACCCACATTTCTGTTCAGCTCACCACTTCTCTTTTTCTTTCTCACAGTCCTGGAGAAGAGCGAGTTCAAAGACGACTCGCAGTTCTTCCGTTTCTATGCCGACGAGGAGATGGAGGGCACTAGTTCCAAGAGCAAGCAGCTGCAACGCAATGACTTCAAGCTCATTGAGAACATCCTAGCCAAGTCCCTGGTGGTGAGCGTGGTTACACACACACACACACACACACGAACGTACACACACACACACACACACACACATGAACACACACACACATGAACGTACACACACACACACACACACGAACACACACACACATGAACATATACACACACGCATGTACACACACAAACACACATGAAAGTATACACACGTGTGTGTACACATACACACGCATGTATACACACGCATGTATACACACCCCCCCCCATACACACACAAACGTATACACACATGAATGTACACACACACACTTACGTGCATGAACATATACAGTACACACAGGCATGAACACACACTCACACATAAGTTAACACATGCATCTGTGCATGATCATGACAGCACTATACATAATTATTTGTCAGTAATTCATTGCATGGTTTATCCGCTGCTGTACAAATAAGCTACCACGCAGTGTTATTTAGAGGAATGGGGTTTTTGACTTCCCCAGAGGTCTGGGTATGATTGGAAACAGCCATGTCCTGTTCTCCACTCCGCAAGGCCTGTGCCTACACGTGATGGCGTGAACCACATCTGGATGTGGGTCTCAGAGCACTTGAAGACGTCTCATCCCCCGTGGCTGTTGCAGCTCAAAACATCTCCTCCTCACGCCTTTGAAGAAGAGACAGGGCTTTGAAGTCCTTCTGATCCAACAGCGTATTAATGGCAGTTGTCTTTTAGAAATCGTGTGTGTGTTTGGAGGTCTCATAAGAGGCGAGCATCAGGAAGAACCATTTTATACTGATGAGATCAGTTGCTTTGATGGCTCATCAGATGGTTTGCTCATAGTCAAACCGAACAATTGATAACATTTGTTCTGTTAAAACGCTAAAAGGCTAAGAAATAAATATAATCAACAATATGTAAGTAATGTTACGTATCGACACCCACAAACGCGTTCGGTTGAACGCATAGGAGGACATTGTGGAGACTTTTTGAAAAAGATGTTCCTTGAGAGGAACCATCACGTACATGCTTCCATGCGTGAGCTGCAGTTAGACTTGATTTACCCCCCTACTGTGTGTGAAGAGGCTAATTACAAAGCTCTCCAAAGGCCTGCCAGAAATGTCTCTCTGACCTTCAACCATCTCACCCTTGATTGGACATGTTTGTTGATATAAAGTGACCCCCAACCCCCCCGCCCCTCCTACCCAAGCAGAAGAAAAGCTGTCTCATTATTTGAAAAGTAGGGTCCACGGCAGAAAGGAACATGGCGGTGTCTCTGTTTGACTGTGTTGATTTTATGTGTGTCTGAGACAGTCTTGTTTGTGAGGTTCCCCATCTCTCCCTCTCTCCTCATTCTCTCTCTCTCTCTCTCTCTCTCTCTCTCTCTCTCTCTCTCTCTCTCTCTCTCTCTCTCTCTCTCTCTTTCTTTATCTCTTCATCTAACTTTCTGTCTCGCTCACACTCTTTCTCTCTCTCGGTCCCTTCCTCTCGTGCTCCCGGTCTCTCTCTTGATCGATGCGTCAAACACCGTGCGACTCTCCGCCGTGACATTCACCAACAGATGCTAGAAGAAGGAGAGTAGGTCAAACCCACTTCAGAAAAGGGCGGGAAACTGGGAGCTACATAGTTACGTTGTGTCCATAAGTGCATTAGCTTTTTCTAGCGTTTCGTCAGCAGAACGTCAGAATTTTGCTCAGAGATGCCCCATCCCTGAAGGTTAGCTCAAATGCTAATCCTTCCCGGTCCCTACAGCCATGACTGAAGTGATAGACTGACAAACACACACACACACGGCTCCTTGATGCTGCAGAGCCCATTGTTTAGCCTTTCTCCTTTTAGCAGTCTCCTCAGACAGGCGTTAGTGATAGCCATCTTATCACAACTCTGCAGTAGGGAGATAACCCCAACCGTGCGATTGTTAGTACCCGGTAATGGAATCGTCCCAAATAAGCCCGCATCTGACGTACGCATTTGACCCAGGTCTGTTCATTGCCATTGTGTCATTAGTTTGTCATTGACCAGCACAGTAATTGCCAGAGAAAACTTCAGGATTTTGTTGGTTCCTTCATGTTGTTCAATGGATGAATGAATTAGACAGTCAATCAATGGCTTCTAAGCTCCTTGGTTGACGTTGTGTTTGTTTCTCTCCCCACAGATCCACCCCGAGGAGGAAGACTACGGCTTTGAGATCGAGGAGAAGAACAAGGCCATCGTGGTGAAGTCTGTCACCAGGGGCTCTCATGCCGAGGTGAGGAGTCTACAGACACACACACACACACACACACACACACACACATAGACAACATACACACACTTCTTGTGCTTCTTCCTTCTCGCTGACAGAGTCCATTAGTCCCAGTGATTCAGGTGCTGGTGGCGCTGTCACTCTCCTCAGGGCATCTATTCTCTGTGTGGGGATCAGATCAGCCGTATTAGATTAGACATGCCTGCTCACATTCTCCTCAATGCCACCACACGCCACAACACGACATCCCAGCTCTGTGTGTGTGTGCTTACGTGTGTGTATGTACGCGCCTGCACACATTTCCATCTGTCTTTCTGTCTGCAGCCTCATGGGAGGACAGTCTTCTATCTCTCTCTCTTCTCTCTCCTGACTCAACTAATCAGGGCCTTGGTATCTTGTTGATTGGTTGAATCAGAGGAACTAGTGTTGGGATGGAACAACACTTGGGGATCTCTGAGTGAAGGGATTGGGAAACACAGCCTTACTGCACTCCTTCCCTAACTGTCCCTTACGGTCTTTCTCCCCTCCCTTGTTCCCTGTCCCCTCGATCTCACACTTCATCCCCCTCTATCGCCTCTGCTTCTCCACTCCAGACAGTGCCAGTTTAGTTCGGTCCTGGCTGACACAGAGCCTGTGTGTGTGTGTGTGTGTGTGTGTGTGTGTGTGTGTGTGTGTGTGTGTGTGTGTGTGTGTGTGTGTGTGTGTGTGTGTGTGTGTGTGTGTGTGTGTGTGTGTGTGTGTGTGTGTGTGTGTGTGTGTGTGTGTGTGTGTGTGTGTGTGTGTGTGTGTGTGTGTGTGTGTGTGTGTGTGCGTGCCAGCATCGTGAATGAGGCTCAGCTGATTCTCAGGGCCCAGTGAAAAACCCTGGGAGAGCCAGGGACTCCAGGAGGGTCGGGGGAGAATACCAAACATGCGCACACATACATACACACACACACACACACATACTCAGAGGGCCACTGTGCCTGGCTGTCCCTATTCTGGTCTGTCCTCCAAAGCCAACCCCGCAGGCAACCAAAGCCAAGCGGATCTAGTCCCTGGGTCCTGGGCTAGCTAGAGAGGATATAGAGGCTGCATTATTCTCACGACGTGACCAGACACATGCACGCAAAACCCATCACAGTTCAATATGCATTAATGCCCCGCAAAAGGCGGGCAGATGTGCAAAGCTCATATCGTTGTCCTTCTTCATTATTATTAAGATTAAGATTTTATTTATTTTTATTAAGACATTATTAAGATTTCATCTGAATGCTTTTTCCATTATTTAACCAGGTTTCATAAGCGAAATCTGGTCAAATGGTTCGCAAGCAATTTTACATCTGAAAAGCAAAATGGCCACTGATGTAGCGTGAAATGATGAGACAACCTATCCTGACGCTTCACCGGTGTTGTTTCCCCTCCGTCCTCCCTCTCCAGGTGGCAGGTCTGCAGGCGGGCAGGAAGATCTTCACCATCAACGAGGACCTGGTGTTCCTCAGGCCCTTCCAAGAGGTGGAGACCATGATCAACCAGGCCTTCTGCATCCGCCGCTCTTTACGCTTGCTGGTCAACACCAAGGCCAAGGAGTGAGTTACAGTATAGTAGTACAAGCATGCACGCATGGACACACACGTATACACAATTTAATTTCACACGCGCACTTAACTAGACACACAGGCTCAGTGTTTGGCCAGTCTCTGATTCACTCTCTTGTTGATTTAGGATTGTGAAGGTTCCAGACAGTCAAGATCCCCTGTCCTTCAAACTCTGTGGCTCCGCCCCACCTCATGTACACGCAGTAAGGAAAGGTGAGTAACAACCGCTTTGATTGGCGCTCTCTGAATGTGAACTTGAGTCTTGGGGTTCACTCATTGGACGTGACACCGCACACAGGAAATATGTACTGCATCGCATGTTAAATTGCTAGTGATTTAGTCATGTCTTGTCCGTTAATAGACCATTTATGGGAGGGAACCTGGAATGTTGGTATACATGCCAAAAACCAGTCTTTAAATTATAGGATGAGGTAATGTTACCTTCCAGCCATGCACCTGTCAGCTTCAGTTCCCTTTTACTGAGGCTCTGCTTTTTAGGACCACATGTTCGCTAGGGCTCAAAGTTAAAATCCTAAAAGAGACGGTGCTCCCCCCTACACATACACACACAGAACGTAACTCCTCTTTGTTAATACAACCACCTGGGCCACATTCCCCCCGTACCTGCTAGGCAGATGTTTATATCATATAAAAAGAAGAAGCGAAAGAAGAGGGAGGGGGATTTACGACTATCGAGTTGCAAATGTGTAAAACAGCTGGAAGAGGTGGTAGGGGAAAATGGCAGACTCCTTTCTGTAGCATCCAGGGATGAGGACACACACACACGCAGGCTGCAGAGAGTGGGGTTCCTTCCAGCTACCGGCCCCATTGTCTCTGAATGATGTCAGACTCTCCACGCACTCTCTCTTCTCCTAAATCAGGGCCCTGCTTGACGGCTGGGAGGGGTTGCTGCTAAACTGAAGTTATGGCGTTGTGTGCTTTGTGTGAGGTGGAGGACAGGGAAAGGGATGCTAGGCCTGGTATTTTAAAATGGGATAGGAATATCTGTTTAGTGCACAGCTAAAGTGTTAGCAGCAGTTATTTGAAGTTATTACACCCATGTATGTCTTCATGTGTGCATATCTCTTTCTTTGAGGATGATGGCCTTGGATAGGTCTTCTCTAATGAACAGATTCTTAATTTCAATGGGATGTCCTAATTGAATGAAGGTTACATTGAATAAAATACATATTTACATGAAGGACTAGATTTAAAAAAATTATGCATTGCACTTACAGTATATTACAACAAGTTGTAGAATTTTTGTTTGTGGAGGGGGAGGGACTAAAAGTATGACCACATTGCGATTACAATGACGAGGCATATCCAAATGTGATCCCTGACCCCTGTGTGATTTCCCCTGTGTGATGTCAGGGTCGGAGGCGGCGGCAGCGGGCCTCCAGCCAGGTCAGTGTATCCTGAAGGTGAACGGCAACAGCATGAACCTCAGTGACTACCAGGAGGTCCTGGAGCACTTCACCTCCTCCCAGCAGGAACACCCCGACATGGTGAGAGACCTGGCACTTCCATTGGTTTAATTCTGTATGCATATTGTTAGGGGAAACAAATGTTCGGAGATGGTGAGATTCAACCACAAAGGTATGGCCCAGTCTTTCCCAATCCTGGTTCTGGGGACCCAAAGGTGTGCAAATTGTTTTCTTTTTACCTTATCACTAACATACCTGATTCCACTTATCAAAAGCTTGATGATGATTTGAATCAAGTGCCTAAGCGCCAGGATTGGATTGGAGAACCCTGACATAGCCTAATGTAGCTTTAAAAAGAGCCTTAAACCATTGCTATTTTTCTACCAGTGTCAAGATGTTTTTCCACCAAACTAGTGTGTTCCCTTCAACAGTGTCACATGCAAGGTTAGTTTGCGTCACAACTAAGGTTCTTCCTCATCCTCAGTTTCAGTCTTCTACCATTTACAGTGAACTGCCAGTAGACCTCTTTCCCCCCTTGTTTTTCTTATCCTACTGCGTCAAATACTGTATTTTGGTTTTATCCAGCTTGAGACCCTGCAGGATGTACAGGACTGTGGTGCTTTTTTATTAGGTGATGTGTTGATATTTACTCATGCTCCTCTCCTCCTGTCCAATCCCCTGCTTTGTTGATGTTTACCCTGGATTCTCAATCCCCACAGCTCTTGCCCAGTCAAATCTCCTCAGAGCTGCTCTGTTTGGACCACATCTTAACGTCTCTGTTAGTTCATTCACACAGCTGGTTAATTGCCAGTGTTTCCTGAACCAGTGCCATGTTCTATGAGAAAAAATATATATATGTTTTATCTACACACAATACCCCATAATGAGAAAGTGTAAACATATATTTATTTTACATATTTGTACATTTATTGATCCCTAATTTACACCCCTTTGCTGTGACACTCCAAATTGAGTTCAGGTGCATCCAATTTCCTTTGATCATCATGTCACTACAACTTGATTGGAGTCTATTGTGGCCAATTCAATTGTTTGGACATGATTTAGAGGGTCCCACAGTTGACAGTGCATGTCAGAGCAGGAACTATAGAGCTCCGAGATAGAATTGTGATGAGGCATATATCTGGGGAAGAGTTTAAACAATTTCTACTGTGTTGAAAGTTTCCAAGAGCACAGTGGTCTCCATCATTGGGAAATTGAAAAAATATGTAACTACCCAGACTTTGCCTAGAGCTGGGCGTCCAACCAAAGTGAGCAACCAGCCAAGAAGGACCTTGGTCAGGGAGGTGACCAAGAACCCAATGACCACTCTGACAAAACTACAGCATTTCTTGGCTGAAATGGGAGAACCTGCCAGAAGAACAACAGTTTCTGATGAGACAAAATGTTAACTCTTTGGCCTGAATGCAAAGCACTGTCTGGAGAAAACCAGGCCCAGCTTATCACAAGTCTAACCCCAACCCTACCGTGAAGCTTGGTGGTGGCAGCATCATGCTATCGGAATGCTTTTCAGCAGTAGGGACTGGGAGACTGAGGAAACAATGAATAGTGGAGCCAAATGCAGGCAAATCCTTGATGACAACCTGTTTCAGAGTGTAAATAAAGATTTACGTTCCAACAGGACAGTGACCCCAAGCATACAGGTAAAGCAACGCTGGAATGGCTTCAGAACAAGAATGTAGAAGTCCTTGAGTGGCTCAGCCAAAGCCCAGACTTGAATCCCATTGAAAATCTGTGGAAGACTAGAAGATTTGCTGTTCACCGCTGCTCCCCATCTAACTTAACAGAGCTTCAGAAAATCGGAAGAAAAAATTCCCCCAAAATCCCCAAATCCAGATGTGCAAAGCTGATACAGACATACCCAAGGCGGCAGGTAGCCTAGTGGTTAGAGCGTTGGGCCAGTAACTGAAAGGTTGCTGGATGGAATCCCCGAACTGACAAGGTTAAAATCTGTCGCTCTGCCCCTGAGCAAGGCAGTTAACCCACTGTTCACCGGGTGCCGAAGACGTGGATGTCGATTATGGCAGCCCCCCCGCACTTCTGATTCAGAGTGGTTGGGTTAAATGAGGAAGACGCATTTCAGTTGAATATATTCAGTTGGACAACTGACTAGGTATCCCACTTTCCCAAGACGACTCAAAGCTGTTATAGTCGCCAAAGGTGCTTCTACAAAGTATTGACTCAGGTGTAAATTCTTAAGCAAACAGTATGATGGCATGTACAGAAACACACACCAATGTTTGACTCCAGTGTGTCCCTCTCTGTGTCCTATAAGTGTCAGTGGGTGTATCGGGCATTTGAGGATGTTGAGGAGGACAGGGGGTCATTCAGGGCCTGCCCAGCAGAGAATGGCTCTGAGACAGAGGAGGAGAATGCCAGGAATGGAACAGGTACTGTAGTGTATACTACCTCACTGTGGGTTCGTATGTGTGGGTTTGTCTCTGTCCATCTATCCGACAACAGGTGTGTACTCAAAAGCGTCCTGTATTTTGTGTCTCATCCAGACTATGGCCTGAGCAGGCTGTCCATGTCTGATGACTCTGTGCCTCTGGTGAGCATGATGGTTGACAACGTGCACCTGGAGCATGGCGTGGTGTACGAGTACGTCAGCACGGCCGGAATCAAGAGCCACGTCCTGGAGAA
This sequence comes from Brachymystax lenok tsinlingensis, assembly GCA_030435695.1. Classification (NCBI taxonomy): domain Eukaryota; kingdom Metazoa; phylum Chordata; class Actinopteri; order Salmoniformes; family Salmonidae; genus Brachymystax; species Brachymystax lenok. Next base: position 32,729,440 of record CM059802.1, on the reverse strand, counting down.
GATGGTGGAGCCCAAGGGCTGCTTCAGCCTCACCGCCAAAGTACATGTCCATTGTTGTTGTTAGCATTAGCATGCTAGTACTGCTCAGCAGTGGTTTACTGCTGGAGCAGGTTGGCCACAATACATGTATATTGTTGTTGTGTTCTCCTAGCATTGGCACTATGGGTTTCTGTTCATAGCCACAGCCACGACTCGTTAACATTAGCATTTATGACAGAAAACAATGGGAGTGAATGCTTCCCAAGTTACACTCCTGCATAAATCACTTCAAATAACTTGAACTTGAAGACGTGAATCCAAAGTGATTTAAAACATTCGTTTTCACCTGTCAGATCTTGGAGGCCTTTGCCGGTGACGACAGCCATTTTGTGCGCAACTGCAGCCAGCTGATCTCACAGAGCGACCGCGTGGTGTCGATGCCTCAGTTTGAGTTCAGGAACATCTGTGACACCAAGCTGGAGAGCATCCGCCGACGAATCAGCAGCTACCAGCAGGTACAGGAACTACAGGATCCCTCTGTGTCTCATAGCCCCATATGTAGTGCAAGAGCCACTACAAACTCGGACTGCTTGTCGCTTGTCTTCAACTCTTTTGTACACGGCACACTCACTCACTCTCTCCCTCTCTTCCTCAAGCAGACGCGCACACACAAACACCCCCACACACACACTTCAGTATTTCAGCACCAACTACACCCCACTCAAACAGACAACACACACATATCAGCAGTGAGTATTGAGCCATCATTACGTTATAGCGGTGAAGGTACCAATTTCATTCTCCTTCATTGTGTGTGTGATTGTTTTCAGTTTGCCCAGGAGCTGAGGAACAAGGCGTGTCCCACGTTCAAGCAGGCGGGTGTGCGGCCTCACCCACTGGGCTGCATGGACTTTGTGCCCACCAACTGCCACGTCAACCTGATGCAGGTATCTTACCCCAAGACCACCACGGCCACTGGCAGGGCCTTCAGCATCCGCTTTGGACGCAAGAACTCCTTCTTCGGCCTGGACCCCGACCAAGGTGGGGCGAGCAGACGTGTGTTGTGTGTGTGTGTGTGTACACTCATGGACGCATAAGACGCACGTGCATGTATGAACTGAGACACACACACATACCTTTTGCTTACACATTGAGAAGTGCAGCATGCAAATACGACAATAGAGCCCAGTTGGAATCTTATCAATTCCTAAGTTCAGTTTTTTGTGTAAGTCAAATCACATTTGAGTTTTGCCAACAATAGCCAATATCCCCTTAACAACATTACACTGCTAGCCTTTAAAGCTTCAAACAAAGAGATCATTTCAACTAATTACCCTCTCTGACCAATTAAATCCCACTGTGCAAATGACTTTATGAGCTCTCGTGATGAACCAAACCTTGTTAACCTTGAGCCGTATATAGGGACAATTTCCACAGTAAATTAGCAGTAATGTAGTTGTAATCCCACCACTTATCGTCCCCGTCGGTCGCCCATTAAGTACCTCCATTAGCCTCCTTCCACCCCCCACGCCGTCACGTGTAGCCGTCTTCTCTGTGGGGGATGAGTGATGTCACCAAAGCGGGCCCTCCAAGGCACCAAGGGTGGGATCTTCTCCAGAGAGTTAGAGGGTGATGAGGAGATGGGGATCATTAGATTAGAGGTTGTTAGGTCAAGGGACAAAGAGCGAGGGACAGAGAGGGAGTGAGAGAAAGTGAGCGTGAGATAAACAGAGAAAGGACAGAGACTATAGAGTCAGAGAGAGGGAGTGAGAGATCTTAACAGATGTAGCCTTCGGCCCATCCACAGAATAGAACATTATACACTGAGTGTACAAAGCATTAAGAATGACAGGCTGACCAGGTGAATCCAGGTGACAGCTATGATCCCTTATTGATGTCACTTGTTAAATCCACTTCAATCAGTGTAGATGAAGGGGAGGAGACAGGATAAATAATCATTTTTGAGTCTTGAGAGAATTGAGACATTGATTGTGTAGGTGTGCCATTCAGAGGGTGAATGGGCAGGACAAAAGATTGAAGTGCCTTTGAACGGGGTATAGTAGGAAGTGCCAGGCGCACCGGTTTGTGTCAAGAACTGTAACGCTGCTGGGGTTTTCACGCTCAACAGTTTTCCGTGTGTATCAAGAATGGTCCTCCGCCTGAAGGACATCCAGCCAACTTGACATAACTGTGGGAAGCATTGGAGTCAACATGGGCCAGCATCCCTGTGGAACACTTTTGACACCCTGTAGATTCTATTCCCTGACGAATTGAGGCTGTTAGGCAGGTGTTCCTAATGTTTGGTGTACTCCGTGTATATGTATCTCTATGGGCCCATATGGGTCCTGTCTGTGTTTTGTTTCTCTGTGGTTTCAGTAGCCTGCCGTTTGGCCTGTCACCCAGCCGCCGCCACAGAGACACTCAGACAGCCAGGGGAAGACTGGGGAGGAAGCTGCAACAGAGCCAGTGGTCTGAGATAACCATTAGCATTGTTTCAACCTGTCTCTCGCAGCATGATTTGACATCTACTCTGCAGTTGTGTCGCGCCAAGACGTTGTCTTTTCAACATGTGCGAGACTTGGCAATTCCCCCAGCAACTGAGTTTAAAGTTTCTTTACCAGGCTAAACAATTCCGTTTTTTACAACTCCAAAGTGACGGCTTCATTGGCTTTGCGGTCAGAAATGCATGGACAAAATGTCTGCTTTTTAGGGCATTTAGTAGCCTCATAGAGTGCTCATGGCTGGAATGTGCACAAAGTATAGGAGCTCCTCGACTTAATGGTAGCCTATGCTATTATGTGCTAACGTTACACCCTCAGGCTCCACGATCAGGACATAGAATTTTGAATTAGACCACAATACCAAATAACAAATAAAAATTTTTTTACTGTGTTTTTGTCATGTTCTAGGCATTTCTTCACGACTCGCAAGACAGTAGAATGTACATAGAACAGCGATATATATATATGTATTGTGTGTGTGTGTGTGTGTGTGTGTGTGTATATATATATATATATATATATATATATATATATATATATATATATATATATATATATATATATATATATATATATGGCCCTTTATGTAAAAGCACAATTTTTGTCAAAACGATAGGCCGTATATTCATCAGAGTGTTATTGTGTATGAAGGCTGAACATCTGGTGTAGATATGGGTCTCTGGAAGTGAGAGTTGATTGTCTCTCTCTCTCTCTCTCTCTCTCTCTCTCTCTCTCTCTCTCTCTCTCCCTTTCTTCCCTCCTCTATTTCTACCTCTGCTTTTCTGTGAAGTACAGCTTCTTTCACTTCCGTTACCTTTCTTTACCTCCTATTTATTAATCTATTTATTTTCTCTCTCCCTACAGCTAACCTGAACCCAATGTCCCACACCCAGCACTGCGTGACAAGCATGGGCGCACCGTCCTACAGCTGCAGCGGTCTGGGAGAGGAGGGGGAGTGGGACATCGAGGGCTCTGGAGAGGGCACTCCAGACAGGAGGCAGCAGGCCCACCGGGGGAAGGGCCTCAGCTTCCTGCTCAAACAGGAGGACATGGAGATCCAGGACGCATACATCCGCCTCTACAGCCGCCTTGACATCGCTGTCCGAGAGATGAGGCAGTACGTCACCCAGATAGATGTGTAAGTACACATATGTGAAAATCCTCACGAAGTACCTATGTCAGGGATCTCAAACTGGTGGCCCGCGAGCCAGACACGGCCCACGAACCAATATAATGCGGCCGATATACTGTATGTATGAGTATCATTGCTAAATACCTGTGTTGACTTGTACTGTAACTACTATAGTTTAATTTCATTGTTCAACTTTACCCAAAGTACCCCAATAGTATGAGTACCCAAATAATACACATGTAGGCACCCACAATGACATGAGTGGTTTTAGAATCGCCAAATTATATATCACCGTTGTTTATTTTTAGTTCCTGTAGTCTATTCGTTGACATTTTCCTCTGAAGATCTGTTATTATTCTGCATGAAAATGGAAAGCTGGAAGGCCAAGATATTATGAAACCATTGTCCCCAGGCAGCCTTCCTGAGGCCCACGCCAAACCCCCTTCGTCTGACTGCCCTTTTTGCTTGTTTAATGTGGACACTTTGAAAACAGGGGAATTCGTCAGTCCAAACTGTTTATGGATTGGGCTAACAGGAACAGGCCGTGAAGCCACTACCCCATTGAAAGGAGGGAACACCTTCTCTACTGTGTGTATGTGTGTGTAAAAGATATGGGTGCGCATATAAAAGCAATATATGTGAGTCCACATTATAAGAATATCTCTACTCTTACTATTCATGTGTTTTCTCCTCCTATTTGATGGTCGATAACTGCAGCCTGCTGTCATCCATCACGGAGCCCACCCAGCCGCAGGGCAGCGAGCCCCCAGCCTACGAGGCCAGCCAGCCCCCCCTCCTTGGCCCCTGAAGAGGGGGACCACGAAAAAGCAGAGCACGGGGGCATCAAGAGGGTCTGCTTCAAGGTGACTGAGGAGGACCAGGAGGACTCGGGCCACGACACCATGAGCTACAGGGACTCCTACAGGTAAGATGAGAGTTGAGATCCTGAAGGGAAATATGTCTTGGACTTTTTAAATTGGTGCGTCTTCCCAATCAAATGTATTTCAATCAATCAAATGTACATTACATCCGCAGTTTTCACAAAGTGCTTTACGGATACCCAGCCTAAAACCCCTAAGAGCAGGCAAAGCAGAAGCACATAATACAATACAAATCACCATAATACTATAAGTAGTGCAATGGGTTAGAAGGTGGAGGTCGAGGAAGTGATGGAGGTTACCCCCTAACCATGTTTAGATATGTCTTCATCCACTGTAATGGTTGTGGTTAGTATTGGGGGTAGGATTATCTGATTCTATTTCTGTGTTGGTTATTTACATCGTGGGTGAAAGACTGAGGAGAGGTGTCACTTATCCAATGTGAACTCAGAACAGGGTCCGTCATTCCAATGCCACTCCGTTTCCCTTAGGCACTGATCTTGGATCAGCTCCCGAGTGGCACAGCGGTATAAGGCACTGCGTCTCAGTGCTAGAGGCGTCACTACAGACCCTGGTTCGATTCCAGGCTGTATCACAACCGGCCGTGACTGGGCGGCGTACAATTGGCCCAGCGTCGTCTGGGTTTGGCTGCGGTAGGCCGTCATTGTAAATAAGATTTTGTTCTTAACTGACTTGGCTAGTTAAAAAAAATATATATGAAATACTTTGTTGGCGCAAATGAGAGTGTGCTCTGTTTCACCATGGTAAAATAAACATAGAAAACGGAATGTACAGTAAAAAAATAATGGGTGTTTCCCAATTCCGTGGGCCAGCTTCATGTGAAACCAACAACAAAGATCTCCCTCTATTTTTATTCATATTTCCCACTGTGATGGCATCGGGTTCCTTCCGACTCTCCCAATAGGTTCCAGATGTGGGGAGTCGAGTCACACATAAAAAAAAATACAAAAATAAGGAATCGGGAAGCTAAAAATGAAATGTATTCAGTGATCTTGGTGATGTCACTGTGCTACCTCCTCGCTAGCTTGAGTTCATTCAGATGGTAGTGTCATTCAGGCACCGGTCCACGGCCTCCGCCCACTACCACCCACTAAGAGCAGTGGTCGACTCCTGGCGAGAGTGCAGTGTGTAATAGAGGCTAAATGAGTAGCTTGCGCTTCTCTCTCTCTCTCTCTCTCTCTCTCTCTCTCTCTCTCTCTCTCTCTCTCTCTTCTCTCTTCTCTCTCTCTGCCCAGTCTGTCATTACAACAAGCGCAACTCCTTCTAGCCAGGAGCCACCCACAGTACAGGGTCTAGTGAGCTCCCTCACGTTGCATCTGCAGTGACACCCTATTCCGTATACAGTCCACTACATTTGGCCAGACCCTTGTGGGTACTGGCCAAAATAAGTGCACTACACTGAGTGACAAAACATTAGGAACTCTTTCCATGACATAGACTGACCAGGTGAAAGCTATGGTCCCTTATTGATGTCACTTGTTAACTCCACTTCAATCAGTGTAGATCAAGGGGAGGAGACAGGTTAAAGAAGGATGTTTAATCCTTTAGACAACTGAGACATGAATTGTGTATGTGTGCCATTCAGAGGGTGAATGGGCAAGACAAAAGATTGAAGTGCCTTTTAACAAATTATGGTAGTAGGTGCCAGGCACTCCGGTTTGAGTGTGTCAAGAACTGCAACGGTGCTGGGATTTTCATGCTCAACAGTTTCCTGTTTGTATCAAGAATGGTCCACTGCCCAAAGGACATCCAGCCAACTTGACACAATTGTGGGAAGCATTGGAGTCAACACGGAACGCTTTCGACACCTTGTTAGAGTCCATGCCCCGACGAATTGAGACTGTTCTGAGGGCAAAAGGGGGTGCAACTCAATGTTAGGAAGATGTTCCTAATGTTTTGTACACCGTGTATGAGTCTTTCCAAAAGTAGTGCACTACATAGGGAATAGGGTGCTAACCTCGTCCCCAGGCTATTGGAACAAGATTTGCTTTTAGCATGTTAGTAGAAATATATGGAGAGGGTGCTATAGGTTTGATACTAGATGGGATGAGCTGTCCGGCCATCCAATGTGCTTTAGGACTGTGCGAGAAACACTTTATAAATGCATGACGTTCACTACGATTGGAGAGAAAGACACAACAATCGGTGGGGGAGATGGAGAGAGGCAGACAAACACAAAGAAGGAAAGATAGGGTAAGGCGAAGGTCAACAGCAAAATACTTAAGGAGAGTCTTGGAGAGGAAAATAGAGGGAGAGGACACCACAGTGAAAGACGGTGAGTGAAAGGAGGAGGAGAGGAATGAGCAGATGGATGGGTGGACGCAGACAGAGAAAGAGGTAATTGTACACCCACCACCAGTCTGGTTTGTTTGTCTCTTAGACAGTCAGTCTCGTCACATCTGGTGAGGGTGGGCCGCTCCAAACCTGCCACGAGATGCGACCTAAATTTAGATCCTTCTCCCAGGAGAACATGTGTGAGTGTGAACGAGTGCCTGAGTGTGACCGTGTGCGTGAAAGAGAGAATCAAAGCTAAAGCCCTGGGTGTATTAAAGGTTGGCACTTCAGTCCCAGTTTGTCGGGAATGATCCAGCATCCCATTTAGAGACACAATAAGACACATACAATGGCAGAGACAAGACTCTGACTCACTAAGAACTCCCTAAGCCAGGGATGGGAGCCCAACATTCTGAACTCATCATGAGGGGCCGCAGTTGCCCACGGGTCTGCTTACCCACGTGTGTACCCCCCCCCACACACACACACATTGTGAGCAAAACATTTCAGCAGCCCCCCTCTTAACAGCAGAGAGAACATTTTTACATGATGGTGTTAATTTCCTCCAATTCGACACATTTTGCCATGGGCCGGAGAGAAAACGTTGCAGTTTTAAAGTAGGTTTTCAATTTAGCAATTTGAAGTACACATTTCATGCAATTATACTAATTTTGCCATGGGGCGGAGAGGAAAATGTTCTGTTTTAAAAATGTTTCCATAGGGTGTAGATACATTTTTGCAGGTTTTAATGAGACACCGCATGGCTGTGGACACCTGCTTGTCAAGTATGTGGACACCTGCTTGTCAAACATCTCATTCCAAAATCATGGGCAATAATATGGAGTTGGTCGCCCCCCATTTGCTGCTATAACAGCCTCCACTCTTCTGGGATGGCTTTCCACCAAATGTTGGAACAATTCTTGGGGGAGACAAGAGCATTAGTGAGGTCAGGCACTGATGTTTGGTGATTAGGCCTGGCTCGCAGTCAGCGTTCCAATTCATCCCAAAGGTGTGCGATGGGGTTGAGGTCAAGACTCTGTGCAGGCCAGTCAAGTTCCAGAGTTGCGCAGTGGTCTAAGACACTGCATCGCAGTGCAAGAGGCGTCACTGCAGTACAATTGGCCCAGCATCATCCGGGTTTGGCCCGGGTAGGCTGTCATTGTAAATAAGAATTTGTTCTTAACTGACTTGCCTAGTTAAGTAAAGGTTAAATAAAGAAATTATAAAATATAAGTTTCTTCCACACCGATGTCGACAAATAGTTTTGTATGGATCTCATGCTGAAACCGGAAAGGGTCTTCCCCAAACTGTTACCACAAAGTTGGAAGCACAGAATCGTCTTGAATGTAATTGTATGCTGTAGCATTAAGATTTCCCTTCATTGGAACTAAGGGGCCTAGCCAGAACCATGAGACAGCCCTAGACCATTATTCCTCCTCCACCAAACTTTACAGTTGGTACTATGCATTCGTGCAGGTAGTGTTCTCAAGGCATCCACCAAACACCATTTGGCAGTCTGATTCATCACTCCAGAGAACGCGTTTCCATTGCTCCAGAGTCCAATGGCGGAGAGCTTTACACCACTCCAGCCGACATTTGACATTGCGCGTGGTGATCTTGGGCTTGTGTTCGGCTGCTTGGCCATGGAAACACTCGGCAGTCCCATTCTGTGAGCTTGTGTAGCTTACTACTTTGCGGCTGAGCCGTTGTTGCTGCTAGATGTTTCCACTTCACAATAACAGCACTTACAGTTGACCCGGGCATAGCAGGGCAGAAATTAGAACTTTTTTGGAAAGTATTCAGTCCCCTTCACTTTTTCCACATTTTGTTACATTAGAGCCTTATTCTAAAATGTATTAAATATACTTTTTTCATCAATCTACACACAATACCCTTAATGACAAAGCGAAAACAGGTTTTTAGAAATTTTGGCTAATTTATTAAAAATAAAAAACAAAAGTTATTTACATAATTATTCATACCCTTTGCTATGAGACTCGAAATTGAGCTCAGGTGCATCCCGTTTCCATTGATCATCCTTGATGTTTCTACAACTTGATTGGAGTCCACCTGTGGTAAATTCAATTGATTGGACATGATTTGGAAAGGTACACACTGTCCATTTAAGGTCCCTCAGTTGACAGTGCATGTCAGAGCAAAAACCAAGCCATGAGGTCGAAGGAATTGTCCGTAGAGCTCCGAGACAGGGTTGTGTCGAGCACAGATCTGCGGAACGTTACCAAAAAAAGTTCTGCAGCATTGAAGGCCCCCAAGAACACAGTGGCCTCCATCATTCTTAAATGGAAGATGTTTGGAACCACCAAGACTCTTCCTAGAGCTGGCCACCCGGCCAAACTGTGCAATCGGGGGAGAAGGGCCTTGGTCAGGGAGGTGACCAAGAACCCAATGCTCACTCTGACAGAGCTCCAGAGTTCCTTTGTGGAGATGAGAGAACCTTCCAGAAGGACAACCATCTCTGCAACACTCCACCAATCAGGCCTTTATGGTAGAGGGGTCAGACGGAAGCCACTCCTCAGTAAAAGGCCCGCTTGGAGTTTGCCAAATGTTACCTAATGGACTCTCAGGCCATGAGAAACAAGATTCTCTGGTCTGATGAAACCAATATTGAACTTTTTGGCCTGAATGATGAGCGTCATGTCTGGAGGAAACCTGGCACTGCTCATCCCTACGGTGAAGCATGGTGGTGGCAACATCATGCTGTGGGGATGTTTTTCACCTGCAGGGACTGGGAGTCAGGATCAAGGGAAAGATGAACATAGCAAAGTACAGAGAGATCCTTGATGAAAACCTGCCCCAGAGCACTTAGGACCTCGGACTGGGACGAAGGTTCACCTTCCAACAGGACAAGCACACAGCCAAGACAACACAGTGTGTTCGGGACAAGTCTCTGAATGTCCATGAGTGGCCCATCCAGAGCCCGGACTTAAACCCTATTGAACATCTCTGGAGAGACATGATGATAGCTGTGCAGCGACGCTCCACATCCAACCTGACAGAGCTTGAGAGGATCTGCATAGAAAAATGGGAGAAACTCCCAAAAATACAGATGTGCCAAGCTTGTCATACCCAATAAGACTCGAGGCTGTAATCGCTGCCCAAGGTGCTTCAACAAAGTACTGTGTAAAGGGTCTGAATACTTATGTAAATGTGATATTCCAGTTTGTTTATTTATTTTTGCAATGATTTCAAAAAACCTGTTTTTGCTTTGTCATTATGGTGTATTGTGTATAGATTGAAAAAATAACATATTCATCCATGTTCGAATAAGGCTGTAACGTAACAAAATGTGGAAACATTCAGGGGGTCTGAATATTTTACTAATGCACTGTACTTTTGTATATATAGCTTCTCTTAGTGAGACTAACAATCAATGGGGGCCCCCAGGACGGTAATTCGACCATGATTACTATTTTTAGATAACTGTCCGCTACACTCTCACCAATCCCCCCCAAAAAATGTGCGGACAGAAAAATATTAGTATTTATTATTTTTTGTTTGTTTGTGGAAATTGATCCGAGGGCCTTCAAAAGGGGGGTGGCCCACGGGTTGCCCAGCCCTGCATTATGCTGGAGTTGCATCCAGTTCACATTGTGGGCCTGTTTGTTGACGAGCTGGATGATTATAGAAACGCAAAACAAAGCGATTATTTTAACGGGAAGTACAATGACAATGCTACTTCTGTCTCCTAAAACTCGTATGATTCAGCATTTACATCATAATGCCACGACGCACACAGAAAACACTCACAAGGGTAGGTGTGTAATCTGCAATTTGCACACAGTAAATCTTCTCTGCGCTCACACTAATCATCTTTTTAAGACCTTCTATTGAAAATATCCAGCAAAGACATAAAAAGACATCCAAAGGCGTTTTAGGCAAGATGAGACGCATATCTAGCTATTAAAATGCATTGAAAATGTAGGGATAATGGGAAGAGAATAAATCTTCAGCATTAAAGGCGTAGTTCCGTGAATGTACATATGTTTTTCCTTACCACAAGGACAGCAATCCACTTTTTGGTTTTGTTAAACTAGCCACTGACAACAAATGGAAACAAATTTCTAAATGTATATATTTTTTGAACTAACCCTTTAAGGCAAAACTATATGTTAACTATTCTGGGTTGGTGGAGGCATCTCCTTTAATGTTTAATATCATTTGACTTCAACTTATCTGGTGTTTATTAATCAAATTCTTGTTTGGCACATTGGTGTAGCCACACGTTACAACAGTAGTCACGCCAATGAAGTAAGTTGATGTTGTTTGTGAGAAGCATTTGATTACTGCTCACTCTTGACTATATATTTCATACAGTCAGTCGGATTATTTGACTGGATAATTACAAGACAGACACATTTGACTTGGTGTTTTTTCTGTAGGGAATGAACACTGGTTTGTTATTCAACTGTTTTTATCTCTCTGTCTGTCTCTGTCTCTGTCTGTGTGTGTATGTGAACTCCTGTCTGTGTGTGTGTATGTGAACTCCTGTCTGTGTGTGTGTGTGTTGCAGTGAATGTAACAGTAACAGGGATTCCGTCCTGTCATACACAAGTGTGCGTAGCAACAGCTCTTACCTGGGGAGTGACGAGATGGGTTCAGGTAAGAAACAGTTAATGAAGACTAGACTCTGATGTTCATACCCCTCTAGCATTAAAGATGCCACATTGGTTTGCCTTATGTGGGAAAATGTTCAGAATCTCCTTGTAAATGGTGTCCTGTTTATTCTTTATTTTTCCTCTTTCTTTCTGTCGTTTTCTTTCTTTCTTTCTCAGGCGACGAGCTGCCCTGTGACATGAGGATTCCCTCAGACAAGCAGGACAAGCTGCATGGCTGTCTGGAGCACCTTTTCAACCAGGTGCACTGTCTTTACTACTATCCTCTGTGCAATCAGCTTCAATGGCTTTGCCAACCCACATCTCACTCTGTTTTTGTATGCCATGCTTTTAATGGTTAACACGGTGTTGTGTGTAGTGTAAACACTGGATGGCACTAATATCACACACATACATGCGCACCCACACTTACACAGACGTTCTCTCTCGCTCTTTCTCGCTCTCTCACACACACACACAGCTTTTCCATTAGCCCTCAGAAACATTTGGCACAGATCATGTTTATAGGAAACATTAGTAGTAATCATCTGCATGACTTTGTTTTGCAATCTCTCTCCTCTCTTTGTCATCTTCCTTGCATCTCCTCTTACACATCTCATGCCCTTTGACCTCTCCCATACTCCCTGAGGGACACGGCCATTTTGGCTACCGTCAATTACCTGGGCCCCCGTTTCCTGTTGTTGAGGGACAGAGGCCAGCCTCTGTCTGACTGGTTGTGACTGTCATCTGCAGGTGGATTCCATCAATAGCCTGCTCAAAGGGCCCGTCATGACCAAGGCCTGCGAGGAAACCAAGCACTTTCACCCCGACCACACTCAGCCAGGTACCCGCTACATTTAGTGTGTGTGAGTGTGTAAGATATGTCTGAGTGCATGTTTGTTTAGAGAGAGAGACATGTCTGGGTATCACTGAGAAATGAGTATGTGTGTAAACAGATGTGTGTTTGCATAGACATGAAATGGTGTTATACTGAAGAATTTTCCTAGCATTTATATTACTAATTCATTGACAAATTCATTGACACACCGTTTTCTGAACAGAGTTCCGCCACACTGAGGACTGGACGGTACGCTGTCGCTACATCATCCACAAAAACATCCAGGAGGACCCTTGGAACCTGCCCAGCTCCATCAAGACACTGGTGGAGAGCCTACAGAGATTTGTGGATGGTCAGTAGAAAACGCACACGCACCAGAAGCACACATGTAACACAGCCATCACACACACAAACACATAGCTACAGCAGAAACACATGTGTATCACTTAGGTAATAAAATCCTAATTTTTCTGTAGATGGGAAGAACCAGCTGCTTCTGGCCCTGCTCAAATGTACAGGTAAGCCTTATGTCCGCCATGTGTGTGTGTTCCTTTTGAAGTGTGCCATGCCATATGGCAGTTGTTAATAGTCCTGTCCTCATGAATGAGTCAGTGTGATAGAGCAGATTGTAAACCCCCTGGCTATGTTTGATTAGAGTTTACACACCACTCTGAGGTCAGTCGGGTTGATGGTAAGATCGGTTGTCAAAAGCCTGTCTCGTGCTCTCCCTTTCCCCTCTTTCTTTTACCTTTCCCTCCGCTCTCTCTCGCTCTTTTTCAGTTACTCCCTGACTCTTACCTCTCTTCCACCGACCTCTCTCTCACCTCTTTCCACTATTCTCCTCTGTGCTCCCTCCCTATAGTCACTTGGAAAATTCCCTGTATAGTGTATCCCCTGCCTTCCATGTGGTTTGTACGTTGCTGATTTTGTAAATGTCCTGTAAGAAGTAAACCAAATTTATCTGAAAATAAAATGCTTATCTTATTTCCCCCTGTCCCCCGAGTGGCGCAGCGGTCTAAGGCACTGCATTTCAGTGCTAGAGGCGTCACTACAGAACCTGGTTCAATTCCAGGCTGTATCACGACCGGCCGTGATTGGGAATCCCATAGGGTGGCACACAATTGGCCCAGCGTCGTCCGGCTTAGGGTTTGGCCGGGGTAGGCTGTCATTGTAAATAAGAATTTGTTCTTAACTGACTTACCTAGTTAAGTAAAGGTTAAATAAATAAAAATTCCTCCTCCCCACCCCAGACACGGCTCTGCAGCTGAGGCGGGACGTGATCTTCTGCCAGAGTGCGGCGGGTGCCGTGTGCACGCTGGCCGAGCAGCTCCTGGCGGCACTGCGTGCACGCTTCAACAACGCCGGCGAGTACGAGGAGGACAGCAAGGAGACGAGCCGCAAGTGGCTGGAACAGGCGGCCGCCATTGGCGTGCTGCTCAACTTCCAGGCCTCACTGGCGCCCCACGTGGTAAGAGACGGCTACTGTCAAGCAGGGCTCTCCAACCCTGTTCCTGGAGATCTACCGTCTTGTAGGTTTTCACTCCAACCCTAATCTAGCACACCTGGTTCTAATGACTAGCTGGTTGATCAGCTGAAACTGGGGTTGGAGTGATGACCTACAGGAGGGTAGTTCTACAGGAACAGGGTTGGAGAGCCCTGCTGCTTAAACAAACACTTTAAACCTTTACTGAGGTGATTTATTTGCCATTGGACGATCAGCAGACTTGGCTCATAATAGTTGAGTTGTGCTTGATTAAGTTTAACCAATAGTATGAAACCATTTCATTTCTATTTGAACTTTGTATTACTCCATTGAGGTCGAAATACCAATTTTTCATAGATGTTTTATCTCCAGTAAAACCATTTTAAAAAGACACATTAAAAACACCATTCAAAACAGCAATGTCCCATAGGCATATGAGCAGTAGAAATGTCTAGCCATCTAGGAATCATCAATAGAATAGTATAAGGGTGTAACTATAATGGCTCTGTACTGTGTTGATCCAGAAAGAAGGGTGCCATTGACTGTCTGAGGCCTCTTTCCACACTCCGCTGTCTCCATTGGATGCTAGGCTCATATTCACTAAGAGTCTCAGAGTCCCCACTGTCCATATAATCGTATTTGTTATAATCTAAAAGGAAAAACAGATTCTATATCAACACTCCTAATCTGAGACGCTTTGTGAATACGGTCCCTGGCCTGTTAGCTGAGCTTTTTGTTTTCTCTCTACTGTGTAGAAGGAGGAGAGGACGATGCTGGAGGATACCAAGGCGGCCCTGTTGGACCTGGACAAAGTCACTGTGTTCTTCCGCCAGCTGGAGGATGAATGCCTGGTCGCAAGTAAGTAGACCCTTTCCCATAGCAACCACATATTTTCTTAGCAACGGTGGCCAGTCGACGGAGTTGTAAGTGGTGTTTACGTGTGGCGGTTGGACACACACACACACACACCTTGGATGTCAACCACAACAAAGGGCTTTGTTACTGTAGACCCAGAGTTTTTCCCCATCATACAATTGCAGCTTAATTTCAATGAAACACCTCGGTCAAACCCAGCTTCGCTGAAAGACTTTCCAGTCTGTTCCTTTTCAAGAACCGCAATATGGTGAGCCGAGATTGCTGCTTTAAGCAAGCACATCAGAAGCATTTCGCATTTTGGGGGAGAAAGCCGTGGATAAAACAGGGATGTACTATTCTAGGTTACTGCTCGGCAGTAAGCATAACGGTACACACACACACACACACACACCCCTTCCTCCCTCCTTTAAAAACCTTTTTACACTGAAATCGCTTTTTGGAAAACATGCCCACTTCAGCAGAATGGCGCGGCCTAGCTAACTACTGTAGCTCGGTGCGGTGGCCGTTGCTTAGGCAGTCAGTCTGTTTGTTGCTGAGAGCTCGTCTGACGGTATTGATTTGATAAAAGCCCGTTCAGCAAGCCCCCTGTACTATGGTTTCATCAGAGCCATGTGTAAAGCATTCCAGAGAGGAAGGGATAGTCTAAACCTTCACACTCAATCCAAAAGGATTATGGGTAGAAGGTCTTCAGGAGGCGATGCGCTGACCTCAAACGGGGTTGTGTTGTTCTTAGGGTTTCCCCCATAGATTTGGATGGTGTTGGCGGGCCACTGAAGCAAGAATCCATACCAATGATGCCTATCTCTGATTAACTACAAACCCATCAAATGAAATATGGAATGAATCGGTGCATGTTGCCGAGTATAGAACACTGAATACTAATGTTGTATTTGTGTAACAGGATTTAAATGGAACATTCTGATCGCTGTTATCTGTATGCTAACAGTCATGCTACGTCAATCAGTGGTCCAGTGTGTACTAGTCACCTCATGCCTAAGTGAAGGGAGAAGCAACCAGGGCCCGTATTTATCAAGCGTCTAAGAGTAGGTCAGCAGATCTAGGATCAGCTCCTCCCTGTCCATAATAATCTGATTCTGTTATGATCTAAAGGGCCAAACTGATCAGCGCTCTGACTTTTAGACGGTTAATAAATACAGGCACAGAACTCTATGAACTCATTTAAAATTAAGCCAAACTAAGCAGTGTTGTGTGATGTTCCCCAGATACGCCGGTGTGTTACCACGTGGAGGGCAGCCGGCAGGCCCTAAAGGTCACCCTGTATCTGGACAGCTGCCACTTCAGTGAGCTCCCCACGCGCTTGAGGAACGGGGGCAGCCTCAAACTGCACACCGTGCTCTTCACCAGGGGTGAGTTGGAACAGAACAGCCCTCTAATCTACCTCCACGCAAAGGTGGCTGAACTCAATTGAGTCGAGTCAAATCATCACGAAGTCCAAGTTCGCTGAATTGAGTTGAGTCGAATCATCATTGAATCAAAGTTAGCTGAATTAACTTGAGTCCAGTTGGATTGTCATCAAATCCTAATTGAATTTGATGAAATGCACTAAGCAAATGTTAAGGAAATATGTTGCAGGTTCACAAATGCACAGATCTTCACAATGCAGAGGCATTTACCCTATCAGTTTGCTATAATCTTGACTATGCACACAGTGTTGCAGATACAGTAGAAATGAGATGTATAGAACAATTTCGTCATATATTCACCTGTAACATTCCGGAGAAGTCCTGCCAACCTCTTGGTCTACACTGTGATCATGTCTGCATCCCAAATGTGCACAAAGTAATCTACCGTATAGGGAATAGGGGGCTGTTTGGGATTTAGCCCCATATATCTATAATAATTTACAGTACATCAACAGAGGGCATTGAATCAGTATCTCTTAATCCCTTTCTCCTAACTGATTAGGTGCTAAATGTTCTAGTGAAAATGCCAGCGTGAAAGTGGCTATAGAGTTTCACAAACAAAATACTAATTCTAGAGGATTTGCTATATATTTACATTGTCGTAACTACCATTTGAATAACGCACTGTGTAAGTATAACCGGGAAATGTATTCTGTGTTTATCTAGCCACTCCCCCTCTATTCTTTCACTGCGACGCTCTTTCGACCTGCACCGGGTCAGTATAAATGGCTGGAATTATGCTTGATTCGCTGTGTTAGGGAACCATTCATTTTCCGTACACGTGCCAATTGGAACAATAACCCTGTAGGAAGGCTCACATTGTTAAGTGGCTGCCTCAAAGTAGAAGAAGCCTATGATGAAATGTAATACTGTACTGCAGTCAGAGAACTAGGAATAAACGAGCTGTTAGCGCCACCTACAGGCCGCTTCTATGTAAGACAGTTGTTGAATTAAATACAGATTCACTTGTCAGAGACGGATGTTAGTAGAGCTGTCACTTTTAGATGTGAAGTATCATCAGTGTGTTGGTCACAGTGTAGTTACTTGTCCCACATACACACAAACCTGCTGAGCACAGGTCATAGAATGTATGTATATATATGTGTGTGTGTGAGTGGGTGGGTGTACTGTGTTAATGTGTTATCTCTGACCCATGGTCAGCCCTGGAGAGGCCAGAGGGAGTGTCCCAACAGGACTGTGTGTCCATGGAGGAGTTCCAGCAGCGCACCAACGCGGTCTCACTCGAGAAGGTTAAAGCCTACTACCGAAAACTCAGGTAGAAATCTACACACTTTATATACAGTCATATCCATTATACTACCCACTTACATAGTCAAACCCAGGTTGTCACCTACACACCTGACATATGGTAATATGCATTGTACTACCCACCACTGTATTGTACTACCTACAAAGTTTATTCCTATGCTGATTAGTTTGGCTACTGTATTGGCTGTAGACATTTTTACAGAGTAAATAGAATATCATCAGGTCAATTAATTGGTCAGTAGCGTTCATGTTGAATGATAACTCATTGTGTTCTAACAGGGCTTTTTACCTGGAGAAGTCAAATCTACCCACTGACTCTAACACCACGGCTATGAAGATAGACCAGGTAAACAGAAATCAAAATGACTCTCTATTTACAAACAAGCTCAGGGGCAGTACCCCTTTTTCTCCCCAATCTCGTGGTCTCCAATTGGTAGTTACAGTTTTGTCTCATCGCTGCAACTCCCGTACGGACTCAGGAGAGGCGAAGGTTGAGAGCCGTGCATCCTCTGAAACACAACACAACCAAGCCGCACTGTTTCTTGACACAACCAATGTGTCGCCAATGTGTCGCTGAAAACACCGTACACCTGGCGACAGTGTCAGCGTGCACTGCGCCCGGCCTACCACGGGAGTGGCGATGGGACAAGGACATCCCTGCCGGCCAAACCCTCCACTAACCCTAACGACACTGGGCCAATTGTGCGTCGTCCCATGGGTCTCCTGGTCGCGGCCGGCTGTGACAGAGCCTGGACTCAAACCCCAAATCTCTAGTGGCACGCGATGCAGTGCCTAAGACCACTGCACCACTTGGGAGGCCCGGGGGCAGAAGTTTTGACCGGAAAGGAAAGTTGGAGTACATTTTTAAGATTTTAACCCCTAAACCCCTGTCCCCCCCAGCTCCTACGACCCCTCAACACCCTGGACGACCTATGTCGCCTGATGCACTCGTACCTGAATGTGCGTCCCAACGCAGCGGGCCACCTGTCAGGCGTCAGCGTGCTGTGTGTGTCCTCGGAGCTGTGCAACCGCCTGGGCGCCTGCCACATCACCATGTGTGCCACCGGCATGCAAAGGTCAGTCTTTTGAACTTGAAAGTGACGCATAAGTGCTCACAGTTTACGTGTCAGCTTGAGCAAACACTCATGAATATCTATGTATTGCTGTGTCAGGTGTAGTGCTTAAACATGCATTATGAAATGTATGCCTTACCCACTTCAAAACTGTGTATTTTCAACCCCTTCTCCTATTAGCCTCCACACAGCAGCCTTTACATAACACTGTACTCTCATGACACATAGTTAAAACACCATTGACCTCCTAACCTCTGACCTTTTGGGTTGAGTAGGTGCACCCTGAGCGTGACCCTGGAGCAGGCCATGATCCTGGCACGGAACCACAGCCTCATGCCCCGCTGCATCATGCAGACCATGGACATCATGCGCAAACAGGTGCCCTAAAACACACCCTTCAGCGCTTTACATCCTTAGCAACAGATCTCGTACCTGGGTCGTATTCATTAGGGTACACCGTAACAAAACATTTTGCAATGGATACCGAATGTATCTTATAGGACAAGTTCAGGTAGTCCCTCCCTGTTTGTCTTTCTTTTGTTTGGTGCCTAATAATTACAACCCAGATCTCTCTCTATCCCCTTGCTAATCTTTAATGGAAACTGAACATGAAAGGAGACAACTTCCATCTACTGTATACCATATCCTTACCAAGCATTACTGTAGTGGCAAACAAGACTTCACTTTTAACCTTGGTTAATTCTAAAACATTCACTACATACGATGCAGTGGAACGGGTACATTTAGTTTACACGTAGTCGTTTTTCACCAGTAAGTGTGGGTCGCTCTTAACTTTAGGTACACTGTCTGAGCAGATAGATGATTTGGGTACAGTAGCTCGAACTACATGGGTCCTCAGTCTAAGTATGTAAACATTGTCTCCCCCTCTCTTCTCTGATAGGGCACCAGGGTAGAGATCTCGGCTAAAAACCTCAAAGTGATGGACCAGATGCCACCCGCAGCCCCAAGGTATAGCCAATAGTTACAAAGTAGTTTGAAAGTACTAACCTGGTTCCAGATCTGTTTGTGCTGTAGGATTCGACAGCACAAACAGGTCTGGAAGCAGGCTACGCTAAGACCAGATCTTAAAATCATTTCTTATTTTTTCTTCCTTTCCCACAGGCTCTTCAAGTTGTGTCTACCACCCCAAGACGGAGATCTATAAGAGAAAGGGGTGTTGTGTTTTTATTCCTAGTGAGGCAAATACATTTTGTATTAGCAATATACTGAAGCCTCGGTGATGATGGATGAATGGGTAAGGTTGAATGGGGGGAGGAGGGAGAACAGGGAGCTCTCTGCTCCGCTCTCCCAACCAGGAGTCATAGACATAAGGCCAAACCCTTGTGTGGTACCCCCCCAGCCATGTCCCCGAATGGAACATTCCAGCACAGACACATCAAGAGTCTGGATCCCACAGGGTCCGTGGTTTCCTGTATAGCACCCCCCTCCCCCCCAAACTAACCCCTCCTCTGTGACATGAGACTGCTGTCACTGACCTGGCAACCCGTCACTGACCTGGTAACCCGTCACTGACCTGGCAACCCATTGTTGGGAACCTAGAGAGGAGTGTGGGAATGGTGACATCAGACAAGACATGACCTAACAAGAAGCTGTCCGCCACCACGACAATGCTCACACCGGGCTATTATTAACTGGATTAACGCAAAAACCGCTTGCAGCAGACATTCTGCTTCTTTATTCACTTTGCCTTGGACTGCAACGCCAATGTGTGGTATCTCCGTCAGACAGCGTGTCTGGTATTGCAGCTAGGAACAGGTGGCACTGCATCAAGGAGGAGAGAAGGGTGAAATGATAGGGATGGATGGAAAGATGGATGGCATGGGCTGCCCTTTGCCTTAGCCCCCCTTGCATGCGGCGAATGTGCAATTACTGTAGGCTAGTGTGAGTACTGTATTACTGCACTATGAAGCATAGTGATTTATTGTATTACTCAATAATATCAGGTATTCAAGAATTGAAAGCATTCCAGCCTACGCATCATGCAGTATTTAATGGAGCAATGGCATGCCATGTTTTTTTTTTAAAGAACTCCTTATCTATTTTTTTATGTTTTGATTTTGTCTTTGTCATTTCCTCTGGAGTTTGATCTGTTGACAAGTGTTAAGTTGCAGGGAGTTTTGTTATAGAGAAATAGGAAGGGGAGTTTTAATCTGAGTCGGGGAAACAAGCTAACTTTATCTAATCTCAGAGTTTTTTGTGTTTTCCAATCTGCATCCCGAGTCAACAGGTTGGAATTTTTTTAAGCCTTTTAAAGTATTAATATGTATTCGGTAATATTAATAGTGGGAGATTGCCTCCTGTTGACCCAGCCAACTCACAAGACCTCTTTGCGATTTGATTTTAATGTTTCAATATTTAAATGAGCACAAGGATTCATCCAATTACTCTGAAGTGTTAGCACAAAGTACTGTAAACCGTCCCGAGGATGATGACAACAAAGGGATCAGTGAAGTTAATTCTTGATAAACAGTAGCATTATTTTATTGAAGATGTTATATTTCTTGTACATACTTACTGTAACCAATGTCTGTGTCAGAGAAAATAGAATATGGTCTATATCTATGCCTTTGGCAGCAGAGTTAATGCTATAATTTAAATGTGATTATTTTTATGGACATAATATAGTATGTAAACCGTTTAATCTTTTTGGAGTATTCATATTGTACATTTGGACAGGGATGGATTTTGGTGTCGTGTATATATCCACACTGAAGACGTTGTTGACCGTTAAAATGTCTCCACTTTCGTTTTAGCTTGGTTTGTGTCTGTCGAGATGCTGCACTCTGACTAGTTGCTCAGCCCTTGTAATTTATTTAGAAGCTTTTGTCAGGTCCCAGTTGAGGAGGGTCATGTTCATTAGGCACCAAATGTGTAAGAAATGTGGCACCCAATGTTGAAAAACATTTTAGTAAAACAGGAAGGGACTACCTGGACTCCAATTCAAAAGGCTTACTTTTGTTTTCTGTTGCAAAACATTTTTTTTATGTTTTCCGAACACACCCAGGTTTAAATTCTCTTTACAGCCTCTGGTGTTGGCATAGCTGTCATTAAGTGATCAATTGATAAATTGTTCCACTTTTACCAGTTCGCCCATTGTAACATTCACTTGTTCTAATTTCTCATCGCTGTACATACTTTATTTGCAATTTTATGTTGCCTGAAAATAATTGTACAAATAAGTTTTTGAATATTTCTTTCCAAAAGTAGCATTGTAAATTGAACTTTAACATGCAAGTAAAATAAAATGCTATTCACAAAACATTGTTGAATTCTAAGTATTGAGGA
Source organism: Brachymystax lenok tsinlingensis (assembly GCA_030435695.1). Classification (NCBI taxonomy): domain Eukaryota; kingdom Metazoa; phylum Chordata; class Actinopteri; order Salmoniformes; family Salmonidae; genus Brachymystax; species Brachymystax lenok. The sequence continues at coordinate 32,707,773 of CM059802.1, read as the reverse complement.
ACCCACACAGTTTCTTGATTCCAAGTAAATACATTGATTCTATATATGACTGTAAAAATAAGTGTTACCCCAAGTTGTGACCCACCTTTCTGTTAAGCTGACTTTTTTTCTTAGAGGACCCTCCCAAGAACACCTTCAGGCACATTATGGAGTCCACCACTTATTGCATTTAAACCAGTTGTGTGAGTAAAGGTTCATCATTGGCTTACAGGCCAGGAGTAGGTGGTGGTTTTGTAGTGGGTGCACCATGGTGGTTGTGGTTGTTTGTGTTCCAATTCCTACTCTGTGGTCTCACCCTGGTGATTATGATGATGGAAATATAGACACGTACACACAGAGAGACACACACCATCACATCTTCACTCTTGCCTATGTGTAAGATTCTGTTTTGGATCAATCATGTCAGCCCTCTTGAACGATGTGAAATGGAAACACGGATGCCACGTTGCTTTGTACATTGATTGTACACAGCCATTTTCTATCTGAGGGAAGTCTAAATGCTCTCTGTCCAACTGCCCCTATCACCACTTCTACCATTAGGCCCGTCTTCCATACAGGGGCCCTCCAAGACTTAACTTAATAAGATATTCAGGGAGGGAGCCTTATTGCTGTAGCATGTATTCTTTACGCTCAATCCCAACTGTGAACATGATAGGGAAGCAACATACAGGATGATTAGGTTTGTTTCCATCATGTTGACTATGGAGACTTTGCATTACCTGTGTGCAAGATACAATGGAAGCCTGAGGCAATGCTCTCCCCTGTCATAACTTGAAGGGAGTGTTGACTGAGGAGCAATACTTGAGTGATGGCAAAGAGGGATATTGGAATGAATGATTTTAGAATTTCTTAACAATCCACTGGGGCCTCTGTACTTGCGTACATGAATCTTGTTTACAACTTAGACTTTAAATTAGCAAGTTCTAAGGTCATCCTAAACCATCCATTTGCCATCTCGCTAATGAGAATGAACCATTATGGTATTGTAATGGAAACATTAACACTATTGGTAGTAGGCCACTGTAGAGAATGTTTGCTTGGCAGCCTACTTGACATCACCATTCTATACTGAACAAAAATATAAACGCAGCATGCAACAATTTCAACGATTTTACTGAGAATCAGTTCATATAAGGAAATCAGTCAATTGGAGCAAAAAATGATTATGCCCTGTTCTGTGGATTTCACATGACTAGGCAGGATGCACCCATGGGTGGGCCTGGGAGGACATAGGCCCACCCACTGGGTATCCAGGCTCAGCCAATCAGAAAGAGTTTTCCCACTCAAAATGGCTTTATTACAGACATAAATACTCCTCAGTTTCATCAGCTGTCCGGGTTGCTGGTCTCAGACGATCCCGCAGGTGAAGAATGCCAGATGTGGAAGTCCTGGGCTGGCGTGGTTGCACGTGGTCTGCGATTGTGAGGCAGGTTAGACGTAATGCCAAATTCTCTAAAACAATGTTGGAGGCAGCTTGTGGTAGAGAAATAAACATTTACATTCTCTAGCAACAGCGCTGGTGGACATTCCTGCACTCAGCATGCCAATTGCATGTGTCCTCAAAACTTGAGACATCTGTGGCATTGTGTTGTGTGACAAAACTGCACATTTTAGTGTCCTTTTATTGTGTGGCATATCAAGAAGCTGACCAATCAAATCAATCAAATGTATTTATAAAGCCCTTTTTACATCAGCCGATGTCACAAAGTGCTGTACAGAGACCCAGCCTAAAACCCCAAACAGCAAGCAATGCAGGTGTAGAAGCACGGTGGCTAGAAAAAACTCCCTAGAAAGGCAGGAACCTAGGAAGAAACCTAGAGAGGAACCAGGCTCTGAGGGGTGGCCAGTCCTGATTTAAACAGCATGATCATTTAATCAGCTTTTTGATATGCTACATCTGTCAAGTGAATGGATTATCTTGGCAAAGGAGAATTGCTCAGTAACAGGGATGTAAACAAATATGTGCACACAATTTGAGAGCAATACGCTTTTTGTGTGTATGAAAATTGAAAATTGAGAATGTTTTATTTCAGCTGATGAAACATGGGGCCAACACTTTACATGTTGAGTTTATATTTTTGTTCAGTATGTATATATTTTTAATAATTTAGCTTAGGCCTACGTGTATAGATTGTAAAATATTTAAAGCGCATTTCCCCTTACCCAGGCTTGTCAGATGGCCGGAAGGAGTTTAGAGAGAAGCCTATACAGCATAGACTACACATTGCAGATTCGCAATCGCATGAACATTGCAATTGCTATTCCAGAGGGACACCGACTGCACTTACGAGCACACACAACACTCACCAGTGATGCTACCCCGCAACGAGATTGAAAACTCCCGTTTTGAGTCACCTCGACTTTAGAATGGTGCAGAAAAATGTTAACGGTGCGGTTTACCCAACTCAAGCCGGAGAGAAGAAGCACAAAGTCGGCTTTGTAGGATTGGACCCCGGGGCTCCCGAATCTAGCAGGGACGGGGCGCAGCTGATTGCGGGCTCGGAAAGCACAAAGCGGACCAGTATCCTATGCAGACGGAGGTCCAGTGCCATAAGAGGTGGGAGAACACCGAAGAAAAACCCCAGTTATAGGAAACTACAGAATTTTCTATATAATGCACTTGAAAGACCGCGGGGATGGGCGTTTATTTACCACGCTTATGTGTAAGTATACCAAGCCACTTGGATATGGAACTCAGCATAGAGGCTAGACAAGCATGATTAATATTATGTGGCCCGGAATGTAGTGCCGTCGGTTTGGCTAAGACATATCATGCGTAGCTATTTGGGGTGTGAAGTTGGACTTGTAGCCATTGTTCTTCAGTGATGCGTTTTCTGCAGATAAAAAAGGGTTGAGCAGGAGTAGCCTAGTGTGAATCGCCACTACCACAGCCCTTATCTGCATATGGAACAATATTTAGGCTAAACCACCCCCTGCATAACGTCCATGCAATCATTCACATTCATAGCAGCCCCCATTTGCGCTCCTTTTCTCTTCTAGCACCTTTGCCTGATGGACAGCTCCCGTGCGGCGTCGATACTTTAACTAATTGACGTTGCAGTCATGCATGGCCTGTATAGTCCGGCGGGCCAACACACATAAGCTTTTTGATACTAAGCGGCACTGTATCAGGAAATTTGCATGACAACAATATCAACCAAACAAGTATATTGCCAAATGTACTAGACTAACGCACAAGCAAGTCATTGTCTCTGAGTCACTCAAATTGATCAGTGTAGCTATGAGGGCGTCCAGCACCCTGGGACTTCACTGCTGAGGCTCTAGTTAAAATCTGATACATTGTACAGGCCTAATGAGCGATTGTGATGGCATGAAGTTGCTGCACACCTTAACTGCTTAATTTGTTTCTTGACCTATTTTATGAAGAGCCAGCTGTGTTGTGTAGTAAGCCTACGTGCTGAAATTGGAACACAGCTAGGACATCTGTGTACAAATCTCAGAAATTGAATACCTCAAAATTTGCCTTGAGTCAAAATACACTTACAGTAGCCTAACAGCCTTACCGGTTGGGGTTGTCTCAAACGTTAATAATGGGATACTGTAACAGCTACTCAAAGCTCAGCCCTCATTTGACCCTGGGTAGCTTTTGGGGGTCATCACTGAAACTAGCTGCTAGTGGTAGTAGACTCGTAGAGGAACATCTAACCTAGACAATGCCTTACTTCCATGTAGTAAGCCGTCATCTTATATAAAGATGTAGCCTATAGGCATGCAATATGTTACCAATGCCTCCAATCAAATTCTCTTTTAGACAGGATCTATCCTGTTAGCACATTGTGCTTGTGTCAAAGGCAACCCACACACGCCACAATGGCAGGTTAAATAGGCTGTTGAATTCTAATCACATGACCGCTGTGGAAGCCCGAAACCCCATAGTGAAAATGCAGTGGACCTCCTAGCAAGATGGTATCAAGGCACCTGTGAATGTATACACGGTATCCACCCTCTCAAAATGGGAGCTAGTAAAGCAACTACAGCTCTGCTTCTATCCCATTTGTGTGCTCCCCGTGATGCATCATTTATACCATCCACCTCATTTAATCTATTAAGTCTTGTTTTACATCCAGGCCAGCTGATTTATAAAACTGGCATGTGCTGACTTCAGTCGAATCTTGCCCTCCTGCAAGGTTTTTCGATCCCATCTCGAAATGCATAGAGGGCACTTGATCTTGTTTTCCATCTTTTTCCTCCAGGAGCTGAAGCAAAACTTTGCTCATATTTGTGTCTGCTAGCCTGCTGCATGCTGGTCTTGATGTACAATCCAGAAATGTTAGGCTCGGTCTATGGTCTTATTTGTATTGTATGTGTGAAGGATCAATACCTGGAAGTGGTATTCTCTCTCTGTCTCACTCACTCTTTCTCTCTTGTGCGCTCTCTCTGAGGACATCTTACCACCTCTTCTATCCTGTCAGTGTTCCAACACCAGTCAAAGAGAAAACAAGAGAGGGCTTGTCCATTTTAACATCAACAAATTCCACACTGCCCATTTTCTCAACCTGGAGAGTGTCAGTCAAGGGATAGTTCATGGGCACTGCATGTCAAGAACTGTATATGTACAGTTGGAAGTCGGAAGTTTACATACACCTCAGCCAAGTACATTTAAACTCAGTTTTTCACAATTCCTGACATTTAATCATAGTAAAAATTACCTGTCTTAGGTCAGTGATTATTTCAGCTTTTATTTCTTTCATCACATTCCCAGTGGGTAGGACGTTTACATACACTCAATTAGTATTTGATAGCATTGCCTTTAAATTGTTGTCAAATGTTTCAGGTAGCCTTCCACAAGCTTCCCACAATAAGTTGGGTGAATTTTGGCCCATTCCCCCTGACAGAGCTGGTGTAACTGAGTCAGGTTTGGAGGCCTCCTTGCTCGCACACACTTTTTCCAGTTCTGCCCACAAATGTTCTATAAGATTGAGGTCAGGGCTTTGTGATGGCCACTCCAATACCTTGACGTTGTTGTCCTTAAGCCATTTTGCCACAACACAAATCCATTTGCGACCAAGCTTTAACTTCCTGACTGATGTCTTGAGATGTTGCTTCAATATATCCACATAATTTTCCTTCCTCATGATGCCATCTATTTTGTGAAGAGCACCAGTCCCTCCTGCAGCAAAGCACCCCCACAACATGATGCTGCCACCCCCATGCTTCATGGTTGGGATGGTGTTCTTCGGCTTGCAAGCCTCCCCCTTTTTCTTCCAAACATAGCGATGGTCACTATGGCCAAAAAGTACCATCTTTGTCCCCATGTGCAGTTGCAAACCGTAGTCTGGCTTTTTTATGGCGGTTTTGGAGCAGTGGCTTCTTCCTTGCTGAGCGGCCTTTCAGGTTATGTCGATATATGACTCGTTTTACTGTGGATATAGATACTTTGAACCTGTTTCTTCCAGCATCTTCACAAGGTCCTGTGCTGTTGTTCTGGGATTGATATGCACTTTTCGCACCAAAGTACGTTCATCTCTAGGAGACAGAACGCGTCTCCTTCCTGAGCGGTATGATGGCTGTGTGGTCTCACTGTGTTTATACTTGCATGCTATTGTTTGTACAGATGAACATGGTACCTTCAGGCATTTGGAAATTTCTCCCAAGGATGAACCAGACTTGTGGAGGTCTACAATTTTTGGTTGATGGTTGATTTCTTTAGATTTTCCATGAAGTCAAGCAAAGAGGCGCTGAGTTTGAAGGTAGGCCTTGAAATACATCCACAGGCACACCTCCAATTGACTACAATGATGTCAATTAGCCTTTCAGAAGCTTCTAAAGCCATTACATAATTTTCTGACATTTTCCAAGCTGTTTAAAGGCACAGTCAACTTAGTGTATGTAAACTTCTGACCCACTGGAATTGTGATACAGTGAATTATAAGTTAAATAATCTGTCTGTAAACAATTGTTGAAAAAATTACTTGTGTCATGCACAAAGTAGATGTCCTAACCGACTTGCCAAAACTATAGTTTAACAAGAAATGTGTGGAGTGGTTGAAAATGAGTTTTAATGACTCCAACCTAAGTGTATTTTTTACATTCTGACTCCAACTGTATATGAAGGACCTATATATGAAGGGCCTAAATGTATGAACTTTCACGGTCAATGCTTTTTTTTATACATTTTGTGCGTATTAATTGAATATTGCCAAATGCATTAGTAAAAAATATGTAAACCTTGCTCTTAATAGATAGCAAAGCAGCATACAACTGACCTAAACTTTTGGAAAGTTCACTTTTTCAGCCTTAAAACACATCTCAAGTGCAAGTGCACTGTCTAGCACATCTGAAGGCTGGGGGAGAATTTAGGATGTCTGCTGCGGATCACAAAAATATCCAAATGATTATGATCACACTTCCTCAATTCTAATTATTATGGCGACACTATACCAAACTTGGGAACCAAGCTCGAGTTATCAGTGTAGCAATGTTATCGCCTGGACTTGTTGAAATATCTTCACACCTAGAAAAATAACTTCAGGCTTCTGACATTCAATTTATTTAAAAATGAAGAATTACAGGGACAGACATTCTGCGGTAATAATTACATAATCAACGTTCTCTAGTAATACTAGTCCTGTGCAAATAGGGCTTTAGTTATGTTAAATTGTGTGACTAAAACCCTCCTCTGCAAAAACATCAACATCTATTGCAGATTTCTTGATTTACTTTAGATACACTACATGGTCAAAGGTATGTGGACACGTGTTCGTCAAACCTTTCACACCACTCCAGCCGACACTTGGCTCCTGACGAACAGTTACTTTGCTGACGTTGCTTCCAGTAGCAGTTTAGAACTCTGTAGTGAGTGTTGCAACCGAGAACAGATGATTTTTACCTGCTTCAGCACTCGGCCATCTCGTCCTGTGAGCTTCCGACTTCAACTGTACCTTCCAAAATCTAGTGTCTATTTCTACGGGCAGGTAACTTTTTCTAACACAGAACATGAGCATTAGCAGTAGCTTTTGAGCATCTCATTTGAGTCTGTTCAATCTAGCCTAGAAGCAGCTACAGTTACAATGTTGGCCCAATGATATTATGTTTATACAATACTCTTGAACACATACACCTTATCAGTTGGCATCTGTGTAGTAAGATTAAATATACACCTTATTTAAAACAGTATTCCTTTAAGAGCAGAGGTTAGTCAGCTTACAACGTCATTTTGCTGAAGTGAAACTTAAGAGTATTTCCACGTAGCTGTACCAAATCCCCAGTCACTGTATATCCTTTTTTTCTGATCCGAAGAGGAGAACGAACAGTCAACAACATACTGCACACTGAGGTGAGTAGAAAAATAAAGAGCTTTGCCTGAACAAGATTAGACACTAAAGAAATGACAGCCCTAACGATTGTCCTGTCTGCGTTTGACTCTCATGATATGATATGTTAAAGAATGGTTAAAATAGTATAGTTTGACGTTACTACATTGGTTGATATCAGTGGCGGTCGGTGCCGTTAAAGATGAGGGAGGACGATTAAATTTTTTTTATTTATGAACATGGCCTTATTTCTATAACAGCATATCGGATGACTGTCATTCATATTCCATTCAGCCAGTTCAATAGAACATTGATACTGTAGGTTTAGGCTACTACATGATACTAAAATTGTCCCTATACCCAGTCTATGAATTAATGAAAGTTTACCACATAGGTGCACACAGGTCGAGAGAAAAATTTGAGGTGACAGCCAGTGACACATGGACAGTCATTCAATACATTGACACATTCAAAACCGCTTTGCACACTCTTGCTTGCATCTAGCTGATTTAGGGTGTAATTATTTGTCCAACAGTTGCAAACAACAGTTTCTATTGGACAAATTCAGGTATGTTTATCCCTGTTTTGTTCAGTTTGCTTCCGTTTTAGAAATGTTTTTCAACCGAATCGGCGGGATGAATACACCCCTGATCACACGTAAACACAGTTCACTTTCATAGCACATACAGCCACATACAAACAGCTCGCTGTATTCCTTCTCGCATCTACACGCTCTCCTCCTCACCTTTTCTCTTAGCGTATGGACTTCAATGCACAGCACATCAGCTGTCTGTGACAAACACAAAAAACTTTCCAAGACAAACATTCCTATCATAAGCGCTAACCACTACACACAGCCTACATCATTCTCACCATATTACCTCAAGTAACGTCATAGTCAACATAGCTAATAGAACTAACGCATTAGTAAACCCGCTACAATCATGCAGTACAGTGTGCAGTCAGTAAGCAGTTTAGCAGTTACACTGGCGGGCCTCGTGGCAATAAATTATTAAAACCAAAAGCTTACCTTGACTTGGAAGAGTTCCAGTGTTGGATAGTCATAGCCAGCTACCTAACATAGCATCCCTCTGTTTGAGCCAGGTGTTTGAGTAGGCTAAACTATCTAGCTGCATTAGCTAGCTAAGTAAGTGAAAGTGGAAAGAAATGAATATTGCAATCTCTCTCTTGCTTCTCCTTCATTTTTGAAGAAATTAAATTGTTCTAAACTGTTCAACGATTGTCTTTCTCTCTCTTCGAGTCAACTACTCACCACATTTTATGCACTGCAGTGCTAGCTAGCTGTAGCTTATGCTTTCAGCACTAGATACATGCTCTGATCCTTTGATTGGGTGGACAACATGTCAGTTCATGCTGTAAGAGCTCTTATAGGTTGGAGGACGTCCTCCGGAAGTTGTCATAATTACTGTGTAAGTCTATGGAAGGGGGTGAGAACCATGAGCCTCATAGGTTTTGTAATGAAGTCAATGTACCCAGAAGAGGACGGAGCTAGCTGTTCTCTGACTACACCATGGTGCTACCCTACAGAGTGCTGTTGAGGCTACTATAGACCTTCATTGCAAAACAGTGTGATTAATCAGTTATTTTGTGATGTGAATATATTTACTATAGTTTTATTTAAAAAGGATAACTTCACTATTTTTATGAAATTCACTGAGGAGGATGGTCCTACCCTTCTTCCTCTGAGGAGCCTCCACTGACTGATATTTACACATGAAAATAATAACATGTTTTTTGGCCTCTTTCAGCTATGGCTTCCTCCAACAGTTTCCTGTCTGAAGAGCAGTTCCAGTGCTCTATCTGTCTAGATGTGTTCACTGACCCAGTCTCCATCCCGTGTGGACACAACTTCTGCATGGCCTGTATCGGAGTGTACTGGAACGCTAAGGGCCCATGCAAGTGTCCAATGTGTAAAAAGGCTTTTGAACGGAGACCAGATCTCAGTGTCAATACTTTTATTTCTGAAATGGCCTCCCATGTCCGGAAGCTAGCTCCAGCTGACAGCACACTCAAACAGCACCCCGCCAAGCCTGGAGAAGTTGCCTGTGATGTCTGCACTGGGAGGAAGTTCATGGCCTTGAAGTCGTGCCTGGTTTGTCTGGCCTCTTACTGTGAGACTCACCTAGAGCCTCATCAGAGAGTTACTTCCTTCATGAAACACAAGCTAATTGACCCTGTGGAGAACCTGGATGACAGGGTGTGTGTGAAGCACCAACGACCCCTGGAGTTGTTCTGTAGGAGCGACCAGACCTGTGTGTGTCAGTTCTGCACTGAGACAGACCACAAGTTCCACAAGACTGTCCCCATAGAGGAAGAGAGTGGATTCAGGAAGAGTCTGCTGGGGGAAACCAAGGGAAAAGTGCAGAGGATGATCAAGGAGCGACTGCAGAAGGTGAAGCAGATGGAACACTCAAAAGCACTCAGGAAGAGGGGTGCAGAGAGAGAGATAGAAGATAGCGTGCATGTCTTCACTACTCTGGTGCGCGCTATTGAGAAAAGCCAGGCTGAGTTCATTGAGGTGATTGAGGTGAAACAGAAAGCAGCAGAGAGGCATGCCGAAGGGCTCATCAAAGAGCTGGAGCAGGAAATCACTGAACTACAAAGGAGAATCACTGAGCTGCAGAAGCTGTCAAACACAGAGGACCACCTCCATGTCCTCCAAAGCTCCCCATCGCTTTGCACCCTTCTACGCACCAAGGACTGGTCTGAGATCAGGGTTCACAGCGGTTTGTGCGTCGGGACCCTTAGGAGAGCTGTGTCTCAACTGGAGGAGACGCTTTATGAAGAGATGGAGAAGTTGTGTGAGACCGAGCTGGAGAGAATGCAGCTGTCAGCTGTGGATGTGACTCTGGACTCTGATACGGCAAGTGACAAACTCATTTTGTCTGAGGATGGGAAACAGGTGAAGCTAGGACTCAGACAAAAGCTCTTCCTTGACAACCCAAAGAGGTTTGATCCAGTACCCTGTGTACTAGGAAACGAAGGCTTCTCCTCTGGGAGATTTTACTTTGAGGTGCAGGTAGAGGGGAAGACTAGGTGGGCTTTGGGAGTGGCCAGAGAGTCCATCAACAGGAAGGGGGATGTAAAGCCCAGTCCTGTGAATGGATACTGGACTGTGGGGCTGATGAATGGGGATGAGTACATGGCTCACACTGGGCCCAGTGTCCCCCTCTCTCTGACAGAGGAGCCTCAGAAGGTGGGGGTGTTTGTGGATTATGAGGAGGGGGAGGTCTCCTTTTATGATGTGGAGGCTGGGTCTCATATCTATTCTTTCACCGTCTGCACCTTCACTGAGAGACTCTACCCATACCTCTATACAGGCATAAATAATGATGATAAAAACTCTGCCCCATTGATCATTTGTCCAATCATGTCAGTCAATCCGTATGAGGTTTCACCTCTCGATTATACACCTTAGATTTCAGCAATCGATTCAGTCAAGTGATTGTTGATACTTCTATACAGCTTTTCAAAAATGGTCACAGTATTGGAATGACACAGTAAAAAAGTTAGGTGTTAGTTGTGCAACTGACAGTTTCTTTTTTTTGCTTTTCATTTAGATTGAATGGGCAAAGTCCCCTCAAAAAATACAAAAACATATATTTTACCTCCACAATCATGTAGGAATTCCTTATTATTTTGCCTATTTTTCTCTGTGACATATACAAGTAACTTCCAAAATAAAAGAAACTCCAACATAGTGTCTTAATAGGGCGTTGGGCCACCGCGAGCCAGAACAGCTTCAATGCACTTTACCGTTGATTCTACAAGTGCCTGGAACTCAATTGGAGGGATGTGACACCATTCCATCATTTTGTGTGTTATTGAGGGTGGTAGAAAATGCTGTCTCAGGTGTCGCTCCAGAATCTCCCGTAAGTGTTCAATTGGGTTGACATCTGGTGACTGAGACGGCCATGGCATATGGTTTACATCGTTTTCATGCTCATAAAGCCATTCAGTGACCACTCGTGCCCTGTGTATGGGGGCATAGGCATGGCAGCCAAAATAATGGCCTGCCCAGCATTTTTATTCATTTCCCTAATCATGATGGGGATGTTAATTGCTTAAAGTGAGACTCAGAAATGACGTTGCCACGAGCATCACCGCAGATATTCAGATGAGAGAGATGCAAGACTTTGCTCTCACACCGTCACACACAGTATCTGCGCATGTGCATGGGTTCGCTTCACACTGTTCACAAGGTAATAGCCACGAGACTAAAACAGCGGAGAAGTTGAGCCTCACACTTCAACGCTCTTAGTTGTTGCAGAAATGTACTCACTATGCTGTTTACTTTGTGCATCTACGTCAAATCGCTGAGTCTACCTTTAATTAACGCAGGAACCACACCTGTGTAGAGGCACCTGCTTTCAATATGTTTCGTATCCCTTATTTACTCAAGTATTTTGGCAGTTACCTGTATATCATTTTCCTTTTATATGCGTAACAATGATATGTGTATAATCAATGGGCTGCTGGAGAGGGGTTACTGTTCTGTATATTTGGAGGGTACGTTTTGGGGTGAGGTGAAAGGTTTTGTTGGGCTTTTTCTTCAAGTATAAAAAAATAAATGCTACAGTGCTTTATGACAGTTTACACAGGTAAATGAGTTGGACTCTTTAAATCTTCCAAAATGTACAAGGTCTTTGGTTGGAGACGCTCTGCAGCCTGCAGAGTATTGATGTTTGAAATGATGTTAACCGTAATTACACAGTCCTTTAATGTTGGAATTTAGCGAAAAGGTTTGAACAACAAATCAATGTCCTATTATCAAATAAACATTCAGCACGTATTCTTATTCAGTGTTTATTCCAGGGGAGAAGGACTGACCCCTCTCATTGAAGCCACAAAGTTCAAGGCCGACCACAGTACTGCAGGCAGTTTTCAGAAAACAGTATCCCCCATTATAGTGAATGGGAAGAAAGTCAATATTCATGGTCAATGTTTGTGTAAAAACAAAAATATAATAATAATAAATACATTTGAAGACAGTCATTGTACCAATAATTGCTTCTATTACACCAGATGTATGTCCTTGAACCAATTATTTTAAGTTATTATTTTTAATTCACAGAATAAGTTTTTAGTTGCTAATGGCAGAATGCAGTACCCCGTTCGGCCTCCAACTTGAGATACTCAATGAGAGGGGGCAGCACTGAGCTTGCCTGCAACGTTACTTCCTGGAGTAGCCCATGGAGTAGCACACATGAGATATCTTAACCAACATCTTTGGCTTCAAATGTGCAGAATTGCATAGGTGGAAAACCAAGACTTCTGATGGCAGGCCTGGTCATAGCTAGAGATGTTTGATTCGCATTGGTGGACAATTTTAGCGTTTTACCTAAGCCTTACCCTTTTCCTAACCTTAACCTAATTCTCCTAACCTACCACGTTAATTTTCTGCTGCATAAGTTATCCTAACTTGCTATGAAAAGTCACTTCTGCTAGTCAAAACTGGCAGACCTGCCTGGAGAGCAGTGTGAGTATCCACTAATAGTGCTTCAAATCCGCTATTGAGTCTTCACATAGGAATGAATGATGTCATGTAGTCAATGGCTTTGTCCATTCAGATATAAAGTAATTGGTTTATTCTCTTGTCCAGCCCAATTAGTATTACATTAATTCTGAATCATATTTGGTATGCTTTTCATCATATCATAAAATGGTCCTCCAACATCAAATCAACGGACTGTTTAGAGTAAATTACTTAATTTTCATTAAGGAACACTAAGGACAAGGTTTGGTATGTTAGCAATACTATAGTAGCTTCACTGTGTACCAGATGGGCTCCTTCAGAACCTTCGTCATATGTCTCCAGAATAATTAATAGTAGCAGAAATGCAGGATTTGAATTAAATATATATATTTTTAGCATAACAGTTTTAGTAAAAAAAAGCGTATTGCTACTGTGTTTCCCCTGTCATTGTATACCTGAGTTTGGCTTCTATTGGTTGCAATTTGCAGTTTTAGTCTCAGAGGGCCTGGATGTTGCTTTGGGGCCCTTTCTGCCCCATCTGGTAAGTAATCTGGGGGAATCTGCTTCAACTGCACTCTTAAAGTCCTCATAGACCCAGCCAGGCAGATGTCTGTGTCTGGACAATTTGCTGAGCGGGGCAGATCAATGTTTCTTTATCTGCAACTGAGTGAAAGTGCAGCTCTTTCGGGTTCCAAGAAATCCATTTCCATCTTGTTTATCAATTATTGTCTCGTGTGAAAACATCTAGACATCTGGCAACAAGCCAAGGTGCCTTTATGTATAGGCACAATCAGGAATTAATTAATGTGATTTTCTCTCTAATGTATCTTTAGTAGTAATGCCAGTCTTGCACTAGCGGAGATGTTACTGAAATTGAGCTCTATTGACTTGTGTGTGTCTCTATCGCAAGGTGACCAGATCCATTGTCTCTTCTCGTTCACAGTACAGCACAAACAGTAGTAATGTGGCTACTGCACATATGCTGTGAGTGTAATCGCACACTGTCTATTCCACTGTTAGGCATTATTAATTAGCTATAGTCACTTTTGTAGTGACAATCTAGGGAAGTTGATTTCGAAGTTGTTGACGGCTGTTTGTTTGAATGAAAAGTGTTACTGGGTCTAATTGGTTGGCTGCTTTGGATAGTGTTCTATTCAACCCTCTTATTAGGCATTGACCAGTTACAGGTGTGCTTGTCAGGGAGTGCTAATGAGCTTGGCAGCATCAGGTGTGTGCTATAATGGGCTACTGTTGAAATTTAAAAGGAGACGTGAAAGGTTTCATAAAATAATCTTCACTCAAGCTCCACTGTCTATACATTGAGGCTTTTCTAACGTATGGTTCAGTTTACTTTTCTTAAACCCCCACATATATTCATTGTGAAGTAATTACACACTAATTAACAGAAATGTATGTTAGTCATATTTACTATAGTGCTTTTCTCAGACCCAAACACGCGTATGTAGTGTTTGTGTGGCCTAGACTCTCCTGACTACCACTTTATGCAGTGTCCGGGGTTGTAAGTCCAAACGTCTTATACTGCAGGTAGGGAGTGTCGTTGACTGTCTCACACATAGCTGTGTGATTTATCTAGCTAGCCAGACTGCTTCGGCTTCTGAAAGCTGCTGTTAAATCCCCTTCCCCCTGAATCTGCTTTCACTAGGACACCTCCATTAGCCCAGAATTGGATTAGCTCCAAAACGGTTCACCTAAAGAAGCTTCCTCAATAACCAGTCTCCGTCCATCTATTGCCAAGCACACACCCAATTCGTGCCCCTTCCTATCCCTCCCCAAATCACATTCACCCTTTTGTTTGTCACACCCCCAGTGAAAGCTACTCTACTGGGCTATGTGAGGATAGCCTAGAAAAAGTGGTTTCTGTAGAACTGCAGGAAGGTGGACTACAGTCTGCAGACTGCATTTCTCACTCTCGGGGGTGGTACTGACCGAGTGACAGAAGCAATAAATACTGTCTCACAACAGAGCTTTGGCACAGCACAACAAGCTGATGGCATCGTTAGAAGATCTGGCAGCACACCAATACTGTGTTAAGTTAAGACTGACCTGAATTTTATAAATAGTGTGTGCAACTGCCAACAGTGGATGGAATTAGTATAACTGAGAAGCTCCTTAAATCAAATAAAAATCAGATTTTATTTGTCATGTACACAGTTTACAGAAGGCATAAAAGGTGCAGTGAAGTGCTTGTGCTAGGTCCCACAACATTGCAGTTCGATAATCAAATACAATAAGAAGTTATCAAAAATAATAGAAGAAGTAGTATGCATAGTAGTAGTAAGATATGTATACAGTAGGGGAGATTCGGGTAAGTTGAGCAGTCCTTGTCTCTAGGAAACCATACACAAAATGAATCATTTGACCAAATATTTAGGAAGAGGTCATCATTTCATGGACATGGGAAAAGTGGTAAGCAAGTTAGGTGAATAAAAACAACAGATTTTCACTGTCATTTTGATTCAATGTGTTATAGGTTTCATGATTCTTGTATCAACATGTTTAATAATTTTAAGAGTGTTCTATACATCAGTTGGGATCTCTATAAGCTTCAATATGAGGTCCTAAACCAAGCATGAAAGTGCATCCTTGTAGCTGTTTGGGCTACTATAGTCAAAATGTTTGCCTTAGGGTAAGTTGAGCCAATAGCCATGTCTGCCTTAGGGTAAGTTTTTCCTTCCCAGGCATTATGGGATATGAGGTAACAGGGCCTGCCCTATGTTAAATGAAAGTCCAAAGTGTTTGTAAGGTATTAAGCCTATGTTAAAATATGATTAAAAGACAAAAAAGGTGATTTGTGATTGTGTTTAAAGATAGACATGGTTTTAAAGAGGTAGTGGTAATATTTCATTCAGTACAGATATTTGCCCTCAGCTGAACTTGTGACAAAATAACACTTTTTAAAATTAACAAGCAATGTTTTCAAAACTAATGTTTACAATAATTGTGATAATTTCCAGGAATAGACAACATCCTGAAATAAACACTACCATTGAAACGTTTGGGGTCATTTAGAAATGTCCTTGTTTTTAAAAGAAAATAAAAAAAATTGTCCATTTTAAAATTACATCAAATTGATCAGAAATACTGTGTAGACATTTGTTAATGTTGTAAATGACTATTGTAGTTGGAAACGACTGATTTTGAATGGAATATCTACATAGGCGTACAGAGGCCCATTATCAGCAACCATCACTCCTGTGTTCCAATGGAACGTTGTGTTAGCTAATCCAAGTTTATCATTTTAAAAGGCTAATTGATCATTAGAAAACCCTTTTGCAATTATGTTAGCACAGCTGAAAACTGGCCTTCTTTAGACTAGTTGAGTATCTGGAGCATAAGCATTTGTGTGTTCGATTACAGGCTCAAAATGGCCAGAAACAAAGAACTTTCTTCTGAAACTCGTCAGTCTATTCTTGTTTGAGAAATGAAGGCTATTCAACTTGAGAAATTGCCAAGAAACTGAAGATCTCGTCCAACGCTGTGTACGACTCCCTTCACAGAACAGCGCAAACTGGCTCTAACCAGAATAGAAAGAGGAGTGGGAGGGCCCGGGGTGCACAACTGATCAAGAGGACAAGTATATTAGAGTGCCTAGTTTGAGAAAAAGACACAAGTCCTCAACTGGCAGCTTCATTAAATTGTACACGCAAAACACCAGTCTCAACGTCAACAGTGAAGAGGCGACTCCGGGATGCTGTACTGCTAGGCAGAGTTGCAAAGAAAAAGCCATATCTATGACTGGCCAATAAAAAGAAAAGATTAAGATGGTTAAAAGAACACAGACACTGGACAGAGGAACTCTGCCTAGAAGGTCAGCATCCCGGAGTCACCTGTTCACTGTTGACATTGAGACAGGTGTTTTGAGGGTACTATTTAATGAAGCTGCCAGTTGAGGATAAGCAGTTTCCAGTTTGTATGACAGGTTAGGCTACATGTGAAAGTAATGTGATTATTTTGTGTGCATGTGAAATACGCAAATACAGTTTCAACGTACAGGGTATTTACATTTATTATTATTAGTGAAAGGTCCGACTGACTGTAAACTTGTTTCATACACGTTTAACTTATTTTTTTATTTATTTTTATTTCACTTTTATTTAACCAGGTAGGCTAGTTGAGAACAAATTCTCATTTACAACTGCGACCTGGCCAAGATAAAGCACAGCAGTTCGACACACAACAACAAAGAGTTACACATGGAAAAAACAAACATACAGTCAATAATACAGTAGAAAAAAGGAAAAAAAGAAGTCTATATACAGTGAGTGCAAATGAGGTAATATAAGGGAGGTAGGGCAATAAATAGGCCATGGTGGCGAGGTAATTACAATATAGTAATTAAACACTGGAATGGTAGATGTGCAGAAGATGAATGTGCAAGTAGAGATACTGGGGTGCAAAGGAGCAAGATAAATAAATAAATACAGTATGGGAATGAGGTAGTAGGATGGGCTGTTTACAGATGGGCTATGTGCAGGTGCAGAGATCTGTGAGCTGCACTGACAGCTGGTGCTTAAAGCTAGTGAGGGAAATATGAGTCTCCAGCTTCAGTGATTTTTGTAGTTCGTTCCAGTCTTTGGCAGCAGAGAACTGGATGGAAAGGCGGCCAAAGAAGGAATTGGCTTTGGGGGTGACCAGTGAGATATACTTGCTGGAGCACATGCTATAGGTGGGTGCTGCTATGGTGATCAGTGAGCTGAGATAAGGCAGGGCTTTACCTAGCAAAGACTTGTAGATGACCTGGAGCCAGTGGGTTTGGCGACGAGTATGAAGTGATGGCCAGCCAACAAGAGCATACAGGTCGCAGTGGTGGGTAGTATATGGGGCTTTGGTGACAAAACGTATGGCACTGTGGTAGACTGCATCCAATTTGTTGAGTAGAGTGTTGGAGGCTATATAAATGACATCGCCGAAGTCGAGGATCGGTAGGACGGTCAGTTTTACAAGGGTATGTTTGGCAGCATGCGTGAAGGATGCTTTGTTGCGAAATAGGAAGCCGATTCTAGATTTAAATTGTGATTGGAGATGCTTAATGTGAGTCTGGAAGCAGAGTTTACTGTCTAACCAGACACCTAGGTATTTGTAATTGTCCACATATTCTAAATAAGAACCTTCCAGAATAGTGATGCTGGACCGGCGGGCAGGTGCGGGCGGTGCCCCGGCTACAGCCATAGATGTACAGATTGGGGAATAATCCGGGTCAAGGACTTTTGGTTGACAGCTAGCCAGCTGTTCAGGTGGCATTTATGGGGGATTCTACCAGGCCCTTTTCGAATTCCTCAGAAATAAACCCTTCTTTCCTTGAGTCATGGATTGGTAAGTAATAGGCTGGTGACATTGGCTTAAAATCGCTTATTCATATGTGTTTACCTCAAGCAAGGAAGGATGCATTTCTGAAGTATTTGAACAGGAGCCTAAAGTTTAATGTCCTCTTATTTCTTTCAGCTTCCTGTTGGTGTTTTCCTGTCTCATCCTCTCTGTTTTCGCTACCATCAACGAGTTCAAGAACAGCTCCGAGACTGCCTTGTACATTCTGGTATGTATGTGGTGGTTTGCTCTGAAAAGTATGGTGCTCTGTCCATGTTTTCCACTGTCTTTTTATGCTCAAGACGGCAAAGTATGCCGCAATCAAATATGTGCAATATAGATTTTTAAATCCGACTTAATCCTAAATTAATTATATTCTCTCAGGTTCAAATCTTTCACATTTTAGCCACTCATAGATTTTAGGTCACTTATCTTTTTTTCGGAATCATAAGTAATTCCCGACTACTACTCTAGCCATCTGGTTGTGTTGTGCATGGTACTGCACTATGGTAAGACTTGCGGTGTAGTGGCAGTATAATATGTCTGTGATTTGATGTCACAGGAAATAGTGAAGTTTGTGGTCATACGCACATCCCAAAAAAAACAGGTGCTGGGCAAGGAAGTACAGAAGTACTTGAAAAGAACAAAGGCCCACACACTGAATTTGCTCCCAATTACCACAGGAAATAGTGACCATTGTGGTGTTTGGAGTTGAGTACATCGTGAGGATATGGGCCGCGGGCTGCTGCTGTCGCTACAGAGGATGGAGGGGAAGGCTGAAATTCGCCCGCAAGCCTTTCTGCGTTATCGGTGAGAACAGAGACTTTCTTCTCCTTCTACCTCTCACTTTTCAGGATTTTCTTCTGTTCTGGCTTACAACTCTCCTGTTCGGTTCTTTTCTCCTTTCTCCTCACTCTCTGCTTTTATCTCTCTCTACCTCTTCCTCCGACTTTGCTGTTCTCATTTCCATAAAAATAAGCGTTATTCACATACATTTTTTTACCCAAAATTACTTTTATATTTCTAAGGGTAGTCAGTTTCTCTCAAGTCTCCCATACCTTATGTAAGGAAAGGAAAAGCTAACATCAACATTTATAACCACACCAGTTCACCAGTTATTAAATAGCAACACCTGAATAGTGCTTCATGGGATTGTCATGTGAAGTCGGCTTCTCAGTGTTGGATGATGTCAGTAATCATTGAACACTATCAACGCAATCTCAACAGTGTTTTTGGTGATGCTTGTGGCCATGGAACCCCCACTGACATGTGAATCCACTTCCTTCCCCAGACATCGTGGGCTTGAGTGTGTGTGCGTGTCAGCGCATGGAACACCATTGACATGATGTGAATATCCTTTCTCCTCTAGACATCATGGTCTTGATAGCATCTGTGTCGGTGCTGGCTGCTGGCTCCCAGGGGAATGTTTTCGCCACCTCTGCCATCCGCAGTCTCCGCTTCTTGCAGATCCTCCGCATGCTGCGGATGGACCGGCGCGGGGGCACCTGGAAACTTCTAGGATCAGTGGTCTATGCCCACAGCAAGGTGACTGCTAGAAAGGATATATGTTTAGCTGGGGTTTAGTTAGCCTCAGGAGCCCAGGTTTCTCACCTTCTGCGAGATGAGAAGGAAGGCTCCGCAAAAACACATTTAAAAGCCTACGTAAAAGGAATTGGTTAGAAGTAAATTAATCTACAAATTTGAATAAACTGTGTTTTCATGAATTTGATTACATAGTCCAGTCATAAACAGAAAATGTGGATTTGGTGGATACAGATATTATTGTGCATTATTTATAAAGGCTTTATGAATGTATACATACCATGAGCTGTTCCCAAATTCTATATCTGTTGCTCTGTTCCTCTTCTCCAGGAACTTATCACTGCTTGGTACATAGGCTTTCTCTGTCTCATCCTGGCTAGTTTCCTGGTGTACTCGGTCGAAAAAGATGACAACGACATGTTTGAGACCTATGCGGATGCCCTGTGGTGGGGGCTGGTAAGTTCAATAATATTTCCAAATTAGAAAGTGCACAAGGTATTCAATGGTATCTTCTATTAGGGCAGACTTACAGTTAGTTTTCCAATAATATATTTCCAGAATTTATCTGCAGTACCCAGCAAAATACATACCTAAAACTGAGCCATAACGTCACTTGAAAAAGTATAATTTATTGTAGAGGAATGGGGTCTTGACTTAACAGCTTTGGTGGACTCCTGTGTTATATAAGGTATGCATTACTGTAGGTGCTGTTGAAAATGCCTCTTCTCTCTCTAGATCACCCTGACTACCATAGGCTATGGGGATAAGTTCCCAAAGACCTGGAATGGACGTCTGCTGGCTGCAATGTTCAGTATGATAGGAGTGGCTTTCTTTGCGCTCCCAGCTGTAAGTTTGAGAGACATTTCAGGTGATAATTCAAACCCTTATGGCACAGAAAGCAACTTAATTCAACTTTTATGTTTCTGAATTTGAAGGAAATGTAAAACCTTTACTCACAGTTCCAGCCTTACGGCCAAGTGCATAAACTCCAATGGTTATATTCCGGAACATTTTGCAATGTTCTGTGTCAATAGTACATTTTAGAGATGTTGTGCTCTTCAATGGTGCACTTCTGCTTAGGCAAAACGTGGCCTGGTACACACTTGAATTTAAACCGTTCTGATAACCATTATTATTATGTTTTAATCTGTTAGTCCTACATTCTAGCTTCAGATGTTTATATTCAAGAGGGTAGAGATATTCTGACAATGTGTCATTTTTCTCTTTTAACCACACCTACTCACATGCACACGCACACAGGGTATCCTGGGGTCTGGTTTTGCCCTGAAGGTCCAGGAGCAGCACAGACAGAAGCATTTTGAGAAGCGACGTCAACCTGCTGCTGGTCTGATACAGGTGGCCACACGCACCACCATTTAGTCTGGACACACCCACTGATACTTTTTTTTTTTACCTGGTTCTTTCTGACTGATTTTATTGAATTATATATCACCTGTTGGGTCATTGAACATCCTCTGCATTCTGACATTGTCTGTATCACTAGCAAATAACACCATCTGTCTCACAAATAGAATGCTTGGCGCTTTTATGCTACGAATCTCGCTCGGACTGATCTGCTGTCGACGTGGGATTTTTATGAGGAGAACGTTTCTCTCCCAATGTACAGGTACAGACCATATCTGTTCTCTATACTTTATATACATGTTTATCCTGGAAATTAAATTCCGTTCATACCCTTGAAATAACACCAACCATGATATTCAAAGCACAACTAGTGCAGTGCCTTCAGAAAGTATTCACACCCCTTGACTTTTTCCACATTTGGTTGTTACAGCCTGAATTTTAAATTGAGATTTTGTGTCACTGGCCTACCCCATAATGACGAAGTGGAATTATCTTTTTTTTAAATGTTTACAACATTTTATTAAAAATGAAAAGCTGTAATGTCTTGAGTCAATAAGTATTCAACCCCTATGTTATGGCACGCCTAAATAAGTTCAGGAGTTAAAATGTTCCTAACAAGTCACGTAATAAGTTGCATGGACTCACTCTGTGTGCAATAATACTGTTTATAGAAAGGTTTGTGGTCAGACGCACATCCTTAAAAACATAGGTGCTGGGCTAATAAAGAATACTAAAGAACAAGAAGGCCCACACACTGTTAAAGCTCCCAATTCTTTGCTTTATTGACAACGTTTCGATCTGTAATGGATCTTCGTCAGGTCAAACACACTGAGTGCTCACTTCCCAAAATATACACATTTGACCTCACATGACCATTACGCACATGACGCATGGTGTTTGTGGAAAACTCAAGTAAAATCTAATCTAATTGTATTTGTCAGATGCACCAAATACAACAGGTGTAGACCTTACAGTGAAATGCTTACTACAAGCCCTTAACCAACAATGCAGCTTTAAGAAAATACCTAAAAAAAATATTAAAAAAAGAAGAAAATAAATAAGAGATAAGAATAACAAATAATTAAAGAGCAGCAGTAAATAACAATAGAGGGGCTATATACAGGGGGTACCGGTACAGAGTCAATGTGCGGGGGCACCGGTGTCAAGGTAATTGAGGTAATGTGTACATGTAGGTAGAGTTATTAAAGTGACCATGCATAGATAATAACAGAGAGTAGCAGCAGATTAGAAGAGGGGGGGGCAATGCAATTAGTCCAGGTTGCCATTTGATTAGCTGTTCAGGAGTCTTATGGCTTGTGGATAGAAGCTGTTAAGGAGACTTTTGTACCGCTTGCCGTGCGGTAGCAGAGAGAACAGTCTATGACTTGGGTGACTGGAATCCTCTGACACAGCCTAATATATAGGTCCTGGATGTCAGGAAGCTTGGCCTCAGGGATGTACTGGGCCTTACGCACTACCCTCTGGTGCCTTACGGTCAGATGCCGAGCAGTTGCCATACTAGGTGGTGATGCAACCGGTCAGGATGCTCTCAATGGTGCAGCTGTAGAACTTTTTGAGGATCTGGGGACCCATTCCATGTAATGGGTATGCTTATAATCATTAAGGACTGGGGAGTTTTTCAAGATAAAAAAATAAACAGAATGGAGCGAAGCACAAACAAAATCATAAATGAAAAACTGGATCAGTCTGCTTTCCACCAGACACTGAGAGATGAATTCACCTTTCAGCAGGACAATAACCTAAAACACAAGGCCAAAACTACACTGGAGTTTCTTACCAAGAAGACCGTGAATGTTCCTGAGTGGCTGAGTTACAGTTTTGACTTAAATCTGTATGAAAATCTATGGCAAGACCTAAAAATGGTTGTCTAGCAACGATCAACAACAAATTTGACAGAGCTTGAAGAATTTTGAAAATAATAAAGGGCAAATGTTGCACAATGCAAGTGTGGAAAGACTCACAGCTGTAATAGCTGTCAAAAGTTATTCTACAAAATATTGACTCGGGTGTGAACACTTACATACATTGGATATTTCCGTATTTCATTTGTTTTTTAATCTAACATTTCAGTTTGTCATTATGGGTTATTGTGTGTAGATAGGTGAGAGAGAAACAAAATATTTAATCAATTTTGAGCTCCGTCTGTAACACAACAAGATGTGGAATAGGTCAGGGATATATGAATACTTTTTGAAGGCACTGTAGCTACTTTGAAAAGGAATCACTCTGTTTACCTTTTGGAATCATTGGGAAAATAAGCTGCAGACTGCAATATTTGGCTTTCTCGAAGCAGCTTTCTGCTTTTTATCTCATTTTAGAGCTACATACAGTATTCTGTGCAGTAGTGTCTAAGGAAGTGTTCTATTTTGAAACAGTATAATGTTAGGCTTCAATGCTCCAGACTAGAGGGCCACTGAACTTAGAGGTCATTTGTTTTTTAGAAAGACATGCACTAGCCTTCCAGTGGGATGCATAAAAGATAATGAAACCCGTCTCGTCTTCTCTCTCCAGACTCATACCCCCCCTCAATCAACTGGACCTCCTGAGGAATCTGAAGGCCAAATCCTTCAGCAGGTCTGAATATACAGTAGGATGATGATTATGTGAATGGAGAGTCTTACTTTTTGGAGAATCTCACTTGAATTCATAGTCTCGTGGTGTCTCAGGGCTGCAGTAACTTAGTGCTAATCACCCGATTAAGTCAGTGCTTTGACAACTCTGTTTCCCTTTTTCTCCCCTTGCCACTTGACAGGTGCTTGCTTACTCAAATGCTAAATCCTGATGATTTTAATGACATATAGCTACTGCTGTTGACTTTTTTAGATATTCACCCTTGTCCTACCCTCTCTGACTTTAGTAACCTAAATAATGCTGCCCATTGGGATTTGTCACGGAAATGCATGTATGTGTGTCTCTGTGTGTCTTTTTCATTTGTCTGGAAACAAAGGAAGGACTCTCAGACAGAAGCCTCCCCCAGGTCTGTTATTCAACCAGCCTTAGTTTTTTTACCACACACTTCTTCTACCCCTTTTTGGCTTTACTTCAATTCTGCTCAAAGCTGCTGAGGCACTCTTCTTGAGGGAGTGTGTGTGTGTGTGTGTGTGTGTGCGTGTGTGTGTGTGTGTGTGTGTGTGTGTGTGTGTGTGTGTGTGTGTGTGTGTCGGGGTAGAAGGGACCAACATTTTGATACGTTTTTTTTTTTTTACAATGTGTGTCAGATATGGATGTACCTCTTTGATAAGATCCTCCTTCAAGAACAGTGGCCTTACATTTGCCCACAGTGCCCTAGCTCAGGGGTTCCCACACTTTTTTATTCAGGCTACCCTTCCAGCATTGGGAAACATCCGCGCCCCCCATCTATTTCTATGGGCACAGGCACTGTTCGTGACACAAACTGTTCACACACCTCTTGTTGGCGGAGAGAAAAATGTTCAGGTTCAAAGCTTATTTCCTGTAATTCTACACATTTTGCCATGGGCTGCAGAGAAAATGTTGCAAATTTTCTTGACATGTCTAATGTGTATTCATGTGATATTTGAGTGACTCAAACCTTACAACAAAATCTATGGGCTAAAAAACCTAGCTAAAAAAGTTATCTGACATGGGCTAGTTGATTTGGACATTTCTGACAAGTACAGGAGCCTTCTAAGGTAGGCAATGACTGACATGAGAAGAGGAAAACTAATGATGCACTACCCAATTTCGAAATTGTACCTTGTTCATTCTACTATTACAACCTTCAAGATTAATTTGAAAGCTTGATGAGTTCCTTAAATAAATATACAGTACCAGTCAAAAGTTGGACACCTACTCATTCAAGGGTTTTTCTTTAATTGTACTATTTTCTACATTGTAGAATAATAGTGAAGACCTCAAAGCTATGAAATAACATACATGGAATAATGTAGTAACCAAAAAAGTGTTAAACAAATCAAAATGTATTTATAGTTGAGATTCTTCAAAGTAGCCACCCTTTGCCTTGATGACAGCTTTGAACACTCTTGGCATTCTCTCAACCAGCTTCATGAGCTTGTCACCTGGAATGCATTTCAATTAACAGGTGTGCCTTGTTAAATGTTAATTTGTGGATTTTCTTCTAAATGCGTTTGAGCTAATCACTTACGTGACAAGATAGGGGTGGTATACAGAAGATAGCCGTATTTGGTAAAAGACCAAGTCCATATTATGGCAAGAACAGCTCAAATAAGCTAAGAGAAATGACAGTCCATCATTACTTCAAGACATGAAGGTCAGTCAATTCAGAAAATGTCAAGAACTTTGAAAGTTTCTTCAAGTGCAGTCGCAAAATCATCATGCATTATGATGTAACTGGCTCTCATGAGGACCGCAACAGGAAAGGAAGACCCAGAGTTACCTCTGCTGCAGAGGATAAGTTCATTAGAGTTAACTGCACCTCATGTTGCAGCCAAAAAATAAATGCTTCACAGAGTTCAAGTAACAGACACATCTCAACATCAATTGTTCAGATGAGACTGCGTGAATCAGGCCTTCATGCTCAAATTGCTGCAAAGAAACCACTACTAAAGGACACCAATAAGAAGAAGAGATTTTCTTGGGCCAAGAAACACGAGCAATGGACCTAGACCAGTGGAAATCTGTCCTTTGGTCTGATGAGTCCAAATTTTAGTTTCCAACCGCCGTGTCTTTGTGAGACATGGAGTAGGTGAACAGATGATCTCCGCATGTGTGGTTCCCAACGTTTTCAACAGGACAATGACCCAAAACACACCTCCGGGCTGCATAAGGGCTATTTGACCAAGAAGGAGAGTGATGAAGTGCTGCATCAGATGACCTGGCCTCCACAATCACCTGACCTCAACCCAATTGAGATGGTTTGGGATGAGTTGGACCGCAGAGTGAAGTAAAAGCAGCCAACAAGTGCTCAGCATGTGTGGGAACTCCTTCAAGACTGTTGGAAAAGCATTTCTCATGAAGCTTGTTGAGAGAATGCCAAGAGTGTGCAAAGCTGTCATCAAGGTAA
The DNA here is from genome assembly GCA_030435695.1 of Brachymystax lenok tsinlingensis. Taxonomy (NCBI): domain Eukaryota; kingdom Metazoa; phylum Chordata; class Actinopteri; order Salmoniformes; family Salmonidae; genus Brachymystax; species Brachymystax lenok. The sequence goes on along the minus strand of CM059802.1, from coordinate 32,681,747 downwards.
AGGGTGGCTACTGAAGAATCTCAAATATTAAATATAGTTTGATTTGTTTAACACTTTTTTTTGGTTACTACATGATTCCATGTGTGTTATTTCACAGTTTTGATGTCTTCACTATTATTCTACAATGTAGAAAATAGTACAAATAAAGAAAAATGAATAGGTGTGTCCAAACTTTTGACTGGTACTGTGTATATATATATATTATTTTTTTGGGGGGACCCTCGCGCCTCGACAGTTTGGGAACCACTGCCCTAGCTAAGCTCACTTTGCGCTCACTGCCAACATTAAGTTTTTATCCATGATTATAGGTCCTGTTCCCAAGATCAACATTTGAAATGTGTTAATTACCCCACTGGCATAGAGAACACTCTAGAGCAGTAACATATATTAATTTCATAATGGGTCACTGTAAGGCCATGTCTTTGCAATTTGTAGAACAATTACATTTAACAGCCAATGCTGTAGTGTAGACTGTAGATATTTCTGCCTACTGTTTCTGAGTGACAGAGGGCTTTGCATAGGCGCTTTGTTGCGTTTTTTGTGGGACAAAAAATAATGCCTGGAATAATGTTTATTTTCCAGAACGGTATGGATCACTTTTGTTCCAGGTTCTGTTTCTGTTCCTTAAAAAAAAAAAAAAAAGAATCCTGTTGGAAATAAGTAGAGGGTGTTAAATTTACAGTATGTGAGTCAAGGTGCAACCTAAACGTGTAAACATCACTGGAAAGGAAAAGGCTCAACGCTCGCTTTACCATTACAAATTCTTAGTTTTATTAAGTACGTTTATTTTCCTGTTTTCAGTTCTGTTCCCTGAACTGGTTCCAACCCCCTGGTCTTGCATTAATAATGCAGTATTTTGGTCAGTGTTATTGTGTAAGGCCCCACTGTTATAAAATGCTAACCGATTCGTCACATCATTTCAAAAAAAAAAAATTCTCCCATTATTTTCTGATTAATCAAAGTACTTAGACTATGTTTTGATGACATATTCTACCATTCCTCCTTCTTGCATCATATCATCCTCTTACTGACCATTTCAAGGACACTGTAGGACATTACAAGGCCAGCCACTTCATTTTTTCAGATGCACTTAATTCCTCCATCACTGTTATCTTTTGTGTCTCCTCTACTGCCCACCATTCCACTATCTCGCTCTCCAATGTCCAGTATTGACCATTCACACAAAGACGACATGCTTTGTGGGTGCTGCCCGAGAACCTATAGGTACTGTTGCACAGATACTAACATCTGCACTGCAAGTATTTAAGTCTCTATATACCTGTCCTTACTTTCCTATCTGTTCTTATATTTTTCTGCTTTTGACACATGTTCAGCTGAGTAGATGAAGCACATGACTAGCTGACTCTTTTAATCCCCCTCAGCTATTGAGAATCAGTCAAATGTAACATTGAATTATCCACATAGCATATAGTCATTTACTTGAAGTAAAAAACTGAATCTTTTCTGCACATTTACCTGAACAGCTTCCTAGAAAATACCGATGTGCGTCTTAGTTTTTTGTGACAGAGCATTGATTTATTGTTTCTCTTATGCAGTTTTTTTGCTTGTTGGCTTTTTGCTCAGTCAGCCCTTTGACAACTTTTGTTGAAAAGCAAGAAAACAACATGCCTTTTACGTTCTATCTAACAAGCATTTCCTTTGAAATGATTCCACATACAGTACAGTGGGAGACGTGATGGTTACCCCTGTCTGCATGACCTGATTACTTTTTGCATAGAGATGACAACTTTTCTTTTTCTTTTTGAGGCCTATCACTGTGCTTCCCATGCATGTTTGCTTGTTGCTTCTGCTGCTTGCCTGACCGAATGCTCGACTATGTGCACACGGAAAAGGCTCCTTCCGCTGTAGGACATTGCCTCATTTTAAGTTACCGTAGAGGTAAGATCTTTAATCGCACAGACATATCTCAGACATCACACTATGCTCAACATCACAGTACTACTTTATGTATAAGCAGGTATAGATATACAGTAAGTTGCTCCATGTTAACATGCTATATTTATGAGTGAGAATAGCCAACATGGTCAAGCCCACATCATTACTAAAGTTGACCAAAATGTATTCTTGATTAATAACTGCTTGTTGACACATTGACACTTCCAAGCTATTTTAGCCAGTTTCCCTACCCACATGATACTTGACCTAGACATAGTGAACACAGCCTAGACAATATGTCTAAAGTAACTCTTGTTCCACACAGCCCTATATTGCTCTTATACTGCACAGTATGCACATGAGTCATATCACCATGGGAACTCAAACCCACAGGATTATCCTTACATCTCAGCAAAAGATGCATCATCCATACATATCTATATCCCTCTCATGCCGTTCTGTATTTCCTTCCCCGCTCCCTGTAGCCGGAAGCCTAGCCTAAAGGACAAGGTGTATCCTAGTCCTTCCAAGATGGCTGGGGCCACAGGGAGGTCCCAGTCCCCTGGGCCTGAAGATGGGGCAGAGGGAGGGCCGAGCTGGAGCTTCACTGACCGGGCCCAAGGGGCCATGCATGCTTTCCGTGCCAGGGGCAGCACCTCGCGCCAAAACTCAGAGGGTGAGGGGATTCTAAATCTGCACCACTGGTTATATGACTAGCATTCTGTTTGATTAGCTTCTCTTCTTTAGATAATAACGATATTATAATATTTTTTATATAGACATTACACAGTTGCAAAGTAGGCTATGCAGTACAGTACACTGTCAGATATGCAAAAGAGAAAGAAAACAATGCACATGCTCACAATGGTATAACACATTCATTGGAGCATTGTCCAAGGAGTTGGACCTAATTAGATTGGCAGATGCCAAATATAATGCTAGGCAAGAAGATATCCAGTCAAATAGCTTATTATCTTCTTGACAAAATATTTTCAAATATAATGCAAGTCAAGAAGATAATACGCTATTTGACTAGCTATCTTCTTGACTTATATTTGAAAATTCTTAGCTAATTAGGCCTAACTCCTAGATCAATCGTCCAATGAATGTGTTAAACCATTGTGAGCATGTGAACCTGTGAATTCTATTTGCTAACATTCTGTTTGACAAACGCTAGCATTCTGTTTGACAAGCTACTACCTGCCTACCATTCTGTTTGACTAGACATGTAACTAAATACATTCTGTAAAACTAGTTGTCTACATCAGGGTTCCCCAAACTCGGTCCTGGGGCCCTCCCCTGGGTGCACGTTTTGTTTTTTTCCCTAGCACTACACAGCTGACTCAAATAACCAACTCCTCATCAAGCTTTGATTATTTGAATCAGCTGTGTAGTGCCCAGGTTAAAAACCGAAACGTGGAATGAGTTTGGGAATCCCTGGTCTATATGACTAGATCTCTGTTTGACTAGCCATCTAACTGAATACCATTCTGTAAAACTAGTTGTCTACATGTCTAGCATTCTGTTTGACTAGACATCTAATGGAATACAAATTTGTTTATCTTTGTCTACCTGACAAAGATTTGACCAGCTGTCTACCGGACAAGCATTCTAGCTACTTGACAAGCATTTTGACTTTGACTATCTGCCTGTGAGGCATACTGTTTTCTATCTACGGTATCGGACTAGCAATCTGTTTGACTAGCCTCTGTATACCTGGCTAGCATTCTGTTTAACTACTTTTGTATCTACCTGTATAGCTTTCAGGTTCACTAACTACCTCCCGAACTAGACATCAATTTGACTATCTGTCTGACTAGCATTCTGTCTGACTATAGTTATCTACTGGACTACCTTCTGTTTGTTGTCGTTAGCTCTACTGTATGTCCTCAACTTGGAGTTCAGAGGATGTGCAAGGACGTTTTACTCTGTGGCCCCATGCTAGCTGTCACCCAGCGTGCCAACTGTAGGCTTTGAGGGATGAGCCAATGGCACTTCATTAAAGTGATGCTCCAGAAGTTTTGTATAATTTCAGCCAGTAGTTTTGAAAGTAGCGCTCACAAGCCAAAAATGGTTCCCAGAAAATGTAGCACAGTTGTGTACTACGTCATCCATTTTGTATGATATGTTACGTCCTGCATGTATGATATGTTACTTGTTGCAATTCGTATGATAGTTTACTAATTTCAATTCATACAGTAAGTGCTTAAGATCCCGGACTACATCTTTAATTACAGTCTAGTGTCTGGAAGATGCACTAATGTTGCAGTCAGACAATGCAGATGGGATGCAGAGTAAGGTGGCAGACAAAACATCTACACAGTATGTACAATCTTATGAGGCAGACAAAGGCGATACATCTCGTGTCAATTTGCAACGCAGATATATTCAACTCTAGCTGCTTTTCAACTGTAACAACAGTGTTACACTAGTAGTGTATACACCCTGATGTTATACTAGGGAAATTGTGTTTCCATAGCTAGAGCTTACAGTGAGGACTTGTGAAGAACAGAATCAACAACCACTGCATAATCAAAACAGTTGCTTTGTAAGAAGGTGTTAACAGTCGAAGGTGTAAACCCATGTTCACAGTAAAGCATGTCGCATGCATCCCAGTCGGAAACAGTTTGCGCATATTTTATGACAACATTTTGTGACGTTTTTGTTCGTTTTGGTGTTCGGCAGGAATTTCTTTGTTGTTCGCGCGCACACAATATTTTTCTTGAGGCAAGTCGAAGTTGCCAAAGTCAATGCCCGTTCATTGGTGATTGGTGATCAACAATACTACTCCTAGTAGAAGTGGGAACTATGGACAGGATTCTTCAGTGAAGTGATTGTTGTCATTCAATGAGAGACAACTTGTTTTCATGCAATTTGTTTCACATTAGAAATACTACACCAAACATCTTAAGCGTTATTTGAACAGGATTCGGTTTACTGGGGGTGGGCGGGTAATGTAAGTATGTGAGCGAGCACAAAACACCATCTGTAAGTTTTGTCCTGTCCGAATCTGTCATGTCTTAATTTTTACATGGCGGGAGAGTAACAATTCCAACCAGAATAACCTACTGTTTTTTGGCAAACTCCAAGGTCCTCTGGAGAAATACTATCCCCGAATTGATATCCCTGTGTTTTGAGAGAAATGTCTGCGTTTGACAGGTGTTGATCACGGTTTGAGCAAGATAACAATAAATTATTTGATAAATTGAACAAAGTGCTGCGCAAAGCCTATATATACAGTTGAAGTCGGAAGTTTACATACACCTTAGCCAAGTAGATTTAAACTCAGTTTTTCACAATTCCTGACATTTAATCCTAGTAAAAATTCCCTGTCTTCGGTCAGTTAGGATCACCACTTTATTTTAAGAATGTCAGAAAAATAATAGTAGAGTGTATGATTTATTTCAGCTTTTATTTTTTTCATCACATTCCAAATGGGTCAGAAGTTTAATATTAGTATTTGGTAGCATTGCCTTTAAATTGTTTGACTTGGGTCAAATGTTTCGGGGAAGCCTTCCACAAGCCTACCACAATAAGTTGAGTGAATTTTGGCCCATTCCTGGTATAACTGAGTCAGGTTTGTAGGCCTCCTTGCTCACAACCGCTTCAGTTCTACCCACACATTTTCTATGGGATTGAGGTCAGGGCTTTGTGATGCCACTCCAATACCTTGACTTTGTTGTCCTTAAGCCATTTTGCCACAACTTTGGAAGTATGCTTGGGGTCATTGTCCATTTGGAAGACCCATTTGCGACCAAGCTTTAACTTCCTGACTGATGTCTTGAGATGTTGCTTCAATATATCCACATAGTTTTCCTTCCTTATGATGCCACCTATTTTGTGAAGTGCACCAGTCCCTCCTGCAGCAAAGCACCCACACAACATGATGCTGCCACCCCCGTGATTCACAGTTGGGATGGTGTTCTTCGGCTTGCTAGCCTCCCCCCTTTTCCTCCAAACATAACGATGGTCATTATGGCCAAAAAGTTATATTTTTGTTTCATCAGACCAGAGGACATTTCTCCAAAAAGTATGATCTTTGTCCCCATGTGCAGTTGCAAACCGTAGTCTGGCTTTTTTATGGCGGTTTTGGAGCAGTGGCTTCTTCCTTGCTGAGCGGCTTTTCAGGTTATGTTGATATAGGACTCGTTTTACTGTAGATATAGATACTTTTGTACCTGTTTCCTCCAGCATCTTTACAAGGTCCTTTGCTGTTGTTTTGAGATTGATTTGCACTTTTCGCACCAAAGTACGTTCATTTCTAGGTGACAGAACGCGTCTCCTTCCTGAGCGGTATGACGGCTGCGTTTTCCCATGGTGTTTATACTTGCGTACTATTGTTTGTACAGATGAACGTGGTACCTTCAGGCATTTGGAAATTACCAGACTTGTGGACCAGACTTGTGGAGGTCTACAATTTTCTTGGCTGATTTCTTCAGATTTTTCCATGATGTCAAGCAAAGAGGCACTGAGTCTGAAGGTAGGCCTTGAAATACATCCACAAATACACCTCCAATTGACTCAAATGAGCTTCTAAAGCCATGCCATCATTTTCTGGAATTTTCCAAGATGATTAAAGGCACAGTCAACTTAATGTATGTAAACTTCTGACCCACTGGAATTGTGATACAGTGAATTATAAGTTAAATAATCTGTCTGTAAACAATTGTTGGAAAAATTTATTTGTGTCATGCACACAGTTGATGTCCTAACCGACTTGCCAAAACTATAGTTTGTTAACAAGAAATGTGTGGAGTGGTTGAAAACAAGTTTTAATGATTCCAACCTAAGTGTATTTTTAACATTCCGACTTCAACTGTATATGAAGGACCTATATATGAAGGGCCTAAATGTATGAACTTTCACGGTCAATGCTTTTTTTTATACATTTTGTGCGTATTAATTGAATATTGCCAACTACGTTAGTAAAAAATATTGCGCTTATTTAATGTAAACCTTGCTCTTAATAGATCGCAAAGCAGCATACAACTGACCTAAACTTTTGGAAAGTTCACTTTTTCAGCCTTAAAACACATCTCAAGTGCACTGTCTAGCTCATCTGAAGGCTGGGGGAGAATTTAGGATGTCTGCTGCGGATCACAAAAATATCCAAATGATTATGATCACACTTCCTCAATTCTAATATTATGGCGACACTAGTTTCGAAACTTGGGAACCAAGCTCGAGTTATTAGTGTAGCAATGTTATCGCCTGGACTTGTTGAAATATCTTCAAAGCTAGAAAAAAACCTCCAGGATTCTGACATAACTTTCAATTTATTTAAAAATTACAGGGACTCGTCCTCTGGAATAATGGACATTCTGCTGTAATAATTGCATAATCAACGTTCTCTAGTAATACTAGTCCTGTGCGAATAGGGCTTTAGTTATGTTAAATTGTGTGACTAAAAACCTCCTCTGCAAAAACATCGACATTTATTGCAGATATCTTGATTTACTTTAGATACACTACATGGCCAAAAGTTTGTCCAACTTTTCACACCACTCCAGCCGACACTTGGCTCCTGACGAACAGTTACTTTGCTGATGTTACTTCCAGTAGCAGTTTAGAACTCTGTAGTGAGTGTAGCAACCGAGAACAGATGATTTTTACGTGCTTCAGCACTCGGCCATCTCGTTCTGTGAGCTTGTGTGGCCTGCAACTTCGCTGCTGAGCCATTGTTGCTCCTAGACATTTCCACTTCACAATAACAGCACTTACAGTTGACCGGGGCAGCTGTAGCAGGGCAGAAATTTGACGAACTGACCTGTAGGAAAGGTGTCATCCTATGACGGTGCCACGTTGAAAGTCAGTGAGCTCTTCAGTAAGGCCATTCTACTGCCAATGTTTGTCTGGAGATTGCATGGCTGTGTGCTTTATTTTATACCCCTGTCAGCAACAGGTGTGGCTGAACTACCTGAATCCACTAATTTGAAAGGGTGTCCACGCACTTTTGTGTGTATGTGTATATATATATGTATGTGTGTGTGTGTGTGTGTGTGTGTGTGTGTGTGTGTGTGTGTGTGTGTGTGTGTGTGTGTGTGTGTGTGTGTGTGTGTGTGTGTGTGTGTGTGTGTGTGTGTGTGTGTGTGTGTGTATATATATATATATATATATATATATACACACACACACACATAATGGGGAAAAAGTATTTAGTCAGCCACCACTAAATACTTTTTCCCCACTGTGTGTATATATATATATATATATATATATATATATATATATATATATATATATATATATATATACACACACACACAGTGCCTGTCGAAAGTGTGGACACCTACTCATTCACAGGTTTTTCTTTATTTTCACTATTTTCTACATTGTAGAATAATAGTGAAGACACCAAAACAATTAAATAATATATATGGAATAATGTAGTAACTGAAAGTGTTAAACAAATCAAAATAGATTTTAGATTCTAAGTAGCCACCCTTTGCCTTGATGACAGGTTTGCACACTCTTGGCATTCTCTCAACCAGCTTCACCTGGAATGCTTATCCAACAGTCTTCCAACAGTTCCCACATATGCTGAGCACTTGTTGGCCGCTTTTCCTTCACTCTGCTATCCACCTCATACCAAACCATCTCAATTGGGTTGAGGTCAAGTGACGCAGCACTCCATCCCTCTCCTTCTTGGTCAAATAGCCCTTACATGCCTGGAGGTGTGTTAGGTCATTGTCCTGTTGAAAAACAAATGATTGTCCCACTAAGCACAAGCCAGATGATGGGATGGCGTATTGCTGGAGAATGCTGTGGTAGCCATGCTGGTTAAGTGTGCCTTGAATTCTAAATAAATCACAGACAGTTTTACCAGCCAAGCACTCCCACACCCTCATACCACCTCCTCCATGCTTCACGGTGGGAACCACACATGCGGAGATCATCCGTTCACCTACTCTGCGTCTCACAAAGACGAGGCTTGTTGGAACCAAAAATCTCAAATTTTGACTCATCAGACCAAAGGACCGATTGCCACCGGTCTAATGTTCATGTTTCTTGAAAATCTCTTCTTCTTATTGGTGTCCTTTAGTAGTGGTTTCTTTGCAGCAATTCAACATTGAAGGCCTGATTCACGCAGTCTCCTGTTGAGATTGCGATAGAAAAAAAAATCATATTTACCTGATTTGTTTGATATTAATAGTTAGCAATTAATACAAATAGGAAGACGTTTAATTCTGTGTTTCTGTATAGAGATGGTTTCTACTCTAGCTTCCTGCAGTTAGTCTGGGCTTATTGTCAAGGAAATGGGTTTTTCTAGAGGTAGCTTGAGCTGACAATGACTTGGTGATTAAAAGCCTAAAGATGGCATTCCATAGACAATATGTAGTGTGTGTGTGACCCGAGATAGAGATAGCTTGAAGGAGTTTAGAACAATCTCTCATTGTCTCATCTTCCTGGCATATGGGAAACTAAGCCTTGTTGGGGGTAAAACAACATCCCATGTAAATAACCAATGTGGCTTATAGGAGTACTGCAACCAGTGCTGACTAAGCATTTTTAGGTCCTCTATAACATCTGTTTATTCATTATCAGTTGAGCACTCTGCAACACACTTCGGAGTGTGGGGTCGACGGTTTCATTATTGCAATAATTAATCTATATTGAATAAAGATGATTGTTTGAAGAAATGACCGTCTCTCTCACTTTAATAGAATATTCCACGACTGTTACTGTGTCTGTTACTTGAACTCTGTGAAGCATTTATTTGGGCTGAAATCTGAAGTGCAATTAACTGTAATGAACGTATCCTCTGCAGCAGATGTAACTCTGGGTCTTCCTTTCCTGTGGCGGTCCTCATGAGAGCCAGTTACATCATAATGCATGATGGTTTTTGCGACTGCACTTGAAGAAACTTTCAAAGTTCTTGAAATGTTCCGTATTGACTGACCTTCATGTCTAAAGTAATGATGGTATGTTGTTTCTCTTTGCTTATTTGAGCTGTTCTTGCCATAATATGGACTTGGTCTTTTACCAAATAGTGCTATCTTCTGTATACTACCCCTACCTTGTCACAACGCAAGTGATTGACTCACTCAAACTCATTTAGAAGGAAAGAAATTCCACAAATTAACATTTAACAAGGCACACCTGTTAATTGAAATGCATTCCAGGTGACTAGCTCATGAAGCTGGTTGAGAGAATGCCAAGAGTGTTCAAAGCTATCATCAAGGCAAAGGGTGGCTACTTTGAAGAATCTCAACTATAAAATACATTTTGATTTGTTTAACACTTTTTTTGCTTACTACATGATTCCATATGTGTTATTTCATAGCTTTGATGTCTTCACTATTATAATACAATGTAGAGAGTAGTAAAAATAAATAAAAACCCTGGAATGAGTAGGTGTGTCCAAACTTCTGACTGGTACTGTATATATTGAATGACCAAGCTGATCCTCATGAGTTGTGTTTGTTCTCCTCTGCGGCATGCACGTTAAAGTGCTGATTGAAATGCAGGATGAAGACTTTGGACTGAAGAGTTCTCCAGGTTAGATACAGTCCTGGCCTTAGTATTACTAGCTAACTAACATTTATGATGGGAACATTCTACATCAGTCTCTTAATCAAATGATAAGTTGTAATTAACATCTTAACACTTAGATTGCATTGCTTTTTTTCACATTATACCTATGCATTGTATGATACTATAAGACCTATCATTGAAACAATGTCATAGTAAAGATTTCAATGGCTTAACATTTGCTGTCTTACGATTTTCCTTCATGTACTGTACCCATACATGATAATTTACCGAGGATTCCATACGTGGGTTCACGTGTTGTTTTGGCATTGTTTTATAAAATGCCTTTCATTTTGTTTATACCATTATTGTATCTCTCCTCTCCTTTTCTTTGCAGCAATTGAGGGGTTAATAAGTAAGAACTAATTATATTTTATTGGTTGGCTGTAGGGAAGAAGCAAAAGCACAACGTATTTGTTTATATTCACGTTTACAAATGACAGTACGCCTGGAAACCATGCATGTCCAAATTTGCTGAACTTTGCTAACTTTACTTAAATCCTCTGTCCATAGGAATTCTTGCTATGCTATAGTTGTTATGATATGACTGCTTATGACAACTCATACGTCAATTATCATCGAGTTAAGTTGCCTGTCAGAGGGTTCAAGTTAAGTGCTACCAACAAGTATAACGTAGAGGTAACTTGTAAATAATTATAAAAGTAGTGTGTTCAGCTTGTTCCTGATTTAACATGCATGAAGAAACCTTAATTTCATTTCCTAATTTTTTCCTGAACCCTTTTAACAATGTACTCTACCCAAATATAGACCAACATGTACTGTAACTAGTATGCAACACAGTACAGACCAACGCCGAAAGGACTTAAATAGGCTGATTGTTAGCATAGTTAGCTTGAAATTTCTATTGAGATGACTAGATACACTGCTAGCAAAACAGGCTAACATAATGCATGGCTGTGGAGTCATTGGTGGTGGACGGAGGAGAGATCTCATCAGAAATAATTCTTGACTTTAACTGATTCTGTTCGGTAGTAGATCCCTCAATTCCTGCATTCAGTCTTTTTGTTGTTGTTTCACAAATCAATACCGTTGAATTCCACCAATGCTATGGTATGCTAACAGTGCTAACATTCCACACTGGCTTGGAACCTCTGAACTGCACTGTTGATGCTAACGGCCATGCACCAACTTTGCTTGGCTTAATCCGGACACAATAACGGTGTTACAGTATGTATGGGAGCCAGTGGTTGAAGCTTTGACATTGTGGCTGATGTGGTGTGCTTGTCTTTGATCCATAGAGGCTTGCCTCCCCGGGGAGGACGTTGGGGATGATAAGAACTGCCACTGTGAATTCCTTCAAGATTTATCTCCAGGGTTGAAGGTCACAATCAGGGCGATAATGTAAGAGAGAGGATTTATATTCACTTTATACCCGAAGAACCCAGTGTCTTGTGCAGAAATTAGCCCTTTATAAATGTCTTATTTCTCCGATTTTTAAAGGCAGTTGGCCTGTTTATGAGCTTATGAACATGCGCACAGTACAATTAGATTATAATACATTTGATAGAAAATCAGATTCTATTCTTCTGAATGATTACCATTCTAAAGTGTGTCAACAGCTGCTTTTGTTTTGAAAAATACATATTTCTGTTCTATTTTTCCAAAATGTCTGCTTCAGCATCATGAGGTTTCTGGTGTCAAAGAGGAGGTTTAAGGAGAGCCTACGGCCATACGACGTGATGGATGTGATAGAGCAGTACTCCGCAGGCCACTTGGACATGCTGAGTCGGATTAAGCAACTACAGTCCAGGCAAGACCCCCCCCATTCTTCCCTTCACCGATCCAGTCACACACCCTTTCCCAGCATAGCTCACATTTAATGTACTTCAAAACAGACTTGTGTTCAAATAGTAATTGTTTTGTTCTTAGTAATACCTTAGCTGTGTTTGTTTGAGCATGTCTGGCACAATAGGATCAATGTGCAAACCCACCCATCTGGCACTGAAGGTTTGCTCAATAAACGCTCAAAGTATTAGAAAGTAAACTAAAATACTATTTAGTAATTATACTATTTGAACCTCAAACATCCACAGACCCACCAGATTTTCATCAGTAGACACACATTGACAGCTGCCACTCTTAACCAGGGCAATTCAATTACCAGCCCTGGAGTGCCAAAGTTCCTCCGGGAGTATTTCTAGCCTGGTAGTTAAATGATACATAATTGACATGACGTACCTCGTGTCCCAGGTCTGAATTAGTCCTTGATTAGAAGGAAAAAAGGGAAGGCTGCGCAACCAAAGGTAACCGTTCCGTTCCGCCCCCCAACAGGAGCTAAAGAACCAGATCATGTTCTGCACATATGTTTCTTTACCTCTACTTTACGCACACATGTGTGTGCTCCCCCTCACTTTATATTTTTCTCTTTACTCACCGTCAATCGTGAATGATAATTCTTCAAGTTTTATCAGTGAAATGTCCATGCAGCTTCTGCATGCCAACCATTTGATCTTAATCAATTTCATGGGAATATGCATTTTGGTATTTTTTCTTAAATGATATAGGCCTAGGCTCCAGTGTTTTGTATTATGTACAGTGAAATAATTTTAGAGCAGATGGTGTTAAACTGTAGCCTACCTGTGTTCAATCAAAGCACACACTGTATATTGCCTAGTGGGGTATGCTGCTCAAGATTTTTACTTCTTACAGTAACATTATGATGTTATTTTCAGTTGTTATGTCGAATATTAATTAATAATTATGTGATCATGCAGACATTGATTCAGCTTTGATCTAACTTAATTGAACAAGCACCATTCTCAATTCACCATTGAAATTCGGCAGAGTATCCTCTGGGAAGCCCGAACAAATCCTGCACATGCGCAGAAGCTTCAGTTGTTTATCTATCGAAAAAGAGGCATCGAGAAAATTTGGCAACGCAGCCACTCTGAAAAGGGAAACCAGAAAGGTTTTTCTCTTCTTGGACCGTAATTGAATAGCCCTGCCTAATTGTCCAGGCTTATTCAGTCTGGTGGAGTATTGCAGATAGAAATGTAGAGCATAGATTTGACACTGTCTTGTCACTGAATACTTTGTTGGGTCACTGGACCCATGCATGTTGTGATAATCATTAAACTAACATCCGCCCTTATGTGCTATGCCTTCCTCTGGCACATATCCCGATGACAGACACATGTATGTGATGTTTCATAGCTTGAAACAACTTAATTGACTTGAACAGTATTTAACAAGTCAAGTGAAATGTCGATTTCGTATATTTTTCTCCCTCAAATAAGTACCACATTGGTTTTGATTAGATGATACATGTCCAACACATATGCACATCTATTCCAACAATGAAACTGCAGGCCTATGTGTACATTTCTGTTAAAACAACAACCAATATTTCATAGCTAATGTGGTTCTTTATTTCTCACGACAACCCAGTCACGCAGCTGTGAGAAAGTAACAAATGTTAGATCTATGTTTGACATAAATAACCATGGTAGCTACAAAGCTTTTGAGAAGCTCACCTCTCTCTTGTCCATGTATTTCATATGGTGAGATTCCCATGTGTTGCTTCATTTTGCATTGTGCTCACATCTTCTCTATGTTCCTTGCCAGGGTAGATATGATTGTGGGGCCTCCTGGCCCATCTACTCCTCGCCGTAAGAAGTCTACAGAAGGTCCTAGGTTGTCACTAGACTGCACCTTTCCTAAACGTAAATTACTGTAGAACGAAAGGAAATTCTTATGTCATGCTGACATAAAGGCTGCATAATGCGCATTAGCCACAGGAATGATAAAATGCCTGTCCTAATTTGTAACGATGACAGATAATGACTCACACAATTCTGGCACTAAATTGTGTCATCATTGTGTAGTGGGTTATCATTTCCTGTTATAACAGCTATTAGGTCACTCTGCTACATACTGTAGAACTGTTAAACGTCTTTACCTCAATTGGGGCTCTAGTAAAGTTCTATCAAATGTATTTATTTTGATGAATAAGAACCCTTTTCTAACTCCGGCTACATGACGACTCATTGTATCACTCCAACTAAAGCCTGATAGACCGAACCATGTCTTTAGACAGTCGACTTCTGAGTGGATTTACAGTCTAGTAAGACTAAAAAAACAGAAGCCGTAGATTGAGCAATCCCTCACACTATTCTTTCATAATGTTTGTGGATATTGTTGTGGAGGAAATGTTGCCCATAGTTTATAGCGATAGTGGTAACACTTTATTTAAAGCATCCAGGCAAAATGCATTATGATGCCGTTATAATGTATTGTAAGACTTGTCATGAGCAAGTATGACCCTACCCTTTATAATCTCTTATACTGTATTCATCTCATAATGCTACGGACTAAATGAGAGCCTGTTTGGCATATTACAAACCTTGATATAAGACATTATTAAAAGCTTGACCATGCTTAAAACAAGTTATAAAGCATTATACCTGGATGCTTTAAATGTGTTCATGTAATAGCAATACAGTTATATAGATCTTTTCATTCTGAATGCCATCAACAAGTGAATCAGCAGAACATTTTTAAAATGGTCGCTGAATTGCTAGTTTCATGTCCTTCAAAATGTGTTATTTCCATTGGAAATCAGTGTCTCATTCTTTATGAAGAAAAGGCCAATACTGTAGCACACACGCACAGGCAATGGGCTGAGTCATGTAGCCTTACACAACAGGGGTTTGACAAGGCTGCTTTTGTATCGGAGAAAGAGGGAGAGCTCCCCTGTTAGGAAGCAGTGGAAATGAAGCATGAAACATAGTGAAGCATGCCACATGATGCATTGTCTCTTCGTTTTCATAGTTGTCGTTTTTTCCCGTCAAGAATCGTTGAGGCCTGGAACTCACCATTTTCAGCATCAAAAGAACATTATCATTCTTCAACATCAATTCCATATGCACTCTCTACAGAGACCGACCTCTAACTTCACCTATATTATTCTAGTTTTGTCTTACCTTTCTAATTTTATACTTGCTTCACTAATCTAGAGGGGGAAACGTAATTTAGAGTTAGTTAGTCTACTCTATAATGTTTCCTTTTGCTAAAAACACATCTCTTTGCCTCTCTGGATCAAAGCAATAGCTTTATCCTCGATATCGCTTTCTCTAAATGCCAGAGTGGACCAGATTGTTGGTAAAGGTCCTCCAGATAAAGGTGCCAAAGGTGGCGGTGACGGGGAGAAAGAGGAGGAGGACCCCAGCATGATGGGACGTCTGATGAAAGTGGAGAAACGGGTAAGCCATGTGTTCTTCTGACCACATCTCAGCCTCTCTATTCTAAACAGTCCACACTCTTGGTAGAAATGCCCTTAGAGACGAAACACACCGTGTCGACGAACAGTTAGAAGCAGGGGGGTGGCCGTCCTGACTCCTGTTGCCTCTGACCAGAACATCGGCCATAATTTTCTGTTCATTTTCCTGACAATGCAACATGTTGAATCGCCACAGTTTGTCGACAGCCAGCAGGTGATTCTAACCTGCTGCTTTTATCCATTCATCTCTGTGGAGTGTAATCTGATCTAGGATATAGGATCAGATTACCATCCCTTCCCCAAAGCAGGTGATTCTAACCCATTGCTTTTAGCTGTTTATCGTTGTGGTTTGTAATCTGATTACCCTCCCCAAATCCTAACCATAACCGTTTGGGTGTGAAAGGCCCAACTGACCAAAGATCAGTGTCTATGGGCATCGTTGTGCTACACCACAGTATGCAGAGATTCTATGGGACTCTCCCTCTTCCTGCAGGTGGGCTCCATGGACAGAAAGCTGGATTTCCTGGTCAACGTGTACGTGCAGCGCATGGGCATCCCGCGCTCTGAGACAGAGGCCTATTTCAACTCCAAGGAGGCCTACCCTGCGCCCCCTTACATTAGCCCTGAGGATATCAAGGAGGAGAAGCAGGAGGAGGAAAAGAAGGTGAAAGAGGAGAAGAAGGAGAAGAGCTGCTCCGCCGCCGAGGTACTCCGCTCTGTGGAGAGGAAGAAGTGCTCCCCGGAGCCCAGGTCTTTGGGCACGCCCTCCGGCAGCCGCAGCCGCCCCTGCACCTCCTGGGAGCACCAGCTGCAGCACCCCCTCAGCCAGCCCGCCTGGAACAGCAGTGTGGCCAACACCCCCTCACCTGTAGGGGGGGGCAGCGGAGAGCACTCCCCCTCCCTGTTCCGCCTGCCACCTCCTCCGCCGCCCATCCACGAGCGCTCATCCACCGGGGCAGGAGGGAGCAGTAGCCGGGAGGGCTCCTCCCAGGGCAGGAAGCGCAACAGGAGGCAGAGGCGTCAGCCAGACGTGGCCCCGCTGCCCACCGCGGAGAGTGACACCTCCCTGTCCATCCCATCAGTGGACCACGAGGAGCTGGAGCGCTCCTTCAGTGGGTTCAGCATCTCCCAGGCCAAGGAGGACTTCTTTGGGGCATCGTTCTTTAATGGGGCGGCGGCAGAAACAGGGGCATCTCTCTGCGCCAGGGTTAGACCCTTCATTGCTGAGGGTGAATCAGACACAGACTCTGACCTGTACACCCCTGGCGGCCCCTCGCCCCTCTCCTTCAGCGGTGAAGGGGCAGGGGGGTATGGAGACAGAATCTGGCCGCCTCTCAAGTAGACTAGGATCAGAATAACTGGCCCCTTGTACGAGCTGGGATGGATTGAGATATGAGGGGATGATCAAGAAGATTGCATATGTTAACGCTTGTCACTGAAACTTTCACAAACAAAAAATGCCCCAATTCAATCTGTCTTGTGTGATTGTATGTGTATGACATTAAGGGATTCAGAGTTGCTTTAGATAGGGTGTCCAATCACCGAAATGCTTGATTTGATGCTTTTCATGTGAACTGAAGCCGATACGTCAAAAGATTAATATCTACTGCGCTTTCTGAACACTCTCAGTGATTTCTCTGGACCAAAAAACGTGGGGAGATATTGGAAGATATGTCAATACAGTAGCCCATCAGTAGGCTATACCTACAGTACAAGTCACCTACTGAATATTTAGGTTATGCTGAGCCTTCGAAAAACGATCACTGCCTTGTTGGTTTAATTCCAGTATGACACCATTTTATTAGAATTTAACTGTTGCTAATATTTTTCATTATGAATATGGAGCTCAGTTAAATCAGTGGCATCATGATTTTTTTGCGGCAAATTCAGTATAATTCTAAAAGCCAAACTATAATGTGTTGATGGCTTTTGTGCTGTGGTTTATGTACTGTAGTCCTTGGTAGAAAACACTATCGCAAACAAATAGAGAATACTGTAGATGCAGCTGCACTTCCCTCCTTAAGCATGTGGTCTTATTAAACACTGAGCTGACTCCTGGAAACGCATGCCTTATTGAGTTCTGCAAAGTAACACACAACGCACAGTTCTACACTCTTGTTTAACCGCACGATGACAGAGCGAGATGACTCGATTCACATGACATGATTTTTAAGTGGAGTTGTTGTAGAACTGAGACACAACCTAGTAGGTATGCTTTCTACTTGTGACTTTTCAGCAATAATATCTTACTGGCGTCTGTTAAATATGTCAAGTCAATTTCTTATTAAGAAAAATGGCACGAAAAAATGCATAGTAAATGAACTGCATGGCATGTACAACAGAATAGTTGCTTTAGATAGAAAATGTATGACTGTGGCAAGTAGGAACCAAACTAAATGACATTCCTCAACCATTTCCTCAACCATTCCACAGATGATCGACAGAAGGTGGGCAGAACAGGAAAATAAAACCAAGCAACAATGCATGACTGACTTCAACTTAAATATACACACTACCGTTCAAACGTTTGGGGTCACTTAGAAATGCCCTTGTTTTTGAAAGAAAAGTACATTTATTTGCCCGTTAAAATAACATCAAATTGATCAGAAATACAGTGTAGACATTGTTAATGTTGTAAATGACTATTGTAGCTGGAAAAAAGAAATGGAATATCTACATAGGCGTAGAGGCCCATTATCAGCAACCCTCACTCCTGTGTTCCAATGGCACGTTGTGTTAGCTAATCCAAGTTTATCATTTTAAAAGGCTAGTTGATCATTAGAAAACCCTTTTGCAATTATGTTAGCACAGCTGAAAACTGTTGTCCTGATTAAAGAAGCAATACAACTGGCCTTCTTTAGACTGGTTGAGTAATTGGAGCATCAGCATTTGTGCATTCGATTACAGGCTCAAAATGGCCAGAAACAAATAACTTTCTTCTGAAACTCATCAGTCTATTCTTGTTCTGAGAAATGAAGGCTATTCCATGCGAGAAATTGCCAAGAAACTGAAGATCTCGTACAACGCTGTGTACTACTCCCTTCACAGAACAGCTTCCCGGAATCGCCTCTTCACTGT
Organism: Brachymystax lenok tsinlingensis; assembly: GCA_030435695.1. Taxonomy (NCBI): domain Eukaryota; kingdom Metazoa; phylum Chordata; class Actinopteri; order Salmoniformes; family Salmonidae; genus Brachymystax; species Brachymystax lenok. Next base: position 32,663,002 of record CM059802.1, on the reverse strand, counting down.
TGACGATGAGACTGGTGTTTTGCGGGTACTATTTAATGAAGCTGCCAGTTGAGGACTTGTGAGGCGTCTGTTTCTCAAACTAGACACTCTAATGTACTTGTCCTCTTGCTCAGTTGTGCACCGGGGCCTCTCACTCCTCTTTCTATTCTGGTTAGGGCCAGTTTGCGCTGTTCTGTGAAGGGATTAGTACACAGCGTGGTACGAGATCTTCAGTTATTCCTTCTTTAATCAGGACAACAGTTTTCAGCTGTGCTACCATAACTGCTAAAGTGTTTTCTAATGATCAATTAGCCTTTTAAAATGATAAACTTGGATTAGATAACACAATGTGTGATTGGAACACAGGAGTGATGGTTGCTGATAATGGGCCTCTGTATGCCTATGTAGATATTCCATAAAAAATCTGCCATTTCCAGCTACAATAGTCATTTACAACATCAACAATGTCTACACTGTATTTCTGATCAATTTGATGTTATTTTAATGGACAAAAAAATGTGCTTTTCTTTCAAAAACAAGGACATTTCTAAGTGACCCCAAACTTTTGAACGGTAGTGTAAGTAATGGGGCTAAGAACTTGGAACATTTCTGTAAATGCAGTCTTGCTTGCAACTGTTTGTCTCTTTTCAGGCAAATTATCAGATTAATTCAAAGAATATGCACACTTTAGTAGTTTCTAGGTATAATTTCATGGCACTGAATGAGACCGAAGAAAAACATACATTTGAATGTATCCCCAATGCACTTTAACTCACACATTTTCTATGTTGTTCTTCAGTTTCATGTTCATAATTCAAATGAAGAAAAGAGAGCAGAACTAGAAATGCAATTTTTTTTTAATAATGTAAAAATAAGCAGTCAAGCTTAATCAATATGTTTAGTAGCATCAGAGGTCCATCATCAAAGCCTTAATTAATTTCCCCAACTGAGACATACATGTTACTGTCAGAACCACCCTTTTGCCTTTTCTGTCTGCCATTACATGAAGCCAAAATACTGCAGTCTCAGAACCACTATACTAGGCACTTCACAACTAAAGATAAAAGAGCAATGTTATTTGTCCAAATATATGCTTGCCGGAATGTTACAACCCAAAGAAATTACCACAGCTTTTACATCTGTAATACCTGTAGTTATGTACCTGCGTTGACAAAAATAAACTTTGTACATCACTGGGGTTGTGTTGAGGATTCTTCTTTCAGTTTAAGGATGAGGGTGACCAATGACCATAGGTCGGAATCCAAACTCAATATTGCTCTGTTTCATTAGTTTCACTTCATAAAGAAACAATAATATTTGTTTTTCGATCTCTGGCTTCAACAAGCCATAGAACCAGAATGGTGTAATGATGAACAAATATCAATAGAGGGCGGTCAAGCCCTCTAGTTGAGAAGCAGACCTTGATTCCATTTCTATTTCGGCCTTCTCTCCCCCTCAGTTCACGTTAAAATGTACACTCCATGTGAAGAACATGAGAATGTTATCTGACTGACAAATCATTTGAAGTGAGTTAAGGGGAAGCTGGTTAGTATGCTCCATTTTCTCCAAAGTGTGCGCTTGTTCATTCCTTCCCACGTGTGAAAGCATTGGACTGGTGTCCAACATGGGCCAGTAGAGGGAGTTTCCACTATCTTTCTTATAGGTCCCGCAGAGTCATTGTTTTTCCCAAGTAAAAGCAGCCTTTTAGTGACCAAAACATCACCTATAATATATTTACGCAATTAAAATGCTCATAAATGTGCCTTTTATCTCATCTCCAACTATCAGGAAGCCTGAAAGAACAGGTTGAGTGGGTGGGGCACTTATATTCATGAGCTTACCTTGACTGACAGCTCTTTGAAATCCTTGTGGTCATTGCCAGGTAACTAGGTAAACAATGGGCCACATCATTGATTACTTGACTTCCAAGGCTAAATAGTATAGCTGTGTTCGAATACCCATACTTGCATACTGTATACTACATACTTGAGTATATACTACATACCAAATACTATTAGTTCATTTTAGTATACTGTAAACTAACGGTATCGTTTAAGTTGAGCGTACTAGAGTTGTGCCTGTCTACTGGAAGTTGATGCTGTTGCTATGCAACCTCTTGCTAGCTTGTTAGCATAAAAAATGACTAGCCAGACATTTTACGATTTTGGGTGTGCTCGTAAATTCAATCACCCGAAGTGTGCTCTGGGCATTTGTAAATCCAGAGTGTTGTCAGATTGTCTTTTCGTAAATTCAGAGCGTTTCGGAGTGTTCAGAGCGCACACTGGACGCTCTGGCCAATGAGCAGGGTTGATCCGAGCATTCTGACATCACAATGGCAGTCAAGCACCGTGGCTAATGTTGGCTAGCTACTTCCAGACACAAATGACAAAACACCTCACTCTGACTTTTTTACTCGGCCTAGCAGAGCTGGTTAGGCTGTTTTCATGTTATCCAGAGCGTTGGTGACTAACTGTGCTGCTGGCAACAATTTAATTAAAACATTTTTTTTTTTGCAGATGTTTACTGACATCAGCCATATTCAACAGGTGTTCATCAGTTATTCTGCGCTCTGGCACACTCAGATGAGAGTGCTCTGAAATCTGAGTAGATAGCCAGAGTGAATTTACGAACGCACCCGGTGTAGATATCCAGAATGAACAATGTCCATTGAGAACGCACAACCACTACACCACTTAGCTAAGAATGACATGAATAATCAAGTCAAAAAACGTTGGGTAGTTAAATAGCATATAGTTAATTAAAATACTAAAGTCAATAAATGTTGGGTAGTTAGTTAGATGGCTAATATACTGCCTAGCAAGTTCGAAGTATTAGTTGCCAACTAACGTTTGGTAACTAGCTAACATACCTGTGCATACTGCTGTAATGCTCTGCAGTTCGTAACGATAGCGTAGCTAACAAATTGTCAGCTAATATAACATGTAACTTAACTTATTTGAAAAGTCTACTTTATTACATTGCTCTACATTTTCTTAACATTTGTCATAATTAGTTAAAGCAATGCATTTGTATCCACTCTCGTCGGACTTCGGCTGTATATTTTCCACCATTTTCTTCAAATCTGAAACCGTTCTGAAGCCACGCCCATTTTCTGAGCAATTGCATTATGGGTCCTAGAAGCATGGAAATAGTGTCCACTGCTTGTATATACTTCGTATTTTGCCGAATTCAGTACGATATCAGTGAACTTTTGGTATACTAACTATATCCATACTATGACCAATAAGCATACTACATACTCAATTTACGTCACACATAGTATGGTTAGTGCAGTTAGTATGAGTATTCCAACAGAGCTTATGTCTCAACCCATTTTCTCTCAAATGGCCTAGTGGGTTAACAGAGTTGTTCATGGACTGTTGGGTATCTGACAAACAGCAGCAATACACAATTGCCTTTAAATTGTTTTGTAACTAATTACAGAATACAGTTGATACACTTCTTCACAAGAAATTAGTAAAGCCTGAGTAAGCTTTGAAGCTACAACATACAAGAAATGTACTGGACAATGTCTTGGTGCCTCTGCATTAGAATTATAAATTACATTTATTTGACCATTTACAAGGCCAGAATATTCTAAATAGTCATCAAAATAATGGTGCCATCAATTGACATAAAAAAAATGATTAGAGCCAGAAGCCTAATATAGGACCCTGGCCCCCTACTGTGTGCAGGACCCTTTTGTACAATTTGTAAAACTCATCTCCCGTCTCAATGCTGGAAAAAAACAAGACATTTTTTTTTATTATCACTTAAAAATGAATTACTCGGTTGCGTTTCCGAAAAGCACCAACTACGGAGATTGATGGGGAGAGGAGGGTAGGGGGACCCATGTACACCGCTTAATTTAAGCAGGCTTCAGTCACGCACTGCATGATTGAAACGGGAAACAAATCCAGCCTTGTCAGGCCTCTCACACTGGATCAAGGGTGACCTCGTTGAAGAGGAGATCCAAGAGCCTGTCTACATTGCCTGTAATGTGTTTTAAAAGGGAAATGTTATAGGTAGTGAATTAGATTTTCTTTACTATACTTTACTGAGTTATGATGCTATCAATTCAATGATGTAGTAAGCCACTTATTCTGCAATGTGTTTTCTGGTGTTTTAGAAGTACTCATTTAGAAATATGCAATATTTAGTTGTGTACTTTTTAGTACAACTTTCAATGCTAGTATTTGGAATTATTGTGTGCCTGAAATGCTAAATTGATACAGATTTGGAATGAAAAACTATGACTTACAGTATGTTGGGTCTATATTCACAGGCGTCACAGCATATCCCCCTTCTTTGCCTTGGGAATACTGATATTGAATCGCAGCTTTCCTGCTGCGGTGGTTGCCTGGCTGCGGTCAGCATTCTCATTGAAATGCATGGCTGCCAGGGACAGCGAGAAGGCTTTGTTTCAAGTTTTAATGTCACATGCACATTTGTTTAGAAAAAACTATACTACTAAAAACTATAGTCATTATTTATTACATGTGATGAAAAAAAACATGTTTACTTTGTGATGTACAGTGGTTCTTCCTTCCTTCATCAGTCAGGAAGTTAAAGCTTGGTCACAAATGGGTCTTCCAAATGGACAATGACCCCAAGCATACTTCCAAAGTTGTGGCAAAATGGCTTAAGGACAACAAAGTCAAGGTATTGGAGTGGCCATCACAAAGCCCCAAAGCCCCTCAATCCCATAGAAAATGTGTGGGCAGAACTGAAAAAGCGTGTGCGAGCAAGGAGGCTTACAAAACTGACTCAGTTACACTAGCTCTGTCAGGAGGAATGGGCCAAATTTCAGCCAACTTATTGTGGGAAGCTTGTGGAAGTCTACCCAAAACATTTGACCCAAGTTAAACACTTTAAAAGCAATGCTACCAAATACTAATTGAGTGCATGTAAACTTCTGACCCACTGGGAATGTGATGAAAGAAATAAAAGCTGAAATAAATCATTCTCTCTACTATTATTATGACATTTCACATTCTTAAAATGAAGTGGTGATCCTAACTGGCCTAAGACAGGGAATTTTTACTCTGATTAAATGTCAGGAATTGTGAAAATGTATTTGGCTAAGGTGTATGTAAACTTCCAACTTCAACTGTACAATGATATTTTGGAGATTATTTAGTTATCAAAAAAACAACGGTGAGCGATTGTCATCGGAATAAAGTAAAAAATTATATTTCTAAATGCCACAATATAGCCCTGCTAATAGCCATAATGATGCTGTACAATGTGACCATGTGTGTTTGAAAGAGTATTTTCCATGAAGCAACAATTTATTTGCCTTCATTAGACAACTTTTCCAATATTTCTCTAATTCAGTGATATTTATTCCTATAGTAATTTGTTGTGGATCCATAACTAAATCAACATCTGCATTTGAAAGAGTATTTTTATCATTATTTTATTAACGAAAGCATAGAGATGCTGATGATGAAATACAGTACTGTACAGTATATGCTTTTACATTTGGATAATAAAGCATTTAAAGCATTTTGAAAATATAAGCCACCAGTATTTGTTTATTAGGCTACTGTGCAGTCTGACAAGTAAACATGGGATACAGTACATACTGTAGTAAACATGGGAATGCGGGCACGTGGGAGACCGGGGTTCAATTCCCCGATGAGGAGGATGGAGTAGGCTGTCCTTGTAAATAAGAATTTGTTCTTAACTGATTCCATATGTGTTATTTAATAGTTGTGAAATTTCTACAATGTAGAAAATAGTAAAAATAAAGAAAAATCCTGGAATGAGTAGGTGTATCCAAACTTTTGATTGGTACTTGCTTAATTAATTTGATTAATATTATGGTGTTTCTATTCCAAGAAAAAGAAAAACCCTCTGGGTTTCCATTAGGATGGAACGGAAAATATGGCGCTGTACAACGTGATGGTCGGCAGTACAGTACTGGGCTATTTCAAGTACCCCTGACTGCAGTGTGCAATTTGGGGCAGGGCTAAATGTGGGTGGAGTCAAACGTTTGACCCCGCCCACCGTTTTTTTTGTCCATCTGAGGTTTGACAGTCACACACTGAATACAAAGACACACGTTGAATACAAACGTATTTCATTTTTGAAGATCGTAAGAAATATTATATAAAGTGGTACCAGCACATGTAACACGTTTTTGCTTCATGCTATATTTGAGACAAACTACTGATATTGTTGCAGTGAACAACATACTTGTTATGTATGTCATGTACTGTTAAAATTGTGTTGATAAATGTTATAACTTTGTAATTATATTATTTAATTGAGTATGTATATACACTTACTACCAATCCTGATTTATAATGCTGTTTACGTTCCTCATGAGAATGGAGACAGTCTATACCATATAGACAAGCTGAATGTGCTTTGTACATTAAGTTATACCAGCTCCAGTAAAGAGATCAGAGACTTGGGTGACTTCTGCTTCATCTTTACTAAACAACATAACACAATTAACAATTGAAACAATTACCACAGCAGACAAAAACAAGGTTTGACCACTCCTCAAAAATGGCTTCACTCCTGCTCCTCAAGAGGAAAAGACAGTAATTTTCTTGTTGTCAACTGCCTCCACATAGAACATCTCATAATCTCTCTGTAACTGGAATGAGAATATGAATGGTTCCTTGAGGAGAATACACAACCATAGTTTTTTAAGGGTTGTAATGCGGTCTTCCCCGTCCAGCCCAATTACACTAGGGAGGGAAACGGTGCCTTTAAATGTTTGGCGTTTGCACCACCTTGCTGCCTCTAGGGTGTCCCTTAGAATAACATCTGCTTCCTTGAAGAAATAGGAAGAATACATATTAAGAGTAGTGCCTCATTGGGTGATCAAGTCAAATTACACCCCACTTTCACAATACCACCATGCAAACAAAAGCCACTATTACTAAAGGGGTTTTCAGTGATATAATAGTTGTGATGACTTGTTGAGTAGATATCTTGGTAGACTACACACGGTAGACTACATACCCAGTTCACAGCTCCCAGTTCACAATGCATTTTGTTTCCAGTATCGTCTAGAAAGAAAACAGATTGTGGTCATTAAGTAATATAAGGGAACCTCTAGGGATGTGTGTACAAGAATGCACCTTACTTTAGCTAATAGCCAATACAGCACCTGATCCTGCAGAGCTGGATGCTGATGTGACATGTTGTGACTTCTTGCGGGGGACGTCTTCTGCATCATCCTGAAATATATTGGGGGGTTTAAGTCTTTAAACATTGGTTTAAGACTATACCACTCATCAGATGAGAGGGGAGGGGGTTAAGTCTTTAAACTTTGGTTTAAGACTATACCACTCATCATATGACAACTCCTGCCTGTAGTGTGTTTTGTTTTCGCCACCTTTTTCAAACTTTCAACCTCTCTTCTTTAGACCTTACTGAGTGAATGACATACATTACAAACATTCAAAATGAAAATATATTCAGGTCAGTCTGGCTACAGTAAGGATGCTAATTTTAAGGATGCTAATGAAAAGAGATTTCAGTACCTATGGCTTCCACTAGATGTCAACAGTCTATATATAAAGCCTCAGAGAGATTGGAGTAAGCAGGAAGAATAGGTACAGTAAATGGCCAAGGTAGCTCAGATGTCAACAAGTTTTCTTGTGCGCGAGTCTGGCTGCGCGCCCCACTTTATTTTACTTATATAACGTTTAGGTGACCATCCGATTGAAATATTATCGCTCATATTCCTAAAAGGATAGCTAAGGATGCATTTTAACTGGTATTTGATTTGTTTAGGAAAAGTTTATAGGTATATTTGAACGCGTTCTCTTCACGGTTCTATGGGCGATTCGGCGTTGGATTTTCTGAACATTACGCACCAACCAAACTGAGATTTATGGATATAATAAATGACTTTTTCTAACAAAAGAACCATGGATTGTCTTCGTTGGACACTTGGGAAGCTCTCAGCAGAAGTTCTTCAAAAGGTAAGGGATTTGTTTTCGTGGTGAAATGTGTTTTGTGTGAACCGCGATGGTTTATGAATTTATGCTAATGGAAAAAATATTGGAGGTGCTACCCTCAAACAATCAAATGTTGTGCTTTCGCCGTAAAGCCTTTTTGAAATCTGACAACGCTGTGATATTGGCAAGAAGCAGAGCATTTGATGGCTATGCAATACTTGTATATTGATGAATGTTTAATAATTCAACTTTTGGATTTTGAATTTGGCGCCTTGCATTTCACCGGGTAGTGTCGGGAGTGGGGCCCCACCACTCCCTAAGTAGTTAACTCTTTTGACTAATATAATATACTGAAGAGCCATCTTCCCATCAAAACAACACCCCACAGTTGTTTTAGAATCCTTGCTTTGGTAGGCCCTGTGGTGTGAACAAGGTACAATTTTCAATAAAGGAATGACAATCAAATGGTACAGTTCAGTGGAATAATTTAAAGGAATATCTAACCTGAACATCATCCACACCAAAAGTCCTCCAAGGTCCAGGGGACAAGATCCGAGCAATGTTTCTGTGAACACAGTGTATGTGAAAGTTAAGGAAAAGTACAATTCAACAGCTTTTTATACTCCAGCATGCATAACAGTTTTGAACACAGTTGGAACTGAATTAGCCCAAGTATTTTTTCACAACATGAATGGGTGTTGCTGGACCAGAAAATGTATTTTTGACTGCGAACACACCATTTCTCACATCAATGCACTCGCATGTCAAAAATCTTTTCTTGGACACTGTTTCAAAGCAATGTGAATGCTTTCTCCGTAAATGTGTTTTGACGTTTTTCTTATTTAACTTCAGTTTGCAGTGTGGACAAGTTACAATTACTTTTCTTGACTGCCATGTATGATGGGACCAGGGGATTTCATTATTGTATATACTATGTGTAGGCTGTGTAGACTCGCTATGTGTAACTTAGGGAATGGCCGTCAGCATCAATGATACACATTTAGAGCCAGCCAAACACTACAAGGCATACATTGAAGAAACACAGAAAATCAACAATCAAATCGATTACATAACTGTACATGTAAACTTATGCTTACTGCTCAAGTAGGCAAATTTGTCCAAATAAGATTCCCTCATTGTAAGCAATTAGCTAGCTCATGTGCAAAAGGGCGCAATTGCTAATTATCTAGCTCAAGTGCAAATGGGGTGCTAATTAATGCTATGCTAACATCGGTGTGGTAGTGGTTATATAAAAATATACCACTGCACTGGTGTAACATGAATATTACAAAGTACATTATGCATAATGACAGTCTCACTTACTTCCATGGTTTATATTTTTATCCATGTAGGTTAGGTTCGATTAAGATTCGCTTTCGTTGATGTTGATACCTTCGACATGAACCTCAACTTGGGTGACCTTGAAGGAGACGGGAAGGGTTCGGGTTAAACGCGTTTGACTCCCGCGCACATTGAGCCCGGCCCCGAACTGCACACTGCGGTCAGGGGCTTCTCGGCTATTTAGCTAAAGAATCCCCATGTCGTGCGGGTAGGGGACGAGGAAACCGGGGTTCAACTCCCCGACGGGGGAGGAAGGAGTAGGCAGTCTTTGTAAATAAGATTTGTTCTTAATTTACTTGCCTAGTTAAATAAAGGTTACACTAAGAGCATAAAATTTCTGCACCCTAATTTTTTTATTATAGTCTAACCAATACCCAAACAGAGATTAAGTGAAAATAAAAATCTAATTTATTTATCAAGACCATTCCCCATCTAACATTTCTGGAGAGACCTGAAAATAGCTGTGCAGCTACACTCCACATTCATCCTCACAGAGCTTGAGAGGACCTTCAGAGAAGAATGGGAGAAACTCCTCAAATACAGGTGTGCCAAGCTTCTAGTGTCATACCCAAGAAGACTCAAGGCTGTAATCGCTGCCAAAGGTGCTTCAACAAAGTACTGAGTAAAGAGTCTAGATACTTATGTAAATGTTATATTTTTTTATATTTGTTAATATCTATACACTTCCAAAAATGTTTTAAAAAACAGTTTTTGCTTTGTCAATATCGGGTGTGGTGTGTAGATTGATGAGGGAAAAAACGGTGTAATCCATTTTAGAATAAGGCTGTAACGTAACAAAATGTGGAAAAAGTCAAGGGTTCTGAATGCTTTCCGAATGCATTGTACCTGCACATTATTCCAAGGTAGGAAAAAGGCACATTCTTGGGATGAGGCTGTGAAAGCCTTCCGGGGCAGAGGACTGGTGGAGAGGGCTCAGCTTGGCAACATCCTTGAGCAACTGCTTGTTCAGCAGCAGCTTTTCAAGTTTGTACACTGGTGAGGGCGCTTGACTTGAAGTGAGTAGTATTACATATCTGAAAAAGTCACACAGAGTTGGTTAAATTATTGTGCCAACTCTAGTATATACCAGGCTTTAGCCATTTGTTTGTGCTTCTGGAGGGAGTATGGAGACACTTTGGGAAGAGAGGAGATCTGCAGGTGATTGAAAGTGATGTCCACCTGGCCACCCTCTTCACCACTTGGTCCAGTACTCGCCGACCAGTAGAGGTGGTTGGTGATGCTCTGCGTCAATTTTGTTCACCTTCAGACATTTCTTGTCCTTGGCTACTACTTCCACTTTCCACAATGGTTATTGCCATTGTAACAGTCTAGCTAAATCTAGCTTTTATATGACTTTTTACATTTTGCTACATGCCAGGAATCATAGTAGTGGATGATCCCAGCATACAGCTCTCTAAGGAATTTCTGGATATGGGGATGCCGATCCGTGATCATCAATGTGACCCTCACATTGGACCTTCGCAGGAATTCAAGGCTCCTTTTCAGTCCCTCCTTCTCCAGGTGGCTACTGCCGCCAACATCATTGCTAAATTATTTGATCAATTAAAGTAAATTTGTGAAAAGAAAATAAACACCTGCTGGACATACACAATCTTGACAGTTTCAATGTCCATCACGGAGTATGACCCCAAATTTTCAAAATAGACGATATACTATGATGACAAAAACACGCACCAACTTGTTGAGAGGAACATTGTTAGCTACTGTGGAGCACCATAAGATGATGTTGTTTCACCTACCCAAGTTACCAGGGGACTCTGTCCTCATGTCTCCTCCAATGGCAACTCCTCCCTCCCTCTGTGTCATGGATTGAATCAGCTCGGCCTGGTCAGTATTGTAGAAACTAAATATATGGTAGACTCCACCTAGGAGCTGGTGTGAGTGAGGTATATGGAGCGGCAAATCGTCCTCACATGCAGAGCTGTCAGCATCTGTAAAGACGTCATGGTTGAGTACATATTTTTGAATTGGAATGGCAATTGAACAGCAGAATATATCCCAGTATGTGTATTTTAACTTGCCTTCTTTGACTGGTTAAAGATGACCCAGTGAGGTATATGACAGCAGAGAGGTGGAGGTTTCCACCTGGGATGCTGTCAATGAGGGGCTGGCTCTTCCACTGTCTGGTAAATGAGCAGTCGCTGTAGGAACATTTCTGCTCCACAGACAAGCATGTCCCCCTCACAAACCTTGTGACACGGCACACCCTTGTGCAGATGGGGCAGTCTTGGATGAGTTCCAACAGGCAATCCTCATACATAATGGAAATAATGTTCTGTGGTTGAATCTACATTCTTACAGTATGAGTAGAAAACAAGCCCATAGTAAAGGTCATAACAGAAATAATTTGAGTAACTATCTGTCAAATACTTGCTTCCTCCCAAACATGATGGACGAGAATCAACGGTCTCCTCCTCCAATGAGCAATGCCATGGAGACAAGGAATTGAGGACACATGGATGGGAGTAATTATTCGATATCTAGTGAAGTATGGTGTAGAGACATTCAAAGCAGTGTCACAACCAGTCCCAATTCACTTCTTAACCCACCCCTCTAGCCCTAACCCTTTACTGTTTGCTGATTTGTAAGGTGTAAACAATTTGATGGAAGCTCCATTACTACTTATACCTATCCACACTATTTAGATCTGTAAACATTGACGTGTTAGGGGGAGAGGGAGGGAGGGATTGAATTGGAACCGGCAGTTGGTAGAGTATGATATAGAAGACAGAGCCATGAAGATCTACACTTACTGTTTGATTGGAGATTCATCCAAGCTTGAGACACTTGGATGGTATGAGGGAACATCATCAGGGCATCTGTTTGCAGTGTCACTGTCATCAAAAGAGGACTCCTCCGTGACTGTTTTAGAGGTGGAGGTTGGGATGTCCTGACCCAAGCATGGTGGTGCCAACACCAACAGTTTTGGTGGATGTAGTTGCCTGGGAAGCTGTGCCGAGAGTAGATGTAGAATTTTCTAAAATCTCTATCATTCCAGCTTGATGATAGTGGAAAGACAGTATAATAATCATGATTTGTCCCAATGACAAGCTATACATCAACAACCCAATCAACTATAAGACAACAGCAAACACAATGGAATGGAAATTATTGTCAGGGGTAAATTACATAATCTACACACCGCGACTCCTTTTGTGGAAAACTGTCCTTTATGCCAGCTGTTTGCTGGCAGTTCTTAAACTCCTATGGGTAGGTTGCAACCTGGTCTCAGAGAATTTCGCATTATTCTGTACGTAAATCTGAGACCGGATCTGTCTTGCAAGCTAAATCATGCATCTTATTTGTGAAACAATCTTCAAAATGTTCTTAACTTTGATGTTTTGGTACTTCTAGGGCAATCCGAAAGCTGATTGAGGACCCTATTACTGATGAATGTGTTTGTTTTTCAATACCATGTTTTTCTTTCTTTCTGCTTGCAATTTGTATTTATATTTTGATGTGCTTATTTTCTGTAATTTATGTAATTCAGGGCTTCATGTAAAAGAGACCTTGATCTCAGTAAGTCTCCCTGATAAATAAAGGTTAAATGAAATAAATAATTTATTGGTGTTGGTAATACTAGAAGCTTACATGGGGTGTCAATCTCCCTTGTTGGTGGGCTGGCACTCAGGGGGCTTCGTGGTGGAAGAACAAAACACATATAGTGACTGTCCGGGGGGCAGCTAGCTAGCTAATAATAACCATGTAACCATAAAACAAATGTCCCACACTCAAATACCGTTCACAAATTAAAGCAGCCACAGTTGCTTTAGCTAGCGTTACACACAGATGAAAATGGGTTTAATACCAGTATCGTTCTGCTTGAGCTATCTTCCGTATGATGGGCACATGTGATGACGGTTTTAAGGCGTTACATATTTAAATTAGTTAAGATTATAAAACGCTACCATTTGTGTATAAAATGTTTGCCTTTACGTGACGTTGCATAAAGCCGGAAGTAACGCTTGACATGGGTTGCTCATGGGGCAGGGGACCAGTAACTTTATGATCAACTTTGTCAATGTACCCGCTACAGTATTTTGTTATACTTGGGTCAACCTATTATGAACTGGTTTCACCCAAATATCATCCAATTTGATGAAAAACATGATTTTCACTGTTCGGAAACTTTAACATTAAAGATCCTGAACATTGAAAATCATGACCCAGTCAAGTTCATTCAAATCCATGAAGGGGAGTGAACAAGTGCACAGAAAATTATAAATTATTTGGACACAGTGGTTGCGAAAGTGTCGAGTGAGGGATAAGGCCGTGCACGACATTGGCCATTTTACTCTTCATTTAAAGTGCTAGAATCCACCTCGAAATGGAGACATTGACACATCAGGATCTCACTGGGGATTCCCCGATGTGATTAAGCCCAAAATAAAAAGAATTAAGGCCTAGCTTGTATACTAATAGCGGTTTTCTTTTTATTTGGTTCCTTACCTTGCCCCCTTTCGTTCATGACCGCTGTTAGGTGAAAGGTCTGGATAGACATTCAACTTATTGCTATCGCCTATAAATTCCTAAGGAGAGGAGACGAGGAGAGGAAGTGATTGATAGGCATAATGGCAGGAAAAGGGTTTTTGTCATACTCACGAAAGTGATGCTGGGCCAGGCAATTTGTTAAGTGTTCTGAACCCATTGGAAGGGCAATACGAAGAGAAATTGATTGCATCATTAATACATACCCCTGTAGGGCTATTTACTCATGATGGTACCTAGGGAGTTGCAGACACTTAGTGTAACCTTGGAAAGCCAACCCAGTCATTTCCCTGTGAGTAAATTACTTAAAGGGGCAATCTGTAGTTCAAACAATAACACATTTTGGTAAACAGCTGAGGGATGGAGCTGGAGAAGTGCAATCACTCAAATGGATAGACAGAGCTATGGACACAAGGGCTGACCATCCATGATACTGTATCTACAGTGCATGCGGAAAGTATTCAGACCCCTTTACTTTTTATAAATGTTGTTTTGTTACAGCCTTCTTCTAAAATTGATTAAAATAGTTTTTTCCCTCATCAAACTATACACACTATTACAGCCTCGAGTCTTCTTGGGTATGATGCTACATGCTTGGCACACCTGTATTTGGGTAGTTTCTCCCATTCTTCTCTGCAGATCCTCTCAAGTTCTGTCAGGTTGGATTGGGAGCGTTGCTACACAACTGTTACCAGGTCTCTCCAGTAATGTTCGATCGGGTTCAAGTCCGGGCTCCGGCTGGGCGACTCAAGGACATTCAGAGACTTGTCCCGAAGCCACTCCTGCATTGTCTTGGCTGTGTGCTTAGGGTTGTTGTCCTGTTCATCTTTCCCTCGATCCTGACTAGTCTCCCAGTCCCTGCGCTGAAAAACATCCCCACACCACGATCCTGCCACCCCCATGCTTCACAGTATGGATGGTGCCAGGTTTCCTCCAGACGTTACGCTTGGCATTCAGGCCAAAGAGTTAGTTCAATCTTGGTTTCATCAGACCAGAGAATCTTGTTTATCATGGTCTGAGAATCTTTATGTGCCTTTTGGCAAACTCCAAGCGGACTGTCATGTGCCTCTTTAGTGAGGAGTGGCTTCCATCTGGCCACTCTACCTTAAAGACCTGATTGGTGGAGTGCTGCAGAGATGGTTGCCCTTCTGGACGATTCTCCAATCTCCACAGAGGAACTCTGGAGCTCTGTCAGAGTGACCATCGGGTTCTTGGTCACCTCCCTGACTAAGGCCCTTCTCCCCCAATTGCTCAGTTTGGCCGGGCGGCCAGCTCTAGGAAGAGTCTTGGTGTTTCCTAACTTCTTCCATTTAAGAATGATGGAGGCCATTGTGTTCTTGGAGACCTTCAGTGCTGCCAAATTGTTTTGGTACCCTTCCCCAAATCTGTCCCTCGACACAATACTGTCTAGGAACTCTACAGACAATTCCTTCGACCTCATAGCTTGGTTTTTACACTAACATGCACTGTCAACTGTAGGACCTTTATATAGACAGGTGTGTGCCTTCCCAAATCATGTCCAATCAATTTAATTTGGACATGTTGTAGAAACATCTCAAAGATGATCAATGGAAACAGGATGCACCTGAGCTCAATTTCGAGTCTCATAGCAAAGGTTCTGAATACTTATGTAAATAAGGTATTTCTATTTTCTTATTTTAATACATTTGTCAAAATGTTCGCTTTGTCATTATGGGATATTGAGTGTAGATTGATGTGGAATATTTGTGATTTAATCCATTTTAGAATAAGGCTGTAATGTAACAAAATGTGGAAAAAGTCAAGGGGTCTGAATACTTTCCGAATGCACTGTACATTGTAGTTTTAACCATGTTTTGAGGCGGTACAGTGTTTATTTATAATTGCATTGTTTACAAACAATTGAGTAAGACAAGCTGATATTTGGGGTTCTGATGTGGTACGACTGTTAAACTAAGCTCATAATGCTTTTATACGTTATATACTTCAAGAATCAATGAGTATATATTATTAATTTAAACATGGATGTAGCAATCACAGATTGCTCTTTTAAGCAATCTGCTGCAATGAAAAGCTGTTGTTTGAATTGTGTGCTATTAAATGTAGAGAAAATATTTATTTTGCCATGGAAAATGCAATGTGGAAATGAAGGTTTAGTGAAATCCTATGAGAGTCCTTGCTGATGTAGATAGAGGGATATCTGTGAACTATGCTCATGTGCTGACGAGTAACCTTGCCTGAGACGTAGGTCGTATTCATCAGCACACACCATAGCATAACCTTTTGCTGAGGAAAACGAAAACAAGCGTTTCTTATTGGATAAGTACAGTTAGTCCCTCCCCGTTTCAGTCACAAGTCACAAGACTGTGTCAGTGAGCATTCGATCAGGGCCCTAATGTCTTTAGATCTCAGTGAGACAAGGTTACTCATCGTAAGTGTGGTTCAGATAACCGCCTCATTTATCCAACCAGCCATATTACGTAGCCAACTATTGGTTGTTTGCGAAATAGATACACATCACATATATTTAAAGGAAATAGTTTTATGTTTAAATTAACTCATTAAGTGGAGGTAGGTAATTGATCTGAGAGCATGATAAATGACAACGACCAACAATCAATGAAGCCATTAGCAATCACACGTTATTGGAAACCTGTCAAAAGAGAAACCATCCACAAAAGTAAAATGATAAGGGCAATTTGCATAGACAATTAGTCTTGCTCCAATTCGTGACTTAAAAACCTTAAGAGTTTAACTGGCATGGTCAGCCGGGAATGTAAAAGGTTGTCAACTTTATTTAAAAGTGGTCCGTAAAAGCTTTTTTCTTAGAAAGTTTGAGCTTTAGGCAGTTAATAAAATAGTTGTAAAAAATTTATGTTTTTCTGATTTATTTTACAAACAAACAAGACACAATTATAATCACACAACTATTTAGTTAATCAACCTTGTATGATATAGCTAAACTCTTTATCTAGGTCTTTTGAAAGTGGTACCTATTGCACTATCCAAATAAAGTGATAGATTGTTGATTCAATAAGGGCAGCTTATCATACAACACCAGCAAATTAGATAGCACTTCTGTCTCTCTGTGAGGCTTTTGGTTGGCGCGGCAGTTTGATTGTGTGTGCAATTATGCAGAAGTCTTGTTTATTTTCAGCGTGCTTAGGTTGTGAAGTGTTTAACTCGATCATCGGTGTTACCGCTCTAGGTCATGGTTGTTATCTTATGGGACCGCAGCAGGTATGGATTAGTAGCAACATTGTTGCGAAGCTTTGACATACAAACCAACAAACCATCAGACAGACAGACAGTGCAACTGTAAGTCTGAAGTTAACAGCTAAGACCTCTCTCTCTCTCTCTCTCTCTCTCTCTCTCTCGTCCCAGTGCTTTACACTGCAGCAGACTTTCTTTTTTTTCAATGCGCTTCCCTTTGATGTTCAGTGTCGCTGGACTCTTTCATTGTGGAAGGACTCGATTGTGTAATGGACTTGGAGAGCACTGGCCCTTATCCCCAGGCTTCTGGCTCACCTATAACTTCTCCACCATTACCCTCCCCTCAACCTCTTCCTGTTACTCTGCCCAGGCAGACTGGGAGAGGAGTCTCTGTGCTTACTGGACAAAGGGAACAACAATGGACACACACCAATCATAGTTTGACAATGAAGGAGAATGCAGGAGAGTGTGGAGGCTCATCAGAAAGATATGCAGTGGAAATTGGCTCACCTCCCCTGTCAAATGGAGGAAAACCAACAACAAACTGTTCAGAGACAGAATATTTGCAGATTCTCTGAAGCAGGATGTTCAAGGGAAAATGCAAAGTTTCAATACACTCATAGAAACGAACCATCATCTAGTCATCTTGAGGAGGAACAAAAACAGAGAGCAGAGGAGTCAGCCTCTGTTCTGAAGGGAGTGTGTTCTTATCTGAAAGAGGTTATGGAGGTCATGAAGAACTCTCTCACAGGGGAACTACGATTTTTGATTGAACAGACTCAAAAGGAGACCGCTAATGAGATGGCTAAAGCACAGAAGGCTACAGACCTTCAACTGGAGGAGCTGCACCAGAAGGTAATGCAATGCTTTTCCCTTCTGGACAAATCCTCTGCATCTCCCTCAGGGGTTACCTCTGCCTCTGGCTCTGCCATTAACCTCACAAGCTCCAGCAGCAGAGGTGACTGTTTTGGAGAGCCTGGCGTGCCCAAAGTAAAATGCCTCCCATTTAGGCCCAGAAAATGGGATATGCATATATTTAGTACCATTGGATAGGAAACACTCTGAATTTTCCAAAGCTGTTAACCATTTGTCTGTGGGTCAATCAGAACGCACATAGCAGGCAAAACCCTGAGGAATCTCTGTCCTGGAAAAAGTCATTTTGACACATTGCTCATTTTGGAACCCCTCCCTATCGAAAATGACCATATATAGGCATATGAACGCAGTGCACGTCGCTTCCTTATGATGTCATCAACCACGAGACGGTGTTTTACTCCATCTTGGAGGAATTTCGACCATTGATAAACAGCATGGCAATGGGACACCACGTTCTGAAAACTCTTCAGATTGGCGCTACAAGACGAAGGCGCGCAGTGCCTTATTTATTGTCTTTAGCGTTCAGTTTATATTCCGGCTGATTTATAATAGTAAATATACGTAAAAGTGTTCTTAAGGATACATTTAAAACTATGTTTGATTGTTTTTGGACAAGTTTATAGGTATAATTTGAACGAGTTGGCGCCGCGTTTCAATAGAGGAGTGGAGGCTGTCGTTTCTGATTATAAATGCGCGAACCAAATGGAGGATTTATGGATAAAAGACGTTACTTTTTCTAACAAAAGAACCATGGATTGTCTTCGTTGGACACTTAGGATGACCTCAGCAGAAGTTCTTCAACAGGTAATTGATTTGTTTTCGCTGTGAAATGTGTTATGTGTGTGCCATGATGGCTAATCGATACATGGCTATTGGAAAATATGTGAGGTGCTAGCCTCAAACAAATGAATGTGCTGCTTTCGCCGTAAAACCTTTTTGAAATCTGACAACGCTGTGATATTGCCAAGAAACAGAGCTTTTGATGAGTATGGAACACTTGTATATTGCTGGATGTTTAATAATTCAACTATCGGATTTTGAATTTGGCGCTTTAGATTTTAGCTGGTAGTGTCGGGATGAGCCCGCTAGCGACCCACTGGTAATTGAGAATGCTTAAGAGGTTTTAAGGGAATGGGAACAGGTACAGTAGAACTACAAAGACCCCTCTGAAGATATTGTTATACTGAACTGACATTTCCCCAAGACCCATTGCCACTGTCATGCCTCCTCTGGAGAGCTTTCTCTCTATCAAACTACTTTTTTCCACTTTTGGCAGCCCAGAAGATGATGTTGATCCACTGATTTCCTTTCTATCCGGCCTCTTACTGACTTGGAGGTTATTGAC
The DNA here is from genome assembly GCA_030435695.1 of Brachymystax lenok tsinlingensis. Taxonomy (NCBI): domain Eukaryota; kingdom Metazoa; phylum Chordata; class Actinopteri; order Salmoniformes; family Salmonidae; genus Brachymystax; species Brachymystax lenok. Next base: position 32,643,835 of record CM059802.1, on the reverse strand, counting down.
ACCCTCCGCAGTGTTCTCCATGGTACAGCAAGAGACTGGTGGGAGATAGCCTGCGGACATGTGTCAACCTGGGAGGAGTTTAAAAAATATTCCTCTCAGCCTTCATCTCAGAGGACGATGGATAAACTGGCAGTGCAGGTTCGTAACAGAGTCCAGGGTGAAGCAGAGCCGATACGGGACTTTGCCTTCTCCTATCGAGTTCTATGTAGGAGATGGAAGGCTGACATTACTGAGCAGGAGATGGTGGTTAGAGCGTTGGGCCAGTAACCGAAAGGTTGCTGGATCGAATCCCCGAGCTGACAAGGTAAAAGGCTGTTGTTCTGCCCCTGAACAACGCAGTTTAACCCACTGTTCCTCGGTAGGCCGTCATTGTAAATAAGAATGTGTTCTTAACTGGCTTGCCTAGTTAAATAAAGGTTCAATAAAAAAATATATAATTTAAAAACCACCTCCAAACTCAAAACCCTGTTCCCTCAACCCAGTATCCCAATAACTCTCCTGGGGCTAAACCGTCTCAGAAGTTTGTGCCCAAGATCCAAGTCAAAAGTCCAGTGATGTGCTGGAGGTGTAAAGTCCAATATCCTCCAGGTTCTTGCCCCCTCTATGGCCAGCGTCAGGATTCAGGAAAAGGACAGAAGACCGACAGTCTAGACAGGCGTGGTGGCTTGCATACAATTGGGCTTGCATACAATCAGCCTTAATGTTCACCATGAAACCTTCAGACAGCACAACTAGCCTTCCTATTCTGGCACTTCCTATTCTGCAACAACTATAGGTTCCTCTGACTGTTAGGAACTGTAGAGGGAAGGCCATAATCGACACAGAAGCAACTTACACCTTGATGCAAGAGCCCCTGTGGCGAAACATGGCATTACCTCATGAGGAGCTTCGAAGCTGGACCATTGTACTTGGCCAATGGAGAACCTACCACATCCTTGGGCTGGATTGATATGACAATAAAGCTGCATGATGAGACTATTAACCTTCCTGTGACTATTCTTGCAGATCCGAGCCTTGCATTTGCTGTAGTCCTTGGCCTGGACTTCCTGTCCTTCAGTGGACTGACCATCTCGATGTCCGATACATCCTATCGGCTGCGCTCTGACCATTCCCGGCCTGATTTCAGGCTGGAGCCTGCTACCTTATTCAGAGTCCTGGCTAGGTCAAGTCGAAGACAAAGACCAAGAAAATACAAAGAAGAGACAAAGACAAAAACACGTTCCAACAGTGAAGCCAGAGAACCCAGCTATCACCCTGATTACAGTCGTACCCCCTTTCTATTCCAGAGCAAAATAAAACCTGATGCTGATTTCTACATCAAACAAGCAGTAGAACGGGCATGTCTGTCGGATGACGAGAGGTGGCAGCTCTCCAAGATGTTGGAGATGAATAGTAATGTCTGTACTCTTACACCCGGCCGTACAACCGTTTTCAAACACAAAATCTATACCCGGCATGAAGTCCCCATTAAGCAGCGTCCCTACAGGCTGTCCCCTTCCAAACTGGCAATTTGTAATGAACAGCTCAAAAGCATGTTGGAGAATGGAGTTTCTTTTTCCTGATGGACTTCTCCGGTTGTCCTGATTCCAAAGAAAGATGGTGGATATCAATTCTGTGTAGACTACACAAAGCCGAATGCCATAACAGAAAGCGATGCCTACCCTCTACCAAACATCAATTACATACTGGAATCTCTGGCAGGAGCATCCATCTTCAGTAATCTGGATCTGAACAGCGGATATTGGCAGATGGCAATGGATCCCGCCAGTAAGGACAAGACTGTCTTTGTCACCCCTGCTGGTTTGTACTCCTTCAAAGTCATGCCTTTTTATTTTAAGAATGCTCCAGCAACCTTCCAAAGGTTGATGGAGACTGTCCTGGGAGATCTGAGGGGAAGAAATTGTCTTGTGTATCTGGATGACATCATCATCTACAAGACATGCAGTCCGTCTTTGACAGACCACGAACTTGAAAAAAGTGACATTTCTGTTTGCCAGAACTAAAGTTCTTGGTCATGTGGTTAATGCTGAAGGTATCCATGCAGATCCAGCCAAAGTTGCAGCAGTGCAGGAATTCCCAATTCCCACATCCCTCAAGGCTTTTTCAGCGCTTTCTGGGTATGGCTGGATGGTACCACAGGTTTGTGCCTGACTTTTCAAAGGTCGCCGAACCCCTCAACCACCTTAAGAAGAAGGGGTGAAATTCCAATGGACCCGTGCATGCCACCGATGATCGAATTAAACACTTTACAACCTCAGCACACTGAAAATAAACAAGACTTCTGCAGCATTGCACACTATAAAACTGCCGCGCCAACCAAGAGCCATTCACATAGAGCAGGAAGAGCTGTATTTATTTCCTCCTTTCTGACTGCTGATGCGCTCTTAAAGTGGCAACGCAGGATTTTGCCACACTCCTCCCCCCATGAAAAAACAAAGCCTGTAGAAACAGAGAGGATGCAGGCTTTGGCAGGTTCATGTTCCTGCAACACAAAACCAGGGAAGTCCTCATCATTAGAGTCTTCCAAGAAGAGGTCCTGCAGGTGTTGCTTTTGCCTGCGATCCAGCTCTTCTGCTGGAGGGTAGCAGGGCTTTAGGTCAACAACATGCACCGTCCTGACATCTTCCCCAGTGTCCTCCAAACAGACCAAGTAGTTCACCGGCCCCAACTGCTGCACCACACAATATGGACCTTTCCATCTCGAAGTTAGCTTGGCAGTGAACTGCTTGTACGCCTTTGATAGATGATGAGAATGGACCCAGACACGAGACTGGGGTGGGAAACACATGTCTCGTCTATGATTGTAATAGTTTCTGAGCTGCTGTTTTTTGGCTTTGATTCTGCTGGCCTCCACTCTGGCTAGCAAGGTGTGGTGGTGTTGGACTGCTAGCCAGATGGGCAGTCAAGTGAAACATTGGAACTTTGCAAAACTCTGTCCATCAGACCTTTTAGTGGTCTTCCCAGATGAAAAATGCATTCTTTGGGTGTAGATTATAGGGAGGGATACAGCAATTTCAATAATGCATGAGCCTATTACTTATTAAAGAGTGACTGTCCCTTAACAGCAACTAATCCCATTGAAAAAGGCCACGTGGCATCGATATCAATGAGTCAAACATTTATTGTAGTGTCAAGATTGACTACAAAGTGTAAATACGATAATTTAGATAATAAGGTCAGTCTTGTTTGGAACCTGAGTGTGTCACAACAAATAAATTAAGGTTTGGTTTGGATTACAATTGTCAACAATGAATGCCCCCTTTTGCCAAGCTCCACATGCAAATTGCCCCTCCGCCCACTTTGTTTCGCTTCATTGAATGGGACTCTGTTGTTTCATCACCCCCAACGCGTGATCAACGTGACCAAAGGATCACGGCCATTGAGACTGAAAAGCCCTACACGGATTGACCATGCCTCCGTCCTGACAATGCATGCTTCCAGCAGGATGCACAGCCAACTATGATTTGCATGCCCTGCCGAAGGACACTAGTACCCTAGCATTCAGAATAGGTGGTCGAAGTTCGCTGTTCCCCAATGGTGATGAATATACCGGTAGCTAGACCATAGACTGATGGTTATGTATCTAACTAGCTACCTAAATAACTAGCAAGCTACTGTAACTGGCTAACTTTAGCCTACCTCAATACAACTCAGATTTGGCTTGGAAACACAATAACATTTCAAAAGAAGGCAAATAATTAGTAGGAAAAGATTAGTCATGATTGTGATGTTGCCAGATTGACTTTAGATACAGTATACAGTAACTTTAGCCAGCTAACTAAGATTGACCACCGTATTGTAGTTCGCTAACATTGTACTTTGCTTGTAACAGTAATGGCAACATTGCCCTCTCTCTGAAGTAAATTTGACGACATCATGATATGACAAAGTGGCTTCCTACTCATTTTTTTGCCTAGCGGTTGGTGTTGGGACAGTAACTGAAGGATTACTTTTTTGAATCCACGAGCCAGCAAGGTGGAAAAGTCTGCCGTTCTACCCTTGAGCAAGGCAGTTAACCCCCACAACAACTGCTCTCTGGGCACTGATGACGTGGATGTCGATTAAGGCAGCCCCCCGCACCCCTCTGATTGACACTTCGGTCTAATGCATTCAGTTGTGCGACTGACTAGGTATCCACTTTAGCCTTTCCCCAATGTCATCCATGCCATTATAAATTAGTGTAATATAGATAAAACAGTCACATTAGCCTCGGAGGTGTAACCCATGTCTAGGGCACAAATAAATATTGGATGCAGCTAACATATCTGACTACAACAGTGGGCCATAGCAAAACCACAATTAGTTGTACAGTATATTGTAATGGCATCACCAGCCTAAATCTAATCCAATTTGGAGCCAGTCAGTCTACATCTGTAAAGCATAGAATTAGCTTCCAAACGAGATTACGTTATTTCTCAAGCAATGTTTAGAATTGAGGGATGACAACCGTTGACCCAGTTTTTCTATTAGAGAAAGTGCACAGTTGGGTGCCAGACTGATCCCTTGGTCATGAACGGATGTTGGGACCTACCAGAAAGAGCAAAGGTGGGTATCATAACCATACCAGCAATGGTTTAGCGATCTTCAAAAATAATTTTATTCACTGTTTGCTTGCTATTTTCACAGCTTGTCAGGCAAGACCTCAGAATAAGTGTGTCATGTGACACAAGTGGCCAAAACAAGAACAGGTTTGTGCTCTGGTATTGTTCCTGATGGACCATCCACAAGCTCCACCAGTCTGGACCTTCACTTCCTTATTACAGGCCACACCAAGTTTGCCCCCGACTGGCGCTTCGGCCTCAGAATGACCAGAGTGAACACTTTGTCAGAGATTGCTGGTGTGTTGAAGGACAGCACTGTGACGGGGTCAACATCCCACAGCTGGTTGGACTGGAAGACGGTACGGTGCTGGTGGAAAGCTATGCCTGGCAACAATACCTGACTCCATACTTCAAGCCGCTGCCACAGATTAAGCAGTACCAGAACTTCAGGTGAGTATAATTTTCATTGCATTGTATGAGGGTATTCTTACTATCTAAACTTGGGAAGTGAATTGGTCTTATGCAAGGTTGTAATGTCTATTTTCCCTTTTTACAGCTTCGATGCTCTGGAGCCTGGTGTTGTCACCAAGGAGCGTTCAGACTCAGTCGGACCAGGTTTTCACTGCTGCGCAACGCAGATGTCCTTCCTCCCATAGATGGTCTGCTTGTACAAGCACCACCTGGACTGGACACAACTAGACAAACCTGTCTTTTTGAGAAGATCAGGGAGTTTTTTTGCGACGAAGTGGGCATGGACATCACATGCCCTGCACTAAAGTCAAGGACAGAAACAGGCTCTCCGAATATAGATTCCCTTGTTCATGCGTGGTGCGGAGGGACCAGTTCATCACTGGGGGAGAGTTCCCTGTCATCCAGACTATCTGCAGTGCCTCGATGCACATTCATATGACTCTCCTAACAAACACACACACACACCATAAGTTGCTGCTACTATTAAAAAAATGTATCCTGCTGCTCAGACACTTTACCACTGATTTATATGCGTATAACTACCTAATCTATCACCTGTATCACTGATATCGTTATTGATATTGTTCTTGGACATACTGTATATTATTCTGTTCTTTCTCTACTGGCATTGACACTTTGTTCTTGTTTTCTTTTTATTGACACTTTCTATTTTCGATATTGCTACTACGCAAATGTGCAAGTGGCCATGGGTGGTTATAGCCTCTCTTTCACCCATCAATTAGCCAGGTGTGTCTGGGGGTGATTACGGCCATCTGTTGTATTTCATGAACATGTGTACATGTCTAGACAATAGTGACCCATCCACTCAGCTAGATATGGCTAGGGGATTTATTTCACATGACCCATCAATTTAGACAAGTGTGTCTGGATAAGCGTCATCTAATAATTATAAAGTATTTCTGCAATATATTTATCTGGACACATTTTTTTATATTGCTACTATGCAAATATGCAAGTAACCATTTCACTGTATTGTTTACACCATCTGTATCCTGTGCATGTGACAAACTTTAATTTTATTTGATAGTGTGTGTGTTTACCAGAGACGGTAATGTGAAGCACAACATGACCTGCATCAAAGTCAGATTAGGATACAGGCCAAGGACTAGATAAAGTATATCTTTACTACTACTTTCACCCCTTTTAGTCTTGAAATCTTCGGTTGTTTACTACACTACCTTACTCACTCTGTTTAGCACATGGCCTCACATGTGAATCCTTAAAGAGTTGGGTGGGTGTGAATGAGTGTAGACAAAGAGCTCTCCTGTAGGTGTACCAAAACGCTCAATTATAATTGTCTCAAAAGTGGGGTTATAGGTTTATCAACGTTCAAAGCAAAATTATACTCAACAAAAATATATATTCAACAATTTCAACGATTTTACTGAGTAACAGTTCATATAAGAAAATCAGTCAATTTCAATAAATTCATTAGGTCTATGGATTTATAATCTATGGATTTCACATGACTGGGCAGGAGTGCAGCCATGGGTGGGCCTGGGGAGCCCACTGGGGATCCAGGCATAGCCAATCAGAATGAGTTTTTCCACACAAAAGGGCTTTATTACAGACAGAAATACTCTTCAGTTTCATCAGCTGTCCGGGTGCTGGTCTCAGACAATCCCACGGGTGAAGAAGCCAGGAGGTCCTGGGCTGGCTTGGTTACACGTGGTCTGCGGTTGTGAGGCTGGTCGGACATACTGTCAAATTCTCTAAAATGACGGAGGCGGCTAATGATAGAGAAATGAACAGTACATTCTCTAGCAACAGCTCTGGTGTACATTCCTGCAGTCAGCATGCAAATTGCATGCTCCCTCAAAACTTGACGCATCTGTGTTGTGTGACAAAACTGCACATTTTAGAGTGGCCTTTTCTTGTCCCCAGCACAAGGTGTACCTGTGTAATGATCATGCTGTTTAATCAACTTCTTGATATGCCACACCTGTCAGGTAGATGCATTATCTTGGCAAAGGAGAAATGCTCACTAACAGTGATGTAAACAAATTTGTTCACAACATTTTAGAGAAATAAGCTTTTTGTGAATATGGAACATTTCAGTGATCTTTTATTTCAGCTCATGGAACATGGGACCATCACTTTACATGTTACGTTTATATTTTTGTTCAGTATATTTTTCGACTGTTCCTCAACTCCATTGTATGATATACCATTTTATAGCCCTGAGTCTACTTTTATCCATTGTAAAAAACACTATTTCAAATGTAGCTACAAAATACTGAAAGGAGATGCTGGGTCACATTTGATTGTACTTACACAACCTTATTCCTCTTCATTCTCTATGAGACATAAGGCCACAACAAGCTCCCTCCACTTCTTTCTGTCCTTGGTTGTGTCATGCTCAGAGAGATTTTAGGTTGCACTTGTGCAACCGGAATAGAGGAGGTTCCAGATCGCCACTTCCAAATCGAAGATGACAGGTCCGGAGGGTTTTCATTTCATACATTAAAATTGATGATGGCTCAAGTCACTCATGCTTATCTAGATTTCTCTATCACTTCAATCAAATTACAGCATGGTGGTCAAGGACAGCCAATTACAAGGCGATACCTAACCAGCTGTATCATGGCACCGTTTCTCGCATTTCAGATCTGATCAGATGGTCCGCTTCTGACCGCTCATCGTCCCTGGTTCTATTGTGCAGAAGTGCTGCAAGCCATACACTATGACCCCATCTATCTCTAAAAGCGAGTGACAATCCCTGGCATTTCTTTAATTTGGCATAAATGACTGGGCTCTCATTAATCTATGTGGATCTGTCACCTTCTCCCAGAGGCGTTCCTATCACAAAGACAAGCAGCTGTGTGTTGGATGCCTCAGTAATAGAAGCATTCAATGAGCTGTTCCCAGTGGTAAAGCATATTGTTGGTTTGGGCCGGAAAATTTAGCAGTGTCTCGTCAGTTTTTTCTGACATGGTGGGAATGGTGTTCAAAGTACCTCGACTCCATTCAATAAAATGTATTTTCAATTAATCACATTTATTTATAAAGCCCTTTTTACATCAGCAGATGTCACAAAGTGCTTATACATAAACCCAGCTTAAACCCCAAAGAGCAAGCAATTCAGATGTAGAAGCATGGTGGCTAGAAAACCCCCATGGAAAGACCTGAACCTAGGAAGAAACCTAGAGAGGAACCAGGCTCTGAAGGGTGGTCATTCTTCTTCTGGCTGTGCCGGTGGAGATTATAAGAGTACATGGCCATGAAGGCGAGATTGTTTTTCAAGATGTTCAAATGTTCATAGATGACCAGCAGGGTCACAGTGGCTATAGAGGGTGCAACAGGTCAGCACCTCAGGAGTAAATGTCAGTTGGCTTTTCATAGCCGAGAGAGAGGGTCGAAAACAGCTGGTCTGGGGCAAGGTAGCATGTCCGGTGAACAGGTCAGGGTTCCATAGCTGCAAGCAGAACAGAATTGAAAATATTCTTAAATAACTTAAAGTAACTGTCCAATGAAAATCTAAAGTTGAAAAGTTAATATACTGTTAACTCATAGCCAAATAATGTTGTTGACTCATCCTATACTATTATTTGCGGCCAAAGTAAAAAATTTTGGGAAAAAAGACTTTCAAAAACCTGAGAGTGAGGAGGATGAGCTGGCCAATCAGCGGTGTACTCAAATTAATGTTTTATGACCGGTATACACCCACACCATTCTGTTGTTGGGGTATGCCCACACCATTCCAACACAGAAGAGCTGCTTTTTAACATACTTAATAAAAAATGTTTGGAAGGAAAATTATTTCACTCATATTGTAATTAATTATAGGTCATATTTCATGGAAATCTGGAAACACTGGTCACTGTTTTTGATAGCTAAAATCTAGCTGTCACAACAACTCAACACAACAGTACAAAGCCACACAACACACGATTGATTTCCTTGTCGTTCAGTGACACGCGACGCCAACTTCAGCTGTCACATGTGGAATTTGCATTGGTCTCATGGCACTGCATGCTTACTCACTTCCCCAGAGCCATGTTTTGCAGGCCAGAAATGGAAGAAAACTACACAAAATGGAGTGAAACAGGGAGGTACTATCTGAAATTGTCTACTAAACTAATTTGAGTTTTTTCGTTGCAAAACATTTTGCCATGGTGTGCCCTAATGAATACAACCCAGATTTTGGAGCATGTGAATGTTACGAATGAAATGCAGATTTGTTCCTGCCTCCGTGACAGGAAAATTACGAAGCCGATTCTTGGGCTGGGTAAACCAATTGTCTGTCGTCATTTATCAATAGCAGTTTAAATAGGGACACATAATGGCTCTTTTCTGACTGATCTGAATAAAAGTATATAATGGTGCTTGTCTGCTCAAGGTCTGGAGCGGGTCCAGCTGTGCTATTCCAAGTACAAACAAAACTGGGGATAGGGAAGGGCAGGCATACTTTAGTATATTGTATTAATGAGTATGAAATAGTTATAGGCCTAGTATATTCTTGCCTGGCTATCCAAACTCCATGCTCCGGCCAAACGCTGCACCATGCCTATGGATGACTAGAAGATGGCACCGACATAGAAGGGAGACATCTTACGAGTTTCAACCCATCTTTTCCATTTTGTGACTTTTTCGTATTTATCTTAATTTTCTATGTACAGAAAATTCATACTATTATCACATATGACCGCCAAGCACTTCTGGACATCAGATCGACAGTTACTAACCTCGATTTTGACTTCAAAATCGACTTCAACTCTGACTCAGCTGTTCCCTTGTTCATACCGGACCCCAGTTCTTTGTTCATGGGCTACCAAAACGCCGCAGGTGTAGATGTGGTGAGATTGAAACAGAGAATATCGACCGGCACTCCCCTCCATTCAATTGGCAAATGTCCAGTCACTCGAGAATATGATGGATGAGCTTCTTTCGAGAGTCTCCTATTAGAGAGACTTGAAAAGCTGCCATATTATATGCCTTGCAGAGACGTGTCTGGATTACTCTATGTCAAGTTTGCTGATGACACGACGATGGTAGGCCTGATCACCGACGGTGATGAGATGAGACTTGGCAGTGTGGTGCCATGACAACAACCTCTCTCTCAAAATCAGTAATACCAAGGAGCTGATCGTGGACTACAGGAGAAAGAGGGGAGAGCACGCCCTCATCCACATCGACAGGGCTGTGGTGGAGTGGGTCGAGAGCGTCAAGTTCCTTGGCGTCCACATCGCTAAGGAGGCTGAAAAGATTTGGCAGGGGCCATTGGACCCTCAAAAGGTTCTACAGCTGCACCATCGAGAGCATCTTGACTGGCTGAATGAACGCTTGGTATGGCAAATGCACCACCCTTGACCGCAAAGCACTAGAGTGGTGCGGACAGCCGAGTACATCTCTGGGGCCAAGCTCCCTGCCATCCAGGACCTCTATATCAGGCGGTGTCAGAGGAAGCCCTGAAAAATTGCCAAAGACTCCAGCCACCCATGACACACTACCCCATTGATACTCTCACAAAACCCATACATTCACTATATACACACACACTACACTGACACTCTCACAAAACTCACACACATTCACTACAAACGCCCACACAAATCACACACACCGAAACGAAACACAAACCTGCATACACACACGCTTTTACACTTATCATATGCTGTGCTTCTCTGTTCTTTATTTGACTTCTATTATTATCTATCCTGATGCCTAGTCACTTTACCCTGCCTTCATATACATACAGTATCTAACTCAAATACCATGTTCCCTTGCACGTTGATCTGGTACTGGTACTCCCTGTATATAGCTCCATTCTTGTGTATTTATTCCACTTGTGCTACTATTTTTCTTTTTATATATATTTTTTTACTCCACATCGTTGGGAAGGGCTTGTACGCAAGCATTTCATCGTTAAGTCGAAACCCTTAAATTTAGATCTGTTAGTTTCTTCTCCACAACAATCTCCCATACGATTTCTAGAAAGGAAATACGTTTCTATACATTCTGTTCTGTTAAAATGTATAACATGCTACAGCATTAATATACATAAGTTGAAATTAACATGTCTAAAGCCTCAACATCTGAACATATTGTAATAGAAGACTGACAAACTTTTGTTTTGTATAATGCTCACTCATGACTGATAAATCTGTGAATATAAAAAGTTGTCTTCTCAGCAGTTTTGCCATTTCACCTCAAAATCTCCATTAGCTGTCTCTTGGGTATGCACCTAAGAAATCTGATGCACTCTGACCCTTAATGCATTAGTGATATTTAAAAGAGAGTTGAGGTATATAAAAAAAAAAACTGACTGGAAATGGAACTCCATATAATTATGGCAATTTGTCTTGACTCTTTTTGGCAATAATTTGTATGCATTTATGCTTTCAGAGACAGTTTTGAAATTGCTGTGCTGCTGAAATTCAACCACAAATTTTAGCAATTTTTTTGTATTAATATGACAATAATCCTGAGATGAGCAGACGTTGCATAATGTCTGTACACAAATCTTTAAAAAGACAAGTGGTACAACTTTATGTATTTTCACAGCACACCTCACCGGAGGTAAGAAGGTGGTCTCTGCAGGTGTGTCTCAAACCACTGAAGGTGGTGAGAGTGGTGGATCATGAACACCAGTTGGTCTTGTCTGCCGCCGCAACACAATTAATCGCTCATACATCTTTAATATCCCATCCATCTCCTCAATCTCAACTGACAGAAGGGTACTCACCTCTTAATTATTATCACAGCTGGCAGGCCAATCAGAGGAAACAGATCTTACGCTAGTAGAATGACTGATGAGGCTGCTGTAGTAAATAGGGGAAGAAACAACCAGTCCATTCCAGGACTTTTGTAATAGCCTGTACAACAGCCCGTAAAGTTGAAGTTTCAACTCACCTGTACAACCATCAAAAACGGTAACATGATACAATGCATGCTTATACAATGTATAGTTAAGAGGTAATTGTTTTCTTTGTTTGCACAATACAATTACCATGTATTACATACACATTGCTAGCTACTGGACAAGTTGTTGGGCAAATACCATTTAATGCCCAATTTGAACTTAGTTATGTAACTAGTAATCATTTCTTCCTCTATGATTTATTTTTACGTGGGAGGAGTGAGTTGCTCTTAGTTATTCTCACTGTCTCCACAAAGTTTATGTGGGTCTCCTAGTTTTTGTTGCGCTACAGGCGAGGACATCATTATACTTTATCTTCATATTCAATGTTACTGTTTAAAATCTTTGTTTTGATATCGCTTTACTGTTTTCGCCTTTGTCCCTTATTGGACGCTGTAAGTTTGCGGGGGGGTTGTGTCCCATTCCTAGGGACATCATCTTCCTTTTGTGTTGTAACTTCCTGGTCCACTTCGTCAACATCTACACAGTGGACAGAAATGTATGCAAAGTACAGCCACCTCTAAGCACTAGTCTAAGTTCAGCTGTTTCTAAAATGTAAACATTAAGACTGAGATCACTTCTTCTAGTCCAGCACAAAATAATGCAATAACCTGTGTTTTCTTACTAACTCTTGAATAACAGGAACAATAATCTTGAAACAGAGTAAACAAACTTTTACTTTATTTAAAGGTATCAAATATGAATGAATGTGCAAGACATAGCTTTGCAGCTTCCACTGTAGTTATAGATGTGTGGAGTGAAGAGGTAGGTCATGTTAATTGGAGCATGATGTAGCCAGAAGCTGGCACATGAGGGTGGTGGTCCAGGGTCCAAGGCCTTCAGTCCATCTGAGGCAGAGTCTGTTCAATCCAGTGATGATGGGTACAGAGTAGAGGTTGATATCTGGCAGCTCAACACTGGGCTGGAGGGTCTGGTCAATACAGCAATGACTGGGTAGGGTTTGACATCTGGCCGCTCAACACTGGTTCTAACAGCTCAGGGTAGACAGCCCAGAGCCCAGGATGATAGAAGAGATCATGTATAGGACAAGAAATGTGTCATGACCTTCGCATTAGAGAAATGGGGCACAGCTATGGCATAATTAGATGTTACATAAATAGTTTTGCACGCTTTGGCCCAATTTGAATAGTATTTTTACATCTAGAAAAGTTCTGTGTTAACTATTCAAATACATGGAAAGCCCTATGAAGTAATCAATGCAATATGGGACCTAAACAGAGGACAAGTTTAGCCTCAGACTTTGCACTCTTAGTTGTTGTGGTAGTTGGCCTGATATGGCTACTCAATTCGTGCATCGCTGTCTACCTTTTAGGTCTAATTAATTTCCACAGCCACCCACCTAAATGGGGAACATTTTATTTTATTAATTTGAAAAGGTTTTAAACATTTTCGCTTTTCAATCAAGCTGGTATTTGAGTAGTAGTTGAAACATGGTCTCTGTCACTTTACTATCAAATTAAGACAGGTGTCAGGTAGCCTAGTGGTTAGAGCGTTGGGCCAGCAACCAAAAGGTTGCTGGATCGAATCCCCAAGCTTACAAGTAAAACATCTGTTGTTCTGCCCCTGAACAAGGCAGTAAACCCAGTGTTCACTGGTAGGCTGTCATTGTAAATGAGAATTTGTTCTTAACTGACTTGCCTAGTTAAATAAAAAAATATATACTGTAGGTTTGCCTGCATGTGATAATTGGAATGAGATGGCAAAAAATAGGAAGATCAAAATGCTTCTGATCACTGATAGAAAGGAAATTATAGTAATTATGGTTATCATGTGACTTGTGTATGCTTTTCTATTAGTCTGTTTGAGTGTTCTGATTGGTTGCAGAAGTGGCTCTGCAGAATGCACCCCCACCTGTTCCTACAAAATGGTGTCGCATTTCCTGGAGTGGGATAAGGATGGTGGTTGGAAGAGTGAGCTTGTTTGAAATGGAAAAGCATTGCGGTAGCTTTTGATAAAGAATAACATCAAGACGAAGCAGCTGCTTTAGAAGTGGGATGCACTGTTGAGGGGTTTGTGCTGATTGTACGGAGATTGTGACAGCCGGTTAAATGGCCTCCCTTGAGAAAGCAAGGACAAGATGTATGTCAGGAGAAGTGCAGATTTATCATAAGGAGACGTATACTTGGAATATGGAGGAGAAATGAAGGGAAAAAGAGACGCAGAGGAGGTCTAAGAGAGAGAGAGGAAGGAAGACGGTGAGCTTGAGTTGGATAAAAATGCCGGGAAAAAAGGAGATGGTTTCTTAAAGATGAATTGTAGAAAGTGTAAGCAGAGGGAGCTGAAGACAGGAGGAGAAATGGAAGTGAATGAGGTTGAAGTATCGAAGGTGGTAGGTGTGATGAAGTTCTCGGAGCCCGAGGCTTGCAGAGGGTTAGGATAAAGATTAGTCTGTGACAGTAGGAGTGAAGTTTTGGGAAAAAGGGGACCCTTGCCTTTTGGCTGATCCATTTGTGGTTTCGGGGTGGGTGGAAACAGATTTGGGTACAGAGAAAATCGGTGAGGGTAACTAGAAGTGGTCTTGTGATAATTGTTTGTCTTTCTGCCGGTCAGAGGGAGAAGGCGCTCCGCGTTAAACGAATGGGGGCAGGAAATGTGAATTGTTTCGCTCTCAAGAAAAGGGTGCCTTTGAAAGGAGTGATTATTGGGATAGCAGTAAATGTAAAAGTTGACTAATTGAAGGGGAAGATTCCCGGTGTTTGTGATGCTCGTCGTTTGGTGCGATGCAGACAGGGTGGCGAGAGTAGTGAAACAGAAGAGTCTGTCTGTCATTGTCTGTTCTTTTGAGTTTTGATGTTGAGTCTTTGCCTGACAAAGTGATGTTAGGATATAAGTTATCCTGTACGAGCTTTTGTGCCGAATACATTACGTTGTTACAGGTGTCAAGCTTATGGGAATGTGGCATCAGTGTGTAGGAGGGAGGTTCCTAGGTGTGAGAAGTGTGCAGAAGGGCATTAGACAAAGGAATGTGTAGCATTGGGGAAAGTAGTGGTATGGGTTAATTGTAGGTGTGCCCATGGGGCTGGGGATCAGAAATGTTCAGTGCGAGATCATCAGGTTGAGGTTTCCAGGGTTAGAGTAGTGCAGAAGTTGTCATGCTGAGGCAGTGAAGAAAGTAGAGGAAGGTGGGTCAAGGGGGAGGGATCCTGAGAGGAGTGGTGTGAGTAGTAGATCTGTACCAGTACAGAGGGATAGGCCAACAAGTGATATATGCTTCAGTAAGAGTAAAGTCTCTATTCTAGAACCTGTGGGGGCTACATTTGGCGTAGTATGGCTACAGGAGTAGGATGTGTATTTTTTTTTTATGTGTATTTCCCCCACGTTACACTCTTTTAGCTAACCTACCTTCATTTACTGATTACACAGCTTATTACTGGGAAAATTAAAACATTAGTTAATGTTAACCAGCTAGCTATACTTGGCCATCTTAATCTATGGTTTTAAAGCATACTGTGTGGTTATAGACTAATATCAAATCAATGAGATATGTATCAATGTATTCTTGATTCTATAATACAAAAAAATTATGAACTTCATTCATCCAGTAACTCACCCAGTTGTAAGACGCAAAGTTTTTGTATCTTCCAAGAAATTATGTAAATTTAGCTGTCAATTTTTATATCACTACTCTTTTAGTTTGAATAAGAATACTTTTCCAATTAACTTGCAGAGAACAGAAATGTGTATTTTTCTTTACGCTCGCCACCCTAGACACATGCACACCCTGAGGGGTTAGAAGCAATGGGCCCCTGGAGAAATTATAGGGGTTAAGTGCCTTACTCAAGAGCACAATAGCAAAAAACAATAAAAAAATCCAGAAAAACACGTGAACATTTTTATAAATTGATTTGCATTTTAATGAGGAAATTAAGTTTTTGACCCCTCTGCAAAACATGACTTAGTGGCAACACCCTTGTTGGCAATCACAGAGGTCAGACGTTTCTTGTAGTTGGCCACCAGGTTTGCACACATCTCAGGAGGGATTTTGCCCCACTCCTCTTTGCAGATCTTCTCCAAGTCATTGAGGTTGAGGCTCCCTTCATAGATTTTCTATGGGACTAAGGTCTGGAGACTGGCTAGGCCACTCCAGGACCTTAATGTGCTTCTTTTTGAGCCACTCCTTTGTTGCCTTGGCTGTGTGTTTTGGGTCATTGACATGCTGGAATACCCATCCACGACCCATTTTCAATGCCCTGGCTGAGGGAAGGAGGTTCTCACCCAAGATTTGACGGTACATGGCCCGTCCATCGTCCCTTTGATGCGGTGAAGTTGTCCTGTCCCCTTAGCTGAAAAACACCCCCAAAGCTAATGTTTCCACCTCCATGTTTGACGGTGGGGATGGTGTTCTTGGGGTCATAGGCAGCATTCCTCCTCCTCCAAACACGGCGAGTTGAGTTGATGCCAAAGAGCTCCATTTTGGTCTCATCTGACCACAACACCCAGTTGTCCTCTGAATCATTCAGATGTTCATTGGTAAACTTCAGACGGGTATGTATATGTGCTTTCTTGAGCAGGGGGACCTTGCGGGCGCTGCAGGATTTCAGTCCTTCACGGCATAGTGTGTTACCAATTGTTTTCTTGGTGACTATGGTTCCAGCTCCCTTGAGATCATTGACAAGATCCTCCCGTGTAGTTCTGGGCTGATTCCTCACCATTCTCATGATCATTGCAACTCCACGAGGTGAGATCTTGCATGGAGCCCCAGGCCGAGGGAGATTGACAGTTATTTTGTGTTTCTTCCATTTGCGAATAATGGCACCAACTGTTGTCACCTTCTCACCAAGCTGCTTGGCGATGGTCTTGTAGCCCATTCCAGCCTTGGAGCGCTCTTTGGTCTTGGCCATGGTGGAGAGTTTGGAATCTGATTGATTGATTGCTTCTGTGGACAGGTGTCTTTTATACAGGTAACAAGCTGAGATTAGGAGCACTCCCTTTATGAGTGTGCTCTTAATCTCAGCACGTTACCTGTATAAAAGACACCTGGGAGCCAGAAATCTTTCTGATTGAGAGGGGGTCAAATGCTTATTTCCCTCATTAAAATGCAAATAAATTTATAACATTTTTCACATGCGTTTTCTGGATTTTTTTGTTGTTATTCTGTCTCTCACTGTTCAAATAAACCTACCATTAAAATTATAGACTGATCATTTGGCCTACACACAATACCCCATAATTTGAAAGTGTAATTATGTTTTTCCTTTATTTTTTATCAATTATCAATGAAAAGCTGAAATATCTTGAGACAAGTGTTCAACCCCTTTGTTATGGCACACTTAAAGAAGTTCAGGAGTAAAGAAGTTCAGGAGACTTAACAAGTCACATAAGTTGATGTCATTTACAAAATAGCCTCCAATACTCTACTCCACAAATTGGATGCAGTCTATCACAGTGCCATCCGTTTTGTTACCAAAGCCCCATATACCACCCACCACTGCGACCTGTACGCTCTCGTAGGCTGGCCTTCGCTTTACACTCGTCGCCATATCCACTGGCTCCAGGTCATCTACAAATCCCTGCTAGGTAAAGTCCCGCCTTATCTCAGCTCGCTGGTCACCTTAGCAGCACCAACCTGTAGCACGCGCTCTAGCAGGTATATCTCACTGGTCACCCCCAAAGCCAATTCCTCCTTTGGCCGACTCCTTCCAGTTCTCTGCTGCCAATGACTGGAATGAACTACAAAAATCCCTGAAATTGGAGACACTTATCTCCCTCACCAGATTTAAGCACCAGCTGTCAGAGCAGCTCACAGACCACTGTACCTGTTTATAGCCCGTCTGTAAATAGCCCAACCAACTACCTCATCCCCTACCGTATTTATTTATTTATCTTGTTCCTTTGCACCCCAGTTTTTTCTACATTGCACATTCATCTACTGCACATTTACCATTCCAGTGTTAAATTGCTATATTGTAATTACTTTGCCACCATGGCCTATATGTCTTACCTTCCTTATCCTACCTCATTTGCACTCTTTGTGTATAGATTTGTTTTTTTTCTACTGTATTATTGACTGTATGTTTGTTTTACTCCATGTGTAACTCTGTGTTGTTGTATGTGTCAAACTGCTTTGCTTTATCTTGGCCAGGTCGCAGTTGTAAAAGAGAACTTGTTCTCAACTTGCCTACCTGGTTAAATAAAGGTGAAATAAATAAAAATAAAAAAAGTTGCATGGACTCACTCTGTATGGCATAATAGAGTTCAACATTATTTTTTATGACTACCTCATCGCTGTACCCTACACATAAAATTATCTGTAAGGTCCCTCAATCGAGCAGTGAATGTCAAACAGATTCAACCACAAAGACCAGGGATGTTTTCCAATGCTTCGGTAGGGCACCTATTGGTAGATGGGTAAAAATAAATGTAAAAAGTCAGACATTGAAAATCCCTTTGAGCATGAAGTTATTAATTACACTTTGGATGGTGTATCAATACACCCAGTCACTACAAAGATACAGGTATCCTTCCTAACTCAGTTGCCAGAGAGAAAGGAAACCGCTCAGGGATTTCACTATGAGGCCAATGATGACTTTAAAACAGTTACAGAGTAAATGGCTATGATATGAGAAAATTGAGGATGGGTCAACATCATTGTAGTTACTCCACAATACTAACCTAATTGACAGAGTGAAAAGGATATTTTCAAAAACATGCATCCATTTTGCAACAAGGCACTAAAGTAATACTGCAAGAAATGTGTCAAAGCAATGAACTTTATGTCCTGAATACAAAGGGATGTGTTTGGGTCAAATCCAATACAACACATTACTGAGTACCACTCTTTATATTTTCAAACATAGTGGTGGCTGCATATTGTTATGGATATGCTTGTAATCGTTAAGGAATGGGGAGTGGTTTAGGTTAAAAAAGAACAGGAATGGAGCTAAGCACAGGCAAAATCCTAGAAAACCAGACACTGGGAGATGAATTCACCATTCAGCAGGACAATAATCTAAAACACAAGGCCAAATCTACACTGGAGTTGCTTACCAAGAGGACAGTGGTCCGGAGTCGCTGAGTTACAGTTTTGACTTAAATATGCTTGAAAATCTATGGCAAGACTTAAATGGTTGTCTAGCAATGATCAACCAATTTGACAATGTATAAAGAATGTGCAAATATACAATCCAGGTGTTCAATGGCCAGAATTTTTTATTTATTTTTTATATAACTAGGCAAGTCAGTTAAGAACAAATTCTTATTTACAATGACAGCCTAGGAACAGTGGGTTAACTGCCTTGTTCAGGGGCAGAATGACAGATGTTTACCTTGTTAGCTTAGGGATTCTATCCAGCAACCTTTCGGTTACTGGCCCAAAGCTCTAACCACTAGGCTACCTGCCGCCTCACAGATGTAATCATTGCCAAAGGTACTTCTACAAAGTATTAACTCGGGTGTGAATACATAATGAGATCTGTGTTTCATTTAGTACATTTGCAAAAATGTCTCAAAACATGTTTTCACTTCGGCATTATTCGTCGAGTAGGGTGTGTAGATGGGTGAAAAAAACAATTTAATCAATTTTTAATTTAGGCTGTAACAAAACGTGGAATAAGCGGTATGAATACCTTCTGAAGGCACTATACATATACATATGTCATTTAGCAGACGCTCTTATTCAGAGCAATTTACAGGAGCAATTAGGGTTAAGTGCCTTGTTCAAAGGCACATCAACAGATTGTTCACCTAGTCGGCTCGTGGATTCGAGCCAGTAGCCTTTCAGTTAATGGCTCAACGCGTTTAACCGCTAAGCTACCTGCCAGTCAGTTGCTGTAGTTATCGATAGGCCCAGGCTATTTGATTGGTTCTGGTGGATAACACGTTACGCTACTCATGCTCCAAGGGATATTTAGCTGAAATCTGGATGAATTTAATGTTAAATTCAGGCAACAAGAATAACGAAAACATTAGTTATTACTGTTTAATTTCCAACTGTTGTAACATCTGTCAATGTTACAACCTGTCATAGCCTTATTGCTACTGTAGTACATTTTACATTCCCCAATAACCAACCAAAAATAGTCACTCACCATAAAATGGGAACTAACTAATGAGTCACTGACAACCAAAACGAAGCAGGTGTGGCTTTAAAATGGGTTCTGAAAGGCATACTACTGACTGGGTACTGGCCAAGAAAACTCGAGTAGGGTCTTAAACCCCCACCATGGAAGCCCACTAGATGTGCATGATAACAAACTAAACGAAAGGAAAACCCACACCAACTTAGGTTAAGGAGTACAAACAAACATGGAGCAAAACAATCATGGGAGATAAAAATACTTTGTTTAACAAATGAAAGAAGGTGAGCTAAAGAGCCGTGCAGCTCTTCCAACATCTCTCATGCCAACTGGAGCATTGGCTCTGCAGCCCTTAAATATCACCTGTGCCAGCACAGGTTAAACTAATGACTGACTAACGAGGTGACAGGTGGGTGTGCAGATATGTAGAAGACTAACAAATGAACTGTCAGTATACTCAGTTGAACTGTTGGGGATAGTAGTTGCCCTCCAGTGGGTGGGGACGCACAACCTGTTAGAATTATAGTATGATCAGATTCTCTGTCTACATTGAGTAGTTTATCATCTGGTAAATCTAATGAGAGTGGCCTACCATTGGAGGTATTAATGTTGTTATGGAGAATTGAGAAACTGGGTGTAGTAGTGAGATTCTGCTGGGCCCAGCCAATCAGAATTAGTTTTCCCCACAAAAGGGCTTATTACAGACTGAAATACTCCTCAGCAACCCCCTCAGATGATCCCGTAGGTGGAGGTCCTGGGCTGGCATGGGTACACGTGGTTTGCAGTTGTGAGGCCGGTTGGACGTAATGCCAAATTCTCTAAAACGATGTTAGAGGTGGCTTATGGTAGAGACATTCGCTTTTAATTATCTGGCAACAGCTCTGGTGGACATTCCTACAGTCAGCATGCCAATTGCATGCTCATTCAACACTTGAGACATCTGTAGCATTATGTTGTGTGACAAAGCTGCACATTGTAGAGTGGCCTTTTATTGTCCCCAGCACAAAGTGCACCTGTGTAATGATCATGCTGTTTAAGCAGCTTCTTGATATGCCACACCTGTAAAGTGGATGGATTATCTTGGCAAATGAGAAATGCTCACTAACAGGGATGTAAACAAATTTGTGCACACCATTTAGAGAAATAAGCTTGTCGTGTGTATAGAACATTTCTAGGATATGTTATTTCAGCTCATGAAACATGGGACCAACACTTTACATGTTGCGTTTATATTTTTGTTCAGTCTATAATGGTTTGGGACACCTGGGACCATCATGTTACACAACGTTCCAAGGGCGTTCAGGGGAACGTCATGGGACCATGGCACAACGTCCCAAGAACATCCTTGGGCACATCCAAATCAAATCAAATCAATTTTTATTTGTCACATACACATGGTTAGCAGATGTTAATGCGAGTGTAGCGAAATGCTTGTGCTTCTAGTTCCGACCATGCAGTAGTATCTAACAAGTAATCTAACAATTTCACAACAACTACCTTATACACACAAGAGTAAAGGAATGAATACAAGTATGTACATATAAATATATGGATGAGCGATGGCTGAGGCATAGGCAAGATGCAGTAGATGGTATGGAGTACAGTATATACACATATATATATGAGATGAGTAATGTAGGATATGTAAACATTATATAAATGGCATTGTTTAAAGTGGCTAGTGATACATTATTTCATCCAATTATAATTAGTAAGGTGGCTAGAGATTTCGATGGCCGAACGGCATAGGCAAGATTCAGTAGATGGTTTAGAGTACAGTGTATACATTTGATATGAGTATGTCGGATACGTAAACATTATATACAAAATTGTGTTGGCAGCAGCCACTCAATGTTAGTGATGGCTGTTTAACTTGTTAGGGAGTGGCAGCTGAGTGGTCGGTTTTGGAGAGCCTGGCGTGCCCAAAGTAAAATGCCTCCCATACATTTCCAAAAGTGTTAACCATTCGTCTGTGAGTGAAACAGAACGCATATGGCAGGCGAAACCCCGAGGAATTTCTGTCCTGGAAAAAGTGATTTTGACACATTGCTCATTTGGAACCCCTCCCTCATGAAAATGACCATATAAGGGCATATGAATGCAGTACCCATTGCTTCCTTTAGATGTCAACAGTCTCGAGACAGTGTAAATTTTCAATTTGGATGAATTAGACCAGAGAATAAGAGCAAACCAGGAAGTGTACTTTTTATGTCAACAGTACCCAGTGCGCGTTCCCGACAAGGCGCGCAGTGTCTTTTTTTACCGTCTTTATCGATCAGTTTATATTCCGGTTGATTTATAATAGTAAATATACGTAAAAGTGTTCCTAAGGATACATTTAAAACTATGTTTGATTGTTCTTGGACATGTTTATAGGTATAAGATGAATGAGTTTGCGTCACGTTTCAATGGAGGAGTGGAAGCTGTCGTTTCTGATTATAACGCGCGCGAACCAAATGGAGATTTATGGATAAAATACATTACTTTTTCTAACAAAAGAACCATGGATTGTCTTCATTGGACACTTAGGATGACCTCAGCAGAAGTTCTTCAACAGGTAATTGATTTGTTTTCGCTGTGAAATGTGTTATGTGTGTGCCATGATGGCTAATCGATTCATGGCTATGGGAAAAATATGTGAGGTGCTACCCTCAAACAATCAAATGTGCTGCTTTCGCCGTAAAGCCTTTTTGAAATCTGACAACGCTGTGATATTGCCAAGAAACAGAGCTTTTGATGAGTATGGAACACTTGTATATTGGTGGATGTTTAATAATTCAACTTTTGGATTTTGAATTTGGCGCCTTACATTTCACCTGGTAGTGTCGGGATTGGGGCGCTAGCGCCCCAGCAATCCCTGAGAGGTTAACAGTCTGATGGCCTTGAGGTAGAAGCTGTTTTTCAGTCTCTCGGTCCCAGCTTTGATGCACCTGTACTGACCTCGCCTTCTGGATGATAGCGGGGTGAACAGGCAGTGGCTCGGGTGGTTGTTGTCCTTGATCTTTTTGGCCTTCCTGTGACATCGGGTGGTGTAGGTGTCCTGAAGGGCAGGTAGTTTACCCTCGGTGATGCATTGTGCAGTCCTCACTACCCTCTGGAGAGCCTTACGGTTGTGGGCGGAGCAGTTGCCGTACCAGGCGGTGATACAGCCCGACAGGATGCTCTCGATTGTGCATCTGTAGAAGTTTGTGAGTGATTTTGGTGACAAGCCGAATTTCTTCAGCCTCCTGAGGTTGAAGAGGCGCTGTTGCGCCTTCTTCACCACGCTGTCTGTGTGTGTGGACCAATTCAGTTTGTCCGTGATGTGTACGCCGAGGAACTTAAAACTTTCCACCTTCTCCACTACTGTCCCCTCGATGTGGATAGGGGGGTGCTCCCTCTCCTGTTTCCTGAAGTCCACGATCATCTCCTTTGTTTTGTTGACATTGAGTGAGAGGTTATTTTCCTGACACCACACTCCGAGGGCCCTCACCTCCTCCCTGTAGGCCGTCTTGTCGCTGTTGGTAATCAAGCCTACCACTGTAGTGTCATCAGCAAACTTGATGATTGAGTTGGATGCGTGCTTGGCCACGCAGTCATGGGTAAACAGGGAGTACAGGAGAGGGCTGAGAACGCACCCTTGTGGGGCCCCAGTATTGATGATCAGCGGGGTGGAGATGTTGTTTCCTACCCTCACCACCTGGGGCCGGCCCGTCAGGAAGTTCAGGACCCAGTTGCACAGGGCTGGGTCAAGACCCAGGGTCTCGAGCTTAATGACGAGCTTGGAGGGAACTATGGTGTTAAATGCTGAGCTGTAGTCGATGAACAGCATTCTTACATAAGTATTCCTCTTATCCAGATGGGTTAGGGCAGTATGCAGTGTGATTGCGATTGCGTCGTCTGTGGACCTATTGGGACGGTATGCAAATTGGAGTGGGTCCTGGGTGTCTGGCAGGATGGAGGTGATATGATCCTTGACTAATCTCTCAAAGCACTTCATGATGATGGAAGTGAGTGCTACGGGGCGATAGTCATCAGTTACCTTAGCTTTCTTGGGAACAGGAACAATGGTGGCCCTCTTGAAGCATGTGGGAACAGCAGCCTGGGATAGGGACTGATTGAATATGTCTGTAAACACACCAGCCAGCTGGTCTGGCGATGCTCTGAGGACACGGCCAGGGATGCCATCTGGGCCGGCAGCCTTGCGAGGGTTAACACATTTAAATGTTTTTCTCACATTGGCTGCGGTGAAGGAGAGCCCGCAGGTTTTGGTAGCAGGCCGTGTCGGTGGCACTGTATTGTCCTCAAAGCGAGCAAAGAAGTTGTTTAGTTTGTCTGGGAGCAGGACGTCATGGTCCGCAACGGGGCTGGTTTTCTTTTGTAGTCCGTGATTGACTGTAGACCCTGCCACATTCCTCTTGTGTCTGAGCCGCTGAATTGTGACTCTACTTTGTCTCTATATTGACGCTTAGCTTGTTTGATTGCCTTGCGGAGGGAATAGCTACACTGTTTGTATTCAGTCATGTTTCCGGTAGCCTTACCCTGGTTAAAAGCAGTGGTTCGCGCTTTCAGTTTTGCGCGAATGCTGCCATCAATCCACGGTTTCTGGTTGGGGAAGTTTTTATTATTTGCTATGGGTACAACATCACCAATGCACTTGCTAATAAACTCGCTCACCGAATCAGCATATACATCAATGTTGTTGTCAGATGTTATCCGGAACATATCCCAGTCCACGTGCTCGAAGCAATCTGGTAGCATGGAATCAGATTGGTCGGACCAGCGTTGAACAGACCTGAGAACGGGCGTTTCCTGTTTTAGTTTCTGTTTGTAGGCTGCGAGCAACAAAATGGAGTCATGGTCAGACTTGCCGAAAGGAGGGCGGAGAATAGCCTTGTATGCATCACGGAAGTTGGAATAACAATGATCCAGGATTTTACCAGCCCGGGTGGCACATTTGATATGCTGGTAAAATTTTGGGAGCCTTGTTTTCAAATTAGCCTTATTAAAATCCCCAGCCACAATAAATGCAGCCTCAGGATATGTGGTTTCCAATTTACCTAGAGTGAAATGAATTTCTTTCAGTGCCGTCGATGTGTCAACTTGGGGGGGGATGTACACGGCTGTGATTATAATCGAGGAGAATTCTCTTGGGTCTGCATTCTCTTGGGTCTGCAAATGCGGTCTGCATTTGATTGTAAGGAATTCTATGTCAGGTGAACAAAAGGACTTGATTTCCTGTATGTTGTTATGATCACACCACGTCTCGTTAATCGTAAGACACACACCCCCACCCTTCTTCTTACCAGATAGATGTTTGTTTCTGTCGGTGCGATGCGTGGAGAAACCAGGTGGCTATACCGACTCTGATAACGTGTCCTGAGTGAGCCATGTTTCCGTGAAGCAAAGAACGTTGCAGTCTCGGATGTCTCTCTGAAAGGCAACCCTTGATCTGATTTTGTCTACTTTGTTGTCCAGAGACTGTACATTGGCGATTAAAATACTCGGGAGAGGTGCATGATGCGCCCGTCGACGTAGCTTGACCAAAAGACCGGCGCGTTTCCCTCTTCTCCGGCGCTGCCGTTGTTTTGAGTCGCCGGGTGCTATCCAGTCTATTGTCCTAGTTTGGGTAACAATCAGAGAATCCTCTTCGGGAAAGTCGTATTCCTGGTCATAATGTTGGTAAGTTGACGTTGCTCTTATATCCAATAGTTCCTCCCGGTTGTATGTAATAAAACTTAATATTTCCCTGGGTAACAATGTAAGAAGTAATACATAAAAAAAACAAAATACTGCATGGTTTCCTGAGAACGTGAAGCGAGGCTGCCATCTCTGTCGGCGCCGGAAGTACCATAGTTCCCAAACGGGAACTAGTCAAAACCTTCAGGGGCCCATGAGTCAACGTCCCCGGGACTAAATGGGAACTATAAAACGGTCCCCCAGAGAACATTCCCTTGGGACCATCATGCAACTTTTATCTATTTTCTCTATTTTTCTTTTTTTCAGGTTACTCTACTCTGGGCACCTTACAGACAACAGGATTTGGCACCACCTTCCCACCATCCAAATCATTCCCCAAAATGAACGAGACCCGTTCACAGGTAGGCTAGGCCACAGGCCAATGGCCACGGGACCAGAAACAAGATCAGACTTGCGTTCCATTGTACGTGTAAAGGAATTTTCATGCAATCTATCGCCACACCTTCAACTAACACACTGTAACCAAAAGCTGAAGTGTCAAAGGCAAAACACCCTCCAAAATGAAGGATTGGGCTGCCCCAGTATCTTGCAGTATCTTCACAAGGACACCAGCAAAAATCTGAATTGTTTTCACTACTTTCATTTATCTAGCCCTTATATTTAGTCTGCTTTTCAGGACAACCACGGCTACAAAATAGTTTGACATAAACAGTTGTATTCATGAGTTTTATTGACAAATGTCAATAATATAAGTATGGTTCGACAAGCAAAAACCTGATTAAAATGAATTTATAAGAATGCTGTATGTACAGAAATTGTTTGCTCAGTGGGAAATGAATGTCAAACTAGTCAGTGACAACTGTGTGGAATTTGGAGTTTGTGACAGCAACTACGTGAGATTATTAAAGTATTATAGACGCTATATCCCGGGATTTCCTATGATCTTCTATGTAGAATAAATTGTTACCTTCTAACGATTCTTGTGTGGCTTGTGATCGTCATAGAGCAAAACAGTGCGCACACTACTTTGTTGCTTAAACCGTTCTGACTCTACAGACGTTTTTGTGATTAGAACCGGATCCAGGATCCCCTTGTCTCACAAACACTGCTCTAGCTCAGCCTCCATTAATGACACAGGCTAATGGTTGGTATCGTACAGTTGTTCCTCCTTTAAAAGTTGCGCTGCAGGACTTAGCGTCACGGCTTCATTGCTCCAGACCACCGCAGGGTGGAGTTTGAGCACTCATTATGCTTTTGGGTCCCAAGATTACAATTATAATTATAACATCATAACGAGTCAAGCAAAAAGAAATATGTTAGTTAATGTAGAGACAAACCGTTGTGCATATTTGTGCTATTTAGCAAGTTTTAGCAAGTTTTTTTTCAGTCATATCCAATACCAGGTGTATCAAACGCCATTCTTTGAATGATGCTGTGTCTGCATGTATGTATTACAATTATACACTTCAACAGTGTTTACCACTCCTGCTCCTGGGACATCACTGATTACACATTGTAACTATGCAATAGACTAGAAACACGATTTAAGTAATGGCTGATGTGTAATTCATATATACAGGGGGAAAAACAGTACACTACACTTCCTATGCATATATAACACCCTTCATCTGCATTAATCTGAGGAGGTTCTCCCAGCCGTGTGGACAATTGAAAACAGGGCAGCAAAATCACCAGAGCATATTACTATTTGCCTGTGAATAACCAGATCTTCATACAAACTTGCTATGCTGAATTCTTGATGCACAACCAAAGGTGCTGCCATATCCTGCTAGCACGCCCACAAGCGAGCCACTCAGACGGAGAATGATGCGTGGAAGAGGGCGAGGAACGAGATGGGAGTAACAATCCAGGCTATTTGCTCTGAGACCGGCATAATAATGTAATAAAACAAGCGGGGGGGCAGGTTTCGAACCCTCAACATTCTAGCCTGAAGTCCAGCACGCTATCGACTGTGCCCAAATGTATTAATTGGGGTTGGGGCTGATTGTGGCTAAAAACACTTTATATATTGGAATCTTTAACAAGTGGAAAGGGGAAAAATAATTATTATTCGTTTTTCACAAGCGTAGCAGGCTGTGAATTCTGCTAACAACGTTTCTAGGATGGGCTATTAGCTGAAACATAGACTATTCAACCTTCTATTCAACAGGTTTTCAAACACTTGTTTTTCACAAGTGTACTGTAGTACTGTAGCAGGTGTAGCCCATCATGCAAATGTTTCCTATTAGCAGGACAATATACTTTTTATAGCTTGGCTACTGTTGTGAAAATCCCTCAACTTGCAATGTATTCGATGCTTAATAAGTACTCTAAAGTGTTACATTTCTAACTCAAAACAGCAGTACAGTACTTCTTCATCAACATATTTATGCTTTTGTTGATAAAATAACGAGAAAAAAGACATTCAAATGCGGTTGTTTATTTAAACTACATTTTAGTCGCACTTCCACCCAGCTTCATGACCACAGGTAAAACCTTGCTGAGATGATCAATGTATTTGTTGCATTGTTATATCATCAATTTCTCAAGCCAAAACATCTTGATGGCCTTGACCAGTTCATCTTTGCTTGTCGGCTTGGCAGAGTTACGGATGAATGTTTTCAGTTGATGCAAAACAAGTTAGATCGAGTTTAAATCAGGAGACCTACATGTAGAGATGAAAAAAAAAAAATTCAATGTCACGTTGTACAGCGCCATATTTTCCATTCCATCCTAACGGAAACCCAGAGTTTTTTGTTGTTGTTGTTTTTCTTGGAATACAAACACCATAATATTAATCAAATTAATTAAGCTAAATTTCTTACAATTAATCCCATATACTATGTTATTACAAAAAAAGGTTTTAAATTCTCTGGTAATGCCAGAGAATGCTTCTCAAAGATGAAAGATGCCCTCTGGTGGTCAAACTAGCACAAACTTGCATTAACAGAAAAAATGGCTGACAATTAAATAACGTTGTGCAGCAGCTGCAGTATGACGCAACTTTTAAAGGAGGAACCACTGTAGGTGTCCAAAATGCGCCCGCAGAGCGATGGGACTGATTAACCTCTTAGGGATCGAAAACAAAGCGCGCCAAATTCAAAATAAAAATGCATAATATTTAAAATTCATGGAAATATTTCCATGAATTTTAAATATTATGCATTTTTATTTTGAATTTGGCGCGCTTTGTTTTCGATCCCTAAGAGGTTAATCAGTCCCATCGCTCTGCGGGCGCATACGGTTACAAAGCTTAGAGTCTTGGCAATCTCACAGCGTTGTCAGATTTCAAAAAGGCTGTACGGCGAAAGCACAACATTTGATTGTTTGAGGACAGCACCTCACATATTTTCAGCATTAGCAGAATTTCATAACCAGCGCGGGTCTCACAAAACACATAAAAGAGCTCAAATAAATCGCTTACCTTTGATGATCTTCTGCTGAGGACAATCCGAAGTGTCCAAGCAAGACAATCCATGTTTCTTTTGTTAGAAAAAGTAATTGTTTATATCCATAAATCTCCATTTGGTTGGCGCGTTATGTTCAGAAAATCCACCGTCTACTCGCCCATTGTACAGGGAAGAGAAAGCGTTCAAATTATACCTATCAACTTTGCCCAAACAAATCAAACATCATTTATAATGTATCCTTAGGTACACTTTGATGTATATTAACTATTATATTTCACACGGATAATATCCTGAACGATAGAGAAGTAAAATACAGAGGTGCGCGCTCCCGGGTCCCTCGCGCCACTGACAGAAATCACTTCCTCACTCCACTTACATATTCTTCTTCTGTAAGGCTGTTATTCAAGGTAAACGCATGAAACCTTGTCTAAAGACTGTTGACATCTAGTGGAAGCCATAGGTACTGCAATCTGGGTCCTATTTTACAGAAAATCCCATAGACAGCCATTGGAAGTGAGGGCATGTCCCAAAAAAATTTATCAGGACAGAAATTCCTCGGGTTTTTGCCTGCCATATCAGTTCTGTTATACTCACAGACGATGTTTTAACAGTTTTAGAAACTTCAGAATGTTTGAAATCCGATGCTACCAATTATATGCATATCCTAGCTTCTGGGCCTGAGTAACAGGGAGTTTATTTTGGGCACATCAGACAGGCGGACATTCTGAAAATGGGACCCTAGCCCTAAGACGTCAGCACCACCACTCTGCAGAGACACGAACGCATCTGAAACAAAGGGTTCATACAAATCTGATCCAAAATCTTGTTTAGGAGATAAACCAGTCCCAACCAGAGACTTAATGGGCTGGTGTGCTCCCACAAGAAGAATGTTTTTTTCTCCCTCTCATTTTTCTTGCGGATACGTAGAACCAGTTCTCTGACACTCCTTGTCTTTGGGCACTGTGGATAAAGACTGATACCTCGTAGTAGGAGGTGACTTCTTTCTATTGCTTTTTGTTTAGGGATAAGTACTTGGCACTTTGTTTGTGAACGTAGTTCTATGTGTCAGTACAAACTCATCTGCAAGGAGAGCAGCTTTCTCAAGAGTGAGATCCTTGTGCTCATAAAGTGGTACGAGGGTCTTTATTGGGGACTTTGAGGGGTTCTGGACCGGTTCCGCCTGACATTTTGGTGTACAAAGCGCTCTGTGAACATCGAAGGGTCCAGTGCCTCATAGTGTCAGAAAGCCCCATCTGTGTGCTCTCCGCTACCACTCTCTTCGCTACCACTCTCTCTCACATTTGTATATGGAGTGACGCGTCACATTTTCTAGTCACCCTCTGAGTGACAGAGCCCAACCTGGTAGATGGCACATGAAAGGCAACAGTCTAGCAAATCCAACAGTTGGGGTTTCAATTAGCTGTGACATTCTCAGCTAAATGAGAGTTTCTCAACATGAAAAATAAATACTGATTTCATAGAATTGAAACTCGACCACTTTCTCTTGGTCACAGATGGACGAAATGCTACTCTCTGTTTATCATCTTTGCATAGTCACTTTAACTATATATTCATGTACATACTACCTCAATTGGGCCTTAGAACCAGTGCTCCCGCACATTGGCTAACCGGGCCATCTATCTGCATTGTGTCCCGCCACCCACCACCCACCACCCACCAACCCCTTTTTAACGCTACTGCTACTCTCTGTTCATCATATATGCATAGTCACTTTAACCATAACTACATGTACATGCTACCTCAATCAGCCTGACTAACCGGTGTCTGTATGTAGCCTCGCTACTTTTATAGCCTCGCTACTGTATATAGCCTCGCTACTGTATATGGCCGATATTTTTACTGTTGTGTTATTTCTTTATCTATTGTTCACCTAATACCTTTTTTGCACTATTGGTTAGAGCCTGTAAGTAAGCACTTCACTGTAAGGTGTATTTGGCGCGCACGTGACGAATAAACTTTGATTTGATTTGAAATCACTTCATGCTTAAGCTGAAGATGTAACGAGTGCACACATTTGAATGGTGTTTCTCCGCCACTCAGTGGATGTTTAGGAGAAAAGTCTCAATGTGAAATGTTATGTTAAGTGGTGCCAATATTGTACTGTCACTAAGTATGATCATATTTATTTTACAGTTATAAGAAAGGTGAAATCTTATAGTAAGTCGTTTATAATTTGATTGTTACTATATTTAGAAAGCATTTCAGTCATTTCAAGCCCTATTTCACTTTTGTTGAATAGGAAAAAAAATCATATGAGTTTTTCCAATGTACTTGAGCTTGTTATTCCTTAAGTGTATAAGTGAGTACACCTCAGCAATTTATATTTATTTTTTACCAGAAATATGAGAACCATACCTTTCTAAAACTATGCAACATTACCAGTTATTATTTATGGAAACCTCATGAAAAATAATACTGAACAAAAATATAAACGCAACATGTAAAGTGTTGGTCCTATGTTTCATGAGCTGAAATAAAAGATCCCAGACATTTTCCACACTCACAAAAAGCTTATTTATCAAAAATATGTTGCACAAATTGGTTTACATCCCTGTTAGTGAGCATTTCTCCTTTACCATGATAATCCATTCATCTGACAGATGTGGCATATCAAGAAGCTGATTAAACAGCATGATCATTACTCAGGTGCACCTTGTGCTGGGGACAATAAAAGACCACTCTAAAATGTGTAGTTTTGTCACACAACACAATGCCACAGATGTCTCAAGTTTTGAGGGTGAGTGCAATTGGTATGCTGACTGCAGGAATGTCCACCAGAGCTGTTGCCAGAGAATTGAATGTGTATTTCTCTACAATAAGCCACCTCCAACGTCGTTTTAGAGAATTTGACAGTACGTCCAACCGGCCTCACATCCGCAGACCACGTGTAACCATGCCACCCCAGGACCTCCACATCCGGCTCTATCATCTGACCAGCCACCCAGACAGCTGATGAAACTGAATATTTCTGTCTGTAATAAGATCAAACTGTGTTGAGAGTGCAGGATGGCCTAACTTGATTCGGAGTAATTCCAGATCTATCTCTCTTTGGTGTGCTTCCAGCTCCATCTATTTTAATCGAATGGCATGCTCATGTTCCTGTTCTTGTTGTCTGGCTGCACGTTCTTCTTGTTCTATCTGTTTTAACTGAATGCTCAAATTCTAACTTCTGTTGCTACAATCTTCCCCACCTTCTCTTTCCCTTTCCTTGTGCTCAAGCTCTAATTTCTGTTGCTCCCATTTTGGCTTTAGCTACACTGCTCGCAGTTGCACATTTACGGGGTGTACTCTACCACCCTTGGGAACCTTTATCCTTCAACAAAGCGAACAACTCTTGAACTACTGCTTTTGAATCGGCAGCTTTCACTTTGATGTCATAATGCTTTGCAGTGATGAGCAGATTCACCTTTGTACATTTAATACTAATAATAATTTATTTCATTTGCAAAGTGCTTTTCATTATAAAAAATAATCTCAAAGTGCATAAAATATAAAATAAAAACCAAATAGAAAGAACTTATGGACACAACTAGACAGGGCCAATTACACAAAGAACATAGCTGACTCTACAAGGGCTAAGGACACAAAAGAGCAAAGCTATCAACTGACATGCCTACTCCCACTCTCCCGCGCTGGTCTACTAGCCACCGGTCCTGGCAACCCAAATTACGTACACCTGGCAACTATCATTGCGCACACCTGCTCCCCATCGTTACCCACACCTGGGCTTCATCATCACCCTGATTACTCTCTCTTTATTTAGCCCTCAGTAGCCTCAGTCTTCAGGAAGTATTGTCTTTGTTTACGTTCAGTATGCTACTCCTTTTTTTGATTAGCTTCATGTTTCTTATTATTAAACTCACCTTCTGCACCTGCTTACTGACTCCCTGCGTATACATTACAGAATACTGCCTCTCAAGATATGGAAGCAGGAGAAGTTAAGGATATCTCCCAGATGGTCGACGAACAGGAACACCTACTCCATCAACACCACGACCTACTGGCTCAACTGGGTACGGTAATGGATAAGGTCCTCCGTGTTCTCCACCACCTCAGAAAATCCCGAGAGGATTCATCTCCAACTAGCGGAGGATCCTCTCCCACGTCTCGTCCCAGCGTGCCAGTACCCAACCCCATCCAGCAGTCAGCACAGGTCAGCGATGCCCTATTGACGGGCTTTGGAGTGGGCTACGGCCATCTGGGAGAGAGGAGAGGAGGAGCTGGGTTCCAATGAGAGGTTCACGGTCCTGTTCAGGGCTGTCTGCGATCATACACCTGAAGGCAGAGAGGGAGGTGAGCGACTACTCCAACTCCGGGAGGGTGCCCAGACTGCTGCGGAGTATACCCTCACCTTCCGGACTGTGGCAGCCCCCAGTGGATGGAATGAGCCGACGCTCCGCACCTTATTCTGAAGATGACTGTGTGAAGAGGTCCATATGTCGTGACGGGATGGCAACCTTTCCTTGGAATACGCTCATAGCAATGGCCATTTGTCTGGATAACCGTCTTCAAGAGCGCCGGCACCCCTCTCTTGCCTTCCTCCTTAGGTTGTCCTGAAATAGAGCCTGAACCCATGGAGGTAGGGGTCACACACCTCCCTGTGGCAGAGCGGCGTTGCCGGAGACATCTGGGGCTCTGTTCCTATTGTGGTCAGTAGGGGACATCAGCTTCAGCAGTGTCCGATATGTTCCAACCCAGAGTCCACAAGGACAGAGGGGCGGGCCCGTGATCATCCGTCTTCCAGGGTAGGCATGAGTATTCCATCATCAATTTCCGCCAAACCCTTTCTGGTTTCCATTTCACTGGCTGGCTCTCCCTCATGTGTTTCTACAGCTCTAGTGGACTCCAGTGCCATGGGGAATTTCATCAAACAGGCCCTCGCCTCCTCCCTGAACATCACCTAATACCCACTCTCATATCCCTTTCTGGTCCAAACACTGGATAGTTGACCATTGGGAACTGGCACACTAACGCACATCACAGCACCACTCACCCTCATAGTGGAACCCATACATCAAGAAAGCCTTCCCTTCCTCATCCTCAATGCACCAGTACACAAAGTCATCCTCTGCCTCCCATGGCTCCAATGTCATGACCCCACCATCTCATGGTCTAGGATGAAAATCACTGAGTGGGCACCCGGATGCTGGAGGACCTGCTTTCCTTTCCCCTGTGGTTCCACGTCAGTTGGTGTGGAGTCCTGCAACCAATGAGGCCTTCCGTATACTGAAGGGGCATTTCACCAAATTGCTGAAACACCCAGATCCTACGCTGCCCTTTGTGGTGGAGGTGGACGCTTCAGAAGTGGGCGTGGAGGCCGTTCTGTCCCAACGTCAAGGTAACCCACAGAAATTGTATCCATGTGCATACTTCTAAAAAATAACTGTCTCCTGCCGAGAGGAACTATGACGTCGGTGACCAGGAGCTCTTGGAGACACTGGCTAGAGGGCACCAAGGACCCATTTCTCATCCTCACCGACCATCGGAACCTGGAGTACATACGGGCAGCAAGGCGGCTGAACCCGTGCCAAGCAAGGTGGGCCCTTTTAATCGCTAGATTATCACCTTCTCATATAGCTCAGATTCAAATAACATCAAAGCTGATGCGCGGTCCCGTCTCTACGTTTCGAGAGAGGTTCCTGTCCTGAGTGCACCCATCATTCCGCCCTCCCGAGTCATTGCCCCCATGCTTTGGGACGTAGACACGATAAAAAGGCTTTGTTTAACAACTTAAAGAGGAAGATCTAAACAGCTGTGTAGCTCTTCCAACATCTCTCACGCCACCTGGAGCATTGGTTCTGCAGCTCTTAAATATCACCTGTGCCAGCACAGGTGCAACACATCCTGACCAACAAGGATGATTCCAATCAGTGTGCGTCCACTCTAATAAGAAACAAAAAATATAAACGCAAAATGCAGTTCATATCAGGAAATCGGTCAATTGAACTAAATTAATTAGGCTCTAATCTATTGATTTCACATGACTGGGCAGGGGCACAGCCATGGGTGGGCCTGGGAGCCCATATGTCTACCACTGGGGCACCAGCCCCAGCCAATCAGAATTCGTTTTTCCCCAGAAAAGGGCTTTATTACAGACAGAAATTCTCCTCAGTTTCGTCAGCTGTCCAGGTGGCTTGTCTCAGACGATCCTGCGGGTGATCTAAGCTTTCATATTAAGTCAATGTGTAGACCATCACATAATAGGTTCCCATTGATCTGTTTAAGAGATACATAACTTGAGCCATCAGCTGTGTGTGCGTGCGCACTTGTGTGTTATGATAAAGCTTCCCACCTGAGCCATCAGGTGTGTGTGTGCGTGTGTACTTGCGTGATATGATAAAGTTTCCCACTGATCTGTTAGCGCATGTCTGAAACCTGTCTTTTTGTGCCTCACCCATCAGGGCCATCTCTTCTGAGGATCCAGCTTCTTCTTCCGCCCCGTACCTGTGAAAGCGATGGCCTTGACTGAGGAGTGATGTCATCAACCGCCGCACAACCTGTGCCACTGTTCTCCCTCCTAACTGGTACCTCAGTGAGAAAGGTAATGGTGTTTGTGTATCGCATTCCACTGGAGTTGTCTCATCACCTCTTACCCTTCAAATTACTTAATCATTTATATTTCTTGTTACAAATTAGATATTACCTGTTAGATACTGCTGCACTGTCGGATCTAGAAGCATAAGCATTTCGCTACACTCACAATAACATCTGCTAACCATGTGTATGTGACCAATAAAATGTGATTTGGGTGTTGATATCCTTACTGTATGCCATCTTGTCCTCAAGTTGAAGTAATGTGTGCTGCACTTTTTCAAATGAGAAATCAGTTTTCAGGAATGTGAAATAGGACTGCTCATTAGATTGTGTGAGTGAGACAAGGGCAAAACAGTTAAGGACTCA
Organism: Brachymystax lenok tsinlingensis; assembly: GCA_030435695.1. NCBI lineage: Eukaryota > Metazoa > Chordata > Actinopteri > Salmoniformes > Salmonidae > Brachymystax > Brachymystax lenok. The sequence goes on along the minus strand of CM059802.1, from coordinate 32,607,897 downwards.
TTCTGGACACCAATTTGTACAGCTTCCATTAGATTAAAAGAGGCACTGTATAAATGCCCAAAGGCGTCAGTGCCCAGACTCATCAAGTGAATTAAGAGGTGTGTCTCAAGACGTGGGCAATCATGGCATATAATTAAATAGCACTTTGAATAGCACTCTCACTTTTCCCAGGGACTAAAAATACTCTGGACGGTCATTATTTGGCTGTCATTTGTGTTAAAGCCAAACCTTTGTTTAAAAGGAGTTGACTTGAAGAAGATGGATGTCGATGTGCAGTGTTCCGAGTGAGACCTTGCTAATTGCGCTACAAGGGACAAAAGAGGCATTTATCTGTAGCTAGTGGAAGTATGGAGACAATAACTCAATACTATCTCTTTGTACAGGGAGGGTGGTCAAAATAAAACAGCTGTACAACATAACTCAGTGAGGCTATGCCAAATATTCAGATGTAATAAGGCATATTACTGGGAACTATTGGCACAGTCCTCAGGTTGCAGCAACAGCAGATTACTATCCATTGTTTTCTTTGGAGGAAGGAACAAGGACCATTATTGGCAGACTTCGGAACTTAAAATACACTATATATGTATAAGTATGTGGACACCCTTTGAAATTAGTGGATTTGGATATTTTAGCCACACCAGTTGCTGACAGGTGTATAAAATCAAGCACATAGCCAAGCAATCTCCATAGACAAACACTGGCAGTAGAATGGCATTACTGAAGAGCTCAATGACTTTCAACGTGGTACCGTCATTGGATGCCACCTTTCCAACAGGTCAGTTAGTCAAATGTCTGCTCTGCTAGAGCTGCCCCCGGTCAACTGTTAGTGCTGTTATTGTGAAGTGGAAACGTCTAGGAGCAACAACGGCTCAGCCGCGAAGTGGCCACACAAGCTCACAAAACGGGACCGCCAAGTGCTGAAGCGCATAGCGCTTAAAAATCATCTGTCCTTGGTTGCAACACTCACTAACGAGTTCCAAACTGCCTCTGGAAGCAACGTCAGCACAATAACTGTCGGGAGCTTCATGAAAGGGGTTTCCATGGCCGAGCTGCCGCCGCACACAAGCCTAAGATCATGCGCAATGCCAAGCGTCGGCTGGAGTGGTGTAAAGCTCGCCGCCATTGAACTGTGGAGCAATGGAAACATGTTCTCTGGAGTGATTAATCACTCTTCATCATCTGGCAATCCAACGGACAAATCTGGGTTTGGCGGATTCCAGGAGAACGCTACCTGCCCCAATGCATGGAAGCAAGTCCCTGCAGCAATGTTCCAACATCTAGTTGAACGCCTTCCCAGAGGATTGGAGGCTGCTATAACAGCAAAGGGGGGACCAACTCCATATTAAGGCCCATGATTTTGGAATGAGATGTTCGACGAGCAGGTGTCCACATACTTTTGGTAATGTTGTGTCGGTATGCAGTTTAAGATGCACGTGCTTTCAAAGTTATCCCTTTTTACTGAGGTTATGAATCCTTTCATATACTGTAGATGGTAGTAATATTGTAGCAAAGGGCCTAGCCTGTGTGCCAGTCTGTTTCTGCTCTCTTGCCAATTCATGTTGGAATGACAAACAGACTGGCACCCAGGTTAGCAAAGGCCGTGGGACATTCAAATACTTTTTGGTGTTTAAGCTTAATCAACATGGACAGAAGACAGCTTTTCTTTTTGATTGAATGGATTTCTCCTCCCAATGTAGTCAATGTAATTCCAGATTCAAATCAAATGTTATTTTCTGTAGTCCTCTGTTAGGCCAGATCCAAACAACCATAGCAGTCCATCAGCACAGTGCACAGGAATAATTATTAATGTTGTAATGCAATAAATGGCTTACCCAAATTCAAAAAGGTCTTGGCATTTTAACACAGTGATCTAATACAGTGATTGTAATGACATCTGAAAAGCACTGGTTCAGAGTAGGCATGCCACTTGTAAAGGTAAAGATATCAGCGGGAATACTCTTATGGAATTAACACTCTTGTACTACTTTTTTGAGTGGTAGAAGGCCAAGAGGTGATCTGCACAATTGTTTTAAAGGTGCAGTCTGTGATTTGTACATACATAATTTTTACTTTTAAATGACTCATTGTTCAGACAGGAAACACCACATTCGTTTAACCATTTCTTCTAAATTAAATGGCAATACATTAGGTCTTGGCCTTAGGTTCTGCAGTTTCAGGGCATCTCACTGCCATAGCAAAGCTAAATCATAATCATAACCATAACAATAAACTGGCAAAGTAATGTATGCTATAACAATCCCCCCTGGAACAAAAGCAGAGCCAAACAGCTGGAGGCTTGGGTGGTGTTGGGCTAGCAGAAACAGACAATGCATAGTGAGTAACAACAATAGTTACAGCAGCAATGAGTGGCAAAGAAACATCAGCGCATAGCTGGAGGAGGCCTGCGCAGAACTGGTCAATTTAAATAGATTAAATAGACTGCCACTTTTACCTTAAGTAAGAGAGTTGAATCCGATTGGTGAAATCTCAGCTGATGCTATAACTGATGTAAACACTCAGGTTCCCTGTCTGAACTGGCTTGACTTAATTCATTCATTGATTCTTGAAGAATATAACTTATGCACTCGCCTTATGAGTTTATTTCAACTGTTTTACACCATGAGTACCCTAAATATAAACTTGTTTTACTCTATTGTTTGTCAAAATTTGTATTGTAAACAAACACTGTATAGCTTCAAAACATGGGTAAAACAATACATTTTCTGTATGATCAGTCCTTGCATCCACAGCATCGTCTATGAATTTGAGTGGTAAAATCTTTCCAACCCCATGTCTCAGCTGTTTACCAAAAAACTGTCGACAGGCGGCTGTTTTTTTATTATTATGGACTGCAGCTTAAATTAACTGCCTTGCTCAAGGGCAGAACAGATTTTTTTTTTTTTCACCTTGCCTGCTCAGGAATTCGGACCAGTGACCTTTCAGTTACTGGCCCAATGCTCTTAACCGCTAGGCTACCTGCCGCGGTTTAGTCACAATGACCGCAACCAAACATTTCCTGTAGGTGTTGATCAATCTCTAACATCGTTGTGTAGGAATTTTGTCCCACTCTTCCATGCAGAACTGCTTTAACTCAGCGACATTTCTGAGTTTGTCTCCAATGGTAACAAAACATAAAATGTTTTGCTTTTAAGCCATTCTGATGTGGACTTGCTTGTGTGTTTTGGATCATTGTCTTGCTGCGCTTCAGCTCCAGCTCATGGACGGTTTGCGTGACATTCTCCCGTAGAATTCTCTGATACGGAGCAGAATTCATGGTTCCTTCAACAATGGAAAGTCGTCCAAGTCCTGAGGCAGCAAAGCATCCCAAAAGCATCACAATACCAGTGGTGTAAAGATTATAGAGAGGAACACCCCCCAGCTTTCAACCTCCCAAAATGCTGAGACAGATAAATGACTTCCACCTAGATCTCTGAGGAGTTCTCTTGCCTTGAGGTAGCACACTGTACAGTACCTCATGTTCTTCTTTTATGTTGTTCATTAGAGCAAAGTACTACTTAAGTAGTTTTTGGGGGTATCTGTACTTTACTTTACTATTTATATTTTTGACAACTTTTACTTCACTACATTCCTAAAGAAAATATTTTACTCCAGACATTTTCCCTGACAACCAAAAGTACTTGTTACATTTTGAATACATAGCAGGACAGGAAAATTGTCAATTTCAAGCACTTATCAAGAAAACACGTGGTCAACCCTACTGCCTCTGGCCGGGCGGACTCACTAAACACAAATTAATCTTTTATAAATAATGTCTGAGTGTTGGAGTGTGCCCCTGGCTATCCATACATTTTAAAACAAGAAAATGCTGCCGTCTGCTTTGCTTAGTATAAGGAATTTTAAATGATTCTTACTTTTGGTACTTAAGTATATTTTAGCAATTACATATACTTAAGTATATTTAAAACCAAATACTTTTAGACTTTTACTCAAGTAGCATTTTACTGGCTGACTCGCTTTTACTTAAGTAACTTTCTATTAAGGTATCTATCATTTTACTCAAGTATGACAATTGGGTACTTTTTCCACTACTGCACAATACCACCACTATGCTTGACCATTGGTATGAGGTTCTTACTGTGGAATGCAGTGTTTGGTTTTCACCAGGCATGACGGGACCCATGCCGTCTAAATAGTTGCACTTTGTGGACGACATTAGCAGCTGAATGAATTGGAATTTAAAGATTATAGAGAGGAACACCCGCCCAGCTTTCAACCTCCCAAAATGCTGTGACAGATAAACGACTTCCACCTAGATCTCTGAGGAGTTCTCTTGCATTGAGGTAGCACACTGTACCTCATGTTCCTCCTGTATGGTGTTCATTAGAGCATAATGTAGCAAAACATTTTCCAAGAGAAAACAAATGTTTTTCATTGAACAAGTACAGAGACTAACACTCCGTTTTGGAGCGTTTATCTTCCATTTGGTATCTAATGAACACAACCTAGGAAAAGAGAGCCACCATATTGAGTTTGTTCAACCATTGGCAGCCGGTTATTCTGGGGGTATTTGATTTCTTGCCGGGTAATTAGAAAAACGTTGAATATTAAAATAATTCGTGTTTTTATGTTTCCGATCCTGTTCATTGCCTCCAGGGAAGATGTAGCAGCACTTACTGCTATTGTTCGAAATTCTCCAAACAATACAAAAGTCATACGTGTGCATAAAGGAGCAACTGTAAATAATGTCAATAGCAGTCACTAGGGTTGGGTGGTTTCCGGATTTTCATATCGTCATACTGTCCTTCTCTCATCCTGGGATTTAAGGTATTACCGGCTTAGTACACAAGGGGGAGCCAAAACGCAAAATAATACTATTGGGCATGTGTTACCAGAATGCTAACAAAATTGGCATAAGTAATAGCGAACGTCCATAGAGGCTGCTAGCTAAATACGCTAACGAGCGCAAACAAAAATAAACCAATTTCAAAGACAGACAATCCAGCTCATAAAGTTAGACATGTATAGGTAGGAGCTACCAAATGTCATTCATGGTGAGTTTGGACATTTACAAGTGAATGTGAACGAGAGACATTGTGCAAATGAACAAAGTTTTGACGCATGCTTGTCTGCTCTGAAGCAGCATGTGTACACACTGTGTCTGGGTGGTCTTGAGTCGCTACGGCAATGGGCCTGCATGCTCTGCTTGGAACATGCGCAACCAGAGGGAAAAAACCTCTAGATCACCTTTACTCCACACACAAAGACATGTACAAAGCTCGCCCTCCATTTGGTAAATCTGACCATAATTATATCCTCCTAATTCCTGTTTACAATCAAACTAAAGCAGGAAGTATCAGTGACTCGCTCAATATGGAAGTGGTCAGATGACGCAGATGCTACGCTAAAGGACTGTTTTGCTAGCACAGACTGGAATATGTTCCAGGATTCATCCAATGGCATTGAATAGTATATCACCTCAGTCACCGGCTTCATCAATAAGTGCAGTGACGACGTTGTCCCCACAGTGACTGTACATACATATCCCAACCAGAAGCCATGGATTACAGGCAACATCCCCCCGAGCTAAAGGCTAGAGCTGCCGCTTTCAAGGAGCAGGACACTAATCCGGACGCATATAAGAAATCCCATTATGACCTCAGATGAACCATCAAACAGGCAAAGCGTCAATACATGACTAAGATTGAATCCTACTACACCGGCTCTGACACTCGTCGGATGTGGCAGGGCTTGCAAACAAAAGAAAAACCAAGCCATGAGCTGCCCAGTGAAGCGAGCTTACCAAATGGGCTATATGCTTTTCATGCTCGCCTCGAGACAAGCAACACTGAAGCATGCATGAGAGCACCAGCTGTTCCGGACGACTGTGTGATCACGCTCTCCGTAGCCGATGTGAGCAAGATCTTTAAACAGGTCAACATTCACAAGGCCGCGGGGCGAGTCGTATTACCAGGATGTGTACTCCGAGCATGCGAGGACCAACTGGCAAGTGTCTTCACCAACATTTTCAACCTTTCCCTGACACAATAACAGATGACACAATCTCAATTGCACTCCACACCACCCTTTCCGACCTGGACAAAAGGAACACCTATGTAAGAATGCTGTTCATTGACTAGCAGCTCAGCGTTCAACACCATAGCGTACACAAAGCTCATCACTAAGCTAAGGACCCTGGGATTAAACACCTCCCTCTAAAACTGAATCCTGGACTTCCTGACCTCTGCCACACTGATCCTCAACACAGGGCCCCCTTGTTTTTATACTGCTGCTACTTGCTGTTTGATATCTATACATAGTCACTTTACTACTACCTACATGTAAAAATGATCTCAACTACCTCGACTAACCTGTATCCCCGCACATTGACTCGATATCGGTACCCCTTGTATATAGCCTCGTTATTGTTCTTTTATTGTGTTACTTTTTTAAACTTTAGTTTATTTAGTAAATATTTTTTGAAGAATTATTTCTCAAAACTGCATTGTTGGTTAAGGGCTTGTAAGTAAGCATTTCACGGTAAGGTCTACACCTGTTGTATTCGGCGCATCTGACAAGTCAAATTTGATTTGATGATGGTGGAGGAGCAGACCAGCCAAGAATGGAGAGGAGAAAAAACGCAAGGAAATCAAAAGATAACTCATCCAAAGGGCTTTGACTTCTCAAACACGGCAGAAAGCTTACACAATATGATGCCCCGTCACCTTATTATTTCAGTAACTTAGATAACTAGAAAGCTAAACGTAAGGGTCAGGTTAATGCAGAATTCTTCATTTTTCACACAGGAAAAAATATAAAACATAAGAAATCTCTTGCTACATTTTGTAAACGCAGATCTAAAATGCTTCTTATTGTGATTTCTGCTTGGCATCAGGCTAAGTTTGTGATTCAGCTGCACTTCAACACTCAGATGAGAATTCACAAACCGGCATTCTATTCTATTTTTTCTCCAGTACTTTTATCAGTAAAATTCAAGAATAACCTTATGCAAAACATTGGGAAATATAGCTGGATACATTCTTTCTATGACAAACATTAGAAATATGATGGCCATGCATCGTTTTTGCCAAAAATACCTTGCTTTTTCATTGTAAGTTAATTTACTTGTGTGGTTGCCAGCCAAATAGCATTGCACTTCTGTTGTCATCTGATAAAAATTAAGCAATTTTCTGCCGAATGTGTTACACTAATGTATTTTCTGTGAAACTATACATGCATGTCCCTGATCACTCTATTAAAGGCAAAAAACACTGACTTTCAATATAAAATGTGACCCCTGTCAATACACAGCTGGACTCACCTGCTCTAGCTTTCTCCCGTTGTGCTATTTACGAACAAATACGTGGCTGTTCTGGGGAACTATGGTAAAAAAATTGAATCTAATTTATTGGTCACATACACGTGTTTAGCAGATGTTATTGCGGGTGTAGCGAAATGCTTGTGCTTCTAGCGCCGACAGTGCAGTAATATCTAACAAGTAATATCTAACAGTTTCACAACATATACCCAAAATACATGTAAATCTAAGTAAGAAATTGATTAAGAATATATACATATGTCAGAGTGGCATTGGACTAAGATACAGTGGCATAGTATAGAATTCAGTATATGCATATGAAATGGGTAATGCAATATTTACACAATTAAAGTGACTAAGATACCGTAGAATAGTATAGAGTACAGTTTATACATATGAGACGAGTAATGCAAGATACGGAGACATTATTAAAGTGGCTAGTGTTTCATTTCCTTAAAGTGGCCAGCGATTAATAATCTCTGTCTACAGGCAGCAGCATCTAATGTGCTAGTGATGGCTGTCTAGCAGTCTGATGGCCTTATAATGTAAAGTAAAATAATGTGACAGGTGAAATGAAGAACGCGATCTGCTTTATCTCCTAACGTATTGCACAAGTTGACTGCAGGTACAGTATTTACTTAAGAGTAGCTACCAATATGACAACTTATTGAAAACCCTAAAATAAACAGTTTCAACGGTATTCCACATACCCCAGTATACGGTATACTGCCCAAGACTAGCAGTCACTGTATTGTGTTTGTAGTCTTTGAAAGGAATTAATAAAGAGTAAATTAAATGTATTTTGTTATTGCAAATAGTTGTAAGAATGGTAAATGGCACATGCAGCCTATCTGTAGCTGGCTGTATTGACACCAATGGGGGTGACTTTGACCACCAAACTGAACACGCCACAGCCTCAACAATCAGCAGGCTCGCACACACACCGTTGAGGTGCATAAGTGGTGACTGGTGATATATATATTCTCAGTGCTGATGATTTCATTGATGGATCACCTTTTGGGACAATCAAAGATGGCTGGTTGGGTAATGGTGTAAGATGAGCAAACTGGGGTCAGAGTTGACACTTCACAGGCAGGTCCCTGGCGCTTTCTGACATGGTGGCCTGTCATGTTGAGTTATAATGGATGATGAGTCATTCCCAACATGCAAGGGAAACCCAGATACAAGCAGGGCAGTGTCAGTGTTTGGTTTGCACACGGCGGAGATAAATAGCTCTTATTATGCATTGGAATTCCTCTAATTTACTTGACATTTCCCAGTCGGCAGCTTCCTAATTCCTTATTCTAATTCAACGTTTTATTCGTCAAGCATTTTATTAATCTTGCCAGTAAGTCATGGGTGATCAATACTTACAATACTGTATGTACAAATATGTCTGTACTATCTAAATGCATTTGTTCTTGATTTTAATTCCAACCAGACCCAGTTTCAAATACATTATTTATATAATGAAAGTATTATATTTTAAGTGTGCCAAAGATTTTAACACGACACTAATTTACTTTTACATAAGCCTAGCTTTCTTACACACAAAATGTTTTTTCTTTATGAGAAGATAAATATCCCAATATTTAGAATGTCTTTTGAGTAAAGAAGCTGGTCACTCCTCTGACTCACTCACAGACTCCCAGAAGAGCATCCTCAGCTCTTTCTCCCTCAGATGTTTTCAACACATCAGAGAGAGAACATACCATAACCTTAAATATAACCCTATACAGTTTATGCCATGAATCACCATTAAACATATCCTTAGAGCATAATTGCATTCTGCAGCCATATGATTGACGTAAGGCCTGTAGCCTTATTTATCATCCTTATTCACGCTCAGATATGAGTTATAAGAACGTTATTGGAGGTTGATTAAAATAAAAACTTAATAAGAAGTATTAAGACTACATTGGAAAGCCATAATATCAGCCAAATAATCAGCCAAATAATATTCATACAGTACAATAATAAACCAATATAAAACATATCAAAATGTTTGGTTATTTTCAATTCCATGACAAATTAGTTTCCTGTTATCCAAGTAGAATATTTGGGTAGTTACACAGATCAAACAACCTTTTTGTTCTGATTACATGTTGTAAACCTCACATTACGGGACAGGATGCCAGTTTTTATAAAACTAAGCCCCCCTTTTTTTGTCAATCATGACAAGTACCCCACAGTAGGAACTGACCAATAAGGATCTAGAAAGATCTCTCTGCTGGCTTCCTGTACCTCAAACACCATCTCCCAGGAGCTTTTGTTTCATTTAACATCACACTACTTAAGGTCACTTATAGTGTTACAAACAAATATGCATTGTGGGGGTGAGACCTTTTATATGGGGGAATGAGATACCTTGGGGAGGGCAATGATCGCAGGATCCTGTCTGATGCGTTTCATTTCCCATTTGTAATTACGCTGAACCACAGCACACCCTATGATGCAAACAGTGTCTAATATAAAGTAATATTGTGTTTCCGACAGATTATACCCTCCAGGGATGGAGAGGGAGAGGGAGAGGGAGAGGGAGAGAACCATATTATTGAACTGGCAAAGTCATCAGGGTATCCTGACTCCTCACTTTTTTTGTCTTTATTTGGACATACAGTATTTTGTTTGCATATGGTGTGTTTCTGTTGTCCTCCGTTAACAAGAGTTAGTTTGTCCATGACAAGAAGAAAACATTGACACAGCAAGCAATGCAGAATGGGGTGAATGCAATATCAAAAGGTTTAACAAATGATAGTATTTTGCAATTTTATAATAAGGCGACTTTGTTAACTCTAACCTCTGTACTGTATCTTACACACCTTCAGATCAACAATGTAAGCTATGGCACATACTCAAGTAATTGGAGTCAGCTGAATGATCAAGTATACACGCAGTGGTAGATAATGTGACCATTTTTGAAACAAGAAATTTGAAGCATTCCGAACTCAGAAAGCAGATATACAGTGCCTTCAGGAAGTCCTTGACTTATTCCACATCTTGTTGTGTTACAGCCTGAATTCAAAATTGATTAAATAGATATTTTTCTACCCATCTCCACACAATACCCAATAATGACAAAGTTAAAACATGTTTTTAGAAAATTTAGAAAATGTATTAAAATGTAATACAGAAATAACTAATTTACATAAGTATTCACACCCTTGAGTCAATTACATTGTAGAAGCACCTTTGGCAGCGATGACAGCAGTGAGTCTTTCTGGGTAAGTCTCTAAGCACTTTCCACACCTGGATTGTGCAACATTTGCCCTTTTATGCTTTTCAAAATTCTTCAAGCTCTGTCAAATTGGTTGTTGATCATTGCTAGACAACCATTTTCATGTCTTGCCATCAGTGGCGACCCGTCATTCAGGGCAGGTGTTATTATTTTTTTTGCATGTTATTTTTGCATTAATACGTGTCACATTTCAGTTTGCAAACTATGTAAAAAATATATATATAATTTAATTCATAAAGCCGCATACAAGCATGTTCTCTTGTGTTCTTGAGTAAGGCAGCTTCAAAATGCAGGTGTTTCAGCCTAGCTCCATGCTTTCTGTGGTCGTGGGACAAGCTAGCAGAAAATAGGAGCATAGCATCGGCTCAGTGTTCTGTCACTCATGGGGACACTATGGCACAGGTCAAGTCTAAGTTCTTAGTAAGAGTAGACATCGAAAATTTCTGCCCTTTTGGTCCTGCCGTAGTTATATTATAAGTGCCCTTCCAAGAAGGTTCAAGGTCATTGGCCACAGATAAAATGTCGTCAAATCATGTTATATGTATAGTAGCTTTGATTGGACTGATCATGTCAACATCTTACTTTCAGAATCTTAGCCAGTAGTCATCATCATGAATCAAGCCGACAATCTACTGGCAAATCCTTTTAAATCCTTGTCATATGAAGAGAAATAATGAATTTACAGATAAAACGTATCGATGCTTATCGGCCATTGGACATAAACATTACACAACAAGTTGGAAATCGCAAATTCAACAATGAGTGGTTTGGAAAGAATCAGTGGCTAACTGCAAGCATTGCAAAGCAATCACTAGCCTGCTATTCAGTGGAGTGGCTGTGTTTTTTTTTCAGAGTTCCCACCATAAATCCAGAGCATGCCCGACTTTGATGACAAAGTTTGATTACAAAATTTGCCCACAAAGGACCGCTGAGCCACCTTCCTGTTTACGTGAGCAAGGTGTCCAAAAATGTATTGTATGCTGCTGAATAAATTATGTAATATGCCAGGGAGATATGTATACCGTAGCTAAGTTATACTAAGTGTATGTTGTGTAGTAAGCTGTTGGTAGCCTATGCGCCTCACCCTAATAATTTGGTATATTTTCACCAACGCGGTATTGTAATCACATCGCTCGTGGTTGTTTTTTTGTACAGCTTTGACAGTGCTACAGATAGTAGTGGTGGCGCTTGGCTTGCACGTGCAAATTCAGCACACACAACATTCTATAATAGAATTGTGTTATTTGACGATTCAAATTAAAAGCTTATTTAACGAGTCAAATAATGTTATTTGACGTGTATCTTTTTTTGACACGCAAAGACCTAAACGCTGTTCAGTGTGCCTCACCATAATAATTTGGTCTATTTTCATCTATTAATTTTACCTACTGTTCTAATTTGGTGGTGCACATGTAGACTATAACCTGTTATAGAGAAATGTAGTCATCGAATATTGTAAGAGCTTTCATTGTCTGCTACATGCCCCCTTTATTTATCCTACGGTTCTGACTTGGTTTACAGGGAGTACACTGTAAGAAAGGTCCATGTTCTGAATTCTGTTGCTTGTACATTTCAAAAGTGCTGAACAAATAATTATATTGACTACGTCTGTCATCACTCGCTCATTAATGTCTTAACTGAAATTACGGATTGCCTTTTATCCACTTGTCATCCCTTTATGCCATAGTTTGTCAGACATATCAGCTATGTTTTTTATAAGGCAGTAAAAGAGGCTGAATGAACTGTTTCGCTGCCAGACAAGGCTCCGCTGATAGCCAGGTGTAGCAGTGGTAAGGTGTTGGGACTGCTGTTGGGTCTCTGCTATTGAGACAGCTTTATATAGGCCCTAACAGTTTGTGGGTACCGTTTGTCACCGTTATAGTGCATGTAATGTATTGTGTAGTGTTGTGTTGTGCAGTGGCTTTGCTAGCATGCATCCCACTTTTTGTTTTGCCCCACCAAGATTTACATACTAAAATCGCCACTGCTTGCCATAGACTTTCAAGTAGATTTAAGTCCAAACTGTAACTCGGCCACTCAGAAACATTCACTGTCTTCTTGGTAAGCAACTCCAGTGTAGATTTGGCTTCATGTTTTAGGTTATTGTCCTGCTGAAAGGTGAATTCATCTCCCAGTGTTTGATGGAAAGCAGACTGATTCCTCTAGGATTTTGCATGTGCTTAGCTTTTTTTTATCCTGAAAAACTCATCAGTCCTTAAGGATTTCAAGCATAATCATAACATGAAGCAGCCACAACTATGCTTGACAATATGGAGAGTGATACTCAGTAATGTGTTGTATTGGATTTGCCACAAACATAACACTTTGTATTCAGGACAAAAAGTTAATTGCTTTGCCACCTTTTTTGCTATATTACTTTAGTCCCTTGTTGCAAACAGGATGCATGTTTGGGAATATTTGTATTCTGTACAGACTTCCTTCTTTTCACTCTGTCAATTAGGTTAGTATTGTGGAGTAACTACAATGTTGTTGATCCATCCTCAGTTTTCTCCTATCGCAGCCATTAAACTCTAACTGTTTTAAAGTCACCACTGGCCTCGTGAAATCCCTAAGTGTTTTCCATCTTCTACTGCAACTGATTTAGGAAGGACGCCTGTGTCTTTGTAGTGACTAGGTGTTTTGATACAGTGCACCATCCAAAGTGTAACTTCACCATGCTCAAAGGGATATTCAATGTCTGCTTTGTTATGGAAATTTTGTTCTCAATGTTCACAAACTGAACTTCAATTAAACAACTCTGTCTGTTACCCAGTATACTGGTTGAAATGAGACAAACAGAGGCCCAATCTATAATGGTCAAATGTAAAAGTGTTTATTCACGCGAGAGCTCTGATTTACAAAGGTGTACACAGTCTTTTATATTGTACAAGTTTGAAATACAAAAGATACAAATGCCCCACCCTCTCTAGGAAATAGTGTTTTCCCACAGTACCCATTCATTCCTTATCACAATCTTTGCAACATAAGTCAACCTTGGACAGCTCCTAACAGTCCCTCCCGTCCCAAGGACCAGAAGCCTTCCCACATATGTCTGATTAGAACTAAGAATGCTTTGTTCTCACAGACTCCTTCTCGCAAGTCGTACCATCCTGTTCCACTCTCCACACAATATTCATTTCTAGACACACACACATCAATTGAATTACCATTTGTCTTAAAACCCTACCTCTATTGCATACATTTTCAGTACAAACATTTAGTCATAAAACATATAATCCATAACACCCATCTACCAATAGGTGCCCTTCTTTGTGAGGCATTGGAAAATCGTCCTGGTCTTTGTGGTTGTATCTGTGTATGTAATTCACTGCTCGACTGAGGAACCTTACAGATAATTGTATGTGTGGGGTACAGAGATGAGGTAGTCATTCAAAAATCATGTTAACACTATTATTGCAAACAGAGTGAGTCTATGCAACTTATTGTGACTTGTTAAGCACATTTTTACTCCTGAACGTATTTAGGCTTGCCATAACAAAGGGGTTGAATACTTCAGCTTTTCAAAAAAATGTATTTATAAGAATTGAACAAAACCATTTCCACGTTAACATTATGGGGTATTGTGTGTAGGCCAGTGAAATTTTTCCCCCAATTTAATCCATTTTAAATTCAGGCTGTAACACAACATTTTTGGGGAAAGTTATTGGGTGTGAAAACTTTCTGAAAGCACTGTACCTTGTAAAGTACACATATATTTTAAGACATCATCTGCTTTCAATTTCTTAGGCTGTGTTACACATTCTGATATGTTGCCCAATTAATGGCAAAAGAGCTGATCTGATTGGTCAAAAGACCAATTAGTGGAAAAATAATAAACTGTTGAGATATTGATTTTTAAGCTAATTTCTGTTCAGTAATTATTGATTAACTTTCATAAAGAAATCTTACCAAAACCTAGAACCATTTCTGCTTTCAATGTTGACTGATCAACACAATAAGCTGGATTCAATAGGTATCTCGGAAGTATCGCTGAAGATCCGTTCAAAAATGTATAGACTTATTTAAAAGTGGTCTCCGAGAAACTTCCACATGCAAATAGCCTCTGTACTGTATGTGTGTGTCAAGCATTTCAGGATAGTGGTGATTTAGGATCAGTTTTGACTTTCATATCACAGTGAGATCAGCATTCCTACTCTGAATCGCTTGATAGGCCTACATGTAATATATAGTGTCGTGAAACTATTATGTCTTTTGTGGACAATGTGTTATTTAATTTAATTACATCTCTTCATATTGATATCCTCTGTCATCAGTGATATTGATCTCGCACATTAGTTGTAATAAGTTGTCAGTGAAACTTATTGGACGGGCAGTAGGCCTATAGCATCTTGTCTTCAATGTAACGTAGTCAATGTCTCAATGTGGTCTCAATTCAATGTTTAATCCATTTATCTCCCAGATTTTTGTCTAGTGATTTATGGCATTTTTGGTGCACAGACAACGTATGAATTTTCATCACTCCATGACAATGGATATTGGATTACATTCTCCACTGGCTTATGTGGGAAAAAAATCACATTTAAATGCATTTATTTTAATATCAACATATACAGAAAGTTTACAGTTTCCTGGTTCAGTCATTGACTTTTGTCAAGGTGGTTGTATTCAGTGTAGTCAACAGATCGCACACAACATGCAGATGCCCTGTCCTGGCATCTTTTCACCACCCGTCTTCGACCACCTCTTGGGCTGGTACAGGTGTGTTTGGGGTTGGCATCGAAGCATGTCAATATTTCCCTTTGCCCAAGAGTTTCAAATTGGCTTCAACCTCAGTAGACTGAGGGAGCAAGTTCAACTTAGTGTGACCATGGTTTAGCTAGCTAATCTTGTAGGAAATGTGATATACGGTTGCAGAACAAATGGCATCATGTGGTTTAAATCTTAAAGGGATGGTGTGTAATCTAATTATACCTGAATGCCTACGTATGCATATTCTAGTCTAATGCAAGAATATAAATTGTCTTTTAAAGGAGCAATCCACTTCCCAGGAATCATAGCGGATCTTTGACTGCTGGTCTTATCTCCTGTGTTTATACGTGCGTGGCGTGAGCATATGTTTTATGTGTATGTGCCCACCTGTGTGTGTGAAGTGTTAAAGTGTGTAAAGAACACAGATGGTTTGTGCTCAGGCAAAACTACGGTACCAGTCAAAAGTTTGGACACTCCTACTCAATAGTAGTGAAGATATCAAAACTATGAAATAACACATGGAATCACGTAGTAACCAAAAAAGTGTTAAACAAATCAAATGTATTTGAGATTTGAGATTCTTCAAAGTAGCCACTATTTGCCTTGATGACAGCTTTGCACACTCTTGGCATTCACTCAACCAGCTTCATGAGGTAGTCACCTGGAATGCATTTCAATTAACAGGTGTGCCTTGTTAAAAGTTAATTTGTGGAGTTTCTCTCCTTCTTAATGTGTTTGAGCCAGTCAGTTGCGTTGTGGCAAGGTAGGGGTGGTATTGATATCCCTATTTGGTAAAAGTCCATATTATGGCAAGAACAGCTCAAATAAGCAAAGAGAAACGAAAGTCCATCGTTACTTTAGACATGAAGGTCAGTCAAATTTTAAGTGCAGTCGCAAAAACCATCAAGCGCTATGATGAAACTGGCTCTCATGAGGACCGCCACAGGAAAGGAAGACCCAGAGTTACCTCTGCTGCAGAGGATAAGTTCATTAGAGTTACTAGCCTAAAAATTGCAGCCCAAATAAATGCTTCACAGAGTAACAGATACATCTCAACATCAACTGTTCAGAGGAGACTGCATGAATCAGGCTTTCATGGTCAAATTGCTGCAAAGAAACCACTACTAAAGGACACCAATAAGAAGAAGAGACTTGCTTGGGCCAAGAAACACGAGCGATATACATTAGACCGGTGGAAATCTGTCCTTTAGTCTTATGAGTCCACATTTGAGATTTTGGTTCCAACCGCCGTGTCTTTGTGAGACACGCAGAGTAGGTGAACGGATGATCTCCGCATGTGTGGTTCCCACCTTGTAGCATGGAGGAGGTGTGATGGTGTGGGGGGTGCTTTGCTGGTGATACTGTTTGTGATTTATTTAGAATTCAAGGCACACTTAACCAGCATGGCTACCATAGCATTCTGCAGCAATACGCCTTCCCATCTGGTTTGCGCTTAATGGGACTATCATTTCTTTTCAACAGGACAATGACCCAAAACACACCTCCGGTCTGTGTAAGAGCTATTTGACAAAGTGATGGAGTGCTGCATCAGATGACCTGGCCTCCACAATCACCAAACCTCAACCCAATTGAGATAGTTTGGGATGAGATGGACCCCAGAGTGAAGGAAAAGCAGCCAACAAGTGCTCAACATATGTGGGTACACCTTCACGACTGTTGAAAAAGCATTCCTCATGAAGCTGGTTGATAGAATGCCAAAAATGTGCAAAGCTGTCATCAAGGCAAAGGGTGGCTACTTTGAAGAATCTAAAATCTAAAATATATTTTGATTTATTTAACACCTTTTTAGTGACTACATGATTCCAAGTGTGTTATTTCATATTTTTGATGTCTTCACTGTTATTCTACAATGTAGAAAAAATCTTGAATGAGTACATGCAGGTGTGTCCAAACTTTTGACTGGTACTGTAGCACTCTGAGTGCAACTACGCGGCTACACACACACACACACACACACACACACACACACACACACACACACACACACACACACACACACACACACACACACACACACACACACTCATATCAAGGGAGCTCTGTGTGTTTCGATCTATACCTTGAGATGCTTCAGTGGTTTTGGGGCCCATCAATAATGGAACTATTTTGGTAGCGAGGGATTCCCTCGCGACTACTGACAGTTGTTTGATTAACGTGAAATATATAAATATTAAATCTATAGCCCTCTTCCTCATCATCATTGTCTTTCTCTTTGGATACACCTGATCTACAGTTTAGATCATTGTTAGTCTGGTGGGTTGTTTCAATGCTGCTCTGGAATAGATGGTGCTGTTCTACTGTGGATACTCGACAATGGAGGAATCTCTAATATCCTAACCTTCTTTGCTATAGCCAGGCTCATACTATCTAGCATGTTCTTATTACATGTTGTGAACCACCCCCCACCCCCTCCCCCCCACCCCCCACCCCACCCTGTCACACCACCTCGGCACTTCCTTCGCTGAATTATTAAGGAGGCCAGTGCCAAAAGTGAATCCCACCCCTCATTTCTCTCCTCACCAGGCTTAATTAAACAGCTTCTTTTTTTTCTTTCCTTTTCTTCACCCACCCCCCAGCAACAAGCCAAAAAGCACAGATGATCTGCCTAATCATTGAAGGTGGGCTGTGTATGTGTGCGTGTGGGTGTGTTTGTTTGTGTCAACAGCACCCAACCTTAATTGGTCTTCATGTACTTCCTGTCTTTCCCTCAAAATATGTCCTGAATTAATCCGCTGAAGTAATTCGTTGTCGAGTCTGAGCAAACAGTCACCGATCAAGTATTTTCTCTCGCCAACACAGAGGAAAAGAATGGACAGAACACTCACCCCACACATCTGCCCCGTGTTTGCTGTGTAGCGAAAGAAGGAGAGAAATCTATCTATTCATCCGTCAAGTCCGTGTTAGTCATTGCTTGTTGGAGAGAGTGTCTTTGATTTGAAAAATCAATACATATATTGTGGAGGCTTCTCTCTGTGGACACTGTGCGTTGAAAAGGAACTCAGTATCCGACAAGTAAATGCCTCTTCTTAGTCATCATGCCACTCCTATTTCCTAACTACATTTTTCAATAGTTTTCAATGCAGGGTTTTCGTTTAAGCAGACCGTGTAAGGTAAATGGATAACGCTTGATTGAAGCTTAGTTTAAAACCATTTTCTTCTGTCTGAGCACCCTTCTCAGCTATTCAATGTCGATACCAAGTCTTTATCATCCTTGCAATGCCAGGTGAGTACATCAAAAAGTGAAAAGCTGGATGGCTCATGCTCACCTCTTGACTATGAAAGGCCTCTATATACTGTATATATGCCCATCTTTGCCAATGAGCTGAAACTACAGTATGCCAGCATATGGAATGTGTAGAATGGAGTGATAGGGGAGCATTTGGTCCAAACGAGATGAGGCTTTATCTGTCTAAGGGGGAAGTTGAGATGCTGCATAGAGACAGCTAGGACTAGAGGTGAGACTATGTCAGGTGAGAAAGAGGGAAGGAGGAAAGGGGGGGAGATATATAATTTAGGATGAAATGTAAGAGAGGATAAAGAGGATATTGTATTTCTGGAGGTGAAAACAAACGGATGGACTGTAGACAGAATTTGGACATTAGAACTCAAGGGTAACATGCTGACTACACCGGAGTGCGTGCACTGTCCGCATGTTTATCTTGTCTATCCCACCAGACGTGATCATGACACGCAGGTTAAAAAAACTAATTCAACAGAGAGAGTGAGTGTGAGCAGAGAGGGAAAGAGTAGAGAGGGGAGAGAGAGAGGAGAGAGATATTAGAGGCGGCGGGGAGGAGGAGGATAGAGAGAGAGGTAATGAAAGAGAGAGTGGGGAGCCACACTTGGCTTGAGGATTCCATGGGAACGAGGAGAGACTTTGAGATGGTGAGTTAATGGACAGAACAGAAGGGCTTGTGGTCATTCATATTCATGTATACGAGCCAGCTGGTCACTGAGAGGAGAAACATGCAGATGGAGAAGCAGCATGTCCTTCACGAAGACTCCAAGTCTGATTTGAGCTCTACTCTGTCTCCAACCAAAGACTGTAGGAGATCTTAACCATCTATCTACTACCTTTCTGTTTTGTTGGCGACTTGACGGGTTGGACAAGTCATCCCACATCCAGCTGGTAGAACATTGGGCAAGTTGATGAAAGGGGATTTGACAACCTTTGACAAGACCGAAGCGCACCAAATATAGGAGAGAGTTGACTACTGGAAACTGCCCATTGGTGTATGCACGATGAATCTTTCCAGGTGCTTACGCGTGTTGAGCGCACTTTTCTTCGTGCATCCTTCTCAAGGTAAGGTCTTGTGAAATTCAACCTTCTTTAATTTATGTTGTCTCTGTGAGTTTCAGTTTATAGGCTGATCATTGACATGCTGGTTGGACTTGACTTTACAGTTTCCTATAGATTAGAAATTGTTTAGATTATGTCATGATAAAACATTAATTTTATGTTACATATGTGTATATTTGTAATGTGATCAATAACAAATGTAATATCAAATATTCTCAAATATATAAACCCCACACAATATTAGTTGTTTATCACAATGATTTGCAATGACAGATTTTCATTATGGATCATTTTGAAGGCTGCTTTTGAGAGACTGATTCCCTGTTGTGCTTGTTGTTTGGATTCCGTTGTTGTGAGGGAGTTGGAATATGGTGTGCATCACAGGAGGTTGGTGGCACCTTAATTGGGGAGGATGGGCTTGTGGTAACGGCTGGTTTCCGTATTTGATACCATTCCATTAGCTCCGTTCCATACATTATTATGAGCCGTCCTCCCCTCAGCAGCCTCTTGTGCTGTGCATACACTATTGACTAATGAAAATGTATTCATCACAAGGAGGACAGATTTAGGTACACTTAATATTCATACAAGCCAAAGGAAACCACTTATTTTATGTGTCACTGGACAGCACAAATGTATTTTAGAGGAGAGACCCATACCAGTCACATTCAGATATACAGTAGCTTTTCATCTAGTTGTGTCAGATGAAAAAAGTAATTGTTTTACAGTAAACAGATTTCATTCACAATTACACAGTGAGGATGATGATGGTAATCGTTTAAGATAAATTAAACTGGGTGGTTCAAGCCCTGAATTCTGATTGGCTGACAGCCATGGTATATCAGACCGTTATACCACAGGTTTGACAAAACATTTATTTTTACTGCTCAAATTATGTTGGTAACCAGTTCGTAATAGCAATAAGGCACTTTGTGATATATGGCCAATATACCAAGGCTAAGGGATGTTCTTATGACCTTATTGCTTAAATGTTGCCTTTGCCAGTAAGGAGTGGTTAAGAAATGGATAGAGACCATTGTAAAGAACAGTCTATCAAGAGCCAAAATAAGACTGATATAGACACCTACCCTCAGTGTTGAAAATAAACTTGTATCTATTGAGATGCCATGAAGGATGCATATCTCTTGTTTTGTCTGCGACAAAGCTTGTAAGTCAAAATCCAACGATAGGGACAAACGTACCTGTCCCTCCCAGCAGTTTTTGGGATGAAAGGTTTCCCTGACGCGTCTCAAGGTTGTCCGGTGTCGGGACATGTCAAACAGATCCAGGTGTAAACGGAGAGAAGAAAAAATAAGTATATCCATTTAATACGTTATTGATCCTGAGCCTTTAAAAATAGAAGAGGATGCCAGATTTCAGGCAACTGAAGGACAGACCATCAGCTTTGATTGAGTGGAGATGAGGACCTGAGTGTAAGGGCAGCATACTAAGATACACGGTGTCACCGACTCACCCTTGTTAATGTTCATACTTAGGTATCTTTGCAGAAGTCTGTTTGATTTGGCAATTAACATCATAAAGGGCTATGTATGTACAGTACTCAATACATGTGCAATGGCAGAGAAATAATGAATAAATAAAAGACTGGGCTTAAACATCCCCCAGACTTTGCCCTCACTCCTCTCCTAATTGTTCTCAGACATCGTTAGGTCATTCTCCCTGCTATGTGAGCCGATTCTAAAAACGAGGGATGTAATTGAGTTCACTCATCTGAGCCGAATGGGAGGGAGAGAGAGAGGGGGAGGGATGGAGAAAGAGAGAGTTAGGGGAAAGAGAGAGGGGGGAAAGACAAGAGAGGAAGAGATGGTGAGAGAGACTGAGATGAGAGAGAGCGAGAGAGCTACTGAGATGAAAGAGAGCGAGACAGAGATGAGAGAGAGAAAAGGGAAGAAAGAAAGGAGAGAGAGAGAGAGAGAGAGAGAGGGAAGAAAAAAAGAGAGAGAGAAAGCGAGGGATGAGAGGTGTTTCGTCTGATCGCACAATCAGCATGTATTAGCGTGAGAGAAACAAGGTACTCCAGCTGCCTTCAGCCTCCATTCCTCTTTTTGATCCTCTTTTGCTTCCTTCTCTTTCTCGATCTGATACGGTCTTATGTTACCATATGCCAACACTCAGCAGAGGTCACCCTCTTTCAGATTACACCTCCTATCCAAATGCAAAGAGCTGTTTTTACGATGGCTGTCTGCTTGAGAGAAACTCATTATAAGATATGTGCTTTTGGTGTGTGTGGGGGGGGTCTACAGTTTGTATGCAATGTTGCATATGTGTGACCTCTCCATTTCTGCCTCTAGTAGATGACACACAGGATTGCACTCTGAGTTTAAATGTAAGGGAGTTAAAGGTCCAATGCAAAACTATGTGTAAAGGTTAAAAAGAATCCAATAATCTAAAAAGGAGAATAGACATTTGAATGAGCTCTCCAGAAGGAGCTAATGATAGGAATGAGCTCTCCAGAATGAGTTAATGATGGGAATGAGCTCTCCAGAAGGAGTTAATGATGGGAATGAGCTCTCCAGAAGGAGTTAATGATGGGAATGAGCTCTCCAGAATGAGTTAATGATGGGAATGAGCTCTCCAGAAGGAGTTAATGACGGGAATGAGCTCTCCAGAAGGAGTTAATGATGGGATTGAGCTCTCCAGAAGGAGTTAATGATGGGAATGAGCTCTCCAGAAAGAGTTAATTATGGGAATGAGCTCTCCAGAAGGAGTTAAAGATGGGAATGAGCTCTCCAGAAGGAGGTAATGATGGGAATGAGCTCTCCAGAAGGAGTTAATGATGGGAATGAGCTCTCCAGAAGGAGTTAAAGATGGGAATGAGCTCTCCAGAAGGAGTTAATGATGGGAATGAGCTCTCCAGAAGGAGTTAAGGATGGGAATGAGTTCTCCACAAGGAGTTGATGATGGGAATGAGCTCTCCAAAAAGAGTTAATGATAGGAATGAGCTCTCCAGAAGGAGTTAATGATGGCATTGAGCTCTCCAGAAAGAGTTAATGATGGGATTGAGCTCTCCAGAAGGAGTTAATGATGGGAATGAGCTCTCCAGAAGGAGTTAATGATGGGAATGAGCTCTCCAGAAGGAGTTAAAGATGGGAATGAGCTCTCCAGAAGGAGTTAATGATGGGAATGAGCTCTCCAGAAGGAGTTAATGATGGGAATGAGCTCTCCAGAAGGAGTTAATGATGGGAATGAGCTCTCCAGAAGGAGTTAATGATGGGAATGAGCTCTCCAGAAGGAGTTAAAGATGGGAATGAGTTCTCCAGAAGGAGTTGATGATGGGAATGAGCTCTCCAAAAAGAGTTAATGATGGGAATGAGCTCTCCAGAAGGAGTTAATGATGGGAATGAGCTCTCCAGAAGGAGTTAAAGATGGGAATGAGCTCTCCAGAAGGAGTTAATGATGGGAATGAGCTCTCCAGAAGGAGTTAAAGATGGGAATGAGTTCTCCAGAAAGAGATGATGATGGGAATGAGCTCTCCAAAAAGAGTTAATGATGGGAATGAGCTCTCCAGAAGGAGTTAATGATGGGAATGAGCTCTCCAGAAGGAGTTAATGATGGGAAAAGCACTCCAGAAGGAGTTAACGATGGGAATGAGCTCTCCAGAAGGAGTTAATGATGGGAATGAGCTCTCCAGAAGGAGTTAATGATGGGAATGTCAAATCAGAATAGCAAAATAGTTGGTTGGTACTAGCCAAGCATCAGGTGTGAGATACTAGAGGATTGCTGTCTGACTTGTATGAAAAAACAACAATTTACTTCCTGATTGCACATATGTATATGTTTTTCATTAAATAATATTAATACCCTGAAACAAAAAATACCAATAGAAAACTGACGAAAGTAGGTTATTGAGTTAATGACAAACTAATAAGTATTTCACAGAGGGTCAGCCTAAACATTCACGTGTCCACTGTATGTAGCCCAAGTAAGCAGTGGCCTAAGATCTATTTTCAAACACTTTAATTTGATACTGTACCAAAATGCAGTAGCCTGTTGTTCTCCGAAGCTGTGTGTGGATCTGGACACCCTAACTGTTGTCTTTCGTCCTCCCCCCAGTGTGTCCTCTTGATGGACCCCGGGTCCATGCTTTCCATGCTGCCCATGCCGCTGAGGAGAGGCTTCTCAAGAACCTGTTTGCCCACTACAACAAGCTGTCCCGGCCCGTGGCCAACACCTCCGACGTGGTGCTGGTCCACTTTGGCCTCTCCATCGCCCAGCTCATCGACGTGGTTAGCAAACTCAAACAACTCCTAGTTATTCACATCATTTTGTTGTGATTGATAGATGCACTGGGGCTAAATCTTTAACTTGAACTTCAGTCAAATTTCCACTTGTCAAAAGGAGACTAGTTATTTAGGTGGAAGTTAGGGTCACTGTGTTTGGCCACACTAGTACAAAATATTTCTTTCAAACATGACTTGATCTGTTTTTAGTCTTATTGATAGACTGAAACATGGTTGAAGACTGGTTGTGAAACCATATGAGTCTATAGCCATGTCTCAGGGGCAAGCCCTATACAAGGACCCATCATTTCAATCATTTTAAAGCGCTTGCCCCCTTAGAAACTATGAGAAAGTTATTGACTCCAGAGACTGTAATAAACCTATACAGCGAGTTGGATTTTAAAAGGCAAATACAATCATTGGTCTTCACAGCCTTTAACTCATTAATTAAAAGCTTTAGATTAAACTTTGTGTACCGTGTTTCCTAAGGGGAGAGTCCTCACAATGTTGACACACAATTAAAAGGCTTACTCTCTCTACTTGCCTGCTTTGCTGCCTCTAAAAGAGTCATTTCTGGCTAGAATTACGGGCCAAAGAATACCCAAAGGTGTCCTCATAATCCTGTCTCAGTCCTTTCAGGCAGCAGGGTGGTGTATGGGGACAGTGGATTGGGAAAAAGAAACCTGTGAGAAGAAGTGACAGCTCAGCTCTGGAGACTATGTGTGGGACTTGTGAGCAGAGAACACAGACAGATTTTTTTTCAAAAGGCATGTTACATTGTGTTGTATTCACACATGTGTCTAATGTTTATCTTATAACTTACTCATGAAGCATATGGCTTTCTTGGGACAAATAGGACATAGGTGTTTAGGGACCAAAAAGCTGCTCATTAGAAATTCAACAAGCACTTGTGGGTAGCATATTGTTTTGTTTTCAAAATGCTTTACAGGACAGTATTATCATACATTATTCACCACTATGCATACTTTAACCCAAATGTTCATCTTGGAACATCTTGATAAGAATTTTGAAAGGAGGGAAAGGGGATACGTTATCAGTTGCGCAACTGAATGCATTCAACCAAAATGTGTCTGTCGCATTTAAAGGTTCAATATGCAGAAATCGCTCCACCATTTTCTGGTTGCAAAAATTCTAATAGTTTGCCTAATTTCAGTTTATCATTGTACCATCTAAACCACTGTGAAATACATTTTCAATAATCCACAATATTGTGTTTTCAGCTCATTTGAAGCCAGTGTACAAAACCTAAAGTAAAAGACGCAAAAATCAAATCAAATCAAATTTATTTATAAAGGCTTTCTTACATCAGCTGATGTCACAGAGTGCTGTACAGAAACCCAGCCTAAAACCCCAAACAGCAAGCAATGCAGGTGTAAAAGCACGGGGGTTAGGAAAAACTCCCTAGAAAGGCCAGAACCTAGGAAGAAACCTAGAGAAGAACCAGGCTGTGAGGGGTGGCCAGTCCTCTTCTGGCTGTGCCAGGTACAGATTTGAAACTTAAGAATGCAAGAATTGAAATAGCGCACATAGAACTGATCTACTGCTTCTTAGACTTGCTTTCATTAAGAATAACAGATCTATAACACAGACTTCAATGTGAATTTAGTTGGGACGCCCACTAAATTACATGTTGCAGTTTTTACACAAAGAGAGGGCCACATCATTGACTCCCAGGGAGCAGTTGTTGTGGGGACTAACTGCCTTGTTCAAGGGCAGAACAGCAGATTTTCAACCTTTTGGTTACTGTCCCAACGCTCTAACCGCTAGGCTACCTCCCACCCCAAAGTTAACATTAATAGGTAATTTGAGGCAAAGCAAAGCATTGTGCAAAGAGTAAGAATGTTTTTGGAAGAAAAAAAATGATTGTGTGTATATGGTCTTGTAGCCCATTCCAGCCTTGTGTAGGTCTACAATCTTGTCCCTGACATCCTTGGAGAGCTCTTTGGTCTTGGCCATGGTGGAGAGTTTGGAATCTGATTGATTGCTTCTGTGGACAGGTGTCTTTTATACAGGTAACAAGCTGAGATTAGGAGCACTCCCTTTAAGAGTGTGCTCCTAATCTCAGCTCGTTACCTTTATATAAGAGACACCCGGGAGCCAGAAATCTTTCTGATTGATGGGGGGATCAAATACTTATTTCCCTCAAAAAAATCCAGAAAAATGCATGTGAAAAATGTTATAAATTGATTTGCATTTTAATGAAGGAAATAAGTATTTGACCCCCTCTCAATCAGAAAGATTTCTGGCTCCCAGGTGTCTTTTATACATGTAATGAGCTGAGATTAGGAGCACACTCTTAAAGGGAGTGCTCTAATCTCAGCTTGTTACCTGTATAAAAGACACCTGTCCACAGAAGCAATCAATCAATCAGATTCAAACTCTCCACCATGGCTAAGACCAAAGAGCTTCCAAGGATGTCAGAGACAAGATTGTAGACCTACACAAGGCTGGAATGGGCTACAAGAACATCGCCAAGCAGCTTGGTGAGAAGGTGACAACAGTTGGTGCGATTATTCGCAAATGGAAGAAACACAAAAGAACTGTCAAACTCCCTCGGCTTGGGGCTCCATGCAAGATCTCACCTCGTGGAGTTGCAATGATCATGAGAACGGTGAGAATCAGCCCAGAACTACACGGAGGATCTTGTCAATGATCTCAAGGCAGCTGGGACCATAGTCACCAAGAAAACAATTGGTAACACACTACGCCGTGAAGGACTGAAATCCTGCAGCACCCGCAAGGTCCCCCTGTTCAAGAAAGCACATATACATGCCTGTCTGAAGTTTGCCAATGAACATCTGAATGATTCAGAGGACAACTGGGTGAAAGTGTTGTGGTCAGATGAGACCAAAATGGAGCTCTTTGGCATCAACTCAACTCGCCGTGTTTGGAGGAGGTGGAATGCTGCCTATGACCCCAAGAACACCATCCCCACCGTCAAACACGGAGGTGGAAACATTATGCTTTGGGGATGTTTTTCTGCTAAGGGGACAGGACAACTTCACCGCATCAAAGGGACGATGGACGGGGCCATGTACCGTCAAATCTTGGGTGAGTTGCCAAACGTCAGCTTCAAAACCTTAATGACTTGGAGAAGATCTGCAAAGAGGAGTGGGACAAAATCCCTCCTTAGATGTGTGCAAACCTGGTGGCCAACTACAAGAAACGTCTGACCTCTGTGATTGCCAACAAGGGTGTTGCCACTAAGTACTAAGTCATGTTTTGCAGAGGGGTCAAATACTTATTTCCCTCATTAAAATGCAAATCAATTTATAACGTTTTTCACATGCGTTTTTCTGGATTTAATTTGTTGTTATTCTGTCTCTCACTGTTCAAATAAACCTACCATTAAAATTATAGACTGATCATTTCTTTGTCAGTGGGCAAACGTTCAAAATCAGCAGGGGATCAAGTACTTTTTTCCCTCACTGTATGTATGCATGTGTTTAATATTTATATATACGCAGTGCCTTCGGAAAGTATTCAGACCCCTTGACTTTTTCCACATTTTGTTATGTTAGCTTTATTCTAAAATTGATTAAGTAGTTTTTCCCCCTCATCAATCTACACACAATACCCCTACATGACAAAGCAACAACAGGTTTTTAGACATTTTTGCCAATTTATAAAAATAAAAAATATCACATTTACATAAGTATTCAAACCCTTTACTCAGTACTTTCTTGAAGCACTTTTGGCAGCGATTACAGTATTGAGTCTTCATAGGGTTGACGCTACAAGCTTGGCACACCTGTATTTGAGGAGTTTCTCACATTCTCTGCAGTTCCTCTCAAGCTCTGTCAGGCTGGATAGGGAGCGTTGCTGCACAGCTATTTTCAAGTCTCTCCAGAGATGTTCGATCGGGTTCAAGTCAGGGCTCTGGCTGGGCCACTCATGTGTCTTTTACTGAGGAGTGGCTTCCATCTGGCCACTCTACCATAAAGTCCTGATTGGTGGAGTGCTGCAGAGAGGGTTGTCCTTCTGGAAGGTTCTCCCATCTCCACAGAGGAACTCTAGAGCTCTGTCAGAGTGACCATAGGGTTTTAGTTTTTTTGACCAAGGCCCTTCTCCCCCGATTGCTCAGTTTGGCCGGGCGGAAAGCTCTTGGAAGAGTCTTGGTGGTTCCAAAAGTCTTCCTTTTAAGAATGATGGAGGCCACTGTGTTCTTGGGGACCTTCAATGCTGCAGACATTTTTTGGTACCCATCCCCAGATCTGTGCCTCGACACAATCCTGTCTCGAAGCTCTACGGGCAATTACTTCGACCTCATGGCTTGGTTTTTGCTCTGACACACAATGTCAACTGTGGGACCTTATATAGACAGGTGTGTGCCTTTCCAAATCATGTTTTGGGGTATTGTGTGTAGATTGATGAGGATTTATTTTTATTTAATCAATTTTAGAATAAGGCTGTAATGTAACAAAATGTGGAAAAGTAAAGGGGTCTGAATACCTTCCGAAGGCACAGTATATATATTTTTATTAATATTTTTTACAGTACACCCTTCAACTCCATCCTTCTTTTTGTGCAAACAGGACGAGAAGAACCAGATGATGACGACCAACGTCTGGGTTAAACAAGTACGTTCGAATCAAATGCAGAGCTCCATTGTACATTAACTGGACCATAGAATTAAATAGAACACAAATATAATATAATATATTGATCTCTATGAACTATAATTAAATAATAATTATAATTATAATTATAATGGGTGCTTATCTAAGTGTGTATTATATGCATGTGTGAAATGGAAATGTCTTTTTTACATATCCCAACACCCGAGACACCCTCCGGGAGTGCGGTCACGGCAAGAGCAATAGGCATGCTAGTATTGCACATTTACCTTTGACGTATATTATTTGTAATGTAACGTGCCTGCATGAATAGAACATTTCATCTTTATTCCCCGCAGGAGTGGAATGATTATAAACTCCGCTGGAACCCAGAGGAGTACGAGAACGTCACCTCTATTCGCATCCCCTCGGAAATCATCTGGAGACCTGACATTGTGCTTTATAACAAGTAAAGTACTTGTTTTTAGGCAATCCTTCACTTCAAACAAGCTGCCTAAGGTGTACCGAAACAACTAACAGCGTCATAGTTTGACAGCTGGACAGCAACTCGTTAAAGACTTCAGTATTGACTGATGCATATTCAAGTCATCAAATAACGGTTGCTGAAATAACATTTGCATGTTCGTCACCGTTATAGAGTGGAACTGAATGCATGGACTGAACGAAAAAGGAAAACCAGTTCCGGCTTATGTCTTTTGTCTTATATAGACCGCTGTTTTGATGAGTAACAATTGGGGAAATCCATTCACAACAAATGGGATGAGTTTAAGAACAGCTGGAAATATGTTTAAGCATCGAGCCAAATCTTTCGTCCTATGTCATTACTTAATTTGGCTAAAATAGATCTGAGAGAGGTCAGTCAAAATGGGCCTGGTCATAAACAAAACGTATTTGATGTATTACACTGCACAATGCAATACATTAGGAGGGGAATTAGGGGACAAATGTATTGGATGTGCTTTGGGAGGTCAAAGACAACATGCATCCCTTTGACTGATACCCACTGGTGGAAACATTTTACATCCTGTAAAAGGACAGTAAGCTGATAAGGATAGCTAGACTGGATTTCTAACCTGAAGCTGTGTTTCCATAACTGGGCTGGTGGCTAGGTAAACCATAGATATTTGTGAATGATTGGATATCACAAAGAAACATCATCACCTTTTGCAGTTCATTGCATCCAGACTTTTAGTTTCATGAAATCAACAAATGTGTGGTCTAATGTGAAAATAATCCAAGCAAACATGGAAGCATGAGTTCAAAGCTCAGTCAATTATTAGTAGTACACAAATTAAATATACTGTTGGCAGCAGGCAGCAGGCAGCCAAAATGCATAGGGGAATATTGCAAACTTCAGTACATGAGTACATGCATTTTGTAGTTTAAATGGCGGATGTGTTCCTTATTGTCTCTGAACATGCAGTCAGTGATAATATAGTGTTGTATTGTGTAAAATTGTTCATGAATAAATTCATAAATAAATAAATTCATAAATATATATATATATATATTCATAAATTCATAAATTCTTCACAAATGATTTAGTGCTATTATAAATCTGGAGACCAATCCTGAAATGCACGCAAAGTAAAAGAATGTAAATGGTCCATATACTATTTGAAGACTAAATCCTTAAAGTAACTGCCATATTTCCAATGATGATATTGCATGAATAACACATTTAAGGTGTTGCTACTTCTCTAATGTATTTCCTCTGTAGCGCTGATGGTGACTTCGCGGTGACCCACCTGACCAAGGCCCACCTGTTCTACAACGGACGCATCAAGTGGATGCCACCGGCCATCTACAAGTCCTCCTGTAGCATTGACGTCACTTTTTTCCCCTTCGACCAGCAGAACTGCAAGATGAAGTTTGGCTCGTGGACTTACGACCGTGCCAAGATCGACTTGATCAGCATAGCCAGTGACGTGGACCAGATGGACTACTGGGAGAGCGGCGAGTGGGTGATCATCAACGCCGTGGGCAAGTACAACACCAAGAAGTACGAGTGCTGCACCGAGATCTACCCCGACATCACCTATTACTTCATCATCCGCAGGCTGCCGCTCTTTTACACCATCAACCTGATTATACCATGTCTGTTGATCTCCTGTCTGACCGTCTTGGTCTTCTATCTGCCCTCCCAGTGTGGCGAGAAGATCACCCTGTGTATCTCTGTGTTGCTGTCTCTCACCGTCTTCCTCTTGCTCATTACCGAGATCATCCCATCCACCTCGCTGGTCATCCCGCTCATCGGCGAGTACCTCCTCTTCACAATGATCTTCGTCACCCTCTCTATCATCATCACTGTCTTTGTGCTCAACGTGCACCACCGCTCGCCGCGCACCCACGGCATGCCGCACTGGGTGCGTCGGGTCTTCCTGGACCTGGTGCCTCGTGTGCTTTTCATGAAGCGGCCACCGGCCACCGCCAAGCAGAACTGCCGGAAGCTGATCGAGATGATGCACCGGACCAGCTCCTCGACAGCAGCCAGTCAGTCGCAGTCTTTCTGGGCCGGGGTGGAAACGGGGCTAGGACAGCTAGGACAGCTGGGACACACACTGCCTGCCACCCCCTCTGACAGCTCCAACATCCTGGCCCTTTCCCCTTCACCATCTCCCTCTCCTACCCAGGGCCTGCCCTTGGAGGAGCACCCCCTCAAGGCCCCCCAGCTCTTCTGCCACTCCCCTTCCAGCCAGTACTCCATCCTCCTGGAGGAGCCTGGCAAGCTCGGGAACACCACCTCCCCTTTGTCCTGCTCAACCCACTCCTCCACTCCGTCCTCCTCCTCCCCCCTGTCTCTGCCGCTGGGTCCCCTGGGTCCAGTCCACTCTCTTCCCCGGGACGAGCCACGAATACTGTCCCCCAACAAGCGGAGCCACAGTGTAGAGCACGTGTTTGACCACCAGAGGGAGCCTAACTGGGAGCCCACCCAGAGGGTCGGGCACCGCTGCCGCTCCCACAGCTTCCAGTACTGCTGCCTGCATGAGGAAGGGGGTGGGGTTGCTGGTGGTGGCAAGGGCCGAGAGGCTGTAGGTGAAGGAAGGCTAAAGAGACAGGTCCTGCTAGACCAACTAGCTAGAGCCTCCTCCACAGAGCCCACCGTTGGTCTAGTGATCCGGGAAACCATGGTCCCCAGAATATCCCCGTCGATGAGAAGGGCCATAGAGGGCGTGCAGTACATCGCTGACCACCTCAGGGCAGAGGACGCTGACTTCTCAGTGAGTTTGTTGACATTCCCTTTTCTGTCAGAGCTCCTTAATTTCCATATGAACCATAAATGTTTTTTATAACATTCTCTCAATGTTGAAAGTTGCATTGCCTTCTAAGAAGATATTGTTGCAAGGTTACTCTATGACTTGATATACTGCAGGGGTCTCCAACAGGTCGATCGCAAGCTACTAGTACTGTTGCTTGCAGCCCACATACGAGTAGCTCGCCAAACAATTCTGAAAATACATGCAATTTTCACGCTTTCCATTGCAAACTGTCATAAACAAATCTCACTAGACACTGCAAGCTCCCAGCTACTATCAACACAACATTGACATTCTCCCACCCCTGGTTTGCCACTATTGGCTTAAAAATCCAAACCTAACACAATATCAGCCAATACATTCTTTGAAAAATTGTTGTGCGTGCGTTTGTCTATCACTACGTGTGTAGCCAGTTGATGTGATAACTGCCTTCTGGGTTGACAGACATACTTTCCCCAAAACCTTCTCAATTAAATGTTAACTGCAAAGTACACTTACCTGGTAGAAGTATTTCATAAGTACATCATTTGTATCTATTATTTGTTATTTCCAAACTTTGCCATGAAATGAGCAGCAGTAGTACAGAACCATTGCTAGACCGGCACATTAGACGGTACATTCCTCACACGCTTGATGCACAATTAAAGGGAAATTACACTCAAATCTATTTGTTCGTTTTAAAAAAAAAAATGTGATTTAAGCATTGACATGGACTCAGAACATCCAATTTCGTTGTTTCTCTATGAACAATTGTAATTTTGAGAGTAAAAATAATAATTCAAACGTAATTTTGGAAAATATAAAACCTTTTACCAGATATATTGACAGAAAACATTATCTTGTACACTAGACCTAGGGAAGAGTTGCACAGGAGAGGAGAAGGATGTACCTATTCGAAAGCTATAAAAAACGAGTAGCTCGCAACACATTTCATTTTTTTTTAAGTAGCTCTAATGCTAGGAAAGGTTGGAGACCCCTGATATACTGTATATTGTATTCATGATCCACGTGAAAAGGCTTTAGGGAAAAAGTAAAGTTTAGCTCTGGGGTATTCAGAAAAATGACATTTGAGACTTCTCACTACCTTGCCAAATCCATTCCTTCATATTTAATGGATGGCCGCTCCCCTAAATTTGACAATACAAGCCTTTCCAGGTGTCCTTGAGACAAAGTTCCTGTCTTTTGTAGCACAATAGGGTCGTGGTATTGTGAACAGAAAACCAATAGGCAGCAAATCACTTTGAAGTCCTTGGTAAAGATATATCGATAGCTGAGAGTCATAGGCAAACAGGTGTGACACAGACAAGCTTTGATTAGCAAGGATGGTTTCTACTGTGAAGAGAAGCTGCTGAATAAACATGCCAGGGCAATTCCCAGGCAAAGATTGGTGGTCTCTGCAAAAGATAATAGCACAATGTAGCTAATAGATAATAGCACTGGCCATGAGCTCTAGCCAGTGTATACTTCTCTTTGAAACAAATAAGGCTTTACAATGTTGTCCTGAATATTTAATAAGCAAGCTGGGAATGACTGACATTGAAGGGATAGCTTCCCTTTGTAATGAAAAAAATCATCAATTCGTGAGAAATCAATCAAGGGCAGAAATTGAGCCTTTAAATGTATGTGCGGTAAGGTGTGGATATGACCATCTCATCTCTTTTCTTCTTCTCCATCAGGTTAAGGAGGACTGGAAGTATGTAGCCATGGTCATTGACAGGATATTTCTCTGGATGTTTGTACTAGTGTGTATACTGGGAACACTTGGACTATTTCTTCCTCCTTGGCTGGCTGGAATGATCTAGAAACCTAGATTCCAGACACAATGAAACCGTGTGGAAGTCCGATTCCCGAGAGAGATTAACGACAAGAGACACGGAGTTACAATGCAAAGTTACCTGTGAGCCTCTCTAGGCCAATATATTTCTAGGTTTTCTAATGGTGGTTGATTTGTATTTTATGCCTTTTTTGTTGCTTTTTAGATTTAACGTGTAAGCCACTGTCTTTCTTTGTGGTTGCCATTGTGCGCAGGTTATCATGAGGTTATTCACTGAGAAATGGAGGGGGTGTGTCTTTTATTGATTCCACAGAGCATATGAATTCTTTATGAGGCCAAAAGGCTGGCAGTGAAAACATCCTTCAAAATTCCATTTTGACATTGAGCTGCGTAGCCCAAGTCCTCACCAATGTATAACGAATTACTGTAAGGATGGGCTGGCCTACGCACACACACACGCGCACGCACACACACACACACACACACACACACACACACAAACATATATACACCTCAGTGTCAGAGGTGACATGGAAGGTTTCTGATTCATTAGCTTGAAATTCTTAAACTTGAATTAATCCATTTCAATTAAATGGAGGGTAATGTAAAAAAATCAGGAAAAATCACATCCTATCACAGTTTGTTTATCTGATATTAAATTTTTCCTGATGACATAAACGATATATACAAAAGTATGTGGACACCCTTTCAAATTAGTAGATTTGGCTATTTCAGTCATTCCAGTTGCTGACAGGTGTATACAATTGAGCACACAGCCATGCAATCTCCATAGACAAACAATGGCAGTAGAATGGCCTTACTGAAGAGCTCAGTGACTTGTGTGGCGCCATCATATGATGACGCCTTTCCAACAGGTCAGTTCGTCAAATTTCTGCCCTGCTAGAGCTGCCCCGGTAAACTGTAAGTGCTGTTATTATGTAGTTGAAACATGCTGAAGCGCATAAAAATCATCTGTCCTCAGTTGCAACACTCACTACCGAGTTCCAAACTGCCTCTGGAAGCAATGTAATTTTCATGAAATGGGTTTCCATGGCAGAGCAGCCTCACTCACGCCTAAGATCATAAGATCACCATGCGCAATGCCAAGCGTTGGCTGTAATGGTGTCGTGACTTTACTTTCATTAATCTGATGACTGTTATTTATCTAATCAACTAACTATGTTTGTTTAATTGTTACCCTATTAAATTAATCATGTAACAATTAACTCATTAGGAATTTGGGGAACCATGAGAGAGGTTGTTGGAAGAGTTACCATCTCCCAAATTAAACTCTAAAAGTCTTTACCTATCACATTCATAAAGCAGTCAACATATTAGTCATAACCTAGTATCATATCATCATTCTGAACAGTAAGCCTACGATTCAGTAGTACACAAATTGGTTTAATTATTTATTTACTAGCTAACTAAATGATAACACAGGATAAACATACTTTAATACATTAGGAAAAGGTCACAACATATGGCTGCTTCTTACACAACAACATGGAGAGGGAGAGAAAGAGACACTTATCGTTGATACATTTCAGAAACTACTCTCATAGTAATCATATACTTTGCACACGAACCGCCACCAGTTTGGAGTAAGAAATCGTGAATGTATTTACTTTTAAATGCCTTCGTACACCGTGGATCTCTCGGAATCAGCCCTCCTTAGGAAGGGGGTTGGGCCTTTCAGCGGCATGCTTGTAAGGCTCTGATTGTCCAAAAGGGGTCTCCCTTCCCCTGTCTTCTACTGTTGTTCACTCTGGAAAATGCTGCTTGGAAGATGGGCTAGCCAGCCATGTCGACGGTTCCCATTGGTGATGAGTAGTAGAATAAGGTGATTTGAGAAGAGTAGTAGAACAGGATGGTTTGAAGAGTAGTAGAACGATCCCACTTAAATTTGCTTTTCTAGATACTTTCTTAGGACAGCTATTCTGCTGTACCAGTGATTGTCTGAGAGGGGAGTTTTCTTCTCCACCTTGTGTTGGTATTCAGGGTTCAAACCACTTTACACGTGCAGCTGTTCTGGTCCAATCCTTTTATGCACTCTGGTTGAAAGGGACGGTTCCGTCAGGCTGACACGCTCTCTGACCTCACTCGGAGCGTGGCTACTTACTGTGAAAATATTATAGGAGACAAATTTTTGCATGGCTCCTAAACTCACATTCCTATCTTAACAAAAATACTTTCATCATTTTTCATATTTCATATACAACGTAAAGGATGGAGACTTCGTACATGTACTGTATATACTTTTCAAGTTACAATATTTCCTTTATAACACTTTTAATGACATCACAAAATAACAAGCCATGTGAAATTATTGTTCTTTAGTTCACCTCTAGACCATTCCTCTAGACCATTTATTTTTCCAGTATTCGCTTTAGAACATGTTAGAGTTTCGTCGGGAAAAGTCTCTGGAGACAAATGTGTTAATTTGGAGAGGGATGTTCTCTGGATCTCCTCTCCTTTAATTTACAACAGGGTGTGAGCTGTCAACCCCCCACCAGCTCCCTCGTCCCTTCTGTGGGTGAATGTATTGTGTGTATTATATTGTGCCAACAGTAAAGTTTTGTGTAGGAAGAATAATGGTCTGGGGCTCTTTTCCATGGTTTGGGCTCGGCCACTTAGTTCCAGTGAAGGGAAATCTTAACACTACAGCATACAATGAATTACTATCTAGACAATTCTGTGCTTACAACTTTTTGGCAACAATTTCCTGTTTCAGCATGACAATGCCCCCGTGCATGAAGCGTGGTCCATACAGAAATGGTTTGTCGAGATTGGTGTGGAAGAACTTGACTGGCCTGCACAGAGCCCTGACCTCAACCCACATCGAACACCTTTGGGATTAATTGGAATGCCGACTGCGAGCCAGGCCTAATCGCCCTACATCAGTGCCCGACCTCACAAATGTTGTTGTGGCTGAATGGAAGCAAGTCCCCACAGCAATGTTCCAACATCTAGTTGAAAGCCTTCCCAGAAGAGTGGAGGTTGTTATAGCAGCGAAGGGGCGACCAACTCCATATTAATGCCCATGATTTTGGAATGAGATGTTCGACGAGCAGGTGTCCACATACTTTTGGTAATGTAGTGTATGTTCACCATCCTAAGACAATTATAATAATCACAGATCATAATAAAGTTCACAAGTGTATTTTACAACCTGATGAATCGACAATCTTGATTACCTGTGTTTGGGTGATGAGTGAAATTGATTTTCAATTTGTTTCAGGAGCACTATTTTAATTAACCATATTTGCAGTCTCAGCTGTTAGATATTGATGTTGATGATGGAACAAAAGTAATTTGTCAATGAAAAGAGCAGAAAGTCTATTTTTTTAAACATAAAATCTTGGTAAAATGTTGTTAACTGTATGATTTTGTATCGCTCTTGTGACGCTGCTATTCAAATGTATCTCTATTGAATATCTTCTGCAAATAACTTCTGAGTTGTTACATTTGGATTTGAAACCACTATGGATTTGATGAACACATTACTGATTACCAGTAGCCTTATCAAAGACTGTGCGTCCATAGTTTTCTGTCAAACAAAGTGCAACAGTGATAGAAGCACTATATGATGTTGAAACACACAAGTCAATGTAATACAGCATGTCAGTGCAGTGACTGCATCTAGTCATGTAATATAGATGGTGTGAAATGTAAGACATATGCAAAATAGTTAATTTTGGAGTTAAAATGTTAAACAACAAAATGCAAAACTGGAGAGCATTTAGATTTTTATTCATCCATATGCTTGTTTGATGTTTTCATTGATGGCTGATATGTCACGTTATATTGTCTTCCTTATCATTCCAGTATGTAGTTTATATTCAATCCTTAACCAATGGGATTAATTAGACTTGTATTTCAAGAAAATAAAGTATTTGTTTGAAAGTTGCCAATTTATATTTATTTCAGTCCAAGCAGTTCATAGACAGTACCAGTCAAAAGTTTAAGAACACCTACTCATTCAAGGGTTTTTCTTTATTTTTACTATTGTCTACATTGTGGAATAATAGTGAAGACATCAAAACAATGAAATAACACATGGAATCATGTAGTAACCAAAAAAGTGTTAAACAAATCAAAATATATATTACATTTGAGATTATTCAAAGTAGCCACCCTTTGCTTTGATGATGGCTTTGCACATTATTGGCATTCTCTCAGCTTCATGAGGTAGTCACCTGGAATGCATTTCAATTAACAGGTGTGCCTTGTTAAAAGTTAATTTGTGGAATTTCTTTCCTTCTTATTGTGTTTGAGCCAATCAGTTGTGTTGTGACAAGGCAGTGGTGGTATGCAGAAGATGGTCTTTACCAAATAGGGCTAAATCCATATTATGGCAAGAACAACTCAAATAAGCAAAGATAAATTACAGTCCATCATTACTTTAAGACATGAAGGTCAGTCAATCCAGAAAATTTCAAGAAAAGTTTCAAGTTCAGTCGCAAAGACCTCAAGCTCTATGATGAAACTGGCTCTCATGAGGACCGCCACAGGAAAGGAAGACCCAGAGTTCCTCTGCTGCAGAGGTATTGCAGCCCAAATAAATGCTTTACAGAGTTCAAGTAACAGACACATCTCAACATCAACTGTTCAGAGGAGACTGCGTGAATCAGGCCTTCATGGTCAAATTGCTGCAAAGAAACCACTACTAAAGGACACCAATAATAGGAAGAGACTTGCTTGGGCCAAGAAACACAAGCAATGGACATTAGATCAGTGGAAATGTGTCCTTTGGTCTGATGAGTCCTAATTGGAGATTTTTGGTTCCATACGCTGTGTCTTTGTGAGATGCAGAGTGGGGGAACGGATGATCTCCGCATGTGTGGTTCCCACCGTGTAGTATGGAGGTGTGATGGTGTGGGGGTGCTTTGCTGGTGACACTGTCAGTGATTTATTTAGAATTCAAGGCACACTTAACCAGCATGACTACCACAGCATTCTGCAGCTAAACGCCATCCCATCTGGTTTGCACTTAGTGGGACTATCATTTGTTTTTCAACAGGACAATGACCCAACACACCTCCAGGCTGTGTAAGGGCTATTTTACCAAGAAGAAGAGTGATGGAGTGCCGCATCAGATGACCTGGCCTCCACAATCACCACTGACCTCAACTCAATTGAGAAGGTTTGGGATGAGTTGGACCGCAGAGTGAAGGAAAAGCAGCCAACAAGTGCTCACCATATGTGGGAAATCCTTGAAGACTGTTGGAAAAGGATTCCAGATGAAGCTGGTTGAGAGAATGCCAAGAGTGTGAAAAGATGTCATCAAGTCAAGGCAAAGGGTGGCTACTTTGAAGAATCTAAAATATAACATATATTTTGATTTGTTTAACACTTTTTTGGTTACTACATGATTCCATGTGTTATTTCATAGTCTGGGTGTCTTCACTATTATTCAACAATGTTGAAAATAGTAAAAATAAAGAAAAACGTTTGACTGGTACTGTACATCAAAATGTATTGGTACTTTCAGAATCTTGACTTTTGGATAAACCACTCTTCCATACCTTACATTTGAGTGGTGTGAGCTCACTGATCAACTCTTAAATACTGAAATTAATCTTGAGACACAATGACAAATAAGTTATATTTTATTTTTCTTTGGTCCCACAGCCCAATGCCCACTGCTGTTCAGCCTCAATGAAAGTATCTAATGTTACACCTGAAGGCTCAGACAGATGTCCTCAGTCCTGACCTCAAGTCCAATGATTGTATTTCCACTGCCTCAGCACAGGAACTAGCATTGATCTGTATATAGAAAAACACTGCCAGAAAAAAATGCCATTAGGCACAATATGGAAGCACAGCACTTTTAAAAAGGTTAAATACTTGCTGTGTTCACTGACTTCAGAAAATGCAAAATAAAAGTTAACTTGGATTGTATTAATTTGAAAGTATGCCCTTTACGTTACACTCTAGAGTAAGTCGAGAACACCACATTGTCCGAATCTTTCAGAGTACTTGTGCTCATTGAATTAATCGAAATCAAAACGGAAATTAAAAAAACTAAAACTAAATTTTAGATTCCCGTTGATACACAATAGTGGGTAGAACATTTGATTTCTTGATGGAATAGTGATGGTCTGGATAAGACACAGACTTTTGAGCAAGACTATGGTCTGTATTATTGCAATGGCAAAGGGACATACTGTACAAACTCAAGTAGTTAATGACTTATTGTGCTATACTAATATCAATCTTCTCTTCGTTGGTTTGCACCATTAGCAATATTTAAATAGGTGGAGCCACAAAAGGCCATGGAACTAAATTAACTTAATAATTAGCACAAAATATCAGGTTATTCAATTCATCTTTGAGAAAAGGACCTTTAATGTAAATCATCGTTGTGATTTTTTTCCAGACTGATTTTAAACCATTTGATAACCAATTAAAAATTGAGAATATCAGTATAGTTTGAGTTTAATGAGTCGAATCTGATTATGCAAACAGATACTGCAAATAGACACTGGGTACAAGAGTGAAACCAGTGCAACAGTCAACCTTCAAATATCTGAAACAAATCCATTGTGCTATGTGGCAGTCAATGATCTGCTCGGTTTCTTACAGCCCTGTTCCCATGCATCACCTTTAACCTATTAAATCCAGTCAAATCAGTTGTCACCAGATTCATATATAGACAATCTCTATATAGGGCTATGGCCGGAAGGGATGAGGAAGATAGGGTGAGAATTAAGAGATATGGTATGAGAAAGGACAGATAGATGGAAGGATTGAGGAAAGACAGAAGGGATGAGTAAGGACAGAAATAAGGAAGGGATGAGGTAGGACAGAAATAAGGAAGGAAAGAAGGAAGGGTGCATTTTCCCTGTCTTTCAACAGGTCCACCTAAAATTATAACGCACTGCAGTGGGATATGAAAGTCATTGGTTTCTGATACCCATTTTCCAATTGATTAGACAATAAATCTTTGAAATGCCTATAGCTTAAAGGTTAATGGAATTGGTGGAAAATCAATGCCGTAAGAAAGTATTTATCGAATCCCTAAAAGAAAATGCTGCAACAATTAATGGCCGAAATTGGCATTGGATATTATGGTGTTTGAAGTAGTAGCAGATGCACAAGGGGACAAGGAAGATACAATACGTTCTAGAGTTAAGATGAGCACCGCAGCGAGTACGCAGAGGCTCAGTCATTCCAATTAGCCTGTAGCCTAGCTGTCCTGTCTGTAGTGGAAAGGTTATATGCAATCCCTATGTAAAACATCTGTCAAAGAACCACCCAAATCAATTCTCCAATCACATCTCCTTAATCACATAAGCCTAGCTGGGATGAGTGCCATTTAGCAGGGAAGACCTCTTAAAAGGCCAATCAGTCTAAATACATCAGACGAACAACATTGGAAACCCAACAACTAATGACTCTAGAGCATGAGGCCCAAGAAATGTGTGTGAAACACATACACGCTCACGCATGCTCACACACACAACATACACACACACACTCTCTCTCTCTGGGTCACTGATGGACGAGCTGAGTATCTTGATGTGTGTACAAAATACAATTCATGTACAGTATGAATAAAATTACACTTAGGCCCTAATGCACACTGTAGAAACAGAAAAGGGTTAAGTTACAGAGTAGGCTACGAATGGCGCATCTCCGAATGGCACAACGCATTTATTCAAATAGTCTCTGGACAGGGTTGATTTTTACGATGTTTACATACATTGTCTTTATAGTGTTTTAATCTTTTAACAATTTTACATCGCTATCTTGTGACATTGAAGTTGTCTCCACCTCTATTTTAAAGCCACACTAGCACAGAAGAAGGGGTGCTGAGGGTGCTTGCAGAACCCCCTGAAAAATCAGAGAAAAAAATATATATATATATATAAAAATATATGTATTTATCTTATTTATTTAACCTTTATTTAACTAGGCAAGTCAGTTAAGAACCATTTTTTATTTGCAATGACGGCCTACCAAAAGGCAAAAGGCCTCCAGCGGGGCTGGGATAAAAAAAGATTTTCTAAATATATAAATATAGGACAAAACACACATCACGGCAAGAGAGACAACACAGCACTACATAGAGACCTAAGACAACAACATAGCAAGGCAGCAACACATAACAACACAACATGGAAGCAACACAACATGACAACATGGCAGCAACACAACATGTCAGCAGCACAACCTGGTAGCAGCACAAAACATGGTACAAACATTATTGTGCACAGACTACAGCACAAAGGGAAAGAAGGTAGAGACAACAATACATCACGCAAAGCAGCCACAACTGTCAGTAAGTGTCCATGATTGAGTCTTTGAATGAAGAGATTGAGATAAAACTGTCCAGTTTGAGTGTTTGTTGCAGCTCGTTCCAGTCGCTAGCTGCAGCGAACTGAAAAGAGGAGCGACCCAGGACCTTTAACAGAATGTGACTTGCAGAACGGGTGTTGTATGTGGAGGATGAGGGCTGCAGTAGATATCTCAAATAGGGGGGAGTGAGGCCTAAGAGGGTTTTATAAATAAGCATCTGGGTCTTGCGACGGGTATACAGAGATGATATACCCATATATATATATATATATATATATATATATATATACAGTGGAGCAAAAAAGTATTTAGTCAGCCACCAATTGTGCAAGTTCTCTCACTTAAAAAGATGAGAGAGGCCTGTAATTTTCATCATAGGTACACTTCAACTATGACAGACAAAATGAGGAAAAACAATCCCGAAAATCACATTGTAGGATTTTTTATGAATTTATTTGCAAATTATGGTGGAAAATAAGTATTTGGTCACATACAAACAAGCAAGATTTCTGGCTCTCACAGACCTGTAACTTCTTCTT
Source organism: Brachymystax lenok tsinlingensis (assembly GCA_030435695.1). NCBI lineage: Eukaryota > Metazoa > Chordata > Actinopteri > Salmoniformes > Salmonidae > Brachymystax > Brachymystax lenok. The sequence continues at coordinate 32,565,636 of CM059802.1, read as the reverse complement.
TAAGAGGCTCCTCTGTCCTCCACTCGTTACCTGTATTAATGGCACCTGTTTGAAATTGTTATCAGTATAAAAGACACCTGTCCACAACCTCAAACAGTCACACTCCAAACTCCACTATGGCCAAGACCAAAGAGCTGTCAGGACACCAGAAACAAAATTGTAGACCTGCACCAGGTTGGGAAGACTGAATCTGCAATAGGTAAGCAGATTGGTTTGAAGAAATCAACTGTGGGAGCAATTATTAGGAAATGGAAGACATACAAGACCACTGATAATCTTCCTCGATCTGGGGCTCCACGCAAGATCTCACCCCGTGGGGTCAAAATGATCACAAGAACGGTGAGCAAAAATCCCAGAACCACACTGGGGGACCTAGTGAATGACCTGCAGAGAGCTGGGACCAAAGTAACAAAGCCTACCATCAGTAACACACTACGCCGCCAGGGACTCAAATCCTGCAGTGCCAGGCGTGTCCCCCTGCTTAAGCCAGTACATGTTCAGGCCGTCTGATGTTTGCTAGAGAGCATTTGGATGATCCAGATGAGGATTGGGAGAATGTCATATGGTCAGATGAAACCAAAAAAGAACTTTTTGGTAAAAACTCAACTGGTCATGTTTGGAGGACAAAGAATGCTGAGTTGCATCCAAAGAACACCATACCTACTGTGAAGCATGGGGGTGGAAACATCATGCTTTGGGGCTGTTTTTCTGCAAAGGGACCAGGACGACTGATCCGTGTAAAGGAAAGAATGAATGGGGCCATGTATTGTGAGATTTTGAGTGAAAACCTCCTTCCATCAGCAAGGGCATTGAAGATGAAACGTGGCTGGGTCTTTCAGCATGACAATGATCCCAAACACACCGCCGAACGAAGGAGTGGCCGTAAGAAGCATTTCAAGGTCCTGGAGTGGCCTAGCCAGTCTCCAGATCTCAACCCCATACAAAATCTTTGGAGGGAGTTGAAAGTCCGTGTTGCCCAGCGACAGCCCCAAAACATCACTGCTCTAGAGGAGATCTGCATGGAGGAATGGGCCAAAATACCAGCAACAGTGTGTGAAAACCTTGTGAAGACTTACAGAAAACGTTTGACCTCTGTCATTGCCAACAAAGGGTATATAACAAAGTGTTGAGATAAACTTTTGTTATTGACCAAATACTTATTTTCCACCATAATTTGCAAATAAATTAAAAATCCTACAATGTGATTTTCTGGATTTCTTTTTCTCATTTCGTCTGTCATAGTTGAAGTGTACCTATGATGAAAATTACAGGCCTCTCATCTTTTTAAGTTGGAGAACTTGCACAATTGGTGGCTGACTAAATACTTTTTTGCCCCACTGTATAATCTTTTCACAAAAGTAGCGCACTGGGACTTTAATAGTAAAGTGTTAGTGGGCCGATACAGCTGTCTGCAGCACAGTCCAGCCCCCCACCTGTTATTATTCGAAAACATTTGCATCCATTTTTATTCATATGTCACCTTCAAATAGAAAGTGTACATATGCGATAGCAAAAGCATCTGTACCAAAGCAGCCATGAGTACACTACTTTCTCAAAAGTGTGAAGTCACCTTATATTCTCAATCACGATTTCAACCTTTAATAAAATATTTGAAAGACCAAGAGTGAGATTGCTAAAAATGTCTGTCTGGATCAGTAGATTCAATCACCACACCCCCATCACACGGCTGCTTCAGACAATGTCTGTGTATAGGGAGAAAGAACTCATTCCCCAATTTCATTATTTAATAAAAAGAGACAATAGCAGTAGCTTCAAAGAGGCTGAGGAAGGCAGGAGGCGGGGTGAAGGGAAAGGCTTCACTTCAAACTCCCAAAAGGTCTCTGAACTCCCAAGGTGTCAATCCCCAAGTGAGGAAAAATCACATTTGAGGTGGGCGAGAGCCCATCAAAGCTGGCTACCACATCTGGTCAAAACGATTCCAATGTCTTCTGTCAAAATCTGTCAAAGTTTTCGTAAGAAAAACAAATATGAAAACAAAGTCTTTCTTGAGCAAAAAAAAATATTTCCAGTACACTTTGATTTTTGTTGTGCATGAGGTTTATATTTACAAAGAATGAACAATGTACAATGATTTCTGAAAACATTGGCAAAATATACAGTATCAGTCAAAAGTTTGGACACACCTACTCATTCAAGGGATTTTCTTTATTTTTACAACTTTCTACATCAAAACTATGAAATAACACACATGGAATCATGTAGTAACCGAAGAAAGTCTTAAACAAATCAAAATGTATTCTATATTTTAGATTCTTCAAAGTAGCCACCCTTTGCCTTGATGACAGCTTTGCACACGCAACCAGGTTCACCTGGAATGCTTTTGAAAAAGTCTTTCTTTGCAGCAAATCGACCATGAAGGCCTGATTCACGCAGTCTCCTCTGAACAGCTGATGTTGAGATGTGTCTGTTACTTGAACTTTGTAAAGCATTTATTTGGGCTGCAATATCTGAGGCTGGTAATTCTAATGAACTTATTCTCTGCAGCAGAAATAACTCTGGGTCTTCCTTTCCTGTGGTGATCCGCATGAGAGCCAGTTTCATCATAGCGCTTGAGGTTTTTGCGACTGCACTTGAAGAAACAAGTGCACTTGAAGACTGCCGTGAAGACTGCACTTGAAGACTGCCGTTTCTCTTTGCTTATTTGAGCTGTTCTTGCCATAATATGGACTTGGTCTTTAGCCAAATCTTCTGTATACCAACCTTACCTTGTCACAACACAACTGATTGGCTCAAACGCATTAAGGAAAGAAATTCCACAAATTAACTTTTAACAAGGCACACCTGTTAATTGAAATGTGACTACCTCATGTAGCTGGTTGAGAGAATGCCAACAGTGCAAAGCTGTCATCAAGGCAAAGGGTGGCTACTTTGAAGAATCTCAAATATAAAATATACAGTTGAAGTCGGAAGTTTACATACACTTAGGTTGGAGTCATTAAAACTCCTTTTTCAACCACTCCACACATTTCTTGTTAACAAACTATAGTTCTGGCAAGTCGGTTTGGACATCTACTTTGTGCATGACACAATCCATTTTTCCAACAATTGTTTACAGACAGATTATTTCACTTATAATTCACTGTATCACAATTCCAGTGTGTAAGAAGTTTATATACACTAAGTTGACTGTGCCTTTAAACAGCTTGGAAAATTCCAGAAAATTATGCAATGGCTTTAGAAGCTTCTGATAGGCTAATTGACATCATTTGAGTCAATTGGAGGTGTACCTGTGGATCTATTTCAAGGCCTACCTTCAAACTCAGTGCCTCTTGACATCATGGGAAAATCAAACGAAATCAGCCAAGACCTCATAAAAAATTGTAGACCTCCGCAAGTCTGGTTCATCTTTGGGAGCAATTTCCAAATTTATAAAAACGACAGAAGACAATTATGGACCTGAAACCAAAATCTGTCATATCCTCTTATGTGTAACTGTCTCTTCCATGACCAAGAGTTAATTCAAATGTGTCATGGCTCAACCTGTCGATAAGAGAGGGGCATTACCAACTGACCCACACTTAAAATCTCCACCGCTGCAACCCATCTCTATTTCATAAACAGAAATGGACCGATATTAACAGAAAGCACTGCATGTAGCCAGTTGACTGCTCATAAAAAGGCAAAAAAAGTCTTAAGTCAGCCAGTCTTTTGAGTCCATTGGATTAAATAGGCTTAAAGATATAGTTCAGGATACTTCAGAGACTTACACAATAGAAGTACATCTACAGAAGAGTTGCTACAGAGGAAGACAGCTGGAGGAGATCCTATAGAGGTCTAAGAGAGGGAGGACCTACATTGGGTTAATGGGGACATGCTGTACAGTTTTCAGAAATGATTCACACCCCTTGACTTTTTCCACATTTTGTAGTGTTACAGCCTGAATTTAAAATGGATTAAATTTAGATTTTGTGTCACTGGCCTACACACAATCTCTCAATGTCAAAGTGGAATTGTGTTAAGACATTTTTACAAATTAATAAAAAATTTGTAAATAAGTATTCAATAAGTATTCAACCCCATTGTTATGGCAAGCCTAAATAAGTTCCAGAGTAAAAATAAATACTTATGTAAATTAGATATTTCTGTTTTCACTTTGTCGTTATGGGGAATTCTGTGTAGATGGGTGAGAAAAAAAATCTATTTAAATCATTTTGAATTCAGGCTGTAACAAAATGTGGAATAAGTCAAGGGGTATGAATACTTTCTGAAGGCAAAATGTATGTGACATGCTGCAAATTCTAAACCCGTCTCTAATCAGCAAAGATCCATCTTGCGTTGAACTGAGTGTAGGCTAAATTGTTTAGAAACAATACCGTCATTCAAATCTGATTGCTGGTAAATCGCTTCAGTATGGGTGTAAGGCATGACGTCAGCGAGGCGAGTGCCACAGTATCTTCCTTCCTTAACTGAAGTCCATCGGCTCAGGGACTCAGTGAGCCTCTGGATCTCCAACGCCTGGAACCGCTTCACGTTCAGGCTCCTCTTGGTGCTCCCCCCCCCTTGTAATCCTCCACTCTGGCCCCTCAAGACAATGGAGGATGTGGGGTAGGGGGGCCACCAGTGCCCCCTGCCTTAAGGTTGACTTCCCCACTCCTCAGCTTGCGGTTCAGAAAGTCAAAGACATTGTGCCACCCCCCAGGGTTGCATGCTCGGGCCTTTCTGGTTCTCTTCTTGTGGCACGACTGCTGCCCATCTTTGTTTTTGGCCACTTTGCTCTGGGTCTTCCTCCCAGTGAGCTCGGCACACTGGTCCAGGGATTTACCTTTGGGCAGAACAACCACCAGCACTGGTTCCACCCGACCCTCAGATGTTTTCCCCAGACCTGTTGGGCACAGACACATCTATGAGCTTGCTGAGAACAGCAAATTGTGGTTTGAATCTTGAAAAACTGAAAGCCTACAACAATGACCATTTGTGAAATGTGTTCCAGTGGACTTCAGGGTGTCATAACTTGACATTACCGCAGTAAAATTGCTTTATACTCAGTGTATGAGTCATATGGGAGATGGCCTTAACGAATCTATGATTGTGTTACCATTGATTTTGGAGTATCCTAACTTGTGTGGAAAATGATTTAAGACTGAGACTCTTTCCAATACAACCCAACATTGCAGAGTTATGTGCATCCTTTCAAGTACACCCTTCTCATTAACCTGTGGTGAGTTATTCACAATTTTTGATGATCAAATAAGGTTTTATGTAAGACGGTTAAATAAAGAGCAAAATGATTGATTATTATTACATTATTATTTGGGCCCTGGTCCTATAAGAGCTCTTTGTCACTTCATCTTGTGACAAAAACTCACATTCTTATGTTTAATAAATATATTGTATGTGTGTGTGGCAGACTTACAATGATGGCAAAAAACAACATTTGAGAGTGCGCTGACCCTGGTGCTAGAGGGGGTACGCAGATGGAGGTTGAATGTTTGAAGTGGTACGGGTCTATAAAAAGTTTGGGAACCACTGCACTATACAATCCCTTTGCAATTAGTACTTTTTCATGAGGGCTCCCACATGCTGACCTCTGTTGTCACCTACTAAGGAAATGACCTTGATAACCACATTTTCGGCAGCTAAATGCAACTACAAAACATTATTTTTTTTAAGTAATCTGTTAATGTTTTGTTTTTTTCAACACTATTATTAGTTTACAAGACAGAATAACAACAAAAAGTCCAGAAAAATGCATGTGAAAAATGTTATGAAATGATTTGCATTTTAATGAGGGAAATAAGTATTTGACCCCTCTGCAAAACATTACTTAGTACTTGGTGGCAAAACCCTTGTTGGCAATCACAGAGGTCAGACGTTTCTTGTAGTTGGCCACCAGGTTTGCACACATCTCAGGTAGAACTTTGTCCCACTCCTCTTTGCAGATCTTCTCCAAGTCATTAAGGTTTCGAGGCTGACGTTTGGCAACTCAAACCTTCAGCTCCCTCCACAGATTTTCTATGGGATTAAGGTCTGGAGACTGGCTAGGCCACTCCAGGACCTTAATGTGCTTCTTCTTGAGCCACTCCTTTGTTGCCTTGGCCGTGTGTTTTGGGTCATTGTCATGCTGGAATACCCATCCACGACCCATTTTCAATGCCCTGGCTGAGGGAAGAAGGTTCTCACCCAAGATTTGACGGTACAAGGCCCCGTCCATCGTCCCTTTGATGCGGTGAAGTTGTCCTGTCCCCATAGCAGAAAAACACCCCCAAAGCATAATGTTTCCACCTCCATGTTTGACGGTGGGGATGTTGTTCTTGGGGTCATAGGCAGCATTCCTCCTCCTCCGAACATGGCGAGTTGAGTTGATGCCAAAGAGATCCATTTTGGTCTCATCTGACCACAACACTTTCACCCAGTTGTCCACTGAATTATTCAGATGTTCATTGGCAAACTTTAGACGGGCATGTATATGTGCTTTCTTGAACAGGGGGACCTTGCGGGCGCTGCAGGATTTCAGTCCTTCACGGCATAGTGTGTAACCAATTGTTTTCTTGGTGACTATGGTCCCAGCTGCCTTGATCATTGACAAGATCCTTCTGTGTAGTTCTGGGCTGATTCCTCACCGTTATCATGATCATTGCAACTCCACGTGGTGAGATCTTGCATGGAGCCCCAGGCCCGAGGGAGATTGACAGTTCTTTTGTGTTTCTTCCATTTGCGAATAATCGCACCAACTGTTGTCACCTTCTCACCAAGCTGCTTGGTGATGGTCTTGTAGCCCATTCCAGCCTTGTATAGGTCTACAATCTTGTCCCTGACATCCTTGGAGAGCTCTTTGGTCTTGGCCATGGTGGAGAGTTTGGAATCTGATTGATTGATTGCTTCTGTGGACAGGTGTCTTTTATACAGGTAACAAACTGAGATTAGGAGCACTCCCTTTAAGAGTGTGCCCCTAATCTCAGCTTGTTACCTGTATAAAAGACTAATGGGAGCCAGAAATCTTTCTGATTGAGAGGGGGTCAAATACTTATTTCCCTCATTAAAATGCAAATCAATTTATACCATTTTCACATGCGTTTTTCTGGATTCTTTTGTTGTTATTCTGTCTCTCACTGTTCAAATAAACCTACCATTAAAATTATAGACTGATCATTTCTTTGTCAGTGGGCAAATGTACAAAATCAGCAGGGGATCAAATACTTTTTTCCCTCACTGTAGCTATTTTTGGCCATTAGCCGATTGGGTGTTTCTCAATGAGTTCAAAGCATGTGAATGCATCCAACTGGTATTTGCGACTAATTACCAGTTTGAGGGCCGCTCAAATAGATTTTTCCCAGTCGTGTGTGGTTAACATAGAGAATAATACATCTATAATCTTTACTGTATATATGTGATCGCACGGGCAGCGCCATTGAGGCCATCTGCATTTTGAAGTAATAAATTCTCTTCTTCTACAAGTTCTATGAGTTAGCAAACAAACTGAAAGGGTGCTTACTGTCATCTCGAGTGTGTTGTTTGAAGAGGTATAAAGCAAAGGATGGCGATACTGCCACCTTCAGTTATGGAATGTTTGTTTGCTGGCTGATCCCTCCTGATGACCCAGATGGAATCATGTAATCCTTTCTTCACCCATAGGAAGCCCCACCCAATTGACTTTAAAATGTCCATGTTAAAATGGGCTTCATCCATGGTGATAAATTCCCACTGCCCACTAGTTTACAAACTGCAGCATTAGTTACACCTGTGATTGACTTTTCATTGGTTAAAAAACAATGGACATTAACATAGCACATGTTGCACAACAAAACACTATTATTTGGACAGTTATACATGTATTTTTTTTATATTTATTTTTTAAATAATTTGATTTTAATGGGGTGGGGCAGTAAAGAGGAAAAAGGAAGGGTAGGAGAGTTTGCAAGTCAGAAGGGCAAGGGTCAGATTCAAACCCATGCCGACTCTGGTAGCCTAGGCTGTACATGCCGGGCTCCACAGCACTAAGAATACATTTTCATTTAGCTAATTTCTTACATCCATTTTCATGAAGATCAAGGCTGTATATCAAACAATCTTGACCTCTTCCAACATAATGGAAAAGTGTAACTAATGTTTGTGATTATCAACCATGAGGTTTACTGGAAGAAAAGGGACTAAAATGTAGTGCATCTCAGACTGTGTGATGCTTTGTTTGTCTCACTAGATGGAGACATGGAGTAGAGCTTCTATGATTTGTCTGAATAATAAATGGTTCAGTCAGAGATTGGCTTTCCAACTGTCCTTCAAATGAGGGGGAAGTATATTTCACCAACTTCAACTCAGGTCTAAATGCTTAATATGCTTCAGATGCTGCATACACCTGGCCAGACACATTATGTCACATTATCTGATTACAGGATGCATGTGTGGTGGACATTGGACAGAGTCACACATGTTGGACATTACTGTTATTTATCATATCTATATTTAATATACAGTGTATGAAACAAGAAAACGCACCATTGTAAAAGGGAATGTCTATAGAATGGCTGCTTAGACATTTCTAGCTCCCTGTCTGTGTCCGCCCTCTAGTGTCAAGACTATGTTATGCCATTACACAGAAACAAATTACATTCTTTATCATGTAAAATAAAAATAATTTCAGTTTTGGCCTTCATGAAAACATTAGGAAAGGAGTCTTCGCCAAAGGTAACCTACTACTTAGCTGTCATTCTCTATTTTATTTTACCTTTATTTAACTAGGCAAGTTAGTTAAGAGCAAATTCTCATGGTTTTTCCCCCGTGCAGGACATTTTTGCCTATGGAATAAGAAGGGACATTTGTCAATGTCTGTCCACAATAAAATACATGATAAAGAAGTTTGAAAGTTGACATTCCCTATCCCTAGAATGACTTGACATTCTAGTGATGGAGAGAGATATGGTTGTTTGGAAGGGAGTTTAGCCCATCTGTGGTTCTTCCTGCTATCCCACCTTGGTTTCTTTCTCAGCCAGTGATTGATCTAGGGATGCCTGAGAGGGTAAGAGATGTTGAGGAAGGAGTAGATTCAGTTGTAAGTGAACATTTAAGAACACAATACGAATTTGAATATTGAAACAATGTTGCAAATGTCTGAGAGACAGACAGCAAGGTTTATACAAATCTCCGCTGTTGAAAACTAAATGTTAGTCTAAAAGAAATGTGAGATAATGTCTAGAGATCAAGTTCATTAATTGCCTGGCTGGGCTGATTAGACAGTCAGATGGAACAGAGTAAATAGGCATTTCAACATCATAGCTTTAGCCAGTGGTAAATTATGGAATAGACACCGTCTGGAATAAGGTTTTAACCAATCAGCATTCAGGATTAGACCCACCCGTTGTATAAACCAGCATAGATAACTGTATAAAGATTATAGACGGGTTGGTTGTTTAGCAACAACACTGACGCGTGCGCAACTAGTATGGGGCTAAACGGACGGGGTTGGCTTAGATTGTTGACAACATGTAAACTTTATTTAGTCTCCAATGTTTATTGAAAACAAATACATTTGCAAAATGAACACTTGTTGTCTCTCAAATATATTGCTCAGTCGGTTAATTAGCTATCAAATTTTTGCCATGTTAGCATAGACGTGACATCAGTAAAAACGCCTCAAAGCAAGACATGATATCAAGAACAACGATTTTCCACATGGTAGCTTCTTGTCATTGTTGCTAGCGATATGGCCATCCAGAATCACAACAACACACGGCCTTCTGCCCCACTGAAGTGCGCGTATTGTTTTCATAAGGTTGTCAGCTAACCCATCTATGTGTATGATGTATTTTTGGCTTAAAATTAGATGAGAGTAGGCCTCCCGAGTGGCACTGTGGTCTAAGGCACTGCATCGCAGTGCTAGCTGTGCCACTAGAGATCGGCTGCGACCGGGAGACCTGTCTTTCAAAGATAATCAATAAAAATCCAAATAACTTCACAGGTGTTAATTGTAAAGGGTTTAAACACTGTTTCCCATGCTTGTTTGATGAACCATAAAATATTAATGAACATGCACCTGTGGAACGGTTGTAAAGACACTAACAGCTTACAGACGGTAGGCAATTAAGGTCACAGTTATGAAAACTTAGGACACTAAAGAGACCTTTCTACTGACTCTGAAAAACACCAAAAGAAAGATGCCCAGGGTCCCTGCTCATCTGCGTGAACGTGTCTTAGGCATGCTGCAAGGAGGCATGAGGACTGCAGATGTGGCCAGGGCAATAAATTGCAATGTCTGTACTGTGAGACACAGCGCTACAGGGAGACAGGAAGGACAGCTGATCGTCCTCGCAGTGGCAGATCACGTGTAACAATACCTGCACAGGATCGGTACATCCGAACATCACACCTGCAGGACAGGTACAGGATGGCAACAACAACTGCCCGAGTTACACCAGGAACGCACAATCCCTCCATCAGTGCTCAAACTGTCCGCAATAGGCTGAGAGAGGCTGGACTGAGGGCTTGTAGGCCTGCTGTAAGGCAGGTCTTCACCAAACATCATCGCCTATGGGCACAAACCCACCGTCGATGGACCAGACAGGACTGGCAAAAAGTGCTCTTCACTGACGAGTCGCGTTTTTGTCTCACCAGGGGTGATGGTTGGATTTGCGTTTATCGTCGAAGGAATGAGCGTTAAATCGAGGCCTGTACTCTGGAGTGGGATCGATTTGGAGGTGGAGGGTCCGTCATGGTCTGGGGCAGTGTGTCACAGCATCATTGGACTGAGCTTGTTGTCATTGCTGGCAATCTCAACGCTGTGTGTTACAGGGAAGACATCCTTCTCCCTCATGTGGTACCCTTCCTGTAGGGTCAACCTGACATGACCCTCCAGCATGGCAATGCCACCAGCCATACTGCTCATTCTGTGCGTGATTTCCTGCAAGACAAGAATGTCAGTGTTCTGCCATGGCCAGTGAAAAGCCCAGATGGGACCTGTTGGATCGGAGGGTGAGGGCTAGGGCCATTCCCCCCAGAAATGTCTGGGAACTTGCAGGTGCCTTGGTGGAGAGTGGGGTAACATCTCACAGCAAGAACTGTCAAATCTGGTGCAGTCCATGAGGAGGAGATGCACTGCAGTACTTAATACTTTTGATTTTGACCCCCTTTGTTCAGGGACACATTATTCCATTTCTGTTTGTCACATGTCTGTGGAACTTGTTCAGTGTATGTCTCAGTTGTTGAATCTTGTTATGTTCATACAAATATTTACACATGTTAAGTTTGTTGAAAATAAACGCATTTGACAGTGAGAGGACATTTCTTTTTTTGCTGAGTTTACATATACAACTTTTCGCATTCACCCCATGGCTATATAAAGTCAATAGTTAATTGCATATTGTGTAATTGTGGATTCGATTCTTTTTCACTAAACTTCTCAGGGCTCAGGGTAAATCTGGGGTTAGGATGGATTAGATGCTACAGAAGCAATGGATGTGGGTTAAATGATTCACTGCCTGAATCTACATGGCAGGAATGTAATATAAAACCTAGAGTTTGGTTTATATAGCCATGGGGTGAATGCAAAAAGTTGTCGATGTATTAGGTTGTTAAAATCTTAGATGACATGTAAAAAATCAACTCAATATTGTACTAAATCAAAATATGTACTTGTATGATAACTCTCTGAAGAACATGTCTACAACTCACAAGTATTATTAAAAATGTGTAAGAATTTGAAATACATAATATATGTACCCCATCTCAATATTCACAAGAGACATATTCTGAACTTTTATACAAAATTGTAAACTCTTTACACATACTTATGCTACTTTCCCATAACAAAATACAATGTCAGTGTCAGCGTCCTTAGATGCTGTGGGAATGTGTTATATCTTGTACATGTTCCCCCTTATAGATATTCCTTAACATCTTAGATACTAGTACATTAGTAGAATATAACAGTGTAATAGTGTAGTACTACAGTACGGAACTGTCTTACCATCCTAGATACTAGGACATTAGTAGTACCTAACAGTGGAATAGTGAGGTACTACAGTACGGACCTGTCTTACCATCCTAGATACTAGTACATTAGTAGTACATAACAGTGGAATAGTGTAGTACTACAGTACGGACCTGTCTTGACATCCTCATTTGAAACGTTAAAGCTTCCTGTTTATTGTCAGAACGAGCCTTCTGGATATGTGTAGTACTGTATATATAACATCACTGACTCCGATTCACCAAAAGTTATTGTTCTCTCCAGTTTAACATAAACAATATTTCCCTTCACTCTAGAAATATACTTTTGGATATAAACATGTAAATAAAAAATAAAAAAGGAATACTAAAAGAGCCAATGTATCGTTATGTTATATACATCATAACCCGAGGGCGTTGGAATTGGTGTTCAAATGTTGCAAGTAAAAAATTGTTTTATCTAGATATTGTGTTATATGTTAGAATGTCTAATAAACAACTATATTTTATAGATTAATAATATTGTTTTGTCAGAAATATATAAATACAATAATAGCAAAGTTTTACCTGCACCTGTATGCAGACGATACAGTTGTGTACTCTATCGCCCTCCCTGCTGATCATGCTCTATCTGAACTACAATCTGCTTTCATTATTTTTGCAGAAAACCTTTATTGACCTTAAATTATTATTGAAAACATGGAAACTAAGTATATGTTGTTTTCTAGAGTACACACTAAATGATTCTATTGATTGCACTGTGTATCAGTACATACGTTAAGTTGTCTTTTAAAAAAACATATTGATGAGTTAGTTAACAAAGATGCTGAATATAAAAAGGGGCTTCTTCTACAAAAATAGGTCAGGCCTCTAGCTTAATAGTACAAAGCAGATCATTCAATCTATGTTCTTACTGGTCCTAGACTATGGTGAAATCATCTATATGATTGCAGCTGCCACTTCATTAAAGCCTTTAGATGCATTTGGCCATAGATCACTTTGTTTTATTAAGGGGACAGGTTCAGTACACATCCCTGCATTCTCTATCCTAAAGTAGGCTGGCCCTCTTTGAGGTCACGTAGGTCAATTCGTTGCTCTCTACGCCTTTATAAAGCTCTTTGACATACTGTAAACTCCCTCTGTAGCTAACATCTACAATAACCATTAGACGTACGAGTCAGAGTTATCATACACAGTCTCAGGGATTACTAACTCTGGAAATTCCTTTGGTCTGTACAGAGTTAGGTAAATCAGCTCTTTGCCCCTTACTTGTGGAATAATCTCCAAGCTTCTCTAAACGTTGATGTTTTGGTGTCTCTAGGTTAATTCAGACTGCTGAGTGAGGTCTGTTACAACTTACTTACAACTTAAAAACCTTTAAAGGCGTTTGTGAAACCATTCAGTCATGGATGTATGTAAATATATGTAATACGTGTTGCTTGTTACAGAAGAATCCTACATTGAATAGCCATTCATCCCTGTTACACCTTCTTGATGTGATGGTTCTCTATGTCTGTACATGTTTATAATCCACATAGTGTGAATAGTGGTTTCCATAAAGTTATTACCTCCCTAAACCTGAATCTGAAATTACCTTCATGATCTTTCTTACCACTATTACTGTGGGGTTCTAATCCCTCTCTTTCAAAATCCCTACTGTGAACAAGTCTTTAACATTCATGATCCTTCACTGTATTTATCCCTAAACCTCCAACAATAACTATTGTCTATTGTTATTCTCAATGACCTTACTGCCAATATGAACGTTTTATACATAGCTAAATACAATGTTGGAGACAGTTTTAATGTCTTTCGTTATGCAAACATTTGTTTATTAGATTATATTTCTCATTATGAATACTGTTGTTTTAATTATATGTGGGTCATGCCCTGCTTTGGTCATGTGTTCTCTTATGAGTCAATGATTTTAATTACGATATAGCAATTATGTTCTTGGTTCAATTACTTAAAAGTGCATGTGGTCCCACCCCTCCCATGTGTGCCCAGGTGCATACAGTGGGGAAAAAAAGTATTTAGTCAGCCACCAATTGTGCAAGTTCTCTCACTTAAAAAGATGAGAGAGGCCTGTAATTTTCATCATATGTACACTTCAACTATGACAGACAAAATGAGGAAAAAAAAAACAGAAAATCACATTGTAGGATTTTTTATGAATTTATTTGCAAATTATGGTGGAAAATAAGTATTTGGTCAATAACAAAAGTTTATCTCAATACTTTGTTATATACCCTTTGTTGGCAATGACAGAGGTCAAATGTTTTCTGTAAGTCTTCACAAGGTTTTCACACACTGTTGTTGGTATTTTGGCCCATTCCTCCATGCAGATCTCCTCTAGAGCAGTGATGTTTTGGGGCTGTCGCTGGGCAACACGGACTTTCAACTCCCTCCAAAGATTTTCTATGGGGTTGAGATCTGGAGACTGGCTAGGCCACTCCAGGACCTTGAAATGCTTCTTACGAAACCACTCCTTCGTTGCCCGGGCGGTGTGTTTGGGATCATTGTCATGCTGAAAGACCCAGCCTCGTTTCATCTTCAATGCCCTTGCTGATGGAAGGAGGTTTTCACTCAAAATCTCACGATACATGGCCCCATTCATTCTTTCCTTTACACGGATCAGTCATCCTGGTCCCTTTGCAGAAAAACAGCCCCAAAGCATGATGTTTCCACCCCCATGCTTCACAGTAGGTATGGTGTTCTTTGGATGCAACTCAGCATTCTTTGTCCTCCAAACACGACGAGTTGAGTTTTTACCAAAAAGTTCTATTTTGGTTTCATCTGACATTCTCCCAATCCTCATCTGGATCATCCAAATGCTCTCTAGCAAACTTTAGACGGGCCTGAACATGTACTGGCTTAAGCAGGGGGACACATCTGGCACTGCAGGATTTGAGTCCCTGGCGGCGTAGTGTGTTACTGATGGTAGGCTTTGTTACTTTGGTCCCAGCTCTTTGCAGGTCATTCACTAGGTCCCCCAGTGTGGTTCTGGGATTTTTGCTCACCGTTCTTGTGATCATTTTGACCCCACGGGGTGAGATCTTGCGTGGAGCCCCAGATCGAGGAAGATTATCAGTGGTCTTGTATGTCTTCCATTTCCTAATAATTGCTCCCACAGTTGATTTCTTCAAACCAAGCTGCTTACCTATTGCAGATTCAGTCTTCCCAACCTGGTGCAGGTCTACAATTTGGTTTCTGGTGTCCTTTGACAGCTCTTTGGTCTTGGCCATAGTGGAGTTTGGAGTGTGACTGTTTGAGGTTGTGGACAGGTGTCCTTTATACTGATAACAAGTTCAAACAGGTGCCATTAATACAGGTAATGAGTGGAGGACAGAGGAGACTCTTAAAGAAGAAGTTATAGGTCTGTGAGAGTCAGAAATCTTGCTTGTTTGTATGTGACCAAATACTTATTTTCCACCATAATTTGCAAATAAATTCATAAAAAATCCTACAATGTGATTTTCTGGATTTGTTTTCCTCATTTTTTCTGTCATAGTTGAAGTGTACCTATGATGAAAATTACAGGCCTCTCTCATCTTTTTAAGTGAGAGAACTTGCACAATTGGTGGCTGACTAAATACTTTTTTCCCCCACTGTATTTGGTAGCCCATATACGTTCAGGATGTAAGGCTTACTAGTTATGGCAAATGTTAGGAAGACCTGGTTTGTTGTAACGAAAACAAACAAAAAAACAGCTAAGTTTTATACTTTGACCACATCTTTTCACATACGTTTTATTTGGGTCTTTTTTTTTATTTACTATGTTGATTGGCTCCAGCCATTGGAAGCTTGGTGCATGTACAAAGAAAAATAACACAATTCAACCATTGATGTATGGTGACAAAAATAAGTAGTCATGTTAAGGTTTTCAATGTTTTATTGGTGGAGTTCATGGATTTGCATGTGGCTGTGCATTATATGATGCCTGAATAGGAACGTGGATCTGATCATGCCTATTAGTATTCTTGATCAATCCTTGATCCAAAAAGACACACCTGTTATGGGGTTAATTCCACATCTGTTTGCATTGCTTGGTAGTGGGAAAGGGGGGTACCTAGTCAGTTGTACAACTGAATGCCTTCAACTGAAATGTGTCTTCTGCATTTAACCCAACCCCTCTGTATCAGAGAGGTGCGGGGGGCTTAATCGACATCCACAGTGCCCGGGGAACAGTGGGTTAACTGCCTTGTTCAGGGGCAGAACAACAGATTTTGACCTTGTCAGATCGGGGATTTGACCTTGCAACCTTCCAGTTACAAGTCCAACGCTCTAACCACTAGGCTATCTGCCGCCAGTGTATTAGCATGGTATGGTAAAAAATAAACAGTATGGTAAAAAATACAGTATTATCCTAAATTGAGAGATGAATAAAAAAATGTGTTATCACATCAACATCAAAATCTTTCAGAATGTACCTGTTTTCAGTATAGAATGACATGTACACAGATTATCTTACAACTTTTTGTGTTTTGTCTTAATGACTGTTATTTAGTTAATAGGAAACTCAACTGTGTGTTTGTCCAAGAAACATTAATTAGATAGTTGTTTTATGTTTGTGAAACCTTGAAATGAACACAATGAGAAGGGATTTTGTAACAACAGTTTTTAATGGGTAATTGTATAAATATGTATCATTGGTATGTTTGAATTAGCGCTCATATAAACTGTTTTCATCACTGCCTTCTTGTAAGTTGGAGCTTCTGTACGTGATTGTCTGGAGCTGCTGTACAGATTTGAGCACTTGACAAGACGTTGACATTTCTGGGCATGTCTCACCTGTAACATAATAATAATAATAATAATAATAATAATACAGATTATGATAATAATGAATATGATAATAATAATATTATTTTTATAACAACACAAATCTGTCAGTCAACCTAATGTATTTCTTAAAAGCCCTTTTTGCATCAGCAGTTGTCACAAAGGGTTTTACAGATACCCAGTCTAAAAATCTAAGATCCATCAATACATATGCCGAAGCACAGCCTCTAGGAAACACTCCCTAGAAGTCATAAACCTAAGATTAAAACTAGAGAGGAACCATGCTCTGAGGGCTGTGCTGAGTGGACATTTAAGAGTACATGTGCCCCTTATTGTTATTCAAGATGTTCCAACGATCGTAGATGACCATCAGGGTCATATAATAACCAGGGTGGCTATAGAGTGGGCAAAAGTTCAACACTCAGGAGTCAATGTCATGTCTTTTTTCAAAGCCTGAGAGAGAAAGAGAGAGTGAGGGAGAGAGAGAGATAGAGGATATATTACATAAAGTTATCACAGTAACACATTATATTAATAATTCCCTAAAAATTGAATGTCCATGTCTTTCATAACTGTTGCAATACAAAACATTGAAACGTTGTTAAATATTTGTTACTTTGGTATACAGAGAGAGAGAGAGAGAGAGAGAGAGAGAGAGAGAGAGAGAGAGAGAGAGAGAGAGAGAGAGAGAGAGAGAGAGAGAGAAATATTACACAATTAAATAATAGATAATCACTCACACACACAGACATGGCTTCATCGTTGTTCACAGTTTATTATCATAGTTTGTCATAGTTTCTAATTATCGTTTCTAATCATAGTTTGAACATAGTTGGCCATAGTTCCTAATCATAGTTTCTAATCGTACTTTCTAGTCTGAGAGATTTTGATATAATAAGATGGTAAAATAGAACCTAAGAGTGCAGAAGCTACTGTCTACAAACAGTATGAATAAAAACAATGGCTACTGCTCAATGGATAAATAGCCTTCATTTTTTTTTAAACATATGTCAATGAAAACAATTAAGACAAATAATTCTTAAATAATATACAGTATATCACAAAAGTGAGTACACCCCTCACATTTTTGTAAATATTTGAGTATATCTTTTCATGTGACAACACTGAAGAAATGACACTTTGCTACAATGTAAAGTAGTGAGTGTACAGCTTGTATAACAGTGTAAATTTGCTGTCCCCTCAAAATAACTCAACACACAGCCATTCATGTCTAAACCGCTGGCAACAAAAGTGAGTACACCCCTAAGTGAAAATGTCCAAATTGGGCCCAATTAGCCATTTTCCCTTCCCGGTGTCATGTGACTTGTTAGTGTGAATGGGGAGCAGGTGTGTTAAATTTGGTGTCATCGCTCTCACACTTCCTCATACTGACTGGTCACTGGAAGTTCAACATGGCACCTCATGGCAAAGAACTCTCTGAGGATCTGAAAAAAAGAATTGTTGCTCTACATAAAGATGGCCTGGGCTATAAGAAGATTGCCAAGACCCTGAAACTGAGCTGCAGCACGGTGGCCAAGACCATACAGCGGTTTAACTGGACAGGTTCCACTCAGAACAGGCCTCGCCATGGTCGATCAAAGAAGTTGAGTGCACGTGCTCAGCGTCATATCCAGAGGTTGTCTTTGGGAAATAGACGTATGAGTGCTGCCAGCATTGCTGCAGAGGTTGAAGGGGTGGGGGGTCAGCCTGTCAGTGCTCAGACCATACGCCGTACACTGCATCAAATTGGTCTGCATGGCTGTCGTCCCAGAAGGAAGCCTCTTCTAAAGATGATGCACAAGAAAGCCCGCAAACAGTTTGCTGAAGACAAGCAGACTAAGGACATGGATTACTGGAACCGTGGTCTGATGAGTCCAAGATAAACTTATTTGGTTCAGATGGTGTCAAGCGTGTGTGGCGGCAACCAGGTGAGGAGTACAAAGACAAGTGTGTCTTGCCTACAGTCAAGCATGGTGGTGGGAGTGTCATGGTCTGGGGCTGCATGAGTGCTGCCGGCACTGGGGAGCTACAGTTCATTGAGGGAACCATCAATGCCAACATGTACTGTGACATACTGAAGCAGAGCATGATCCCCTCCCTTCGGAAACTGTGCCGCAGGGCAGTATTCCAACATGATAACGACCCCAAACACACCTCCAAGACGACCACTGCCTTGCTAAAGAAGCTGAGGGTAAAGGTGATGGACTGGCCAAGCATGTCTCCAGACCTAAACCCTATTGAGCATTTGTGGGGCATCCTCAAGAGGAGTGCAAGGTCTCTAACATCAACCAGCTCCGTGATGTTGTCATGGAGGAGTGGAAGAGGACTCCAGTGGCAACCTGTGAAGCTCTGGTGAACTCCATGCCCAAGAGGGTTAAGGCAGTCCTGGAAAATGATGGTGGCCACACAAAATATTGACACTTTGGGCCCAATTTGGACATTTTCACTTAGGGGTGTACTCACTTTTGTTGCCAGCGGTTTAGACATTAATGGCTGTGTGTTGAGTTATTTTGAGGGGACAGCAAATTTACACTGTTATACAAGCTGTACACTCACTACTTTACATTGTAGCAAAGTGTCATTTCTTCAGTGTTGTCACATGAAAAGATATACTCAAATATTTACAGAAATGTAAGGGGTGTACTCACTTTTGTGATATACTGTATATCTATAAACAAACATCACATTGAATATTCAACTCACCTTCAAAAGGTTCCATGATGAACGGAGGTTTCCCAGATTATATTTTAGCTGACTTCATGTTGTTCTGGGCTGATGGCTGTTGGAGGAGAGGGGAGGTGCAGTTGAATGAGCTGGGGCCTTTTATGGCCCTGCCTCTGGGAGCCTGTCCGCTTGTTACATGATGAGAGAGTGAAAAAGGGCCTAAGTGTAAGATATTTTGTGCTACAAACATACTTCTATTTGAAGAGTTTATTTTTACCATTCAGGGATTAAATCATAAAAAAATGAATGTCTACACTAAAGAATGTGAATTTGGGTCACAAACATACTTGTTGACAAGTTGTATGCATGAAAATTAAGATGCGTTATCATACCAAGATGCCTTATGGATAAATGTCTATAAAAATAGGATGGTATAAGATATCTGCTCCATTTTTGGGTACCATGTTGACAAGATGTTGGGGAAACACTTGAGGGGATTATGGTCCAACTGAACATCTCAGTGTACATCTCAAACACAATAGGTGTTTTGTTACATTTCAGTCTTCTGTGATATATTTAAAGTGGCATATTGGGGTGCAAACTCAAAAATGAATACATTTAAACTACAGTCGTGGCCAAAAGTTTTGAGAATGACACAAATATTGATTTTCACAAAGTCTGCTGCCTCAGTTTGTATGATGGCAATTTGCATGTACTCCAGAATGTCATGAAGAGTGATCAGATGAATTGCAATTAATTGCAAAGTCCCTCTTTGCCATGCAAATTAACTGAATCCCCAAAAAACATTTCCACTGCATTTCAGCCCTGCCACAAAAGGACCAGCTGACATCATCTCAGTGATTCTCTCATTAACACAGGTGTGAGTGTTGACGAGGATGGCTGGAGATCACTCTGTCATGCTGATTGAGTTCGAATAACAGACTGGAAGCTTCAAAAGGAGGGTGGTGCTTGGAATCATTGCTCTTCCTCTGTCAACCATGGTTACCTGCAAGGAAACATGTGCCGTCATCATTGCTTTGCACAAAAGGGCTTCACAGGCAAGGATATTGCTGCCAGTAAGATTGTACCTAAGTCAACCATTTATCGGATCATCACGGGGTAAAAATTGATCTGTTTAAGTCATAAGGGCCCATCTTAAAGAGTACAACTACCCTTTCAAAAAGAAGATGGTGTGATTGACAGACATCCACCCCCAGGACAACACATAACTGTTTTCAAACATTTGTTATGTGATCTCCTGAGGTGTAAGGGTTGTAAACATTTGTTGACCCTTCATATTGATATGCCAAGAAGTATTTAGGAAGGTCAGAGGTTCGACAGGTTTAAAAAAACGCTGGTACAAGCACACACACAGAGACACACACAACCACATGTATTTCTCTTAGAAAATAACATTTTCAGTAAGTTTCTCTGCTTGTAACCTAACGCCCTGCCACACACACACATAGGCAGACTTATATTTTATTAAAGGTACATTTTATTTTAAAACCCTTTATAAAACCCTTACTACCAACATTTAAACATATTACTATTATTAAAGGTTTACTATGCAATATTAAACTACACCTCTGTTTTTTTACTAAACCTTTATATATATTATACATATTATTATCACACATTACTACATATATATTTAAAATTTATAATTATTTTTAATAATTACTTTTAATGTCAAAGAAAAGAAGGCTTGGAAGGGTTCCCCCACCCCAGATAAAAAAAACACCTTATGGAACAGCGGGGACTGTGAAGCAACACAAACATAGGCACAGACACATGCATACACACACATGATAAACATATGCACTATACATACACATGGATTTAGTACTGTAGATATGTGGTAGACTGCCTTAATTTTGCTGGACCCCAGGAAGAGTAGCTGCTGCTTTGGCATCAGCTAATGGGGATCCATAATAAATACAAATAGGACAAGTCTAACAGTTACTTATACTCAGGCAGACCTACACGTAAAATACTTTTTCATTCCACAAGCAGCAGCTCCATAAATTCCACAACAGCAGCTCCATAAGTTCACTACAAACATTCCCCACTGTTTCAAATGTTAAATCTCAGGCCTCCCCAATTCACTACATAAATTCCCATCCCAATGCCCACCCATTCCCAAATTTCCCAACTGTCACATCTTCTTTCAGTTTAACAAGGTCACTACACATTAATCACCAGGACAGCTTTTTTGCAAACACATGCTTTACCCAAAACAGCTGCACTGTCAAGTTACATAAGCACTCACTCGATAGCGTGGGAACATCCGGACAGGATGTACATAGCGTGAGAACATCCAGACAGGATGTACATAAATGGGCATAACCACGTGACACATAAAATATGTTATTAATCACTTTTGGACACATGCTGTCTACTGTATTCTCTCTCGCCACTCTAAGAATAGATTCATGATTCATCACAGAGCATGAGAGCAGGGATTAATTCCCCTTGATGAGGGGTGCATCAAGACATTTATTTACATGATCTTCAATGATTAATCGAGATACTTATTAACAGTGAGTTATTTACAGTGTGTAAATCACTCTTACATTCACTCTTGTATATTAATAGATTATATATATTGTGAGAACTCTCCGGTGTGATTGAATAGAATTGGTGCTTCTGAAATACTGTACTGTAGTCTGTTGAAAGAGGAATCGCTGTTGGTGTCACTGTGTGGGTTAAGACTTTTGTGTGTTGTGGGGATTATCTTGTGATCTACCTGATTTCATAACAAAGAAAAGGCAGCAGTATCAGCTGTCAGTGACGTAAGAATAGGTGAATAAGTTTTGTGTGGGCAGACAAAGCATGGAGCTTGGTGATGTTTACGCCTATGTGAATAGCATAGGAAACTACTAGTGATCTAAATTAAATGTTTGTCCCAACCCTAGCAACAGTTTCAATACCATGAATCTGACCCTGATTACACTTTCAAAATACCTTCCATTACTATTGTTAGGTTTGCGAAATTCAAGTATGGTGACGGGACAAAAGGTGACACAGAGTCACCAAGTAAGTTCTAATTATTTTTATTCACTTAAGAAATAAATGGTAAATGCAATCTTCGTATATACGGGTTCAATGTAATACCACGCAGGGTTAACAGAGAACTGCCCTTTCCGCTACACGCATTGGTATAAGTATGTTCTGACAAAGTTAGTTCCCACCTCGGGATGGGCCTATCAGAACAGTGGCTGGGCGTGGTTTAGACTTGCCTGGCCAATAGTAGGCGCACAGGCTGGTCCCAGCCTCTTGGCGCTTGTTGTCCGGGGTTACTGAGGCCACAGGCTTGGTCCTGTTTGAGTCTCCACATCTTTCTATTCATGTGTTCCTAGCTCAACATACTGTTATCTCCCAAGGTTATACTGCCCCTTAGCCAGACACCCGGTGTCTGCACAATCCACTGTATTGTTCCACAATTTATCAGCCTGAGCTCAAACACATTCATGTGTAGCAAACAAAACATTTTCTCATACCCCACAATTAGCAAAGAAACATATTCTCAAACCTAACAATTAGCAAAGAAACATATTCTCAAACCCAACACTATCCAGATTCACCATTAACATAATAAACAAGTGGTCACCAACCAGTTGATTGCGATCGACTTGTTGATCTCCAAGGCATTTCTAGTCTAGTGATGGGTCGTAGGTGAACGTTGGGAACCGGCTCGCATTTCAGTAGAGCCGAATCTATTTATAAAAATAAATAAAAATTAAAGATATGAATAATCAAAACTTTTAAATTAATAGAATTAACTCATTCATAGAATGAATGGATGCTGTTTGACGAGAGAGCAACTGGGGATGCAGCATGAAGGAATCCCTCAGCAGATGCCATAATGGAGGTCCGATCCTATTTGGAGGAGCCCCTCCTCCAAAGATCTGCAGATCCTCTGAGCTGGTGGAAGAACAAGGCCTACGTCTGCCCACAGGTTATTTTTTATTTATTTCACCTTTATATAACCAGGTAGACCAGTTGAGAACAAGTTCTCATTCACAACTGCGACCTGGCAAAAGTTACTAAAGTCATGACAGAGAGACTGCATAGTGGCCACATCCGTTCCCTCAGAGGGTCTTCTCGAAAACGGGAAAAATAATTACTGAGAGAAGAAACCGCATCAGCCGCTCGAAAGTGAGGCAGCTTGCATTTCTGAATGCAAATCTCTCATAAAAGCAAAATATGGTCAGCATTGCTGTGCTGCTGGTTATAACATGGCAATAAAGAAGAAAGAGAAAAGAGGGACAAACCAATGCATTTTTAAATACATTGTGGTTAAGGTAGAGTATGATCTCATTTAATAATTAAATGAGAATTGTTTTAACACCAATCATAGTCAAACTATCGCAAACTGTTTGACTTGAAAAAATAAAAAACATTTTTTTTTAAGAGCCGTTTGGGAGCCAAAAGAGTCTGCTCTTTTTGGTGAGCTGAGCCGAACGAGCCGGCTGACTGAAATGAGCCGGAATGCCCATCACTATTCTAGTCAATCACCAAACATTTCTGTAAAAAAAAAACAACGATAAAGCCTTGTGTTCATATTATTATTTTTATGTCTCGGGCTGTTGATGGTAGGTGCAGCCAATTCAGCTGCCCTGCGCGCCGGGTAGGCAAACTATTGCCATTTCATGTGTCTGAAGCTACAAACTCTGCATTCCCGGTGGGCCTGGAGAGGAAATCACGTGCACTGCCACCACTGGCCAATCAGACTGCTCAGATGACGGAGTCTGCAGTAACGTACAGTGGCTGGCGAAAGTATTCACCCCCCTTGGCATTTTTCCTATTTTGTTCCTTTGAAGTAAAGCCTTTGTTTACATTAAAGCTGCCAAGGTATTTTATGGGTCACGTGGTTATGCTCCTATATGTACATCCTGTCCTTCCATTCTCACGCTATCGAGTGAATGTTTATGTAACCTGAGAGTGCAGCTGTTCCTTTGAAGTAAAGCCTGTGTTTAACATTAAAGCTGTCAAGGTGATTGTTGGGTAGTGACCTCGTTGACCTGTGGAATGTGTTTGAACATTTGAAAGAGTATGGCCCCTGTTGTAGTGAACTTAGGGCCTGGCTGTTGTATATGAAAACAGTATAGGTATGGGTTACATTTCCCAACCCGGACGATTCAACTGTGAAGATATATGAAAAGGGTAAAAAACTGGCCACAAAAGTTGGGTATTAGAGGACGAGGTGGTGGATGCAGTGGGGGTTAACTTAAACCCTCATGCATGATAAAAACACCATAATTTGAGCGTACACAGGAGTGCATCATGGAGCACAATGGATTTTACCTGACTCACCCCAGTAATTTGTCTGCACATATATATATATGAATAACCAAAGTTCGAATTATACAACCAATTTTCCAAAGCCTATACAGTTATCAGAGGCCTGGGAAGTAGGTCTCAGCGAGATTACATTCCCCCATAGTTGGTATAATATCAAGGATAAGGACCGCAATTTTTATTGCAAAAGGATATCAGAACCACCAAAGCTTATAAAGCTTAAAAAAGGGTTCTATAGAACTATAGAGAAGCTCATCTTTGAGTTGAATGGCCTCCTAACCCTGAACAATATGGAAATACTATTGAACTACAATCCTATTCATAAACGTGTACAAATCTCATGGGTTGCTGTATAAAGACCAGTGGTAATTTAGCCTACATGTTGGGGATGAGTTCCAATAAATTGACCTATGTGAAAGATAAATTATTCCCATTCCCTGCGGATATACATGCAAGGTTTTACAACATATTTGTGTATACCGACATCATATCCTATCAAAGGGTAGGAGACAGTTATGTGCCCCTCCTGAGAACAGTTCATATAGATGGAAAGGATGGGGATGTATTCACTGTTAACTATGACAAGCCACACAATGTACATGTAAGCAAGAAATATATTGAAAACATTCTGGTTGAGCTTAAAACGGATCAGAACGAAAATATAGAATTTACTTATGGTAAAACTCCACTTTAGACCTGCCAAAACTTCTCTACATATCTAATATATTATCAGTATTTTATATATATAATTTTTTTCTAAACATAATACAAATAAATTAAAATGGTTATGGTACACAACCACCATCTCGACCCTAACCCATATTTTTATTTTTATTTATTTCACCTTTATTTAACCAGGTAGGCAAGTTGAGAACAAGTTCTCATTTACAACTGCGACCTGGCCAAGATAAAGCAAAGCAGTTCGACACATACAACACAGAGTTACACATGCAGTAAAACAAACATACAGTCAATAATACAGTAGAAAAAAACAAATCTATATACAAAGAGCGCAAATGAGGTAGGATAAGGAAGGTAAGACAATAAATAGGCCATGGTGGCAAAGTAATTACAATATAGCCTTTAAAACACTGGAATGGTAGATGTGCAGTAGATGAATGTGCAATGTAGAAAAACTGGGATGCAAAGGAACAAGATGAATAAATAAATACGGTAGTTGGTTGGGCTATTTACAGATGGGCTATAAACAGGTGCAGGGGTCTGTGAACTGCTCTGACAGCTGGTGCTTAAAGCTGGTGAGGGAGATAAGTGTCTCAGTTTCAGAGATTTTTGTAGATCGTTCCAGTCATTGGCAGCAGAGAACTGGAAGGAGCGGGGCTTTACCTAGCAGGGACTTGAAGATGACCTGGAGCCAGTGGGTATGGCAACGAGTGTAAACCGAGGGCCAGCCAACAAGAGCGTACAGGTCGCAGTGGTGTGTGGTATATGGGGCTTTGGTAACAAAACGGATGGCACTGTGATAGACTGCATCCAATTTGTTGAGTAGAGTATTGGAGGCTATTTTGTAAATAACATCACCGAAGTCGAGGATCGGTAGGATGGTCAGTTTTACGAGGGTATGTTTGGCAGCATGAGTGAAGGATGCTTTGTTGTGAAATAGGAAGCCAATTCTAGATTAAAATTTTAGATTGGAGATGTTTGATGTGAGTCTGGAAAGAGAGTTTACAGTCTAACCAGGCACCTAGATATTTGTAGTTGTCCACATAATATAAGACAGAACTGTCCAGAGTAGTGATGCTGGACGGGGGGACAGGTGCGGACAGCGATCGGTTGCAGAGCATGCATTTAGTTTTACTTGCGTTTAAGAGCAGTTGTAGGCCACGGAAGGAGAGGTGTATGGCATTGAAGCTCGTCTGGAGGGTAGTTAACACAGTGTCCAAAGAGGGGCCAGAAGTATACAGAATGGTGTTGTCTGCGTAGAGGTGAATCAGAGACTCACCTGCAGCAAGAGCGACATCATTGATGTATAGAGAGAAGAGAGTCGGCCCAAGAATTGAACCCTGTGGCACCCTCATAGAGACTGCCAGAGGCCCGGACAACAGGCCCTCTGATTTGACACACTGAACTCTATCGGAGAAGTAGTTGGTGAACCATGCGAGGCAATCATTTGAGAAACCAAGGCTGTCGAGTCTGCCGATAAGGATGTGGCGATTGACAGAGTCGAAAGCCTTGGCCAGATCAATGAAAACGGCTGCACAGTAATGTCTCTTATCGATGGCAGTTATGATGTCATTTAGGGCCTTGAGCGTGGCTGAGGTGCACCCATGACCAGCCCTGAAACCAGATTGCATAGCGGAGAAGGTACGGTGGGATTCGAAATGGTCGGTAATTTGTTTGTTAACTTGGTTTTCAAAGACCTTAGAAAGGCAGGGTAGGATAGCTATAGGTCTGTAGCAGTTTGGGTCAAGAGAGTCACCCCCTTTGAAGAGGGGGATGACCGCAGCTGCTTTCCAGTCTTTGGGAATCTCAGATGTCGCGAAAGAGGTTAAACAGGCTAGTAATAGGGGTTGCAACAACTTCGGCAGATAATTTTTAAAAGAAAGGGTCCAGATTGTCTAGCCCGGCTGATTTGTAGGGGTCCAGATTTCGCCGCTCTTTCAGAACATCAGCTAACTGGATTTGGGAGAAGGAGATATGGGGGAGGCTTTGGCGAGTTACTGAGGGGGGTGCAGGGCTGTTGACCAGGGTAGGGGTAGCCAGGTGGAAAGCATGGCCAGCCGTAGAAAAATGCTTATTGAAATTCTCAATTATTGTGGATTTATCAGTGGTGACAGCGTTTCCTATCCTCAGTGCAGTGGGCAGCTGGGAGGAGGTGCTCTTATTCTCCATAGACTTTACAGTTTGTGTTACAGGAGGCAAATTTCTGCTTGAAAAAGCTAGCCTTGGCTTTCCTAACTGCCAGTGTATATTGGTTCCTGACTTCCCTGAAAAGTTGCATATCACGGGGGCTGTTCGATGCTAATGCAGAACGCCACAGGATGTTTTTCTGCTGGTCAAGGGCAGTAAGGTCTGGAGAGAACCAAGGGCTACAGTAAGGGAAAAAAGTATTTGATCCCCTGCTGATTTTGTACATTTGCCCACTGACAAAGAAATTATCAGTCTATAATTTTAATGGTAGGTTTATTTGAACAGTGAGAGACAGAATAACAACAAAAAAAATCCAGAAAAACACATGTGAAAAATGTTATAAATTGATTTGCATTTTAGTGAGGGAAATAAGTATTTGACCCCCTCTCAATCAGAAAGATTTCTGGCTCCCAGGTGTCTTTTATACAGGTGACGAACTGAGATTAGGGGCACACTCTTAAAGGGAGTGCTCCTAATCTCAGTTTGTTACCTGTATAAAAGACACCTGTCCACAGAAGCAATCAATCAATCAGATTCCAAACTCTCCACCATGGCCAAGACCAAAGAGCTCTCCAAGGATGTCAGGGACAAGATTGTAGACCTACACAAGGCTGGAATGGGCTACAAGACCATCACCAAGCAGCTTGGTGAGAAGGTGACAAGTTGGTGCGATCATTCACAAATGGAAGAAATACAAAAGAACTGTCAGTCTCCCTCGGGCCTGGGGCTCCATGCAAGATCTCACCTCGAGGAGTTGCAATGATCATGAGAACGTTGTTATTTTGTCTCTCACTGTTATTTTGTTTCTCACTGTTCAAATAAACCTACCATTAAAATTATAGACTGATCATTTCTTTGTCAGTGGGCAAACGTACAAAATCAGCTGTATATCTGTTCCTGGTTCTAAATTTCTTGAATGGGGCATGCTTATTTAAGATGGTGAGGAAGGCACTTTTAAAAGAACAATCAGGCATCCTCTACTGACGGGATGAGGTCAATATCCTTCCAGGATACCCGGGCCAGGTCGATTAGAAAGGCCTGCTCGCTGAAGTGTTTTAGGGAGTGTTTGACAGTGATGAGGGGTGGTCGTTTGACAGCAAACCCATTACGGATGCAGGCAATGAGGCAGTGATCGCTGAGATCTTGGTTGAAAACAGCAGGGGTGTATTTGGAGGGCAAGTTAGTTAAAACTTCTTAGGGAGCGGCAGCAGAGGTAACGGTTTTGGAGAGTCTGGCGTGCCCAAAGTAAAATGCCTGCAACTCAGGCCCACAAAATAGGATATGCACATAATTAGTACTATTGGATAGGAAACACTCTGAAGTTTCTAAAAGTGTTAAAATAATGTATGTGAGTATAACAGAACTGATATAGCAGGCAAAAACCCGAGGAAAATCCATCCGGATTTGCAGTTTTTTTTGTACATTACCTTTTTCTCCAGGCTGCCTATTGATTTCTATGTTAACTAAGACTGAGACTGCAGTACCTATGACTTCCACTAGATGTCAACAGTCTTTATACAGTGTCTGGAGGCTCTAGCACTAAGCAGAACAGATAGGAAGAGGAAACAGTCAGGGGACCACATTTGTCAACGTTTCACGGGCGCAAGATTGTGAGCGCGCCCCACTTTATTTTCCTTTCCTATCGTTCACGTTATCGTCCGGTTGAAATATTACAGTAAATATACATAAAAGGATACCTAAGAATACATTAAAAATTATGTTTGATTTGTTTGGAGAAAGTGTATAGGTATATTTGAACATGTTCTCTTCACGGTTCAATGGGCGACGGTGGATTTTCTGATCATAACGTGCCAACCAAACGGAGATTTATGGATATAATAAATTACTTTTTCTAACAAAAGAACCATTGGATGTCTTCGTTGGACACTTGGGAAGCTCTCAGCAGAAGTTCCACGAAAGGTAAGTGATTTATTTTAGCTCTTATATGGGTTTTGTGTGACCCGCGCTGGATATGAATTTATGCTGATGTGGAAAATAGGAGAGGTGCTATCCTCAAACAATCAAATGTTGTGCTTTCGACGTAAAGCCTTTTTGAAATCTGACAACGCTGTTATATTGCCAAGAATCAGAGCTTTTGATGACTATGCAACACTTGTATATTGATGAATGTTTAATAATTCAACTTCTGGATTTTGAATTTGGCGCCTTACATTTACATTTCACAGGGTAGTGTCGGGAGTGGCCTGCTAGCGCGCCGCTACTCCCTAAGTAGTTAATTTCTTCTTTAGTCTTCTGGGGTTTATCTCTCGAGGTCGCTCGTAGTGTTCACAGCTCTTACTTATACTGCGGCTGGAAAACACCCCGGACATTACTGTTTTCATATACAACAGCCAGACCCTACGTTCAATACAACAGGGGCCATACTCTTTCTAATGTTCAAACACATTCCACAGGTCAACGAGGTCACTACTCATCAATCACCTTGACAGCTTTAATGTAAACACAGGCTTTACTTCAAAGGAACAGCTGCACTATCAGCCTATGTAAACACTCACTCGATAGCGTGAGAACTTCCGGACAGGATGTACATATATGGGCATAAACCACGTGACCCATAAACTACCTCATCAATCACTTTTGACGTGTGCTGTCTACTGTATTCTCTCTCCTGTGGTATGACTTAAAGATTGCTGTACACCAGCGGAACCCATCCAACTTGGAGGAGCTGGAGCAGATTTGCCTTGAAGAATGGGCAAAAATCCCAGTGGCTAGATGTGCCAAGCTTATAGAGACATACCCCAAGAGACTTGTAGCTGTAATTGCTGCAAAAGGTGGCTCTACAAAGTATTGACATTGGGGGGTGAATAGTTATGCACGCTCAAGTTCTCAGTTTTTGTCTTATTTCTTGTTCGTATCACAAGAAAAAATATTTTGCATCTTCAAAGTGGTAGGCATGTTGTGTAAATCAAATGATTACAACCCCTCCAAAAATCAATTTTAATTCCAGGTTGATGAATAATTCACTTTCTCTGTTCATAGGAGTAACAACATGAATTTGTGCATTAGGCAGAAATAATGCGGTGCGACTCGAGTTTCGCCATCAGCTGGAAGACGGTGTCCATTTTTGGTCAGTGTCAGCGGAGGAAAGGGAGAGCAGAGGGATGTTGAGACGGACCCTCAGTCTGCTGCTCCCTCCCTCCGCTGAGACAAACCATCAAGACGCAGGCACCATCAGCCAAGTCAAATAAAAAGCTATGTATGCTCACTCAGCTGTGCCTCACAAGTAATACAACAATGGATCTATTACCGGTGTGATCATACAGCCTACCTCAAATGTTGAAATTTAATTTAAAAAAATGTTCCGAACAACAATGCATTAGCAGGTAAATTCAAGCAAAGCCAGTATGCGGTGATAATGTATTGGGCCTATAGCTTACTGCACAAACATCAATGCTACAGTACTGTTTTTAATTGGTTATTGGTGCATAGGCTTACATTTTTTTATAAATGTTAATAAAACAAATCTGAGTGGTAAGATCTCGGCATGCATTTTGACTCAGAAAGGGATCTTGACTCAGAAAAGGTTAGTGACCACTGTAATAAACCATAAACTTACAAATAAAGCACTTGAATATTGCAAGAAACATGCCGGATTTCTGGGAAAGAACGTACTCCATTTACCAGAATAGCAAGACACTGCTGAGAAAACCGCCATAAATTATTGAAAATGTTATCCCACTGGGCACAGATGTCAGTTCAACATCTAGTTTTTATTTACATTTGGTTGAGTTGTCAACTAACGGGAATTTAACGTGAAATCAACAAAACATTTCACCATGTCATTGGATTCAGGTTAAAGGTTGGGTGACAAATATATGAAATTCCCCTAACATTGACGACTTTTTGCAAATCCAATCAGTTTTCCACGTTGATTCAATGTCACCGCAATTATTTTGGGGGGTTGTTGCCCAGTGGGATCATAATACTGGTTCCGTGAATACAATAATTGGTCCTTTTGTTTTCCACAACCCTGGAAAAACTCATAGTAACTGTTGCCTTGGATGTTCCTTATGGTTTCAACAGTTTTGAATGGTGTATGGAAAATTACCATCTTGTGTAAAAAAAAATGGTGGAAAATTACAATCTTTCTTTAATGGCATAATAATGGAAAGCAGACATTGACCTTTGTAGTTACGTTAAAGGTATAATTGAGATGATTATAGGCTGGGGGTGTGTGTTTGATTCGTTTTGATGGTCAGTCTTTTTCACCGTCATATGTCATGCATTTACTATAAAAGGCTAGAAAACACATGAAAAGGCCATCCATCCACTGAGCAATCAGCAAAAGAGTTGGGGATCCCATTCTCGTTAAGAACACACTGCATGAATATTGAATAACAAATACCATAGTGGCCAAGTTTTTGCTAGGTGAGTCAGTTTCAACATAGTTGTGTAAATACCAACAGTTACTAGACCAGTCAGTACATGCCACTGGGAAAGGATTGTCCCTAGATTTGGCAGGCACACATAATGTGGATTGAAATTTTTGATTCATTTGAGTTGGAGGCTGCAGTGCATTTGTCTTACTGCTTATAGGTCTACTGTTGATTCTTAGCAGTGGCTATTGGATGTTATTTTAACATTAGATTTAGACGTTTGGCAGTCATGCATGTGGATTGAAATTGATAGAAATTTGTGTTGGAGGCACCATTGCGTTTGACCTACTACTTATAGGCTTGTGTGGCTAACCTAATGCAGAGACCATGTTGATGAAAGTACTGTCATTAAATGTTAATTTCAATGCCATGTGGCAAGGTCCTAGATGGAGTACCTGGGGCATAATTTATAAAATGCTATTTTTATATCAAATTTCAGCATTCAATTTTGCTTTATATAATGTCTTCATCCATGAATAAAGTTTTGTTAGTCACAAATAGGGTTGCAAAGAGGGGCTATATTAATGTGAACAGATTTCTGTCCTTCTAGTGGCCTTTGTGGAAACTTCAGATTATGACAGGTTAAGAGATTAAGATAACTTCATTGGTCAATTGCACACAAAAAGAAAGACACACATACAGTGGCAAGAAAAAGTATGTGAACCCTTTGGAATTACCTGGATTTCTGCATAAATTGGTCTTAACATTTTATCACAGTAATAGACAAACACAGTGTGCTTGAACTAATAACACAGATATTTTTGTATTTGTATGTCTATATTGAATACAGATTTTAAACATTCACAGCGTAGGTTGGAAAAAGTATGTGAAACCTTTGCACACAGCAGGCAATAGCATCTAATATTTGATACCAGCAACCCTCCGCTTGCCAGCTCACTTCCCACCAGATTCTTCCCAGAATTCAAACCTCAGGTTGCTGGCTCTCCTACCTAACCTCTAGGCTACCAGCCGCCCCAGGTGTCTGTAATTATCTCTGGCCCTCTGTGTGGCCTCATCACATGTAAAATATATCAAATAAGATGATTTTAAAATAAAAAAGTGTAATGACAAAGCTGTAAAACACCATCCTAAATATAAACCATAAAAACTTCCATTGGTGTTTAATATGAGTTTCAGCACAAAACATTTTCTTGACACACTTTTATTTATCTAAAAAAAGTTGGAGATAAAGTAATTGCTAATTACAAAAAATACAATTTTCTCTATAACCATATGGCATATCCACTGTAACTGAGTCAGGTTTATAGCCCTCTTTGCTAGCACATGCTTTTTCAGTTCTGCCCACAAATGTTCGATAGGATTGAGGTCAGGGCTTTGTGATGGCCACTCCAATACATTGACTGTTGTCCTTAAGCCATTTTGCCACAACTTTGGAAATATGCTTGGGGTCATTGTCTATTTGGAAGACCCATTTGTGACCAAGCTTTAACTTCCTGACTGATGTCTTAAGATGTTGCTTCAATATATCCACATCATTTTCCTTCCTCATGATGCCATCTATTTTGTGAAGTGGCTTCTTCCTTGCTGAGCAGCCTTTCAGGTTATGTCGATATAGGACTCGTTTTCCTGTGGATATAGATACTTTTGTACCTGTTTCCTCCAGCATATTCACAAGGTCCTTTGCTGTTGTTCCGGGATTGATTTGCACTTTTCGCACCAAAGAACGTTCATTTCTAGGAGACAGAATGCGTCTCCTTCCTGAGCGGTATGATGGCTAAGTGGTCCCATGGTGTTTAAACTGTACTTGTGTACTATTGTTTGTACAGATGAACGTGGTACCTTCAGCCGTTTGTAAATTGCTACCAAGGATGAAACAGACTGGTGAGGGTCTACAATTGTTTGAGGTCGTTGCTGATTGCTTTAGATTTTCCCATGATGTCAAGCAGAGGCACTGTGTCTGAAGGTAGGCCTCGAAATACAGCCACACCTCCAATTGACTCAAATAATGTCAATTAGCCTATCAGAATCTTCTAAAGCCATGACATTATTTTCTGGAATTTTCCAAGCTTTTTAAAGGCACAGTCAACTTAGTGTATGTAAACTTCTGACCCACTGGAATTGTGATACAGTGAATTAAGTGAAATAATCTGTCTGTAAACAATTGTTGGAAAAATTACTTGTGTCATGCACAAAGTAGATGTCCAAACCAACTTGCCAAAACTATAGTTTGTTAACAAGAAATTTGTGGAGCGGTTGAAAAAAACAGTTTTAATGACTCCAACCTAAGTGTATGTAAACTTCCGACTTCAACTGTAATTGACACACCATCCAAAACATTATTAATAATTTGCTCAAAGGGACATGCAGTGTCTGCTTTTTTTTACCCATCTACCAATAGTTTCCCTTCTTTGCGAGGCATTGGAAAACCTCCCTGATCTTTGTGGTTTATTCTGTGCTTGAAATACATTACTCGCCTGAGGGACCTTTCAGATAATTGTATGTGTGGGGTACAAAGATGGGGTAATTAAAAAATCATGTTAAAACTTCTTAAGGCTAGGCGCCCTGCTAGCGGGACACCTGTCGACAACTTCCAGTGAAACTGGAGGGCGCGCAATTCAAATAAATAATCATAACAATTATGGATATTAAACATTTATGAACATACAAGTATCTTATATCGGTTAAACGCTTACATTCTTGTTAATTTTACTGCATTCTCCGATTTACAATAGGCTTTACATCGAAAGCATACCATGCGATTGTTTGAGGATGGCGCCCCACAACAGAATATTTTTCAACCAGTACAGGCTTCATAAAATCACAAATAGCGATTAAATATTCACTTACTTTTTGAAAATCTTCCTCTGATTTACAATCCAAAGGGTCCCAGCTACATGTATGGCTGTTTTGTTAGATAAAATCCTTCTTTATATCCCAAAAAGTCAGTTTAGTTGGCGCCATCGATTTGAGTAATCCACTCGTTCAACATCCAGAGAAAAGAATCCAAAAAGCTACCGCTAAACTTTGTTAAAACAAGTCAACCTAAGTTTCTATTTAATCCTCAGGTACCTTGAAAATGTAATTAAACTATAATATTTCATACGGAAAGAAGTATGTACAATAGAAAAGCAAAATTAGCAGGCGCACGTCCTCTTCATCTCGCGCGCAGACTGATTTCCAACAATGGGTTCCTGTATCAAAACACAGATTTCTTCCTCGTTTGGGAAGAAACAAGCAAGAAACCTTGAACGACTGATGACATTAGTGGAAGCCATTGGAATTTCAATCTGGGAGCTGAATTTAACATTGTCCGTATACGTTGTAATGGAAGAGCATGGAATCTAAAATAAAAAAAATTCTGGTTGGTTTTTCTTACAAATTTCACCTACCATATCAATTGTGATATAGTCTCCTACATTATGTTAACATTTCTACAAACTTCAGAGTGTCTTCTTTCCAATGGTACCAATTATATGCATATCCTGGCTTCTGGGCCTGAGTAACAGGCAGTTTACTTTGGGCACGTCAGTCAGGCGGAAATTGAGAAAAATAGACCCTAGCCTGAATACGTTTTTAAACACTATTATTGCACACAGAGTGAGTACATGCAACTTATGTGACTTGTTAAGCAGAATTGTACTCCTGGACATATTTAGGTTTGCCATAGGAAAAGGGTTGAATACTTATTGACTCAAGACATTTTTTATTCATTTGTAAAAATGTCTAAAAACAAAGTCCAACTTTGACATTGTGGTGTATTGTATGTAGATCAGTGGCAGAAAATCTCAAGTTAATCCATTTTAAATTCAGGCTGTAACACAACAAAATGTGAAAAAAGGGTGTGAATACCTTCTGAAGGCACTGTATATGAATACATATTCTAAAAGTTATTCAAATGTAAATTACCAAAGTCACCATAGATTGCCATAAAGGGTTATTTTTGAAAGTATCAGCGACAAGCATTGCCATTTGAAGTGCAGCATGACGTAACACCAATAGAGTTCAATCTGACACCAACAGGCTCTTGTACAGTTTCTACCCCCAAGCAATGAGTGATAAACAGATAACAAAATAGCTACATGGACCGAGTTTACCTTGTCTCTTTATTGATCACAGGGCCCTACACACTCGCACACAGTCACTCCCACACACACACACCCACTCCATAATTTGCTCCCTCACCCATAATATGCACATACATTCATACTGACTCTACACACCAGCACACTCAATTACATGCAAGCTGCTGCTACTACTATGTTCATCTTATATCCTGTTGCCCAGTCACCTTACCCCTATATATATCTACCTCCAAAACTCCAGTATCCCTGCACATGTTAATATGGTATTGGAAGTTACTTTTTAAATATTTCCTGTATATAGTATGCTTTACTGTGTATTTCATATTTGGATGCTGAAATGATTTGGTGAATGAACGAATGTGCGAGGGTAGTTTACAGGAGCACCTTTGTTAAGGGATTGTTTGACAAATCGGATGAAAACATGACTGGTTGTGTTTTTGCCACATTAACCCTTGTGTAGTCTTAACATTCTGTATACCCCCCTATGTCCTGAGGGTAAAAAATGTTTCCCACCTTCACTAAACCCCTAAAATAAAGCAGCTTAATTACATTTTAAACCCCAAATCTATTTTGCATGAAGAAACATCAAAACATTGTGAATATCTGGGGTTTCCCTCTTTATAATGCAGAAAGACTGCATTTAATCAGTGGACACCACTCGTTTTTATTACAACACACCTGTCATATTGGTTTACTTTACTAGAAGTAGAAGTTTATTATTATTGTTATTATTGCTAAAGGTACTGCATAGGTGCAAACATACATTTTTTAGCCTAAGAATGTAGCAGAAATAGTTAGTAGTTTTGAATGCATTTTATTGAAGACAAACAATAAGTCTTGAACCTTTTTTGGCAACACAGTGATATATACTTATATACTGCACAAATTCAACAACAAAATACTAGTCTTCTATCATTTTTGTAACCATTGCCCCCACCCACAAGGTGTATAAACACTCAACAATAAATAAGAATAAAATAAGATGGATACAAAACGAAAACGTAAAGACCACAACCTCAAACAGTCACACTCCAAACTCCACTATGGCCAAGACCAAAGAGCTGTCAAAGGACACCAGAAACCAAATTGTAGACCTGCACCAGGTTGGGAAGACTGAATCTGCAATAGGTAAGCAGCTTGGTTTGAAGAAATCAACTGTGGGAGCAATTATTAGGAAATGGAAGACATACAAGACCACTGATAATCTTCCTCGATCTGGGGCTCCACGCAAGATCTCACCCCGTGGGGTCAAAATGATCACAAGAACGGTGAGCAAAAATCCCAGAACCACACGGGGGGACCTAGTGAATGACCTGCAGAGAGCTGGGACCAAAGTAACAAAGCCTACCATCAGTAACACACTACGCCGCCAGGGACTCAAATCCTGCAGTGCCAGGCTTGTCCCCCTGCTTTAAGCCAGTACATGTTCAGGCAAGTCTAAAGTTTGCTAGAGAGCATTTGGATGATCCAGATGAGGATTGGGAGAATGTCAGATGAAACCAAAATATAACTTTTTGGTAAAAACTCAACTCGTCGTGTTTGGAGGACAAAGAATGCTGAGTTGCATCCAAAGAACACCATACCTACTGTGAAGCATGGGGGTGGAAACATCATGCTTTGGGGCTGTTTTTCTGCAAAGGGACCAGGACGACTGATCCGTGTAAAGGAAAGAATGAATGGGGACATGTATCGTGAGATTTTGAGTGAAAACCTCCTTCCATCAGCAAGGGCATTGAAGATGAAACGTGGCTGGGTCTTTCAGCATGACAATGATCCCAAACACACCGCCCGGGCAACGAAGGAGTGGCTTCGTAAGAAGCATTTCAAGGTCCTGGAGTGGCCTAGCCAGTCTCCAGATCTCAACCCCATAGAAAATCTTTGGAGGGAGTTGAAAGTCCATGTTGCCCAGCGACAGCCCCAAAACATCACTGCTCTAGAGGGGATCTGCATGGAGGAATGGGCCAAAATACCAGCAACAGTGTGTGAAAACCTTGTGAAGACTTACAGAAAATGTTTGACCTCTGTCATTGCCAACAAAGGGTATATAACAAAGTATTGAGATAAACTTTTGTTATTGACCAAATACTTATTTTCCACCATAATTTGCAAATAAATTCATAAAAAATCCTACAATGTGATTTTCTGGATTTATTTTCCTCATTTTGTCTGTTATAGTTGAAGTGTACCTATGATGAAAATTACAGGCCTCTCATCTTTTTAAGTGAGAGAACTTGCACAATTGGTGGCTGACTAAATACTTTTTTCCCCCACTGTATATTAGCCCTATAAATCCATATGAGGAAACCATTTGTTGACTTTAGTTCTTAAATGGAGCAGCCTGGCTGTGTTCAGGATATCAAGTATTTGAATAGCAAAATGTTTGCTCTTAATAGTTTTGAGAAGGTCTAGCACAGTTGCATTTTTGGTTGTGGCTTTACCAGCACTCCTCCTGAGCACAGCCACCAGTCTTCTGTTCTTTCTTGGTGGGAGGATCTGCAGTGCCAGGAATTCCATCAACTCCCCATCACAGATAGCTTCATCTGAGTGAGCGAGAAAGAGAAAAGGAAAGAAACCAAGATCATATTAATTGACTGCATTACATTAAATAATTCCACCTTTTGTGATGCACAATAAGGCTTTTCATGTTCAGTTTTGGTAGGTAAGAAAACATACAATTATTATTTATAAATGTTTTTTCCCTGTGCCTACAAAAGACTAAACAGAAAGGACAAAATATTCTCACCTTCATGTGTTCTTGAACCATTCGTACATGCTGAGCAGTAAACATCATTCATGTCATTGCCCGGTATAGTGGTGCGACCTGGGGCACACACAGAAAACTTCTG
This sequence comes from Brachymystax lenok tsinlingensis, assembly GCA_030435695.1. NCBI lineage: Eukaryota > Metazoa > Chordata > Actinopteri > Salmoniformes > Salmonidae > Brachymystax > Brachymystax lenok. The sequence goes on along the minus strand of CM059802.1, from coordinate 32,526,834 downwards.
ACAGGTTTGGCTACTGGAGGACTTTGCAGAGAAGAAGCCCCCTGGGCAAGGTTCACACTTCACATCAGTGTGTGTGGTTCCTGGAAAAGAAGGATATTGATCAATCAAATTGTATTTAATCTGTAAACAGATTGCAGTGGTTTGCAGAGCCAACTGGAAACATAGCAGTTGAAAAGGCGTATTCATTATGAAGGGTAGCCACTTTGCTTACCTTTGGAGATGACCCCTTGCCCGGGTGGACACCTTCTGTGCCTTGAACATGACCCATGTATCACGTAAAACCCGTCCTTGCACTCGCACTGTCGGTTGTGCAGTTGGGTGCACGGTACGCTTTCAATCTCATCAGCTGTGCAAAAACGATTGCAGTATTGACACTGCTCGATGTAGTTCCAGATCTCTGTGTAGTGGGACTTTGGACAAGGTCCGCAGTCACTCTTGCGGTCCTTTGTGCAATGCTTCAGTAAGTATGTTCCCGGAGCGCATAGGTCGCACGTAAGGGAATCCCCTGTCGCGTCATCTCTCCAGATGTAAGTCGGCGTATGAGCGCCTGACTCTTGCACGCTGCCACCACAGAGCGCAAATACCAGGAGAGGCAGAAAACAATTTGTCAGCTATTGGAAGAAAGAGTAATGTTAACATTTAGAATCAATCGTAACTTTTGTGTAGTCTACGTCTCTCAATAGGACTGTCCAAATCCATCAAAGTACTACTTAATGTGAGGCGTTCAGCTTCAAGTTAAATAATAGCCTACGCTATAGCCTAATATCCATTTATTTCCCAGTCACCGAAGAGCCCGCTATATTTGAGCAGAGAAATAATACTCACCGGATGCATTTTTCTCTCTAGTCAGCTAGCAACTGATGTTAACATGTTCAACATCTTTAGAATTTATAGGGCCTACATCTGATGACTAATACTCGGGGATCCCTGTCCAATGACAACAGAAAATGTACCGCTTCCGCTACATCAGTTTTGGCTTTGGTATTACATAAACTAGACGTAACATAGTAAACATAAATCCGGGACACTCAAATTAATATACATGTTACGGTTGGTATGTTTAAATAAGACAAAACGAAAGGAGCGTGGTTGGTCGGGTGTATGAAGCTTAAGTCTAGCAACCCAAAAGTTGTGTTCTTTTTTTTTTACTTTAGCCACAATTACATTGGAATTCGGGCCATGTTTAGCGATTTCGTAACATTGTACGTGTTGCAAATTCGTAACATATCATACTTCAATGGATGATGGACATCCACAAAACCATACGAAATGTAACATAGGTTCAAGACCATAGGTTGTTTGCATACCAATAATTTCTCCCATCCTGATGTGCTCACGCGTTCACTATTCCCCAGTTTTCACATACCAGTCATTTCCTTTTAAATCCCTGAAGACAAGAGAACAAGTAGTGTATACTTCAGGAGAAAGAGTATTGTGTCTAACAGTTATTTTAACAGTTCACTACTTGTCTTTAACAGTTTCAATACTGTTATATCTTTTGTTGATTATTATTTTTTTATTATTAATAAAGAGGTTGACAAGGCAGCTCTTATCAGAAAGGCTTGGATGGGTGCTAAGAAAACAACTGGATATGTGGTAAATAACAACCTAATATTTTGATCAATATCTTACATGATATATCAAAAAAGGAAACAAATTACATCAACATTTGTTTAATAAAAAGAGTTATAAAATATGTTGGAGAAATATTACCATAATCTGCATACATTTATTACAACGCCACAAAAACACTCACTTTTTACCATAATTTCCATACAATAAAAAGCTAGCAGCATCAGAGTAGGGGGATTCTTCTTCCAACAACTTTCATTTCCTTTGGCTGCTGGGAAAGAAAGATGAGATCTTTCTTTGTGCTTTCCCAGGCGTTGAAACTGAAAAAGACAAATGTTCATTGAAAAATGGTTGACACACAAATTCTGTTAATGTGTTCATATCTTTATATGCTTATGTCTTTTTCAACTCTAAAGTTGTTAAATTACATTTAATCACATTACTACATAAAATTAAAATGGTCATTATTGCTAACCAGCTGTTTTCAACAGTACCAAAGTGTTAATTAACAACACCTGTTAACAAAATAATGGGTTTAATAATTACTTCTATAGACCTTATGCTCGCTGTAATAGTTACAATAGTGCTGACAATACAAGGACTTCTACTGAATTGCTACAAGTTATTCTCTCTTGAAGGCACTTGTGAATTGTCCCTTCACCTTGCATTAGTTGGCCTGAAATCCCAGAGGAAGCACTTGAGCCTGTGGAGTCACCTATCAAGGCATCCAGCATATCTTTGTACTGTTTCTTATGGTGAGGCCGGATGAACAGGGCAAATGCTAGGGACACAAAGGATGACAAAAATAATATGGATCTATACCGTAGCATTTCATGGTTCATCGATGGATGTTCAAATGTTACGATTTAATTGAATTTCAGATTTAAGTGAAAATGCAAAGAACTGTGCTTGCCAAGACGCTCAACTCTAATAGGCAAGAACTTACTGTTAAGGAGGATAAAGTCTTCGTTTTTCTCAGTTAACAAACTCACTACTGTGCCCACTAGGCTTTCATAGTTGTCTGTCTTCTTATAGCTCTGAATAGCTGAGAACAGTTGGTTGGACTTCTCAAGTCCAATGGATTTTTTCACATCCGCAATGAAACTGGCGTAGATTTGACTCTTCTGAACAGATTGGACTGGTGCTTGGTCTTTGCATTTAGGATCAACTGGTGAGCACAGAACAAGACAAACACATTCAGGATTTGGCCAAACTAGTAAAAAAATAAATAAAAAGCATGTCAACTTTTGTACAGTATGTCTATCATGCCCGATCAGTGTGTCATGCTCATGCATAGCCATGACAGATGTGGTGGTATTTCGTGGTGTAAACTTGGTTGGCGAAAGATTGGAACAATAACACCACATCTGTCATGGTGAACGTTTTAACAACATTGTGGGGAGATTTGCCTGTAAGGTGTCTATGCTGAAGCTCATAAAAATTCCTTTGTAACTGTATTCCTCAGGGGGAACTGAGTGAGTGGCTGAATGTAGAGGGGAATCCTTGGTTCAAAAACAAAGATTAAAGACTCAGTCCCCCCCTGTTCAGGAAGGCACAACTTTATGGAACATTCAGATATATTTATATTATGTAGAACAGCCTGTCGTGCAGATGAAACGTAGGGAATTGTGTCAGCTTTATAAGTAACATTTCTATCTGCAACGTTATGAACGTTCTATCTCGCTGAATACACTCCAGGTATCCAGCAGTACCTGTAAGCACTTGATTCTGTGGCAAAAGGTGATAGCCTCCTTTATTAAGCAGCAGACAGGCGTTGAGCTGACTGCAGGAGGAGCTTGAGTCAGAAGTGACAGCAACACCCGTCAGCTTTCCCGGCTTGGCTTTAAAACAAAAGCAAATCCAGGTTACTGGGTTGTTCAGGGGGTGAAATACAAAAACAAAGTCTCATTTTTGAATCCATACTGCAACGGTGGTCATAATAGTTGGACAATTAGGCTCAGGGCCGGCTCCAGGCATAAGCGATATAAGCGGCCGCTTAGGGCCCCTGGGAGAGTTAGCATAGTAGAAAACACAAGGTGCAATTTCTAAATTTGTCTGTGCGTCTCTTATGTCAGTCACTCAATTAGCTATGTCAGCTAACAATTTTTATATTGGTAAAGTCTAGCCAGCTATCTAAATCATGGCCAAATACCGACCGGGCATGCAGGGCATGTGCCCAGGGGGCCCTGACCTCCAGGGGGCCCCCCATTGATTTTGTTAGTCACTCATTTACATAGGGCTATCGGTAACACGTCAAAAGTCTTGGTAAAATGTGTAGAATTGCATTACATTTTTTATAGAATTGCTAAACTTCTCTCCCACAGCATGGCAGAATTTGTAGAATTGCAGGAAATTCAATTTAAAACGTTTTTCTTGCTGTCGTGAAGATAGGGCCACTAAAATGTTTTGCCCCCCCCCAACCAAATCTCGCTTAGGGCCCCCAAAAGGCTAGGGCCGGCCCTGATTAGGCTAGACTGGTATGATTAAGCCAAGACACTGGGTGAGTGTCATCTTGCTGAACAAAAGTATCTTTGCTCAAATGTGAAATGACTCATGCATCACATGTACAATCACACTCATCCGATTCTCTTGACATGTCAAGACAGTGGGTGTGTCATCTTGCTGCACAATGGTATCCTTGCTCAAATGTGAAATTACTCATGCATCACATGCACAAACACTCATCCCAGTCTCTTGACATGTTTGGAAATTACAGTGCTACTAAATGCATCCTAGTGGTCAGTGTCAAGAACTAAGATTTTATTGAATACCCCCGTTCTGCATCAGTGTTTCTTTCTCTTCCTTGGAGAGCGAGTGATCGGGTTTGTAGCCACAGCCCTGGCCAGTCAGCTCCACGCACTTCTCATCAAATCTCTTCTTGTGGTGGGGTCGTATGAACTGGTAGAATCCTGAAATACAGTAAGGTTTGAGGTCAAACTCCAGTGTATACCTGTATGAACAAACCTGTGATATGAGCCATGTCCATCTTGAAAATTTCCTAAAAATAGGAATACAATACTGCAGTTTGACAGGTCATAGTTTACACAATTTCCATGGAGTTCTATCTGAGGAGAAAACTGCACTACACTTAAGGTTGTGTAACATTTGTGTACATGTGACTTAATTCATGACTCACCACAAAAGAGAACTTGTGGAACTAACTTTTTCCTGCATAACTTACATAATATCATCAACTGCATTACTCATGTGCTGGCCATGACTGGTCATGACTGGCCATGACCGCTTTTAACGCCCCGTTTCTAACGGATTCTCTTGTGACAATGATTTCAAAGTCAATGATTTCCAATATTGGCTGGGCCAGAGAAATGTATGGCCGTGATGAAACTTATTTTTCGAACGATTGAAAAGTTTCAAATTGCGATTCAAATAGGCTTGAGTGCACTCGGAAAGATTATCCACAAGACCACGACAGTCAGCGCATCAGGAGACGCACATTATTCAAATGGCATCTGTTAACGGCGACACATTCTAACAAAATACTGTCTATGACTGCCCTGCTAATGTGCCATGCTGGACCTTGTAAACTATCTAAAGTAGACCCATAATTGATCTAAATGTTTTCCTAATCAGGCTTGATGCAGTTATTTCGGGAATAAACTATGCATTCAAAATGCAGATTTTGAATTGATTATTCAAATGGATGTTTGGCAGAAAATATATAAAAAAAATGTTAAAATCAAAGCTCTTAAGAATTTTAATGGATAAAAAAAATGCTTGTTTTATTTAAAGATTACATCCACAGTAGGGGCAAACAGCGTCAAGTCCATCATTTCTTTGTTTTGTTGTTGACAGAGTGGAAGTGATATTGCAGGACATATTGGCCTCCCGAGTGGCGCAGCGGTCTAAGGCACTGCACCTCAGTGAGGCATCACTACAGTCCCTGGTTCGGCCGTGATTGGGAGCCCCATTGGGCGGCACACAATTGGCCCAGCGTCGTCCATGTTTGGCCGGAGTAGGCAGTCATTGTAAATAAGAATTTGTTCTTAACTGACTTACCTAGTTAAATAATGGTTGAATGAAAAAAGAAAATGTATATTCCAAATCACGTGTGGGAAAAAGACTGTCGTTTGCAGTAACTTCTATGTTGTTATAATATTGCAAACGGACGTGGCAGTTTCATCATTAAGAATTTCAGCTTTAAAGGCATAAATGACTTGTATGCTGTGTAATGAAATGAATGTTTGATTGAGACTCTGTATATTTAAGTAGGCTAAATTACATAAGACAGAAAACAGGATGCACTAACAGCTCGATAGTGGATAGACTATATAAAGGCTGCTATAGCCTATATGAGAGTCAAAAGAAAAATAACACACTTCAATTGCATTTGCTGACCTTATCCCAATATTTTCGACATCCAGTTTAATCATAACTAAGGTGAGTTTTCAGCGCTCTTCACTTGTCTAAGACAAGGGCTGTTACCTCATCTCCTCACTCCGCTCCCTCCCAACTCCGCCGCATTGTTCTTAACACCAGTTTAAATCAACGTACTGTTTTCTAGAAAATAGTTTTTTTGTGGGGGTTTGGACTCATTACATTTCTGTGATGTCGGACCAAGCCTGGGCTCAGGCTTCAGCTCACCGGGCTTGGGTAAGACAGGCTTCAAAGTTTCAGGCCCGATGAGAACTAGGTTGGACAAGCCTAAACGACAGCTATCGTTGTCAATGTATGCAAGAGGGGTGCGACTTCAAGCGACGTGACTTCAGACTGCTAGTTATTTTTTCCCTATGCTTCAGTCATGCCCTCCCCCACTCCTGGACAGGCTGTGCACGCACATCAGGCACATGCAGCAAATGTTTTAAAATGTTTTTTGGTTTTTTTAAACATTCAAATGTACCATTGAGTAGGATCCATTTTCTCTAGCTGAGTCAGAGTGGCCTGATGAGTCAGAGTGGCCTGATGAGTCAGATGAGCCCAGCAGTGAACACACAAGGCCGAGATCCATTACTATACAAGCTGAAGCCACAAGCACACATACACACACCTCGGAGCAGGTTGTGGGTGTTGGCGTCCCCGGTGAAGAGGTCGGCTGCCTCGGCCAGCAGTTCGTCAAGGTCATCTGTCCGTTTGTACGTCTGCAGAGATGCCATAATTCGCTGGAAATTCACCTGACTCAGCGACCTTTTCATTTCCGCCAGGAATGACTTTGCTTTTCCCGCTTTGCTCTCCTCTGACACATCAGGAGCCAGGTGGATTTTCTTTGGAGGAGAGAGATATGGTGTGTTAGTGTGTCATACATCTTAGTGTGTCTAGCCATAACAGATGCAAGGGTATTTCTCTGTGTTCATTTGGTTGGCAAAAGGAATGATACTTATTATTATTATAAGTTATTTGAACAACGTTATGGGGAGATGTTCCTGTAAGGCATTTACGCTGAAGCACATATACAATTGTTACAAGAAATGACGAGTTAGCGTGTGATAACTGTATGCCCCCAAAAACTATAGAAGCCCATATACAGTGCCTTCGAAAGTATTCAGACCCCTTGACTTTATCCACATTTTGTTATGTTACTGCCTTATTCTAAAATTGATTAAATAAAAACATTTCCATATTAAAATCGGCACAAAATACACTAATGACAAAGCGAAAATAGTTTTTTTAGAAATGTTTACAAATGTATTAAAAATAAAAAACAGAAATACCTTATTTACATAAGTATTCAGACTCTTTGCTATGAGACTCCAAATTGAGCTCAGATGCATCCTGTTTCCATTGATCATAGTTGAGAAGTTTCTACAACTTGATTGGACATGACTTGGAAAGGCACACGCCTGTCTATATAAGGTCCCACAGTTGACAGTGCATGTCAGAGCAAAAACCAAGCCATAAGGTTGAAGGAATTGTCCGTAGAGCTCCGAGATAGGATTGTGTCGAGGCACAGATCTGGGGAAGGGTACCAAAACATTCCTGCAGCATTGAAGGTTCCCAAGAACACAGTGGCCTCCATCATTCTTAAATGGAAGAAATTGGGAACCACCAAGACTCTTCCTAGAGCTGGCCACCCGGCCAAACTGAGCAATCGAGGGGGAAGGGCCTTGGTCAGGGGAGGTGACCAAGAACCTGATCACTCTAACAGAGCTCCAGAGTTCCTCTGTGGAGATGGGATAACCTTCCAGAAGGACAACCATCTCTCCAGCACTCCACTTATGGTATAGTGGCAAGACGGAAGCCACTCCTCAGTAAAAAGGCTAACATGACAGCCCACTTGGAGTTTGCCAAAAGGCACCGAATTACTCGCAGACCATGAGAAACAAGATTCTCTGGTCTGATGAAACTAAGATTGAAATCTTTGGCCTTAATGCCAAGCGTCACGTCTTAAGGAAACCAGACACCATCCCTACAGTGAACCATGGTGGCGGCAGCATCATGCTGTGGTGATGTTTTTCAACGGCAAGGACTGGGAGACGAGTCAGGATTGAGGCAAAGATGAATGGAGCAAAGTACAGAGAGAACCTTGAAAACCTGCTCCAGAGCACTCAGAACCTCAGACTGGGGTGACGGTTCCCCTTCCAACAGGACAGGGAAGCTGAGCACACAGCCAATACAATGTAGGAGTGGCTTCAGGACAAGTCTCTGAATATCCTTGAGTCGCCAAGCCAGAGCCCGGACACGAACAGCTCTGGAGACCTGAAAATAGCTGTGCAGCAAAGTATCTTCAAATAGCCATCGATAAAATACAATTGTTTGTGTTGTCCGTAGCTTATGCCTGCCCATACCATAACACCACCGTGGGGCACTCTGTTCACGCTGACATCAGCAAACCGCTCGCCCACACGAAACCATACACGTGGTCTGCGGTTGTGAGGCAGTTGGACTTACTGTCAAATTCTCTAAAACGATGTTGCAGGCGTCTTATGGTAGAGAAATTAACATAAACAATTATCTGGCAACAGCTCTGGTGAACATTCCTGCTGTCAGCATGCCAATTGCACACTCCCTCAGACATCTGTAGCATTGTGTTCTGTGACAAAACTGCACATTTTAGAGTGGCCTTTTATTGTCCCCAGCACAAGGTGCACCTGTGTAATGATCATGCTGTTTAATCGGCTTCTTGATATGCCACACCTGTCAGGTGGATGGATTTTCTTGTCAAACAAAGTAGTGCACAAAAATAGGGATATTTTATTTCAGGTCATGAAACATGGGATCAACACTTTACATGTTGCGTTTATATTTATGTTCAGTGTAGTTCAATCAAGCCTGTGTTGACAAACTTTTCTCTCCGTCAGTGCATTTGTGACAAATTGGTTTTAGGTAAATAGTTTTGTGTTATTGGTGTTAATGCCTTGAAAATAAGTCATTACTAAGATATACAGGGACCTTCAGCATTCCCTCCAATAGCAAACTATTACAGGGGGAGGGGTTTATATTAAAGACAATACCCTTTTAGTTTTTTAAAAGGGTTAACTATGCAACTGTGGCCTCCATTTAAGAAAATCCTCAATTACCCAAAATGTGTCATTGGTGTTACTACTCCTAGTGGTGGCACAATGTTATCACAATGGTACAAATTATGTAAAATATTTAGATGATTTAGAATAGTAAGATATAACCAAATTAAATTTAAAAATCCAGAAAAATTAAGTCAATGGTTTCCAAAATGATATTCCTAAATCATTGTCACCGCAATTCAAGAACCACCCTACTATAACACAGGATTGATTCACCATAGTGTGAAATAAACCTACAACTTCCCGTAAAACTTAAATTAAACACTTAGTCTTTTAATAGTTGGGCATCGGCACACATTACAGCAAATAAATGTTTCAAATAACTGCTGGGTCTAAATGAATTGTTTACAAGGTTACCATGGACACCGCTCTGGTCATAATTTATTCATTTTATTCTGTCATTGTTGCTAGCCACTGCACCACCAAAAAGAAAACATAAAATTCAAGCCAGCAGTGATCAAACTCCGGGTGTGCCGCAAGATGATCAGGGTGAACGCAAAGGAGATCTACGACACTGAGTGACAGCTGGGCCTCGGACTTCACTGCTAGTGCAGGCTGGCTTGACAAATTCCTTGAGTGCATTGAGTTCAGTCAGGTGGCGCACTACGGTTGGAAAGAGACACATGCCTCAAAAAGAAGCGTGACGCTAATAAGCGCCGATTGTGTTCAGTAACTGAAGCAAATAAACGCCCAGGCTATTAATTATTTGTATTATTAGTATATTTGATAAAACCATCTGGACAAAATTTAAACTATAAATTTTTCATAGTCCATACTGTGACCTGATTTTCTCTTGAAAACCTACTATTTGGCCAATTTTATCAATTTGAATGTGTCTCAATGAGTTTATCACAGATTAAAACGTATATAGCATCACAAGTTAATTTATACAACATGACAGTGCCATTTCATTGTACCTAGGTAATATTAATACAAACATTGAGGATGTTCGCAGTTGGCCAAACAGACAAGAATCAACAATAGGTCACGCACAGAACGATTTTCAGTGAGTCAGTATCACACAGAAACCTCTGTGCCAGAATAAATAATGGAGCTCCTGTTCAATGCATTTTGCTCCACAAACCCCAGCCAGCGCATCCTTGCGCCAATGATGATAGGGATCAACAATGCGGGTGACACATAAACAATGGAGTGAGAGGCTCTTGTGATTGTGGTATGAAGACAGTGTGTTGGAGCTGGGGGTTAGTCTTAGCGTTAGCCTTATAGGGTATTACTGGAATAATTGTTTGTGCCATCATTCCTATGTGACCAAGCCACTACATGTTGGGGGAAGCATGAGGATGAGTTACACACAGGCCCTAAAACTTAGTGCGCTATAGGGCTTTTAACAGCAGTCGTGTTTAAACATACAGTATTTCACATACCGGTTCTTGGACCACTTTGATTTTTCGTTTTCCACCACGCAATTCATCATCCACGCGCTTGTCGTATTGAAGAGACAGCGTGGATATGCGATTAGCCTAAACGGAATGGAACCATTATCAGACAATGTTGTTGGCATCATCAGCAGTTTTATTCAGTACAACATTTATACTAAAAAAACATACACTTTTGCTATGATCACCTACTGTATGGTCCTCCTAGATCTGCTGTAAACAGCCATTACCTTACACTACCTCAGCTCATAGCGTCCCTGGATAGTAAAAACAGAACCTTACATGAGCTTATTATATTATTCTCATCATGGTCTATTGATTGATCCATCGTGACCAAGGGAAAATTATAAAAATACTTTAGGACATTTGATAATATTTCAGGAAACTATTGAGTGAAAGAGCAGACGGGATATGTTTTCCCCCTCAACTCAAAGATATGGTTACGTTACAATCTCCATACTACACCACTTTGAATACATTCCCAATACATTGGCTCATTCTAAGTCGCATGCTAAGATATTTTAAGGAAGTGCCTGACTGACTAACTTCAAAAGCAGTGTTACCACATCCAATAACTAGCCTAAGCTCGCAGAGGTCTATTATTTATTTCCTGACTTACTAAACATGTGTATTGAGACAACCACCGCCTCCACATGGCTTTTAGGAACCGGAGAGCGTTTTGTTCAGACCATAAACACACATCCTTGTTCGTTTGCTCAGCGTTAAGTGGGAAATGGCATTTAGGAAAAAAAAGAGTAAACAATTGGCCATTATAAAAGGTGCTCAACCACTGGTGGTGAATCTGTCATCCGAAGGGTAATATAAGCCCTGTAGTTTTAAACGTGTGACCTTTTGGTTGTGCTGATACAAAATGACTGTATGGCATTACAAAATCTAGCAAGCGCCACATACTAGCTAGCGATAAGGGAAACAAAAGCATTACGTTACATTTTCATTGATTACAAGCATGAAATGATACTTGATTTAATAATGTTAATTTAAACAACTAATAAAATCAATGAAAAACAGTATAAGTATTTTGTAGACAATTGGATGAGGGGAGTAACAGAAATAGATAGAGCTTATATTACCACGGAAATAGTATCTAACATGCTAGCTCATTTTAGTAAGCTAAAACACGTTTTTGCATCAAAGCAGTGCAAGATGCATTTCTCCTTCTGCATCGGTTTAACCAGACGTGTTCAGTAAAACATTTCTTGATATTATTTTGAAGGAACACCTTTCTCCAACTCAATTGTTCAGACAGAGGTTTCTGTATTAAAGCAAAGTGTACCCTCTCCTCGCCCCCTAGGGCCTCGTCTTCATCTCCATAGCGGCTGTCGCTGTGCTCCAGGGCGTCCAGCAGGCCGACCGGCCTCCTCCGGCTCGCCTCCATCTCCGTTTCGTACTCGATGCACAGCCTAGCCATGCCGTTCCCCTCACAGCCGCCATGCTCATCTGAGAACAGAAACGGGAGACAGGTGAATAGACAAGTGATAAGAGATGAAACGAGTCACTTCCAGACCCACAAACATGACAAGACCTGTGGCAAATGGTTCAGGTCTCTCCTGAAAAAGAGATTTTGTATCAGCTCAACAAGACTAACCTGGTTAAATAAAGACGTTCATATATTACAGCTGCGCTTGATTTAGTTTTTGCCACCCAGTACAATGGAACCAATAGAACAGTCAACAGTGCAAACTGTAAAAATGTAAATCACATTTTGTCACATGCGCCGAATACAACAGGTATTACCTTACCGTGAAATGCTTACTTACAAGCCATTAACCAACAATGCAGTTCAAAACAGAGTTAAGAAAATATTTACTAAATAAATAAAAAATAATAATCTAATAAAACACAAAAGAACAAAAACAGTCTATATAAAGGGGGTATCAGTACCAAGTCAACGTGCGGGGGTACATGTTGGTATGGCTAAAGTGACTACATGGTCAAATTACCACGACTAACCTGTTCCCCCTGCCGGAGGAAGCGTTAAGTCAAGCACATCTCAAATAGTATTTAATAGGTACTTAACGCAGCTCTGCACATGACAGAGAACTGATGAGAAGCAAAAGCCTAAGGAGAGACATATTGTTATGTAACTAAAACGTTCACGCAAACCATGCTTGGTGCCATTGCATGTGCGGTGTAGATACTCACTCAGCCGTCGCCTCTTCAGACTGGGCACGTGGGAGTCCAGTACTTTGGCCTTCTGGGCAAAACCTCCCTTGGTGGAGCCCTGGGAGGAGTGGCAGGGTCTGGCGCTGACACACTGGGCATCTGCCGAGTGTACCGCCCCACCACAGCTCCCCTTTGCAGGCTTCTTCTCTGGAGGAGGCCTCTGGGACATTGGAACAGTCAAAAAGTTCAAGAGGTTAAGATTAAAGTCAGAATTAGACAAAAATTGTCTCACATCTGCAGTGAAACAACAAAACCAAAAAATGGAGGAATTGAACAGTTGTGCAACTCTGAATCACCCATTGACAATACCAGCAGTGTAATCGAGGTAGATCGACTCCCTGTTCTGAGGAAACTGTAGGTTACAGTTCTGACGAAAAATCGAGATTACAGTTCTGAGGAGCTGTAGGCCACAGTTCTGAGGAAAAATGTAGTTCTGGCCAAATGTATTGCCAACCATGCACATTTTTTTAATAATTCCCTATTTATTCAAAAATAATAATATATACATCTTAACATTGTTAAATAGATTTAACATTGCAGAAACATTTTTGTTTTTGGAAACTTAAGTTTACAATTTTAATTTAGAAAAGAAGATTCAAGAAACATGGGGGAGGTTTGATAATGCTGTGGGGTTGCTTTGCCACCAGCAGCGGAGGCCTTGAACATGTGGAAGTCAGAATGAAATCAGCAGATTAGCAAGGTGTTTGAGTCCACTATTCAACCCAGTGTCCAAAAACGTGTCAGCACACAGGAATGGTTCAAGAATAAACACTGAACTGTTCTGGAGTGGCCAGCGTTTGGTCCAGATGGAAAACCTATGGCGAGATCTGAAAACAGCAGTTTGCAGCTGAAGAGTGGGCAAAACCACCAGTAGAAAGGTGCAGCAAGCTGATGGCTACGAGAAGCATTTGTCAGAAGTTATCTTGGCCAAAGACCATGCAAACCAAGTATAAGCTCTTCTGTGCTAATAATTTTGACCATGCCATTTGTTTTTATTCTCAGAATTTTTCTTGTAAACTTCAGTTACCAAAAACTAAAATGGTTCAAATTATGTTTGGAGACCAAAAGTTATTTTTCAATTTCAACTTATTTTAAAATAAATAAGGAATTATTTAAGAAGAGTGCAGAGTGCCAATACATTCAGCCAGAACTGTAGGCCAGGGTTTCCCAAACCTGTGTGTCTGGGACCCCTTTTGAGATGGCAAATTCATCAGGAACCCCCTTATAATATCAGAACACAACTCCTACTTTACAGTGCAAAAAAATAGCATACAATAAGTATCTGCAGTTTAATGTTTCCCATGCTACGTCAATGGGTCGCACAGCGCATTCTGGACAATTCTGGGACAAGGAGCGCTCTCTTTCCAAGAGTCTATTGGGCACTAGCTCAAAAACTCAACATTAGCACGAATTTTGTCAACAAGAAGTACAACATTACAAATCTTTTCCAAGATGTGAGATAATTAACTTGTCATCTGTAATATGTTATAGCTTTGGAATCGTGACATTACGTACTTAAAAGGGAAATAGTGTATATTTCGAGAAACGTGCCTGACTTAAAGGGATTGTGACGATTAGCTTAGCAACCACATGACGCAGTATGACAACGTGAACGCAATTGGTCAACAGTCTGTTGGGTGGGACGTTATACAGTGCATTCGGAAAGTATTCAGACCCCTTGACTTATCCCACATTTTGTTAAATCCTAAAATTGGATAATTTGATGCCAAGCATCACATCTGGAGGAAACCCGGCACCATCCCTACAGTGAAGCATGGTGATGGCAGCAAAAAAAAAAAAAAAAAAAACTCATTATGGGATATTGTGTGCTGATTGGGGGGGGGAACAATAATCCATTTTAGAATAAGGCTGTAAAGTAACAAAATGTGGAAAAATGTCAAAGGGTCTGAATACTTCCAAATGCACTGTACGTTCCTCCATTCATTGGATTCCTGTCGCCTTTCTATAATATATCTGGCAACGGCACCATGCAATGCACCCTGGACTAAAAAGTCAGACAAATAGGAAAAATGTGCTAGACCCTCCGTTAAATTACACATTTCTTGAGGAAGGAATATCGCAACCAGAGAGAAGACATCCTCCCGAGTTATAACATCGGCCAGTACTGAAATCTAAACATGCATGGATAGAGGTTTTCGCGATCTAAAAGTCGTATTCCTATTAATTTCCGGTGTAGTGAGAGCGACTTTATCACAGTGCTGCTGCTTGAACGCCAATAACTCAGATACACATGAAATGACTCAGGAAATCGATAGAACATCACTCAGAGATGAACAAAAACAATATAACATTCAAAATGGGTGAACATTTCCTTTAAGGGTTATTATTACAGTACATTCCAAATGTGTAATGGTACACTCAAGCAGTCAGAAAGTCACTCAAAATGTACTCTTCTGCCTGATCCACTTACAAGTTTCTGTGCAACTCTGAAGAACTGCGCCACGTCACGGACCACATTCCCAAAGTTGTCGTAAGTGCGCACGTAGGGCCTCACCCATGAGGGTAGCTGGGCACGTGCGTCTGTGCTTTTGAACCTGGAGGAAATAGCCAACGGACACTATAGAGTTGCATGATAGGAAAAACTCTGGTAACACTATAACGTTCAGTAATAAATAATTTACAAACAGTTGTAAATGTTCACTATTTATAACTCATTACTACCACATTGGAAAATGTTACTGCTAATTCTTTATCATTGATAAGATTTAAGCCATTTAGACACCTTAAAAGAGCATCAGGTACTGCTGGAATGTCTACCAATGTCCATCTTTTTGTGAGAAATTACACAGGTCACTCAAAACATTAATAAAGTATAGCCTAGATAGCCCTCACTTTATATTAGGAACCAAAAAAACACTTAACTAATGATTAGTAAACGGTTTAAAAGGACCTATATTAAACATTTTTTATGATCTTATTAAATATTTATGAATAAAAGTTGTTTGTGTGTGAATAACTAGCTTACCAACAATGCCTTATAATTGGTTTATTACTGACTGTTATTAGAAAGCGTTACCAAAACTGTGTAGCAATGTAATTGTGTATCAATCTGTCTGATGATATTGACAGATACGCTAGATCGAATAATCCACCCTTACAACAGAAGGTAAACAGAAGTTCTATTCAGTGTCAATGTTCAATAGAGACAGACATGAATGAGTCTATTGAAAAAAAATAACTGTTAGATTCAGGGTAAACTTTGAACATTGATATATTAGAGACATGATAGATCAGAAGCATAGTATATAAAGGAGTGTAAGAGGTTTTTACATCAGAAGTTAAAGGGTATCTGTAGGAGACAGAGTGGCTGTGGAATATGCTGTGGACAGGGGGAAGCCACGGGAGTGCGATATGGGAAAACGGGTGGAGAGCTTTGGATTAGACATCAAAGGGGTTGATGTCAGGTCAGGTCACCTTTATGGAGACAGAACGGTTTATTACTCTGTCTTCCTGTCGAACCATAACAGATGTAAGGATTGGAGAGAAGGAGAAGTGTCCAAAGTGGAGTATATATACACTTGTAGTGGTGAAAACATGTCTTTGTCGGAATTACAGCTGTAACGACCCTTTGGGAAGAATTAAACTTGGTTAAGCTTCTCTAGTGTCCGTGAGTGATTTACTCAAAATAGGAACCTAACATTACCTACCCATACATAGGCATTGGTGAGATATGTGGAAGTTAAAAACATCAGCTAATAGCAGGTAATTCCTAAAATCACGATAACGTTACTATTTTATATTGATGGTGACAAGTGATGACTTGCAGATACTGTACAGTACCAGTCAAAAGTTTGGACACACCTACTCATTCAAGGGTATTTTATTTTTACTATTTTCTACATTGTAGAATAATAGCGAAGACATCAAAACTATGAAATAACATATGGAATCATGAAGTAACCCCCCCAAAAAATAACAAATCAAAATATATGTTATATTTGAGATTCTTCGAAGTAGCACCCTTTGCCTTGATGACAGCTTTGCACACTCTTGGCATTCTCTCAACCAGCTTCACCTGGAATAATTTTGCAACGGTCTTGAAGAAGTTCCCACAGATGCTGAGCACTTGTTGGCTGCTTCTCCTTCACTCTTCATCTCAATTGGGTTGAGGTCGGGAGATTGTGGAGGCCAGGCCATCTGATGCAGCACTCCATCACTGTTGGTCAAATAGCCCTTACACAGCCTGGAGGTGTGTTGGGTCATTGTTCTGTTGAAAAACAATATGGGATGGCGTATTGCTGCAGAATGCTGTGGTAGCCATGCTGGTTAAGTGTGCCTTGAATTCAAAATAAATCACTGAGAGTGTCAACAGCAAAGCACCATTACACCTCCTCCACCATGCTTCACGGTGGGAACCACACCGTATTTGGACTGTTCTTGCCATAATATGGACTTGGCCTTTTACCAAATAAGGCTACCTTCTGTATACCACCCCTACCTTGTCATAACACAATTGAATGGCTCAAACACATTAACTTGTTAGGGAGTGGCAGCTGAGGGGTCGGTTTTGGAGAGCCTGGCGTGCCCAAAGTAAAATGCCTCCCATTCAGGCCCAGAAAATAGGATATGCACATATTTAGTACCATTGGATAGGAAACACTCTGAATTTTCCAAAAGTGTTAACCATTTGTCTGTGAGTGAAACAGAACGCATATGGCAGGCGAAACCCCGAGGAATTTCTGTCCTGGAAAAAGTGATTGACACATTGCTCATTTGGAACCCCTCCCTCGTGAAAATGACCATATAAGGGCATATGAATGCAGTACCCATCGCTTCCTTTAGATGTCAACAGTCTCGAGACAGTGTACATTTTCAATTTGGATGAATTAGACCAGAGAAAAAGAGCAAACCAGGAAGTGACCTTTTTATGTCAACAGTACCCAGTGCGCGTTCCCGACAAGGCGCGCAGTGTCTTTTTTACCGTCGTTATCGATCAGTTTATATTCCGGTTGATTTATAATAGTAAATATACGTAAAAGTGTTCCTAAGGATACATTTAAAACTATGTTTGATTGTTCTTGGACAAGTTTATAGGTATAAGATGAACGAGTTTGCGTCACGTTTCAATGGAGGAGTGGAGGCTGTCGTTTCTGATTATAACGCACGAACCAAATGAAGATTTATGGATAAAATACATTACTTTGTCTAACAAAAGAACCATGGATTGTCTTCGTTGGACACTTAGGATGACCTCAGCAGAAGTTCTTCAACAGGTAATTGATTTGTTTTCGCTGTGAAATGTGTTATGTGTGTGCCATGATGGCTAATGGATTCATGGCTATGGGAAAATTGTGTATGTGAGGTGCTACCCTCAAACAATCAAATGTGCTGCTTTAGCCGTAAAGCCTTTTTGAAATCTGACAACGCTGTGATATTCCCGAGAAACAGAGCTTTTGATGAGTATGGAACACTTGTATATTGGTGGATGTTTAATAATTCAACTTTTGGATTTTGAATTTGGAGCCTTACATTTCACCTGGTGGTGTCGGGATTGGGGCGCTAGCGCCCCAGCAATCCCTGAGAGGTTAAGGAAAGAAATACAACAAATTAACTTTTAACAAGGCACACCTGTTAATTTAAATGCATTCCAGGTGTGCAAAGCTGTCAGAAAGGCAAAGGGTGCTACTTGGAAGAATCTCAAATATAACATTTATTTGGATTTGTTTAACACTTCTTTGGTTACATGATTCCATGTGTGTTATTTATTAGTTTTGATGTCTCCACTATTATTCTAAAATGTAGAAAACAGTAAAAAAGTAAAAACCTTGGAATGAGTAGATGTGTCCAAACTTTAGACTGGTACTGTATGAGTTATCAGGCAAAGGATGATGACTAGAATCCTATAGGACAATATACAGTTGAAGTCGGAAGTTTACATACACTTAGGTTGGAGTCGTTAAAACCCGTTTCTCAATCACTCCACAAATTTCTTGTTAAACTATAGATTTGGCAAGTCGGTTAGGACATCTACTTTATACATGACAAGTACTTTTTCCAACAATTGTTTACAGACAGATTATTTCACTATTAATTCACTGTATCACAATTCCAGTGGGTCTGAAGATTACATACACTAAGTTGACTGTGCCTTTAAACAGCTTGGAAAATTCCAGAAAATTATGTCATGGCTTTAGAAGCTTATGAGTCAATTGAACGGTGTATTTGTGGCTGTATTTCAAGGCCTACCTTCAAACACAGTGCCTCTGCTTGACATCATTGGAAAAACAAAAGAAATCAGCGAAGACATCAGAAAAAAAAATTGTAGACCTCCACAAGTCTGGTTCACTCTTGGGAGCAATTTACAAACGCCTAAAAAGGTACCACGTTCATCTGTACAAACAATAGTATGCAAGTAGAAACACCATGGGACCACGCAGCCGTCATATCGCTCAGGAAGGAAACGCATTCTGTCTCCTAGAGATTAACGTTCTTTGGTGCGAAAAGTGCAAATCAATCCCAGAACAACAGCAAAGGACCTTGTGAAGATGCTGGAGGAAACAGGTACAAAAGTATCTATATCCACAGTAAAACTAGTCCTATATCGACATAACCTGAAAGGCCGTTCAGCAAGGAAGAAGCCACTGCTCCAAAACTGCCATAAAAAAGCCAGACTACGGTTTGCAACTGCACATGGGGACAAAGATCGTACTTTTGGAGAAATGTCCTCTGGTCTGATGAAACAGAAATATAACTGTTTGCCAATAATGACCATTGTTACGTTTGGAGGAAAAAGGCGGAGGCTTGCAACCCGAAGAACACCATACCAAACATGAAGCACGGGGGTGGCAGCATCATGCTGTGTGGGTGCTTTGCTGCAGGAAGGACTGGTGCACTTCACAAAATAGATGGCATCATGAGGCAGTCAAATGATGTGGATATATTGAAGCAACATCTCAAGACATCAGTCAGGAAGTTAAAGCTTGGTCGCAAATGGGTCTTCCAAATGAACAATGACCCCAAGCATACTTACAAAGTTGTGGCAAAATGGCTTAAGGGCAACAAAGTCAAGGTATTGGAGTGGCCACCACAAAGCCCTGACCTCAATCCTATAGACAATTTGTGGGCAGAACTGAAAAAGCATGTGCGAGCAAGGAGGCCTACAAACCTGACTCAGTTACACCAGCTCTGTCAGGAGGAATGGGCCAAAATTCACCCAACTTATTGTGGGAAGCTTGTGGAAGGCTACCCGAAACGTTTGACCCAAGTTAAACTATTTAAAAGGCAATGCTACCAAATACTAATTGAGTGTATGTAAACTTCTGACCCACTGGGAATGTGATGAAAGAAATAAAAGCTGAAATAAATAATTCTACTATTATTCTGACATTTCACATTCTTAAAATTAAAGTGGTGATCCTAACTGGCCTAAGACAGAACATTTGTACTAGGATTAAATGTCAGGAATTGTGAAAAACTGAGTTTAAATGTAGTTGGCTAAGGTGTATGTAAACTTCCGACTTCAACTGTAGTTGATGTCCCTGTCATGTGATGTTTACAATGTCAACCTCTATCTCTAGAGACACGTCATGTTCCATCCCCAACGCAGCCTGAAGAAGAATATAGGCTGATCTGCTCCTACTTACAAGTCTTATTTGCATATATTAACTGTAAAACAGTTCACTAAAGTTATCTGCATCGAACTGGCTGCCTACTTGTTTTCCTTCTTGTATTACCTGCCATTTAGGGACCTATGACTGGAACCATGAGATGACAGGCATACACCCCTGATAATTACCTGAAATGACCAGCATACACCCCTGATGATCACCTGAAATGACCAGCATACACTACTGACCTGTGGTCGCACAAGAAGATAGCCCCATAGTCATCACGGTGGCGAATGACTCTGCCAATAGCTTGGTTCACCGCCCTGGACGCCTGCTGTCTATACCAGTTCTGCCCTGACAGGTACTACACAGACAAGGAAAGGCAAGCAGAGAAACACATTAACTAGATGTCCAACTTCTTAGTGCATGAACATCTTTGCCAAAAATATGTTTTAAAGTATATGTTTTGCTTTTAGTGAAAAAGGTGAATTGACAATTTATATGAACGTCACTTCCGTAAGGGTACCCATTAGTGAAGCCCTAATAAATCCTGTAATAGACAAATCAGTCAGAGGACCAGAGAAGGGGCTTCCTCCTTACCTGCACCCCGGGGGTCTTCTTCCTGCACATCTCATCCAGGTACTGCATCTTCAGAATGACCCGGGGGTCCATGCGGGGCGGGAACGGGAGGCCAGTGATGATGACCCCTCGGCCATACGTGTCAGCAAAATCCAGCCCCTCACTGGCCTGGCAGAAGTACAAGAAAACCAATCAAGGGACACGGAAAATACCATGCATGGGCTTAAGATCAATTCACAGTGATGTCTCTATGAGTTGTCAAAGTTCTTTAGCGACCTTAACCTAACACTTAGCGACCACGTTAAGAGGTTTGGATATCTTGCCGTGACAGCTGAGGTAGTGGTCAATTTCACTTTGAGTCAAAATGCAAGCAGAGATCTACCGCTCACATTTAAAAAATCATATATTTAAACATGACTAAAATAAGCCTATGCAACATTAACCTTTTAAAAACCTGTTCTAGAGCAATGAGGTTTGTGCGGTAGGTTATAAGCCCAATACATTACTGCATATTGGATATGCTTGAATTGCCCTGCCAATGTTGTTCTTCTCAGACCATTTCAAAATAATATTTCAAAACTTGATGTATGATCACACCAGTAATAGATCAGTTGTTCTAGTACTTGTGAAGCACAGCTGAGTGAGCATAAAATCAACAATTGAAATGATATATATTATCATATTTTTTTTTTCTCCACTGGTCTGACGGTGCCTGAATCTAACGGAGGGAGGTAGAGAGCAACAAAAAAGGGGACAACGTCTTCCAGCTGATTGTGAAATTCGAGTAGCACCGCATTATTTCTGCGAGTTTGAGTCCTGGTCGGGGCTCATTTTCTACATTGGTGTCAGAAGTGGGATGGCACCCGTGAGGCCATCAGAGGGCCATGTGCACCTCAGGGACTTGGTATAGAGAGGCGTGGGGAACGCTTCCCCGAAGGAAGGGGTAGTGCAGCATCCTCAACCCAAAACCTTGTGACCTCGTCAAGCGGTTTGGATCTCTTGGCGTAACAGCTAAGGTGTTGGTTTGACAGTCACTGGACACAGGTTCAAGTCCCAGTTTTTTTGCTAATGTGCTACAAGATATTTACATCAAAAGGCTTAAACAACATTTTTTATAAATTGCATTGCTTTGTTCCTCTCCATCGCACGCGCTCTTTCATGATTTACATGATTTTTCCATTGTCTTAACGATGGAGGATTGGTTGATTTCCAGTTTAAGTATACGTTTGACGAGAACAGTATCGTCCAGCCCATCAGATATCTTACTGCACCCCAGTAGCGGTGTTTGGAGAAAAAAATGTTCACTGGGAAAGCAAAGGAAGAAAAATAGCCATAATTGCGTTGTTTGCTCTATAACCTGTTAGTTCATATGCCTTGCCACCGTGATATATACAGTGGGACAAAAAAGTATTTAGTCAGCCACCAATTGTGCAAGTTCTCCAACTTAAAAAGATGAGAGAGGCCTGTAATTTTCATCATAGGTACACTTCAACTATGACAGACAAAATGAGGAAAAGAAATCCAGAAAATAACATTGTAGGATTTTTAATTTATTTATTTGCAAATTATGGTGGAAAATAAGTATTTGGTCAATAACAAAAGTTTCTCAATACTTTGTTATATACCCTTTGTTGGCAATGATAGAGGTCAAACGTTTTCTGTAAGTCTTCACGAGGTTCACACACTGTTGCTGGTATTTTGGCCCATTCCTCCATGCAGATCTCCTCTAGAGCAGTGATGTTTTGGGGCTGTCGCCGGGCAACACGGACTTTCAACTCCCTCCAAAGATTTTCTATGGGGTTGAGATCTGGAGACTGGCTAGGCCACTCCAGGACCTTGAAATGCTTCTTACGAAGCCACTCCTTCGTTGCCCGGGCGGTGTGTTTGGGATCATTGTCATGCTGAAAGACCCAGCCACGTTTCATCTTCAATGCCCTTGCTGATGGAAGGAGGTTTTCACTCAAAATCTCACGATACATGGCCCCATTCATTCTTTCCTTTACACGGAGCAGTCGTCCTGGTCCCTTTGCAGAAAAACAGCCCCAAAGCATGATGTTTCCACCCCATGCTTCACAGTAGGTATGGTGTTCTTTGGATGCAACTCAGCATTCTTTGTCCTCCAAACACGACGAGTTGAGTTTTTACCAAAAGTTATATTTTGGTTTCATCTGACCATATGACATTCCCCAATCCTCATCTGGATCATCCAAATGCTCTCTAGCAAACTTCAGACGGGCCTGAACATGTACTGGCTTAAGCAGGGGGACACGTCTGGCACTGCAGGATTTGAGTCCCTGGCGGCGTAGTGTGTTACTGATGGTAGGCTTTGTTACTTTGGTCCCAGCTCTCTGCAGGTCATTCACTAGGTCCCCGTGTGGTTCTGGGATTTTTGCTCACCGTTCTTGTGATCATTTTGACCCCACGGGTGAGATCTTGCGTGGAGCCCCAGATCGAGGAAGATTATCAGTGGTCTTGTATGTCTTCCATTTCCTAATAATTGCTCCCACAGTTGATTTCTTCAAACCAAGCTGCTTACCTATTGCAGATTCAGTCTTCCCAACCTGGTGCAGGTCTACAATTTTCTGGTGTCCTTTGACAGCTCTTTGGTCTTGGCCATAGTGGAGTTTGGAGTGTGACTGTTTGAGGTTGTGGACAGGTGTCTTTTATACTGATAACAAGTTCAAACAGGTGCCATTAATACAGGTAATGAGTGGAGGACAGAGGAGCCTCTTAAAGAAGAAGTTACAGGTCTGTGAGAGCCAGAAATCTTGCTTGTTTGTATGTGACCAAATACTTATTTTCCACCATAATTTGCAAATAAATAACTTAAAAATCCTACAATGTGATTTTCTGGATTTTTTTTCCTAATTTTGTCTGTCATAGTTGAAGTGTACCTATGATGAAAATTACAGGCCTCATCTTTTTAAGTGAGAGAACTTGCACAATTGGTGGCCGACTAAATACTTTTTTGCCCCACTGTAGGCCTAAGGCCGAGACAATAAGAAGACAGAGTGGCAGAATAAATTCAACCATATCGGTGTTTCATCACAAAACCGGAGAGCAACATCTGTCCACAAAGCATATTGCATGTAACAAACAATTTAGTGTTTCAGACATTTTTGGACTACTAAACTACTATTGATTTAGAACCATGCAGAGTTAGGCTACCACAAGTCGCAAAGAAAACAGGAGCTGCCGCCACTGTTCCAGCTTTAACATTTCAACATAATCAAATCACCTATGCTTAGTCTAACTAAAAGATACCAAAAACAATCCAGTCCAATCAACATAAGCTAAATATATTGAAAAATATATATAAAAACGCAACATGCAACCAATTTTAAAATATTTGACAGTTACAGTTCATATAAAGGAATCAGTCAATTGAAATACATTCCTTAGGCCCTAATCTTTGGATTTTACATGACTGGGAATACAGACATGCATTTGTTGGTCACAGATACCTTAAAAACAAGGTAGGGGCGTGGAACAGAAAACCAGTCAGTATCTGGTGTGACCACCATTTGCCTCATGCGGTGCGACATCTCCTTAGCATGGAGTTCATCAGGATTGTGGCCTGTGGAATGTTGTCCCACTCTTCAATGGCTGTGTGAAGCTGCTGGATATTTGCGGTAACTGGAACACGCTGTCGTACACGTCGATCCAGAGCATCCCTAACAGGCTCAACGGGTGACATGTCCGGTGAGTATGCAGGCCATAGAAGCACTGACATTTCAGCTTCCAGGAATTGTTTACAGATCCTTCCGGCAGGGGGCTGTGCATGATCATGCTGAAACATGGGGTGATGGCGGCGGATGAATGGCACAACAATAGGCCTCAGGATATATCTCTGTGCATTCAAATTGCCATCGATAAAATGCAATTGTGTTCATTGTCCGTAGCTTATGCCTTTCCATGAAGAGCACACTTCTCCAGCGTGCCAGTGGCCATCGAAGGTGAGCATTTGCTCACTGAAGTCAGTTACGACACCGAACTGCAGTTTTTATTTATTTTACCTTTATTTAACTAGGCAAGTCAGTTAAGAACAAATTCTTATTTTCAATGACAGCCTAGGAACAGTGGGTTAACTGCCTTATTCAAGGGCAGAACAGCAGATTTTTACCTTGTTACCTCGGGGATTTGATCTTGCAACCTTTCGGTTACTAGTCCAACGCTCTAGCCACTAGGCTACCTGCCACCCCATACTCGCAGTATGGTCAAGACCCTGGTCAGGACGACAAGCATGTACATGAGTTTCCCTGCGACGGTTTCTAACAGTTTGTGCAGAAATTCTTCAGTTGTGCAAACCCACAGTTTCATCAGCTGTCTTGGTGGCTGGTATCAGACGATCCCGCTGTTGAAGAAGCCGGATGTGGAGATCCTGGGCTGGCATGATTACACGTGGTCTGCGGCTGTGAGGATGGTTTAACGATGTTGGTGGCGGCTTATGGTAGAGAAATTAGCATTCAATTCTCTGACAACAGTTATGGTGGACATTCCTGCAGTCATCATGCCAATTGCAATGAAACACCTGTCAGGTGGTTGGATTACCTTGGCAAAGCAGAAATGCTCATAAACAGGAATGTAAACACATTTTAGAGAAATAAGCTTTTTGTGCATATGGAACATTTTCGGGATATTTCAGTTCATGAAACATGGGACCAACACTCTACTGATTCATGTGTTTGGGGGCTTGCAAGTAGAAAAAAACATGTTGACTCACCCTACATGTAGAGAACCACCAAAGCCATCCTCTTCGTTCATGTTGCCGAAATGAGCTAGCCTAACTTCCTTTCAGAGGCAACAATAGCCTACTATATTTAGCTACATATTGAACTTCCGGCAAGGAGCACAATGTATGAATTTATGGTTGGATCAGAATCGCCGTAATAATCACTGATTGGCTAGCACGGAGAATTAAGTAAAACCACAAGTCCAAATCCCTATCTCCATTCAGGACTAATTTAGGAATGGGCCAATTTTAGCTAGGTAGCCAGCCACCAGAGGTCAGAAGCGAAAATTCACATTTTTTTCTGTCAATGACATTTGGTTTTTGTTGTGATGTGACTGGTGTGGCAAAGGAAAATCGAAATTGGCTTCCCTAAACCTTTTTTGGGGTGTGCCAGGACCATTCACAGCTGAGCTCGTTTAGTTCAACGCTGATTGGCTATTATTTCATTTTATTATCAAGGGAGGCCAAATGCTCGCTGGCTTCCATTGTGGCAACAATTTCATACTCTTTTTGACCAGACCGAAACAGATAGATGGGCTACACATAAAGAGACAGAGGGGCACTGTTTCGCTTGCTCGGATGCTTTCTCCTGCGAGATACTAAGATACTATGAACAGATACAGCACTTGGTTCACCCCAGACTTGACTGCCCTTGACCAGCACAAAAACATTCTGTGGCGTTCTGCTATAGCATTGAATAGCCCCCGCGATATGCAACTTTTCAGGGAAGTCAGGAACCAATATACTCAGTCAGTTAGGAAAGCTACAGCTAGCTTTTTCAAACATAAATTTGCTTCCTGTAGCACTAATTCCAAAAAGTTTGGGGACACTAAAGTCAATGGAGAATAAGAGCACCTTTTCCCAGCTGCCCATTGCACTGAGGATAGGAAACAGTCACCACCGATAAATCTACGATAATCAATAACTTCAATAAGCATTTTTCCACGGCTGGCCATGCTTTCCACCTGGCTACCCCTACCCCGGCCAACATCTCAGCACCCCCTGCAGCAACTTGCCCAACCCCCGTTTCTCCTTCACCCAAATCCAGACAGCAGATGTTTTGAAAGAAGTGCAAAATCTGGATCCCTACAAATCAGCTGGGCTAGACAATCTGGACCCTCTCTTTCTAAAATGATCAGCCGAAATTGTTGCAAACCCTATTACTAGCCTGTTCAACCTCTCTTTAGTATCGTCGGAGATCCCCAAAGACTTGAAAGCTGCCGCGGTCATGCCCCTCTTCAAAGTGGGAGACACTAGACCCAAACTGTTATAGACCTATATCCATCCTGCCCTGCCTTTCTAAAATCTTCGAAAGCCAAGTTAATAAACAGATCACCGACCATTTCGAATCCCACCGTACCTATCTCCACTATGCAATCTGGTTTCCGAGCAGGTCATGGGTGCACCTCGGCCACGCTCAAGGTCCTAAACGATATCATAACCGCCATAGATAAAAGACAGTAGTCTTCATTGACCTGGCAAAGGCTTCCGACTGTCAATCACCACATTCTTATTGGCAGACTCAATAGCCCTGGCTCCTCAAATGACTGCTTTGCCTGGTTCACCAACTACTTCTCTGATAGAGTTCAGTGTGTCAAATCGGAGGGCCTGTTGTCCGGACCTCTGGCAGTCTATGGGGGTGCCACCTGGTTCAATTCTCGGGCCGACTCCTTTATCCATGATGTCACTCTTGCTGTGGTGATTCTCTGATCCACCTTTACGCAGACGACACCATTCTGTATACATCTGGCCCTTCCTTGGACACAGTGCTAACAAACCTCCAAACGAGTTTCAACGCCATACAACACTCCTTCCGTGGCCTCCAACTGCTTTTAAATGCTAGTAAAGCTAAGTGCATGCTCTTCAACCGATTGCTGCCCGCACCCTCCCGCCCGACTAGCATCACTACACTGGACGGTTCTGACCTAGAATATGTGGACAACTACAAGTACCTAGGTGTCTGGTTAGACTGTAAACTCTCCTTCCTGACTCACATTAAGCATCTCCAATCCAAAATGAAATCTAGAACTGGATTCCTATTTCGCAAACAAAGCCACCTTTACTCATGCCGCCAAACATACCCTCGTAAAACTGACTATCCTACCGATCCTTGACTTCGGCGATGTCATTTTCTAAATATCCCCCAACAGTCTACTCAGAAAATAGGATATAGTCCATCACAGTGCCATCCATTTTGTCACCAAAGCCCCATATACTACCCACCACTGCGACCTGTATGCTCTCGTTGGCTGGCCCTCACTACATATTCATCGCCAAACCCACTGGCTCCAGGTCAACTATAAATCTTTGCTAGGTAAAGCCCCGCCTTATCGCAGCTCCCTGGTCACCATAGCAACACCCATGAGTAAAACACGCTCCAGCAGGTATATTGCACTGGTCATCGCCAAAGCAAACACTTCCTTTGGCCGCCTTTACTTCCAGTTCTCTTCTGCCAATGACTGGAACGAATTGCAAAAATCACTGAAGCCTTAGATCTCCCCCTCTAACTTTAAGCATCAGCTGTCTGAGCAGCTTACCGATCACTGTACCTGTATACAGCCAATCTGTAAATAGCACACCCAACTACCTCTTGCACCCCAGTATCTCTACTTGCACATCATCTGCACATCTATCACTCCAGTATTAATGCTAAATTGTAATTATTTTCGCCTCTAGGGCCTATTTGTCTACCTCCCTACTCTTCTACATTTGCACACACTGTACATAGATTTTTCTATTTTGTGTTATTGACTGTATGTTTGTTTATGTGTAACTCTGTTGTTTTTGTCGCACTGATTTGCTTTATATTAGCCAGGTCGCAGTTGTAAATGAGAACTTGTTCTCAACTGGCCTACCTGGTTAAATAAAGGTGAAATAAAAAAATAAAATACATTCAGCCTCTTGCAAATTGAAGGAAGATTATGAAACAAAGCGATGTAAAATAATGTGTTTCTTTAAAAAAAATTGGGGAAGCCTGGCTTCCCTTGACATCCATGAATGCACGCCACTGCTGCACCCTTATATGGCATGTCTTGAAATATGCAGAAGGAAAGATTGAAAGTAAATTTAGATTGTAATACTTCTGACAGCCAACTTTCTAACTCTGCCCATAACTTTTGGACTTTAAAGCATTCCCAGAAAACGACTCTGTCGTTGTGCTGTAGAATGTGTGAATTTGGTCTCGTATAATAAAGTGTGCTGGTTTTCCAATGAGGCCTGGTGACATTCTACTTTGCCAAATCAGGAACTGCTGTGTTGACATTTAAAATGAGGTAGCATGCTATGTTTCCCTAACATGACGATTAGATCATTGAGGGTAAACAGTGACCTTTTGGTAGTATAGTATGTGAGTGGGCGACAAACTGAACCAGTAAGTGCTATAAAGCCATCAAAGCAGAGGAAGTACTTCAGGCAAGGATATGGGGAAGACCGACTGACCATGACAAACAAAGAGGTCTTACCTTTCCCCGACAGACCGCAAAGAAGCTGCCCCCTTTAGATTTCGAGTCATTGACTTTGTCATAATAACCATCAATTATCTAGACAAAAGGGAAATGGGTGTGGGTTAAGTTAGCTTCGCTGTACTAAAGATATCATGGGAATGTTTCTCCTGCGGTGACTGTCATTTACTGTTAAGGTCACGAAACTGCAGGCAGTGACAGAGTACATGCAGCATTTTGCATGGGACTATCTGCAGCACTGACCTCCGTGAACGTCCCCTTTCCCTTGGGCTCCACAAACATGGGCTTTATGTTTTCAATGCGGTCGGCATGCCCGTTTGCCTGGGGAAAAAGCAGGCATAGAAGAGCATGTTATTATATTAAGACCAGAGGTTTCTCATCACAGGCTCAGCATCAATAATGAAGCAGGAGGATCCCCTACACACACACACAGTGCCTTCGGAAAGCGTTCAGACCCCTTTACGCTTTCCACTTTGTTACGTTAAAGCCTTATTCTAAAATATATAAAATAGTTTTTTCCCCCTCATCAATCTACACACAATAGCCCATGTTGACAAAGCAAAAAAGGTTAAGAAATGTTAATTTATGAAAGAAATATATAAAAAAAATATCACATTTACATAAGTATTCAGACCCTTTACTCAGTACTTTGTTGAAGCACTTTTGGCAGCGATCACAGCATCAAGTCTTCTTGAGTATGACGCTACAAGCTTGGCACACCTGTATTTGGGGAGTTTCTCCCATTCTCCTCTGAAGATCCGCTCAAGGAGTGTCAGGTTGGATGGGGAGCGTTGCTGCACAGCTATTTTCAGGTCTCTCCAGAGATGTCCGGGATCTGGCTGGGCCACTCAAGGACATTCAGAGACTTGTCCCGAAGCCACTCCTGCGTTGTCTTGGCTGTGTGCTTAGGGTCGTTGTCCTGTTGGAAGGCGAAGGTTAACCTTCTCCCATCTCCACAGATGAACTCCAAAGCTCTGTCAGTGTCCATCGGGTTCTTGGTAACCTCCCTGGCCAAGGCCCTTCTCACCCGATTGCTCAGTTTGGCCGGGCGGACAGCTCTAGGAAGAGTCTTGGTGGTTCCCAACTTCTTCCATTTAAGAATGATGAAGGCCACTGTGTTCTTGGGGGCCTTCAATGCTGCACACAATTGTGGGTACCCTTCCCCAGATCGGTGCCTCGACACAACCCTGTCTCGGAGCTCTACGGACAATTCATTCGACCTCATGGCTTGGTTTTTGCTCTGAAATGTATTTCCAACTGTGGGATGGTATATAGACATGTGTGTGCCTTTCCAAATCATGTACAGTCAATAGAATTTACCACAGGTGGATTCCAATCAATTTGTAGAAACATCTCAAGGATGATCAATGGAAACAGGATGCACCTGAGCTCAATTTCAAGTCTCATAGCAAAGGGTCTGAATACTTCTGCAAATAAAGGTATCTGTTATATTTTTTATAAATTAGCAAAAAAATTGTCATTATGGGGTATTGTGTGTAGATTGCTGAGGATTTTCTTTATTTAATACATTTTAGAATAAGGCTGTAACAATAAAAATCTGAAAAAAGTCAAGGGGTCTGAATACTTTCCAAAGGCACTGTAGAAGGTCTTTAATTTATGATTCATCACACTGCATGTCTTCAGCCGTCTAGGCAACATACACTGCTTTGGATCTGGTCCTACGCCTGCTCCAGCGTTGAATTTCTGCATTACTGTGACATCATTGTCCAGACCTTGTCCTACACAAACCTTGCATCCACGCAGTTACCAACACATGGCAACGACTGTTGCCATGTGTTGGTAACCATAGAAGTGTAGAGTCGGCTTCAGCACATACTGTACGCATACAAGGCTACCTCTACATCAGGCCTTGGGTCAATTCAACACAAACGCATTCACTGAAGGATATGGATTGATATTCAAATCCTAACCTGAAAAGTACTTTCATAGAAAAAGTTAACGCATGGGTGGAATTTCAAATAAGTTGCTGAATTGAGGGTGTTCAAATGGTGACAACCTCTTCCTGAGGGATCCCTAAACTGCACTCACCCTCCAGAACTCCAGCGTCTTGTCCATCACAGGGTAAGAGGGGAAGAACACCAGCAAACCGTGAGGGACAACGCGGCCCAGATTCACTGCAGAAAGAAAAATAATGAGAATTTAGGTAATTTAGTAGAATGGGTTGTCTCCAGTATGTTTCTCGAGCCAATGCTCTCTAGCATTAGCGCAATGGCTGGAAGTCTAGTGAAACTACCTTTAACTTCCTTCATACTGGACACAGAGATACAAATGGTATCCACGAGTTCATCTGACTCAGGGGATGTAGATAACTGGCATCATTGCCAAAATTCCATAGCATCCCTTTAATATACCCCTACCCCGATAACAATTTGCCACTGTAGGTAATTCTCAAGGTCCTTGAATATCTCTGTAAATGAGTGATTTTCAAGGTGTTTACACCAATGACAAAACTTAAGGATACACATTATACTAGTAAAAAATATATGTTTTTATTTGATCTATACAATATATGAAATACTTTTGTTCACTTTGGACCATTGAAAAAAATAGAAAGATCTCTCTAAATCCCCATAACATCTCACTACAAATCTACACGTCACTACTGAGACAAGTCAACTTGATTACCCTAAGTACTTTAAACAATGCATAAATAACATTTTGCAGTATAAAAAGGACTGGCATTATGTTTTAACATTGATAAACACTGAAATATATACAAAAATATTTTATGATGTGTAACTAGTTTCTATCAAGGTTGCAAAGACAAGAGACACAAATGCCACCGCAAATCAAGAACGACACAGATATTAATTTGTAGGATATATTCATCTTACCAACAGTGTTCCCTAAAGATGCCATGTTTTCAGGGACAAACCTTCGAAACAAATAGTGAATTTGTGTTAATTAAGCTAAAATGATATCATATATACAGTGCCTTTGGAAAGTACTCAGACCTAGACTTTTTCCACATTTTGTTACATTACAGTCTTATTCTAAAATGGATTAAAAAATATATATACACACACAATAACCCATAATGACAAAGCAAAAACAGGTTTTTGAAATTGTTGTAAAACTATTTTAAAAAACAAAAGTAAATAAGGTATTTCTGTAAGTATTCAGACAATTTGCTATGAGACTTGAAATTGAGCTCAGGTGCATCCTGTTTCCATTGATCATCCTTGAGCTGTTTCTACTACTTGATTGGAGTCCACCTGTGGTAAATTCAATTGATTGGACAGGATTTGGAAAGGCACATACCTGTCTATACAAGGTCCCACAGTTGAAAGTGCATGTTAGAGCAAAAACCAAGCCATGAGTTCGAAAGAAATGTCTGGGGAAGGGTACCAAAATATTTCTTCAGCATTGAAGGTCCCCAAGAACACAGTGGTCTCTATTCCAACAGCAGGGACTGGGAGGAAAAGATGAATGGAGCAAACTAGAGAGAGATCCTTGATAAAAAGCGCTCTGGAGCAGGTTAGGACATCAGACTGGGGCGAAGGTTCACCTTCCAACAGGACAACAACCCTAACCACACAGCCAAGACAACGCAGGAGTGTCTTCAGGACAAGTCTCTGAACGTCCTTGAGTGGCCCAGTCAGAGCCCGGACTTGAACCTGATCGAACATCTCTGGAGAGACCTGAAAATAGCAGTGCAGCAACGCTCCCCATCCAACCTGACAGAGCTTGAGAGGATCTGCAGAGAATGGGAGAAACTTCCCAAATACAGGTGTGCCAAGCTTGCAGAGTCATACCCAAGAAGACTTGATGCTGTAATCGCCGCTAAAAGTGCTACAACAAAGTACTGAGTAAAGGGTCTGAATACTTATGTAAATGTGATATTTACATTTTTTATTTTGATAAATTCTTACTTTTCTAAAAACCTGTTTTTGCTTTGTCATTATAGGGTAGTGTGTGTAGATTGATGAGGGATATTTTTATTTTTTTATACATCTTAGAAAAAGGCTGTAATGTAACAAAATGTGGAAAAAGTCAAGGGCGTCTGAATACCTTCCGAAGGCACTGTATATCAGAGAGGGTAGTCAAAGCGGTGGAGGTGCCCACCTGCGGTCAAATGCTGAGCTGAGCTGCACGCTGTCTGGACCCCGGTCAATTATGCTGACAAAGATCTGATCATGCTGAATCACATGGGGGTTCTCCAGGCATACTGGAAAGGGACTGTGGGGGCAAGAGGTCAGGAGAAGAAGTGAAACCCAAAAAAGAAAACCCCAGTCAGTAGAAAACACAAAAAACAGAACTCTTACGGTATGGACAAGAGCATCTACTAAATGACCAACATGAGAATGACAAGACAAGTATGACTGAAAAATGACAGCTTTTTACACCAGAACTTTAGGTGAAAAACCATGTTGATGGATAATTTCCTGTTATACCTTTTTCCCCCCTCTGTGTGTGTGTGTGGTTGACAAATGACACACTCACATTTGCATTTCGGAGGTGAACGAGGACAGAGGGGAGAGGGTCCCGCTGGTGAGGATGATGCTGCGCACGCCCTGCCTCACCAGCTCCTGCATGCTGAACCCAGGCGAGAAGCACCAGTAACTCAGAACATTTCCTGGAATACACCACCACTGGTTACTTAAAATTGTAAAACACCATGGTACATCATTCAACCTGGGGAACTCAGTCCAAACATGAGCGCAGATGTCCATAATACACTCTGTCTAGCTCGGTTGCCTGCAGACAGATTTTGGATGGAGAATGGCCAAGCAACACTGCCTCTAGCTAGATCTAAAGTGAACGGTTGATTCAGATTTTCTTCAAGCAGTGGACTTCTGTTTGATGTAGCTAAAACAGTGCTTAAAGCTATATTCTGTACCGGGATCTCAATGTCAACCTGTAGGACAAGTGCCTTTATTCTCAAATCATCTCAGAGTAGGAGTGCTGATCACTGAGACGCTTGGTACATAAAGCCCCAGGTGCCCCGTCAATATAATCTTATTCATTATGATCTAAAAGGCCAAACTGATCCTAAATCAGCACTCCTACACTGACACGCTTTGTGAATACAGAATGAGATCACAGTGTTCAAAATACATACATGAAACACCCTGTTTCCATTAGATACAGTGCCTTCTAGGGTTGGGCGATGTCTGGCATGACACATTGTTCCATCAACCTGTCCAAACGTTGCTGATATTAGATTGTGTCATCTACTTATTTTTTTACCTGGGGCGGGTCATTGCGTTGCCTAGCAAATCAGTAAACGATCTGTAATGCAGCCTGAGTCATGCACAAACCCCAGATGAAAGTTTAATCATTAGACTACAATGTGGAAATCATCTTACCAATATTGTATTTTCATGTGTGCAAATAAATATATACATAAACCAATCATATTGTGATATGTGGTACCGATAACTTTGAATGGTGATTTGGAACCAAATGTTGTAGGCCTACAGATTGACACGAGACCCTTTCAAATTGTGATTTCGGACGATTTCAACTGAGAGCACTTGTTCACCATAGAAAACATCACTGGGCAGTCTTCTTGGGAGAGCTAATTAGCTTAATTTGTAGTCTATCCAAATGTGGGTTATTCTTTTTATAGGCGACATACATTTTTTGTTCCCAGTTATTGAAAGTGCTGCTGTGAGAGCACCCGTTGCGCAATTCAGGGATATGAATAAACACTTCTAAACAGATATTTCTTTATTATTTAATACAATTTGTATTTAGTGTAGGCCTATTTAGTGTAGGCCTATATTATTGGCTGTTTGGTTTGCAAAGATTTTCCTGCGGCACACAACTTGTTTTTCCTAAAGCTTTGGTCAGGTGGAGGCCAGAAACCTATAAGGTTTCTCTAAACTTCCCATTCAATTATTCTATATTGCAACTGTTGGTTCTCTCGCTCTCTCTCTCTCATTACCATATCATGTTTTTAATTCACAAGCATAACTTTCTGAGATAGAACTCTGTTACTGGCCTCCAAGATCCATTTGAAAGTTAAATCATGAAAAATATGCTTAGACCAAATAGTCATATTCAAATAAAATGGTGAATGGGACAAAAATAGGAAATGAAGCTTTTAAAACAAGCCAGAAAATAGGAGTGTCTGCTGCAAAAGGCCCATGATCATTCGACATTGGAGGTGAGCGAGATAAATGTTATCATCTGACATTTTGCACAGCTTTTGGCACTCTCTGCTCTATCTACATAGATTGTAGGCCTACTCTAAGCCTACTATTAACATAATGCAAGTCTACCTATAAATGTATTGAAAAAGCCAATGGCGAATAGGAAGGTCAATTGGCGTGTCGCCCGGCTGTGAGGTCACTGTTGTGCGCTGCCCGACTCCAGTGGTGCCCGTCATGTACAAATAGATTTAAATATTGTCTGTAAAAAAAATATATATATATATAAAAACTATCGTCTGTCACATCACGATGTTGTTACCATCGACGGTGTGTGTCAAAGGGTTGGGCAATATTATATCGTAATATCACCCAACCCTAGTGCCTTCAGAAGGTATTCATACCCGTTGACTTATTTCACATTTTGTTGTGTTACAGCCTGCATTCAAAATTGATTAAACGGAGAGAGAAACATTCTCACCCATCTACACACAATACCCCATAATGACAAAGGGAAAACATGTTTCTAGAAATGTTTGAACATTTATTTTAAATTAAATACTTTGTAGAAGCACCTTTGGCGGCAATTACAGCTTTGAGTCATCTTGTGTGTGTACATCTGTATCAGCTTTGCACAACTGGATTGGGGGACTTTCTCCCAATCTTCCCTGCAGATTTTCTCAAGCTCGGTTAAGTTAGATGGGGAGCGGTGGTGAAGAGCAATCTTCAAGTCTTCCCACAGATTTTCAATGGGATTCAAGTCTGGGCTTTGGCTGGGCCACGAGAACATTGACATTTTTGTTCTGAATCTTCGCTCCAGTACAAGGTCGTTTGCACTCTGAAGCAGGTTCTCATCAAGGATTTGCCTGTATTTGATTCCATTCATTGTTCCCTCTATCCTTATAAGTCTCCCAGTCCCTGCCTCCAAAAAGCATCCCCATAGCATGATACTGCCACCACCATGCTTCACGGTTGGGATGGTATTAGACGGGTGTTGAGCTGCACCTGGTTTTCTCCAGAAAAAGTGCTTTGCATTCAGGCCAAATAGTAAAATTTCTCTAAACAGAGACTGTTGTCCTTTTGGCAGGTTCTCCCACCTCAGCCAAATAACTTTTGTAGTTCTGTCACTGGGTTCTTGGTCACCTGACCAAGGTCCTTCTTGCCCGGTTGGTCAGTTTGGTTGGACGGCCAGCTCTAGGCAGAGTATGGGTAGATCCATATTTTTTTACATTTCCCAATGGAACTGTACGCTTGGAAACTTTCAACACTCTAGAAATGATTTATTCCCTTCCCCAGATATATGCCTCAGCACAATTCTCTCTGAGACCTATGAACAGTTCCTTGGACTTCATGGTATAGTTTCTGCTCTTGAAAATAAAGAGTCGCATACTCTAGGAGCTCAGATGCAAAAAATATTTTATGTCCAACGTTTCGACAGGCAAGATGTCTTCATCAGGGTATAATCAAACACTGCAGGGTGACTCGTTTATAGTGTCAAAGGACACACACAGGTGTCTGTAACCATGGCCAAGTGTGGCATAATATCATTGGTTAATTCTGAGATATTAAAATGGCATACAAAGAACATAAAAAAAACGAATGGATAGCATACGATCATAGATTAGATGTAGGCTACATAAGCCTACAAACAATCACAATGGCAAAGTCACAATCACAAGAATGGTTTCAGATCAAAGTCTATGTTGAGACCGAAGGGAGCGAGGGTCTTTAAATTAAAGATCCAGGCAGCCTCTCATTTTAACAATAAATTGTCGAAGTCACCCCCTCTCCTAGGGAGGGTGACATGTTCAATGCCAATATAACACAGACGAAATCGAGTGGTTTGCTTCCAAAAAAATGGGCCGCAACTGGGTAAGTCAAGTTTTTGCACCTAATGGTTCTACGATGCTCCGAGATACGTGCTTTTAATTCACACTTTGTTTTACCCACATACTTTTTACCACAAGGACAAGTTATAAGATAAATAACTGCCTTAGTGGAGCACGTAATAACACCTTTGATTGGAATCTGTTTCGCTGTTTGGGGGTGTTTGAAGGATCTACATTTATAAGTGCCATTGAATTGAGCACAGCCACTACACTTGTCTATTTGCGCCCCTACTGGATGGAAATTACATTGTTCAGGAATATCTTGGGGTGGTAAATCATTGTTTACCAATTGGTCTCAGATTTCTGCCCCTCGAGAATACGAGAACAAACAGGAGTACATATCTTTCCATAATTTATCTAAGGATGAAAAACAAGCTTTGCTTGATTTACAATCCGATACGTCAGTCCTTACCCGCCCTGCTGATAAGGGTGGGTCGGTTGTACTCATGGATAGGACAGCTTATGTAAATGAGCGTCATAGACAAGTGCTTGACAACACCTTTTACAAGAAACTCAGAAGTGACCCTACTTCCCAATTTCAGAACACTATCCTTACTGTCCTAGATGGGTATTTAAGTTCTGGTCAGATAGCCAAAAAGTCGTTCTTTTTTGGTTATTCAACATCCTAAAATTGCCACTTTCTATACTTTGCCGAAATTACACAATGTTACAAAACCTCCAGGGCGCCCTATTGTAGCGGGCATTGATGCAGTAACAGCCCCTCTATCGACTTTTGTTGACTATTTTATTAGACCACTTGCAGAACAGCTCCCCTCCTTTGTAAAGGACACCAGCAGTATGATCTCTATTATTGAATCTCTTGATCCTCTCCCTGAGAAACCTTGTTAGTTACTTTTGATGTCGAGTCATTATACACAAATATATTCCACACGAGGGCGGTATTGAAGCAATGGAACATTTTCTGCTGCAACGTGACCCTAATGAACTACCTTCCAGTGCCTGCATTATAACATTGGCTGAAATAGTACTCACACATAACTACTTCATGTTTCTAAATGATTTCTTTATTCAGATGAAGGGTACTGCTATGGGATCCCCCATGGCTCCTAACTATGCTAATTTGTATGTGGGTTACATGGAGAAAGTCTATTTTCAATCCTCTCAAAAATGTTCTCTTGCCTAACATCATTATTTGGAAACGGTATATTGATTATATTTTTGTTCTATGGAGGGGTGATGCAAAACAGCTCCAGGCGTTTTATGCTTTTCTTAACTCCTGTTCTGAACATTTGAGATTTACAATGCAATCTGATACACGTCAAATCAGTTTTCTTGATCTTCTGATCTCGTGTTCTATACACTGATCTTTACAGGAAACCTACTGATCGTAACAGTTTGTTGAGGGCTGACAGTTGTCACCCACTTCCCTTGAAAAATAGTTTGCCCTACAGCCAATTCTGTCAAATCAAAAGAAATTGCAAAAGGCAATCAGATTGACAGAAATATGGCTGAGACGCAAAGAAAGTTCAAGGAGAGGGGGTACAAAAATGATCAGATTAATATTGCCATTGAGAAAATTCAAAACAAGTCAAAAGAAGCCTTCTGCATTCTAACCACCCGCTATTCAAAGTGCTCTGAACAAATTAAGGGAATCGTTCACAAGCATTGGCACATTCTAAAATCCGATGATGGTCCGAAAACACATTACTGAGACTTTCCCTTGGTCGTATTCTCGCGGGGCAGAAATCTCAGAGACCAATTGGTAAACTCTGATTTACCACCCCAAGATATTCCTGAACAACGTCTATTTGCGCCCCTACTGGATGGAAATTACAAGTGTAATGGCTTAGCTCAATGCAATTGCACTTATAAATGTAGATCCTTCAAACACCCCCAAACAGGGAAACAGATCCCAATCAAAGGTGTTATTACGTGCTCCACTAAGGCAGTTATTTATCTTATAACTTGTCCTTGTGGAAAAAATTATGTGGGTAAAACAAAGTGTGAATTAAAAGTACGTATCTCGGAGCATCGTAGCACCACATTATTGTGCAAAAACTTGACTTACCCAGTTGCGGCCCATTTTTTGGAAGCAAACCACTCGATTTTGTCTTTGTGTTATATTGGCATTGAACATGTCACCCTCCCTAGGAGAGGGGGTGACCTCGACAATTTATTGTTAAAACGAGAGGCTGCCTGGACTTTTAAAGACCCTCGCTCCCTTCGGTCTCAACATAGACTTTGATCTGAAACCATTCTTGTGATTGTGACTTTGCCATTGTGATTGTTTGTAGGCTTATGTAGCCTAAATCTAATCTATGATCGTATGCTATCCATTCGTTTTTTTTTATGTTCTTTGTATGCCATTTTAATATCTTAGAATTAACCAATGATATTAGGCCACACTTGGCCATGATTACAGACACCTGTGTGTGTCCTTTGACACTATATAAACGAGTCACCCCGCAGTGTTTGTGATTATACCCTGATGAAGACATCTTGCCTGTCGAAACGTTGGACATAAAATATTTTTTGCATCTGAGCTCCTAGAGTATGCGACTCTTCTTTATTTTCAAGTTTTCCACTCCGCTAGCCAGCACCTCGCCTATATAGGTGTGCATTTATTTTTCTTCTAGATAGTGCATGTCAGAGCAGAAACTGTCAACTGTGGGACCTTATAAAGACAGGTGGGTTTCTTTCTAAATCATGTCCAAATAATTGAATTGGCCACAGGTGGACTCCCAAGTTGTAGTGACATCAAGGAGGATCAAAGGAAATTGGATGCACCTGAGCTCAATTTGCAAAGAGGTGTGAATACCTATGTAAATATAGTATTTCTCCATTTAATTTTCAATAAATGAGCTAATTAACATATTTTCACAGTGTTATTATGTCATTATGTGTAGATGGGTTTTTATATTTAATCAATTTTGAATTCAGGCTGTAACAACAAAATGTGGAATAAGTCTAGAAGGATGAATACTTTCTGAATGCACTGTAAATCATGATTGGAGGCTACCAATCAAAAGTTAAAATGGAGTCCTCAAGAGGCCACCTCACATGGATGTATCTCTAATTCAGCACTGCTTAGTGCTATATACTGTAGTCCTAGGGAGTATTAACCCATTTGTCTAGGCAACTTGAGATCTGTGTTCATAGTTACTGTTGGAGCAGTTTATGAAAAAGCCTATGTTGATTATTTTGAAAAATAAAAAAGGAAATGTATATAAAAAAAACATACCTTTATATTTGAAGAATATTTTGTTATAATGAAGGAAATACCTACCTGTGGTTCACCCAGCTCAATGTAACATCGATATGTTTGGGCTACTACATGAGACTCAAATTTTCCCTATAGCCATCATGAGGTTGCTACAACCTAGCCTATGAATGAAAGTTTACAATGTAGGTGCACAGGTTGAGATAAACACTTTAGTAATCAAGGTAACAGACAGTGACACTTTCAATACTGCCTTGCACACTCTTGCCTGCATCTTGCTGATATAGGTTGTAATCATTAGTCAAATCAGAGTTTATATTGGACAAATTCAGGTATGTTTATGGCCGTTTCATTCTGTTTCTTCCATTTAAGAAATCTTTTTCTACAGAATCGTCGGAATGAATACACCCCCTGATCACATGCAAACAGTTCACTTTCATAGCAGCCACATACAAACAGCATGATCACTTTGCTCGTTGTAATTCCTTCTCACATCTACTCGCTATCCTCCTCCCTCACCTTTTCCCTTCGCTTGTGGACTTCAGTGCACAACACATTAGCTGTCTGTGATCAGGCAAAAAAACAAATATTCCAAGCCAAATCTTCATATCATAACTGCTACACAGCCTACATCGTTGTCACCATATTAGCTAGCTAACGTCATAGTTAGCATAGCTAGTAGAACTGACGCATTAGTAAACCAACGACAATCATGCAGTACAGTCAGCAAAGAGTTTAGCATTTACACCGGCGGGCCTGTGGCAATAAATTAAGAAAACCAAAAGCTTAGCTTGACTTAGAAGAGTTCCAGTTTTGGATAGCCATAGCCAGCTAGCTAACATAGCATATCTCTCGGAGCCAGGTGTTTGTGTAGGCTAAACTAGCTAGCTGCATTCGCTAAGTAAGTGAAGAAAACAAAATGAAATCTCTCTCCCTCTTCTCCATTTTTGAAGAAATGTATTACCTTGTTTTTTGGAAGAAGATGAAGACCACACATCAGCATTTTGTTTTTTCTTATGATGGCTGGTGTCTTTATGGATATGGACCTGTGACAGAGGATATGTGCCAAAACAGTATTAAAACCATGGTTCAAATTTACAATTCTGATTGGCATTTGTATTTCCAGATACAGATGTGGTAGTGACTGTGGTGCCTATTACACACCTTAAATTTAGTGGTGCTGGATTGCATGTTGGGCGGCATGTTTGCACCTTTGTTGCCCTCTTGTGTATCAACACAGAACACCAGCTTGTGAGAGGAAAGAAAAAGAGAAAGATAAGAAAATACATGATACAGTATTCACATTGGCCATACATTGATAGACTTTTAAAACAAGGACACTGTTCCTGATCCAATGCTTTGCATTTTGTTTTATTTCAACCACATCTCCCTTCTCTAATCCCTCTATATCATCCCCCTCTTCTTTACTTCCCTCTGTCCCATCTGTAGGACAGGAAACCCCCGGAAAATCATTAGGTCTGAAAAGTACTCAACATCTTTGAATTCCAATGCATTGTTGTTACATCTGCACATTTAGTGTAAAAATATGTTATTAAAAATAAATACATGAAAGGAAAAAAACAACGCTTTAAAAGTGCACCAAACCTGAATTACGTCCGCCAATTTCTGTAATCCAGTTGTGTTCATGAATATGCCTGGTTCTGTTCAAATAAATAAACACTGATAGTGTCAGCCATCACTAACTATGTTCAGACACACAGCATTCGAATTACAATGTAAGGTACAGTACTAGAAAAAAGGCAGTGAAAAGTGAAAGCAAATAATGGAAGGCGTAACTTGAATCCTAAGACCACAATGACTCAGGACTTCAGACAAGTGGACATACAATAGATCAATAATGTTTTAGAATTTTAATTGAATGAGCTTCAAAATGTTATTTTAGATTTTAACTTGATATCACATCAGAATGGCTGAATAAAGGGGAAGCCATATGAACAGAGACTCACTTCCAGCCAGATATCCAGTGATCTGCTCCAGGGCTTCAAAGATGGGCGTTCTTGTGTCGAATGTGAGGTGAGCCTTCTGGAACAACTCGTAGATGAAGCTGAGAGGGATTATTTAAAGTGTACAGAACGTGGATGAGCGCTTTCTACAGTGCCTTCAGTAAGTATTCATAGACCTTGACTTATTCAACATTTTGTTGTGTTACAGCCTGAATTCTAAATGGATTAAATAAATTCATCACCAATCTACACCCAATAACCCACAATGACAAAGTGAAAACATGCTTTTAGAAATGTTTGCAAATTTACATAAGTACTCACACCCCTGAGTCAATACATGATAGAATCCCCTTTGGCAGAGATTTCAGCTGTGAGTCTTTCTGGGTAAGTCTCTAAGAGCTTTGCACAACTGGATTGTACAATATTTGCACATTCATCAAGCTCTGCCCAGTTGGTTGTTGATAATTGCTAGACACCCATGTTCAAGTCTTTCCATAGATTCAAGCAGAATTAAGACAAAACTGTAACTAGGCCACTCACGAACATTCAATGTCGTCTTGGTAAGCAACTCCAGTGTATATTTGGCTTTGTGTTTTAGGTTTTGTCCTGCTGAAAGGTGATTGTCTCCCAGAGTCTATTGGAAAGCACACTGAACCAGGATTTTGTCTGTGCTTAGATCTACACTTTGTATTCAAGACAATGTTAATTTCTTTGCCACATTTTTTGGAGTTTTACTTTAGTGCCTTACTGCAAACAAGATGCATGTTTTAGAATATTCTGTACATATTCTGTAGTTATTTTCACTCTGTTATTTAGCTAGCTTGTGGAGTAACTACAATG
The DNA here is from genome assembly GCA_030435695.1 of Brachymystax lenok tsinlingensis. Lineage (NCBI taxonomy): Eukaryota > Metazoa > Chordata > Actinopteri > Salmoniformes > Salmonidae > Brachymystax > Brachymystax lenok. The sequence continues at coordinate 32,483,876 of CM059802.1, read as the reverse complement.
TTGATCCATCCTCAGTTTTCTATCACAGCCATTAAACTCGAACTGTTTTAAAGTCCCCATTGGCTCATGGTGAAATCACTGGGTAGTTTCCTTCATTCCAGCAAATTAATTATGAAGGACGCCTGTATCTTTGTAGTGACTGGGTGTATTGATACACCATCCAAAGATAAATTAATAACTTCAACATGCTCAAAGTGATATACAATGTCTGCTTTTTTTTTTACCCATTTACCAATAGGTGCCCTTCTTTGCGAGGCATTTGTGGTTGAATCTGTTTGACATTCACTGCTCGACTTGAGGGAACTCCGATAATTGTTCAGTGCATTCGGAAAGTACTCAGACACCTTTACTTTTCCCACATTTTGTTACGTTACAGCCTTATTCTAATAAGGTATGTTTTTTATTGTTAAAACATTTGCAAACATTTCTATTCGTTTAATCCATTATGGAATAAGGCTGTAATGTAACAAAATATGAAAAAGGTCAATGGGTCTGAATACTTACCGAAGGCACTGTATATACAGCACCAGTCAAGTTTGGACACACCTATTCATTCTATGGTTTTTCATTATTTTTACTATTTTCTACATTGTAGAATAATAGTGAAGAAATCAAAACTATGAAACAACACATATAGCATTATGTAGTAACCAAAACTGTTAAACAAATCTAAATATATTCTATATTTGAGATTCTTCAAAGTAGCCACCCTTTGCCTTGATGACAGCTTTACAGTCTTGGCAGTGTCTGAATACTTATGCAAGTTATGTTTTTTATTTTTAAGACATTCGCAAACATTTCTAAAAACCTGTTTTCGCTTTGCCATTATGGGGTAGTGTGTGTAGACTTTTATTTAATCCTTCTCATCAGTTTTAGAATAAGGCTATAACGTATCAAAATGTAAACAAAGTCAAGAGTTTGGAATACTCTCCCAATGCACTGTATTTAGGCTTGCTATAAAAAAAGGGTTGAATACTTATTGACTCAAGACATTTCAGCTTTTAATTTTTAACATAATTCCACTTTAACATTATGGGGTGTAGGCCAGTTACATAATATCTCAGATGAATCCATTTTAAATTCAGCCTGTAATACAACAAAATATGGAAAAAGTGAAGGGGTGTGAATATTTTCTGAAGGCACTGTAAATGCAGACATGATGCTTTGAAGGGCATTACAAAAAAATACACTAATGTGCATGAAGTGTAAAATGTGCTTTACCCTTCATTATCTTTGGAGATGACAGCAGTAACCAAATGCATATCCTGTCAAGCGCTTTTGCAAGTGGTGCTATGAGGTGAGTTCCAAAATAAATGCACTGACTTTATCCTTCATTCTCTTTTGGGTGGTGATGACAGCCATAAGCAAAAACATCTCAATAGTAATATCACATAAACCCTCTGTAAAACCCAGAAGCACACACCTCCCAGGTTTGGTGATCCCCTTGTCCGGCACGTCGTAAGAGTCAATGGCCGCCTCCAGATCCAGAAGTATCTCTGCAAAACTATTTTTGTAAGAAGGTAGTTGTGCAGTGCAATCTCTAAGATATTACACATTTAAACCATTGGACGCATTCATTGGTGAAACCCCATACTTCTTAAAGCAGCAATAGTAGAAACAATAACAAAGCAGTCCCCCTCACCCTGGTTTGGTAAAAAGCTGAGGTATGGGGCTGGAGAATTGTAACCACTCTCAAATGCATAGAGCTATAGATGCAAGAACTGACCATCCATATCAAAATGATAGTTTTAACCATGTGCTGAAGCTATATAGGGGGCAGAGTGTAGCCTAGTGGTTAGAGCTTTGGGCCAGTTACAGAAAGGTTGCTGGATCGCATCCCCGTGCTGACAAGGTAAAAATCTGTCCCTGAACAAAGGCAGTTAACCCACTGTTCCCCGGTAGGCCGTCAGTAAAAAATAATTTGTTCTTAACTGACTTGCCTAGTTAAATAAAGATTAAATAAAAAAAATATATATATATACACACACACACACACAGTGGGGAGAACAAGTATTTGATACATTGCCAATTTTGCAGGTTTTCCCACTTACAAAGCATGTAGAAGTCTAATATTTATCATAGGTACTTTATCATAGATCACATTGTATTATTTTTAAGTAATTAATTAGCATTTTATTGCATGACATAAGTATTTGATACATCAGAAAAGCAGAACTTAATATTTGGTACAGAAACCTGTGTTTGCAATTACAGAGATCATATGTTTCCTGTAGTTCTTGACCAGGTTTGCACACACTGCAGCAGGGATTTTGGCCCACTCCTCCATACAGACCTTCTCCAGATCCTTCAGGTTTCGGGGCTGTCGCTGGGCAATACGGACTTTCAGCTCCCTCCAAAGATTTTCTATTGGGTTCAGGTCTGGAGACTGGCTAGGCCACTCCAGGACCTTGAGATGCTTCACGGAGCCACTCCTTAGTTGCCCTGGCTGTGTGTTTCGGTCGTTGTCATGCTGGAAGACCCAGCCACGACCCATCTTCAATGCTCTTACTGAGGGAAGGAGGTTGTTGGCCAAGATCTCGCGATACATGGCCCCATCCATCCTCCCCTCAATACGGTGCAGTCGTCCTGTCCCCTTTGCAGAAAAGCATCCCCAAAGAATGATGTTTCCACCTCCATGCTTCACGGTTGGGATGGTGTTCTTGGGGTTGTACTCATCCTTCTTCTTCCTCCAAACACAGTGAGTGGAGTTTAGACCAAAAAGCTCTATTTTTGTCTCATCAGCCCACATGACCATCTCCCATTCCTCCTCTGGATCATTCAGATTGTCATTGACAAACTTCAGACGGGCCTGGACATGCGCTGGCTTGAGCAGGGGGACCTTGCGTGCGCTGCAGGATTTTAATCCATGACGGCGTAGTGTGTTACTAATGGTTTTCTTCGAGACTGTGGTCCCAGCTCTCTTCTCACCAAGCTGCTTGCCTATTGTCCTGTAGCCCATCCCAGCCTTGTGCAGGTCTACAATTTTATCCCTGATGTCCTTACACAGCTCTCTGGTCTTGGCCATTGTGGAGAGGTTGGAGTCTGTTTGATTGTGTGTGTGGACAGGTGTCTTTTATACAGGTAACGAGTTCAAACTGGTGCAGTTAATACAGGTAATGAGTGGAGAACAGGCGGGCTCCTTAAAGAAAAACTAACAGGTCTGTGAGAGCCGGAATTCTTACTGGTTGGTAGGTGATCAAATACCTATGTCATGCAATAAAATGCAAATTAATTATTTAAAAATCATACAATGTGATTTTCTGGATTTTTGTTTTAGATTCCGTCTCTCACAGTTGAAGTGTACCTATGATAAACATTACAGACCTCTACATGCTTTGTAAGTAGGAAAACCTGCAAAATCGGTAGTGTATCTAATACTTGTTCTCCCCACTGTGTGTGTGTGTGTGTGTGTGTGTGTGTATATATATAGTTTGTTTCAAATGTTGTTTGTTTACAAACGTTGGCATAAAACAAGCTTATATTTTGGGTTCTGGTGGGGTACGACTAAGCTCATGAGGCATTTATAAGTTAAATTCTTCATGAATCATTGGGTACATATAATTCATTTAGTCCAAAAAATGTATGTAGCAACTGCTGATTGCTCCTTTTAAAGATAGGAGTGTATGATGGTTGCATGACAAACAATAGGATAAAATAACTTACGTTTTATTTTAGCAATGGTGGTTATGTCCAATTTCAAACCTGGAATGAAAGAGTTGTTAAAAGGTGGCACTTTCAAATAAATAAAAAAACTTTCAAACTGAACAATGTAGTAAAATTTGTCATAACAATAAAATTCACAGGCTACTCAATCAATGGAACCAGGAGGACACTACTTCAAACATCTCTGCATATGATTATGGGGGTGGGAATCATGAATGCTTGTCCTTACAATGAGTTTCCAAATTGTGTGGACAATAATTATTCTGACCCCCGTTTATGGATTCCATATTGAAGTCCTCCGAGACGTCTCCTCGCCCGGCCTCTTTGGCCTGCTCCGCTAGCAGCTTGTCCACAGCATCGATGGCTGATGCCAGGTCGTAGGGCGTGAGGTCAAAGGATGTGGACTCCTCACACATCTTCTCCTGTGGGCATTTTCAGAGGTCAGAAATCAGAGGCTAAAATTACAGTGGTTCATGTTCGTAAGGGTACGCAACAGAAACAGTTTCCTTTGTTTTGCGAACAAAAAGGAGTATTATTTTGAGAACAAGTTGTTATTACAACTTTGAGAACAAACTCCTGGACGGGGCGGGGGGTTGGAGGACACAGAGAGAGACAGGAGGCTGCCACTGAAAGCAAAACATTTTTGCCTGAAATTAAAATGGAGACATAAGTTGATTTATTTCTTGGCTGGTTCTCGTTCCTTCCGAGCTATAAAATGGATTGAAGTTGGGGCTTAGGGGGACTAGGGGTGGCAGTGTCGACACACTATGGATGCAGATCTCGATTATTTGGCTTAGTCATGCTCGTGCTGTGCAGTTTCTGTTTGTCTGGCAGTCATTTATTGGCTGCTCTTAGTTTCACAAAAGCAGACTACAGCTACTGTTGCCTTACTGAAATAAATATAGCTCAACTCTCTCTATCCACACAGTCAAAAACAATAGTTGTAAAGGAAAGCAAACAGTGTGAAAAGGGCTATAATGATGATAATGGACATTTTTCTCACAGGGGGAGAAGCCAATCAGGGCCACGTTCAGTAGGCAAACATTGTGGATAGAAATGTACTATTTATTACAAATATGTCTCTCTGACTCTATTCATGACCATGTTCCACAATGTTATAGTGCTGTGAGACTTGTTATAGTGCTTGTTCTTGGTAGCCATGAGGAGTTGGTTTTGGAGCATATGACTGCCGGGTTATTATTGCTAAGTCAGGGGCTCCTATTAGTGCCGGGAGGCTGGGCGCCAACAGCCTTGCGTGACTTGCACATCGCCTCCCCATGTTCTATTCCGTCCCCCACTCCGATCTGGTTGTGGTCTAAAAAGGCAGGCAGGGAGGGTGTACACAGACTGCAGTGCGGTGTGTGTGATCAGGCAGTAGCCAGATTGCGTAACACCCAGAGGAGAGCAGGTTGTTCTCAGGCTCTCACGGAAGGCTGCCACACTGGCTCTGGCTGGAGGGAGTTTAATAAGACTCACACCAGGATAGTGTTGTTCAGTAGGGAGAAAAGGTTGTGAAAAGGCAAGGTACTACCTGAATTTGTCCAGTAATACTTTTTTGATTTTCATGTTTTACAGTGTGCTTTAGTGAACACGACCCTGAAGGTAGAGGATAGAAAATAACTTGGGTAAAACAGATGTATATTAAAATACCCTCAAATAAAAAAGGTAACATTCTGTACTGTTGACTCATATGAAACATTTGATCTCAAATCCAAGATGCTGGAGTAAAGAGACAAATTAAAATATTTAGTTTTACTTTCCAAATAAATACATAGGGGAGTGTATATTGTCGAAATGTGTTGGTGGTATTTTTTGTAACTTGCAGTTTACTTATATTTTTTGCAAAACTGTGTGCACACTTTGCAATGTACTCCATCAACATCCTCTTATAAAAAATGTATCTTCCTATTGTTCCCCGGTGAGGGCATTTAGCCAAAAAAAAGTGCTTTGGATAGTCAAATACCTTAACATTTTATTTACATTTTCCTTTAAGAGAGGCTGAATACTTTATATCTTCGTGGAACTTAGATGTTTCAAAATGGTGGTGGGTGAAGAAGGGGATCATCAATTATCAATGGCCTCCATTACTCATGAATAAACCAAGGAGACCTGCAGTCCAACTTACCACGTTATGCGCTTCGTCGAAAATTACCACTGCCCCTTTCAACTCGATGTTGTGCGCCCTGCGACTCTGTCAAGCAATGAGGAAGAAATGCTAAATTAATTGTGAAAAGAGCACAATTTTGTGAAAATCTACTTTACAAGATTTTTAAAGCCAATATGTAATCTATATGCATCCATGTTATGACTAAAACATGCTAATATAGCAGTCTAAAACAAGCCTGACAGGGGATTAATGGCTAGCACATGACAAACTCGTGCTGTAAGTAAGATTGACCAAGTACCTAAAAGCAGCACTTACAGACCCTTTCAAGGCAGGCATGACACAGCAGTATCTCCAAAGCCTACATTTGTAGTACTGTTAAGCAACTGGGTGAAACTGAAATCTAAAATATTGCATTATAACTTTGCAGAGAGAAGAGACACACATTTCGTTAGTGTGACTCAAAAATAATACATCATAACGAGCAGTTAAATTTGATTCAACAAAGCCATGAAGGACCAGTCAACTGAAAGGTCAACAAATCTTACTTGGTAGCATTGGATATACTGTATGCTCTGTGAATTCTCGTTTGATTAAAGTAAATGACTTGCTAGTACAATAAAGTTAAAGAACGGTCAATACCATTTTCAGGGAGAAATGATTGTGCCTCCTCACACATCTGGGTCGTATTTACTTGGCACCAAACAGAAGACAACAGACTTGGAGCGGGAGAGACTACCTTAACTTACTCAATAAGAAACCTTTGTTTTTGTGCTTGGTGCAAAACATTTTGCTACAGTGTGCACTAATAAATACAACCCATATGGCCTCACATTCTCAGAATCACAGAGGAACCCTTGGCTCACCTTTGGGTCCAGGAGATAGTTGTAAGGCATGAATATGATTTCTGCCTGCTGTTTCAAGGAGCGTGAGAGGTAGTATGGGCAGACCCTAGGGAAACATGGCAACTGTGAGACAAAGAAAAGGGATGCTCCAGTAAACCAATACATTTCCAAAATAGGGATATTAAAGTTCTCTTCAGAAATAACTCAATGATTGCGTGAAGAAAGAGTATGGCGGAGAGAAAGTTCAGTGTGATTTGGATAGAAGATGATAGGCACATGTTTAGACTGAATTCAATCAATCTTCATTAATTAGTATGAAAAGAATTGACCATCTTGTAAAAACACAATAGTCTCAAACTAAACCTCCCTGGCAAGAACTGTAGTTGAGTGAATAATTACATCTCCCATATGGCTACATCCAGAAGTTTGCCTCTAGTCCTTACACCCCCTGCCTATCTGAATTGCAAGACAAATTCATTAAAAAACATGCCTCAAAATACATCCTCCTGTTTCCCAGGTTTCTATTAGTTGCCAGTGTGGGTGGCACTTCAGAGGGAATCCAGTAGGCTGCCATACTGTAACTGATGGCTCCAGCTATAACTGAAAGCCTTCATATCTGGCAACCGGCCAGATATATCTGAAACAGCATTTGCAGCTTAAATGCTCCAGATACATTAATATTCCAATATGCCCTCCACAAACAAGACTAATGATACCGGTTTGTAGCCAAGCTGGTAAAGCTAGGGGTTTGGAAGAAGGGGTGGAATAGTACAAGAAGGGGTGGAATGGGAGATTTCAGACCTTTGCTTGTTGCCAGCTTTCACCAGATCTTCAACATCCAGAATGGAGTTCACCAGGTCTTTATCCATGCTCTTCTCTGGAGATGGGAGAAAATCAAAGATCTGACTTCACATTTAATTGCAGGCATTTGAATTAATTCAATTATTGGTCAATGACAATTACTATCTTGGGGAAGATTAAAAAAAAATATGAGACAGCTGTACACAATAGCTTATGAACTTTTGTTTTTACTAGATTTTGTCAATGTCCTCAATCATAGAGGATAATAAAAAAGTCACTGCTTAAAGACAGTATCAGGCATAAAGATACACATATTACTAGTGTATTATATTAGTGTTCTATTTAATTATGTGGTAAGAGCCATCCTCTCTCAATCTCTTTACACACATACCTTCAACATTGTTGTAGAAGACGCACGACCTGGTGGATATCTTTTGCCTACACATGTGAACCTGGGAAGAGAATACCATGTCAGTCAGATTCAGGATACATCGACTGAGGCTGTGAAATCCCAAAATAATCTCTAACATGTATATTTATGGTGCTTAGAGATGGGATAAAAATAAGTTGTAAAGGACAGTGTGTTATTTATACCATAAAGATTGAAAACTGTAAATCATGTATTGTAAAAGCAAAACGTATGGATTTGGTAAAGTGATTAGAGCAGGGTATAAACTGATTTGTTAAAGACAGAACACAAACTAATTTGATGCCTCACACATTCTGACTTGACATCTACTAATTGACAGAAGCTCACTGCACCTCCACTGTCCATCCTAATATGGTTTATTCATCACAAGCGGTGTTGACCTCTCAGACTTTAGTCCTATCCCTTCGGTACCTTAAGGTGGTTGCTCTCCTGACGCATCACCTCCGGGTTAATACAAAGCTGCTCCCTGGATCCTAACACGCACACTTTGGGCCTGAAAGTCAGAAACAACACCACCATTTTAACACTGACGATAATTGCAATGTACACGAGGGTGTGAGTCTTCTAGGATTAACAAGAAGGAGCTTACCTGTAGGAAGTGTTCTTTAACTCATTAATGACCTGGGTCAGCTGAGAATGTGTCCTGGATGCATAGATGATCTTTGGAATATCAGTATAATAAGCTACAAGGGACAAAAATATCATAAAAGGGATTCAAAAATGTATTAACATACAGGTGTAAATATAAAAAGCATGGTGCTCAACAACAATGTTTTAAGAAAAACAACAATCAGATCAATACTGATACAAACTATGTGAAGTGGACTGCATATTTTGCTGAATTTGCCTAGTTTTGCAATCAGCAACATCGTGATGGCAGTTATATGATAGATTAGCGGAATTTCATCCAGAACAGATGCTAGGTGCCCATACTTGTTGTGTCTCCATCTGTTGCAGCGGTCCCCCACGATGCCAATGGTGTGTTGGGGAAAAGCTCTGCTCCTCCCATCTTCTCTGCTATCTTCCTGGCAGAAATTGTGTCTTTGAAGTAGTCCCTCCAGGCAAGGGTGGCACACAGCAGGCATAGGGTTTTGCCCGTGCCTGTCGGACTCTCCAGAACCCCATTTACCTTCTGAAATACACTTATTAAAATGTGTTTCAACACAAAAAGTTTCAATAGCGTTCCCCTTGCACTGCTCAGAATCGGTGTTGGTTTGTGTAGCGGCCACTGTCCATACATGGGGAGTAAGAGTTTACATTTCCACTGTCGCTAGGTTGTTTGCATTACCTTTTTTAAATTATTATTTTGTATTAATTCCTGCATTTATTAATTCATGTAGATAGCTAGCTAATGCATTTATCTGAGCATGTTGACTCTACAAGTACTGTAACCATCTTAAACCCACCTCATCTGTCAATCTGACCCGCCAGCCAATGACATTTCACAAAAAACAAAATGCACTTCCTGGATAGCTTGCTAACTTTGATAGCAAGATAGTCATGTTTGAAGGTTCATAAAACACACTTACGTTTTGTAGACACTCAATCACCTTGCTCATATAATCCTTCTGGCATTCGTATGGGGTGAAAGGGAAATCCACTGTTATCCCTTTCAAAGTCAGTGGAGGCATCGTTTTTCAGCAGGCTCGCGCAGCTTGCTAGCTGGCTACATTAGCAGATTAGCCAACTAAAAAAGTTAGCTAGGTCTTTAGCTACAGCAATATAAATACCGGCTGTCAAGCCACAGAACTGGTCAGCACCTGAAACATAACTAAAGATGTATGGAGTTGCTTGGCTGATGTATCTCGTCGAATTCAATTAACCGGAATTAAAGACAGTCAGTGCGGTCCAACTTTCATGCTTGGCGCGATCTCTCTGCTTTCACACATGCGCACCTGCGCAAAGATTACAAGCAAAGGCATGGCTCTTTGCTGCCTCTTGATAGGCTCATCTACTAACTCGATGGACATTAGATTATTATGTGCTCTGACTGTTGATGTGCTTGCTTGAATTCAAATTGTATAGTGGCCAATGCCTTAGTCTTTATTCACAACAGAATGTCTGTGACATTGTCCGGCAGTGTCATTGATATGAAATCAAAGGCATTTTGCGCGCGCACACACACACACACACACACACGTGTAGACTACACAACCGTAAATTAGCAGAGCACCCAGAAATGATCGAAAGCGCCTTATAACCCGTGTGGTTCAAGCCATGAATGCTGATTGTCTGAAACAGTGTTATACCACGGGTATGACAAAACAATACTTTTATTGTTCTAATTACTTTGGTAAACAGTTTATAATAGCAATAAAGCACCTCTGGGGTTTGTGGTATATGGCCAAAATACCAAGGCTAATGGCTGCATTGATAGTTTTGATTTATTCACAATTATTCTGCAATGCAGTACTGTATATATTCCCCCAATGCAATTTTTTTTTATTTTGGAGTGTAATTGATAGAAAATGAGCTCAGGTGCATCCTTTTTCCATTGATCATGCTTCTGATGTTTTGATTGGAGTCCACCTGTGGTAAATTCAATTGGTTGGACATGATTTGGAAAGGCACACACCTGTCTATTTATTTAAATAGGCAACTCAGGTAAGAACAAATTCTTATTTACAATGACAGCCAATTGTGTGCCGCCCTATGGGATTCCCAATCAAGCCAGATGTGATGCAGCCTGGATTTGAACCAGGTACTATTGTGATGCTTCTTGCGCTGAGATGCAGTGCCTTAGACCACTGCGCCACTCGGGAGCCCAATATATAAGGTCCCACAGCTAGTGCATGTCAGAGCAAAAACCAAGCCATGAGGTCGAAGGAGTTGTCCGTAGAGCTCCGAGACAGGATTGTGTCAAGGCACAGATCTAGGGAAGAGTACCAAAAAATGTCTGCAGCATTGAAGGTCCCCAAGAACACAGTGACCTACATCATTCTTAAATGGAAGATGTTTGGAACCACCAAGACTCTTCCTATAGCTTGCTGCCTGGCCAAAATGAAAAATCGGGGGAGAAGGGCCTTGGTGAGGGAGGTGACCAAGAACCTGATGGTTCCTATGTGGAGAAGATCGAACCTTCCAAAAGGACAACCATCTCTGCAGCACTCCACCAATCATGACAGCCCGCTTGGATACCAAGCATCATATTAAGGATCTTCAGAGAAGAATGGGAGAAACTACCCAAATAAAGGTGTGCCAAGCTTCTAGGGGCACACCCAAGAAGACTCGATGCTGTAATCCCTGCCAAAGGTGCTTCAACAATGTACTGCGTAAAGGGTCTGAATGCTTGTGATATTTCCGTTTTTTATTTGTAATACATTTACAAAAAGTTCTAGAAACCTGTTATTGGTTGTCATTATGGGGTATTGTGTGTAGATTGAAGAGAAAAAAACTATTAATACATTTTAGAATAAGGCTGTAACGTAACAAAATGTCAAGGGGTCTGAATACTTTCCGAAGGCACTGTAGATAGATAGAAAGATAGATACACTACAAAAGTATATGGACACCCCTTCAAATGAGTGGATTCGGCTATTTCAGCCACACCCGTTGCTGACAGGTGTATAAAATCGAGCACAAAGCCATGCAATCTCCGTAGATGAACATTGGTAGTGGAATGGCACGTATTGAAGAGATCAGTGACTTTCAACGTGGCACCATCATAGGATGCCACCTTTCAGTTGGAGCTGCCCCGGTCAACTGTAAGTGTTGTTATTGTGAAGTGAAAAGGTCTAGGAGCAACAGTGGTAGGCCACACAAGCTCACAGAACGGGACCACCGAGTGCTGAAGCACGCAGTGCTTAAAAATCGTTGGTCCTTGGTTGCAACACTCCCTACCGAGTACAGTTTGTCGGAAACTTCATGAAATGGGTTTCCATGGCCGAGTAGTTAGGCTAGATTACGCCAACTCCATATTAATGCCAACGATTTTGGAATGAGACATTCGACGAGCAGGTGTCCACATTCTTTTGCCCATGTAGTGTAGATAGATACAGTAGATACAGTAGAGGGATAGATTGTTTGGGTTATGCAACTTGGTTTGTGGAGAGAGAAAGATAGATTTTAGGAGTGTGAACTTAGAGACAATGACATTTTACTGACTTTACTATTGGCTATAGATGTACAAGAAGTTGCAGACAACTCGCCATTTGAATACATGGGAATAGACTACAAATTGGTTGGTGGTCGGTGTCACTGTCCGTGGTGCTGAAGGGGTGTCCTTTATCCACACCTATGCCCATGCCTCTTAAGGTGCCAAAAGTGAAGGCTACCATTTTCTGTTAGTCTTAGATAATAATCATATACACCAATCCATCTGCCTCTGTCCATCCTTATAGCCACCCATTTCCTGTGTGCGTGCACGCGTGTGTGTCTTCAAGCGCTCACTCCTCCGCTTTTTTCTCCTTCACCCCTCCTCTTGACAGACCGCAGCCCGTTAGATCTGACTAGAGCGCGTTGTTCATTGTTCATTAACGCAGCAGCGGACAGCTTCCACCCCCACACGGATACACAACCATTTCTTCTCCCTCATCGCCTTTCCCGTCAGTTACCATGGCGAGCACAGTATCAGGTAAGAGTCGGGGAAAAGCTCTGTTATTTCAAGCAAAGTCGGCTGCGTTATTGTAGATTTGGTGATGGCTCGAGGTGCGACCTGTCAGGGTGACTAGTAGCAACCCGTGTTGATGCACTCACTGCATGTTACAGACAAGGCTACCATATAGCGTCACCTAGCCTACCTATTGACTAAACGTTAGGCTAGATTACGCTAAATATACACTCAAACAGTAAAGGCTTTGATGGAATATTTCAAACGTTGTATAAACGATGGTCTTTGTGATATTGACGAAAGGTTACTGGTCCTGATGCAGATGAGACCACTCCTTTTGTCACAATGTCGCTTAGAGCGAGTTATGTTTTACAGCACAACTTGCATCATTTCAAATAATGTAAGCTCCCCAATATGACATACAGTAAGCAATTTCTGATCAATATTAATTTGTGGAAATTAATAGACTTTGATGGATGCATCCCATGGGCACCAATCAAAGCGCAAAACTGAAATGCTTATCTAGTTCTTTTAAAACAAAGTATGCAAAGGAGTCACTGGAGACATAGATAATAAAAACGTGCAATGATATAGATTTGGCCAATTGTGGCAATACAATTGCTGAATAGGCTATTGATGTGGGGAGGTAACATTTTGGTCATCGGTTCTCTTGCTTGCAACTTACTCAAAGATGAGTGTAAATGTTAATCCAAAGTTTGAACATGTCTTATTATAATTGCAGTGTGTGTGTGTGTGTGTGTGTGTGTGTGTGTGTGTGTGTGAGAGAGAGGGAGAGAGATGTAATTATATAAAAGATTATCTTCTTCAGAAGGATAAGTCACTAGGAGACAGCTATGCAACAAATGACAAGTAATTCATCAAACACAAACAAACTGTCCTCTGAAGGACACACAGGAGTAGTAGTAGGGTTTTCATAGAACTAAACAGGAACCAAATCACTAAATCTTTAAATAATAATATTGGTTAACACACACACACCGTTTTTTCTGGTCCACTAGATAAACAGAGGAAACCTTTCTTACATTGTATGAAATCTGGATGGTTTATGTCTATGTCATTTAAAGGTTGTCAGGTGTGTTGTGGCTGGCCTAGTCCTCTTAGGCAATGTCACATGTGTATTGACTGCAGACCGACACCAGACATTAGCCACTAGGGCCAGCAGTAGCACCCTGCTCACTAGAGCTCAGCTGGTAAACAGAGAGAGAATGGAGAGAGAAGCCTCTAAGGCCTCCACCCTAGGAGAGAGAGAGAGAGAGAGAGAGAGAGAGAGAGAGAGAGAGAGAGAGAGAGAGAGAGAGAGAGAGAGAGAGAGAGAGAGAGAGAGAGAGAGAGAGAGAGAGAGAGAGAGAGAGAGAGAGAGAGAGAGAGAGAGAGAGAGAGAGAGAGAGAGATAATATAAAAATCCTAAAGGAAAGATGCCTGGACACCAGTGTGATATTTAAATTCTGCAGCTTAAACACTTTGTCACCCCTCTTCCTGGTAGAGCTGGCCTATATCATGACAGTGTGTGTGTTTTGCTGTGGATCAATAGCTCAGTGCTGAGCAGTAGCGGCCACACCCTTAGCGACAGATAGAATCAGGGGGGTATACAACAGCAGTCCATGTGTTCAGTTGTATTACAGGAATACAGGTTATTTGTTCTGTACAGTGTATTATCTTATAATAATAAAGAATTAGCTAACTCCTCAGCTAAACGCATGCTTTATGCCCACTTTTCACTGAAAGCCTACTGTAAAAATGATACTCTCAAATGTATTACTTAATTTATATTCATTTGTACAATGGTTTTACTGTAGCACTTTTGGTGGACAGATAGAGATAATGTGCATTAAAACCTAACCCAAGACTAGCTAGTCAGTCCTTGTTTGTTGTCTCTGCCATTGTCTCAGTCCGCCTGGATAAGGATTGAGCTAATCAAAAGAGGGAGGTTAAAGAACAAGCTCGCACTTCCTGTCAAATTGAACTGCTTTGACCTTTGCGCTCTGTTCCAATCAATGGCCCAATTCCATTCTGATTATTCACCCCCTTCCCCTCTGTTCTGGTTGATTCTCCTTCGGAGATCTAAAAGTATCAAATAGGGTTAAGCAATATAGCCGACTAGCTGGCCTATGTGGAGCTATAAACAAATGTTTGTTTACACCCAACATAATCTGCCTATCCAGAAAGTTTGAGATCTATAACAAAGGGATACATGTTGATGGGAAGGGAACAAGGTATTTTATTGGAACCTTCCCTTGGAATGTTTGGAGGAGTGATCACAGCTTGTGTATCTGTATCTGTTTCATAAGTGGTCTAGAAAGTAGGTGAACCCCCTATGGGTGTTCTGTTCTGTGTCTGCTGGGTTCCCACCAGTGGTACGTCGTTACATGCTAGCTCGTTTTGATCAAAGTCTGTTCTTTTACAGTTGTACCTAGTCTCATGTGAGGAGAGACTGAAAAGAAATATTTTGTAGCCGTGAATAGATCAAGACAAGAAAGGCAAGTATTTACAAAGAAGAGAGAAAAAGATATTAGGATGGAGAGATCTGGAAATAGAGTGATAAACAATTCTGCAGAGGCTGCCAGGGTAACAAGAGCTTAAGGGAAAGGGGGGGAGAGACAGAGAGAGAGAGAGAGTGCTGCTGAGCCAAAAGAGAAATCATATTAAGGTTTCTTCTGGAAGCATGCACATGAAATATGTGAGGACCTCAAAGTACTTAATTTCCCAAGCGACACCAAGTTAGTCAGGCAGTGCTATTGGAGGAGATAGTATTCTATTACTGTAGAAGGGGGGCTTTTGGCACAGTATTTTGTGGATTGGGGATATTTTGTTGTTCGTTCTTTTGTGGATTGGGGATATAGTGAAATAAATAGGATTTAAGTAATTGATTTTCTGAAATTGTGCCACCAAAAGTCTGATTAGTTTTCTACTGTTAGCTTACAGTGAAAATGGTTGATTAATCCAATCGTTTATGCATCATAGACTTATTTTGTGTGAGTGTGTGTGTGTGTGTTTGGGGGGCTCATGCAGTAGATCATAGAGCATACTTTTTTGCTTCCATGGAACCCCTTCATGGAGCTGTTGGAATCAGCGCCACACTCCATAGACATATTCAGCGCCTTGGTAAATATCAGCAGTTTCCTTACTTTCTCTGATGAACCTACCTTTCCTACTGAGGCACTTAGGACTCTGGCACTGCTGTAGAGATGCACTCTCTGCCTCTGCAACGTCAGGGTCTAAGGGTTTGTTGGCTCTCCACTGTAGGAGTAGACTGATGTTTTTTGGGGGGGACCACAGGGATTATTATTCCAAAGAAAACCAAGCAAGGATACCTTCCTAAAAAGGAGCATTTGAATAATTTACAATGCACACCCACCAGCATGGAAGACCATGTGTGTGCACAGCAGGAGGGAGGTTTGCGTGTGTGTGTGTGCATACTATATGTGTGTGCGTTAAAAGTGTGTGTTAGGTGTGCGTATACTGATGTGTGTGTATGTGTAGTTTTAGCTTTGTGTGTCTGTGCGGTGTGCATGAGTCTGTGTGAGGCTTTAGCTGTGTGTGTATATCTGTGCGATGTGCGTGCACACGCAAATGGATGGAGGAAGAGGAAGATGGAAGTTGACATCACTCCTCAATAATTCAGCATATGACCAGGCAAAAAACAGCCACTGAGATTACCCTAGCGACCCAGCCTCGTTGTCGAAAACGTGCCTTCTCTTTAAAGGTCCAATGCAGCCATTTTCATCTCAATATCAAATAATTTCTGGGTAACAATTAAGTACCTTACTGTGATTGTTTTAAATTAAAATGGCAAAAAAAAAGAAAAACAATTATTCTTAGCAAAATGCAATTTCTCAAGCAAGAATTTTGCTAGAACTGTCTGGGAGTTGTCTGAGAGAGGGGCCTAATTGGAGAAGCCTAATGGGAGGTATATGTAACCTGAAAACGACCTGTTATCGGGAGACAGGAGGGAAAACTATCTTTCTTATTGGTCTATTAACTTGACATCACCAGGCATTCCAAAAATCCCACCCAGCCCAAACAAGAAAACATTTAATGTGGTCTTTTCAAACAGCACTTACACTAAAAGTGCATTTCACAGTATTATTCTAACTTCATAGTGTGGATATATATATAAAACACCGGAAAATCACATTTTGAGTGCTCTGCCCTTTTAAGAGTGTATCTTAGAGGTGTGTGTAGCTGCAGCCACAATCCTCTGCTGTTTCCTGGCATGATTCAGGAAGCAGCTCAGCCCCCGCGTTCTATAAGGAGTAGGATGAAGTTTCCCCTAGACACTGGTCTGGGGTTCGTTTTGCATTTCCTCTACTAATGCACAAGGTTAGCATTTAGGGAGGGCAAACTGATCCTAGATCTTTACAGTGCAACTTTAAACTTTAAAGGGAGGATGGAGGCTTCCTGCTGGGAATAAGATGTCTGCTGCTCACCGCAGGACGCAGTTCTCTTCCTGAATAGAACTACCAAGTAAAATATGTCTGGGGGCACGTGCACCTGCAGACCCTTTTCCTTCTCTCATTATCTCTCTCTCTCTCTCTCTCCATTTCTCTCTCTCTCCCACCACCTCAGCCGCATGCTTTTGGTATTTTTTTTATTCGTACAGTCAGTTTCATGATGAGGGTAAACACAATACAATAGATACAAAATACATCAAATGTACAGTTGGTCTAAGGTACTGCATCCTGTCTTTGAGATGACATTGGAATAATGTTTATGAAATATTCACAGAACATAGCCATTTATGCAATGAGAGCAGGGATGACAGCAAAGGTATAACACAGAATCTTTCCCTTTTCATATTTGACAATGCTCTTACCACTCTTGCTTTGCCATTTACACTGTAAATGTATACAATTTAATGAGCATTGAAAAATGTTGCGCAGTTGCTGACTCACATTTGGACAATATTTCTAACTTGCACAGATTCTATATTCAGGCTTGAGCCATTTCAGCATCACGGTGCTGTCCACCTACACACAGACACTCGAGACACATTCTTAATTATCTCCTGCATTGAAATCAATCACACCCAGTTGTAATTAGTAGAGATCTGAGACAAATCAGATTCGTAGCAGATCTCTGCAAATGTGGAAGCAATGTTTAACATGGCAGGAACCCCATCAATATGATTTATGGATCTGATAATCTGTGACACTGTTACACGACTGCGATGGAAAGGGGCCTTACATGCGTTTGCAAGGCTAACATGGCTGAAACATTAACGGCACTTTGAAAAATGTTTGAATAAAGGATACTTTTTTTAAACTCCAGGGTGCGTGCTGTGCCTACTTTCCTCATGTACCCATGAGAGTTAAAGCAGGTCGGTATATCTGCTCCAACAATGAGGGCCACAGCCTGCTTATCTATTCAGCAGTAGCAATCCACCTTAAAAGGCATTGATCTTTAAGAGGAAGTAGTATTTCCGGGGGCTAATCGTCTAGACATGCTCAGGCTCCTGCCTCATTAGCATTAAAGGAAGACTGACTTCAGACAGGACCAACACACAGGCAGTCATGGGCTGCGTCCCAATTATCTCTCCTTGCTCTTAGGGGTAAACGTACCCCAGGTTTTGAACCACTGGTGTAAAATACTACAGAAGATGGTGTCTTTCATATACAATATGTAGGTTAGCACCACAACTGAGTAGTACTTTGAGACGGGTGCTGGGGAACTCACTCCAATGGCTCACACCCTGCCAAGCATAAAACAAGTCACACTGCAGAATGCACACCACTGAACACAGACTGCGGAGCACACGCTACTTACGTAACCCGTACTTGTTCAGTGTTTGCATTCAGTGGCATAGTTCTTACTGGGGACAGGGAGGGACCATGTGAAACTTAGGGGTTGAGGGGGTGGGGGGGACTGCCTTTGGATGAGATTAATATTACATGTTAAGTCTCTGTGCTGCTGTGGAGCAGTGACAGGAAGGGGAGCATAATCAGCTGTAAAGAACAGTATCTTCATCATCAGAAGAGAAGGTGGCGTAGTCACACAAGAAGGCAATTCAAATGGTGAAAGGTCACCAGTCTTCTATTAGTTGATTTGATTGATAGTTAGTGGATATTTCCATACTAGGTTGCACTCCCATATTAGTGGGTCTTTCCCTGTGTTTGGTGTGCTACGGAGAGTGCAGGTGATCTTTTCCTTTAATTTGTGAGAGGAAAACCTGTCATACTTTCCATGAAGTGGCTTCTGATGAGGTGTTACTATACATTGCCTTATAAACATTCACATAACACCTTATAGATAAACAGGATAATAAAACTACAAGAAAGGCATCTTAGCTGTGATATATTCACAACGTATCACGGCCTCTCATACGTGTTTGCTTTGTCATACAGTTTCATAATGTTGACTGCATCTATAAGGTGCTGTGAATGTCCATATGGCAAAATAACACTTCATAAGAAGCTACATTAAGTAAAGTGTTACCAAACCTTCTACCTCAACGGTATTAAAACCATTCAGCCCCAGTTCACTCCCCAAAACCTGACTACAGTACATCCTGGCACTTGGCTAATCCCTTCATATGTCCTATCAGCGACCTCCAGACAAACCCTGCCTTCAGCCTAGAAATCGTAAATGAAATTCCCCTGACAAACAAGCCTAAAAGCTACATGTCCCCCACATTGCTGATCACATCTTAGACCATAGATAATGAGAACACTGACCTTTAACAAACACAATATTAATTAGACCTGTATTGATTAAGTGTAACTGTGATCTGTAGGCTGTGTCTTCTCCCTCGCTTCTGCTGACTGATCTGGGTGTGAACCTTAGACAGAGCTTCATTACCCAGAGGGACAGAATGCTCTGTTCATAAGGGCATGCAAGGGAAAAGGCTGTTAAACATTTAGCAATCTAGAACGAAAATGAGCCAACAAAAGTCCCTCGCTGTTTCAGTCTAGTTTTTTTCTCTGTTTGGTGCCTCATGAACACACCCCAATACTGTCTATTATCAGAGCTAGCCATCTTAAACTTTGGTGGGTTAAATTTGGGCTTGGTTTTTACCAGAGTTATTGGCAGGACCGGACTACCACATTTGGGGTCCTGGGGAACTGACCATCAGCACCGCAAATTTCTTTGCCGTTTTATAATGCTCTTATACACATTTTGTCATGAGGCTAAGAGAAAATGTTGCAGTTTAAAAGCCAATTTCCTGCAATACTATACTTTTTTCCATGGGTCAGAGAGAAACATTTGCTGTTTTATAGCTCATCTCATGCTATTGTTCACATTTTGTCATGAGAGAAAATGTTTCAGTTTTAATTTCCTGCTATTCTATACAGTGCATTCAGAACGTATTCAGACCCCTTGGCTTTTTCCATATTTTGTTACGTTACAGCCTTATTCTAAAGTGGATACAATTTTCCCTCATCTATCTACACATAGTACCCCATAATGACAAAGATAAAACAGGTTTGTAGAAATGTTTGCTTAAATGAAATACCTTATTCACCTAAATATTCAGACCCTTTGCTATGATACTTGAAATTGAGCTCAGGAGCATCCTGTTTCCATTGATCGTACTTGAGATGTTTCTACAACTTGTTTGGAGTCCGCCTGTGGTAAATTCAATTGATTGGACATGATTTGGAAAGGCACACACGTGTCTTTATAAGCTCCCACAGTTGATAGTGCATGTCAGAGCAAAACCGAGCCATGAACCAAGCCATGAAGTCGAAGGAATTGTCCGTAGAGCTCCGAGACAGGACTGTGTCAAGGCACGGATCTGGGGAAGGATACTGTACTATCTTAGAATGCCTCTTAGATTGATGACACCGGAAACGTAAGTACGTTTTAGTATTTAATTGGAACTTAGAATAACATTACCGGAATGCACCTGGCGTAAGCTACCTTTTTCAGAGCTTGGTTATGTGGGCAGACATTTAAACTACGGAGAGCAGAGGTGACCAAGAACCCGATGGTTACTCTGGCAGAGCTCCAGAGTTCCTCTGTGGAGATGGGAGAACCTTCCAGAAGGACAACCATCTCTGCAGCACTCCACCAATCAGGCCTTTATGGTAGAGTGGCCAGACGGAAGCCGCTCCTCAGTAAAAGGCACATGACAGCCCGCTTGGAGTTTGCCAACAGGCACCTAAAGGACTCAGACCATGAGAAACAAGATTCTCTGGTCTGATGAAACCAAGATTGAACTCTTTAACCTTAATGCCAAGCGTCACGTCTGGAGGAAACCTGGCACCATCCCTACGGTAAAGCATGGTGGTTGCAGCATCATTCTGTGGGGATGTTTTCATCCTTGATGAAAACCTGCTCCAGAGTCCTCAGGACCTCCGACTAGGGCGAAGGTTCACCTTGTAACAGGACAATGGCCCCAGGCACACAGCCAAGACAATGCAGGAGTGGCTTCGGGACACGTCTCTGAATGTCCTTGAGTGGCCCAGCCAGAGCCTGGATTTGAACCAGATCTAACATCTCTGGACAGACCAGAAAATAGCTGTGCAACAACACTCTCCATCCAACCTGAAAGGATCTGCAGAGAAGTATGGGAGAAACCCCCGATATACAGGTGTGTCAAGACTGTAGTGTCGTGCTTTTACACCTGCATTGCTTGCTGTTTGGGGTTTTAGGCTGTGTTTCTGTACAGCACTCGGTGACATCAGCTGATGTAAGAAGGGCTTTATAAATAAATTTGAAAAAAAAAAAGATTTGATACCCAAGAAGATTCAAAGCTGTAATCGCTGCCAAAGGTGCTTCAACAAAGTACTGAGTAAATTGTCTGAATACTTATGTAAATGTGATATTTCAGTTTTTATCTGTAATACATTTGCAAACATTTCTAAAAACCTTATGGAGTGTTGCGTGTAGATTGATGGGGAAAACAAACTATTTAATCAATATTAGCAAATGCCTGTAATGTAACAAAATGTGGAAAAAGTCAACGGGTCTGAATACTTTCCGAATGCACTGTACATTTTGCATTTGCCCTTTTAAAGAAAATTTCCTGCTATTCTACACACATATCCCTGCGTGTCCGTTCGGTAATCCGACCCTGGTTATTGGATTTACATAACCATACATAGTGGTAAAAGTAGATTAGAATGATCTGTAGCATTGTAATTACAGTGTAGGTAGCACCAGGCACACTCTCTCTCTCTCACACACACACACACACATGACTGCCAAAGTGCTGAAATGATGGCAGATAATGCAATGGTCTCTAACTCAATCTGCAATCCGTTTTTATAGCAGACACACCTTCAATCTCATCCCAGCTGCGCTGTATACAGCCTTGTAATACTAGCCTTCTTAACAACATTTCCTCCTAAAACCCTGGGGCAATGGTTGCCATGGTCGCAAAGGAATATGGCAAATAAATATATAGAAATATGACGATTCTTTTACCCTGTATGCCATTGGAATATTTTACCATGTCTCTTGCTCTCTTTGTTTCTTTGTTCCTTAAAGCCTACACAGAGAAGATCAAGGAGATGTCCATGATGTCTCTCATCTGCTCCTGCCTATACCCCCAGACATCATACCCCACCACCAACTACCAATTTGGAGGTCAGCCCAAAGTGTGCTTTGTTTTATTATGTGAATGTTGTATTTTGGCTTTAAATTTGTTCTTAGTCTCAAAACACTTTACATTTTATGGCCGGTAATTCATCCTTCACCCACCCATCTCGGGTAATGCACAACAGCCATTTTGTGTCTTATCTCTCTCAATAGACCTGGAGGTGAAGCCCATCAACAAGCGACTGTCGGGCCAGTCCTTTGAGGTGATCCTGAAGTCCCCCACCGACCTGTCCCCGGACAGGCCCAGTCCCCTGGTCTCTCCCCCCGCCCTGACCTCGCCCCCCAAGAGGGACATCTCCCTGGATGAGCTGCAGAAGAGGCTGGAGGCCGCTGAAGAGAGGAGGAAGGTATGACAAGAGGATGGAGGGAAAGGACGGAGGGGGGGAGTAAGAAAAGGGAGGATAGGGTGAGAGTTGGAGAAAAAGCAGCTGAGATAGAAGTTCATGGAGGTTGCTGAGGACAGGCGGAAGGTAAGAGATGGGAACAGAGGGGAAGGAGAGTACAAGAGAAGGAAGTGAGGAAGGGGTGAGGGGGTGAGGAAGGAAAAAGCATTTCAGGTTCATAGAGTTCATGGAGGTTTCTGAGGAGAGTAGGATGGTAAGAGAGGATGACAGATGCAAGTGTATGAAGGAAGGGTGCAAGTGTTTGAAGGAAGGGTGCAAGTGTATGAAGGAAGGCAGGGAGGGAGGAGGGGAAAGGAAAAAAACATGTGAAGTATGTTCATTTAGTTTGCTGAGAGGTATTTTTTGATATTTTATTAAGATCCCCATTAGCTGTTGCAAAAGCAGCAGCTACTCTTCTTGGTGTCCACACAAAACATGAAACATAATACAGAAGGACATAATACAGAACATCAATAGACAAGAACAGCTCAAGGATAGAACTACATACATTTAAGGTAAGAGAAGAGAATGGAAGGGAAGGCAAGGAAGACAGAGAGAGAGAAAGGAGGGAGGAAAAGAAGGAGGAAGAGAGAGACAAAAAGCTGGTGAGGTAAAGAGCTATTGACTTTGCTGAGGAGAGACGGAAGAAGAGACGTAAACAGGAGATTAAGTGAAATGAAGAAAAGATCATCACTCAATGGGGAGAAGGAGGACGAAGAAGCTGTAAGGAAAGATGAATGAGATGGGGTAACAAATACCAGTCACTCTCTAGACATCCCGACACTCTACTGAAATGCCAGAGCTGTCACACATGAATGAGCTTGGATGTGTTCATTAGGAAAAAAATTGAATAAAAATTACCTGGACCATTACTAAAATTTTCAAAATGTTTTTTTGTCGCATGCCCTAATAAACACAACCTTGAAAAAGAGACATATATCTGACATTTAATGAAAACATAAATAACTAGCAACCCATTGCTTCATCATCCTAATTCAGTTAGGGGGATTTCCTGGGTTATCTGTGAGCCTTTTTCTACCTTGCATTTCCACTTAATAATGAATTATCGTTGTTGGGTGAGAACTGCTTCAATGCAGACCCAGCCAGACTTGTCACTGGGTTCCCTGAGGGAAGGAAAAGTCATGAATGGGGAGAGCCTGTCATCGCTGCTGGAATATACCGTAGGGAGGATGGAAATGTGTATGTGGAAGTCTGGGGGCGAGACAAGCAGTTAAAACAGAAATCCAAATTGGAGTTTCAAAATCTGGTTGAATGCTTTGACAATAAATGATCAGGCTACTCATTAGCATTTTGAATAAATTCCCTAGTATTGGGGAAATTATTTAATCATTGGTCTTTCCAACAACATAATAGGAACTGGATATTTAACCAGCAAACAAACACTTTAGCACAGGGGTAGAAATTGGTTATGGTTAGGATCAAGGTTATGTTATTAAGGGACAAGGGTTAGGTTAATTTAAGTGAGGTTAGGGTAAGGGTTAGGGTTACGGAAAATCTTGAAAGTTAGCATACTACTGCCGTACACTGACATTCATTTTCAGTAAATATACACTGCTAACAAAATCTGTGCATGAAAAGAGTGCACCTTTTCTCTCTGCTCCCCAGTCCCAGGAGGCTCAGGTGCTGAGGCATTTGGCTGAGCGGAGGGAGCATGAGAAGGAGGTGCTGCACAAGGCCATGGAAGAGAACAACAACTTCAGCAAGATGGCGGAAGAAAAGCTCAACTCCAAAATGGAGGCGAAGAAAGCGAACCGGGAGGCATACCTGAACTCACTGAAGCAGCGGCTCCGTGAGAAGGTGAGGGCCTGTTTTGTTTTCTCTTCTCTCTCTCTCTCTCTCTCTCTCTCTCTCTCTCTCTCTCTCTCTCTCTCTCTCTCTCTCTCTCTCTCTCTCTCTGTCTATCTCTAAGTCTGGTCAGATAAATAAATATCTATGCTCAGAACAGAACTAGCTAAGTACTCTGACATATTTCTAGGCTGTAGACAAAATAACCTGTCACCTGCGTCTTGACAGATTTCTCTTTGTGGTGTTAATGGTTTTTCCTAGGAGATGCATGCAGCCGAAGTGCGCCGGAACAAGGAGCTGCAAGCAGACCTTTCTGGATAAGAAGGCTTTACTGAAAGGAATTCCCATTTCCCAGCTTGTGTGAAGTGTGTTTTTAGCGAGGAATTTTTGTGTCAAAAATCATAATTTTGCTCTACATCCTGCAATCTCATCTGTTATTCAATAGGGAACAAGTTTACCTGCAAGATATCACAACTGTCATAGTTCTTCATCTCTCTACACATCCCTACAGTATAAAGTCTTTTTTCTCACTAAAACATCAACACCACCAGCATTTCAAACAGTAGATTTTAACATTTCTAAATGGTTGGAATACATTCTAATGGCTGGAATTTCAAATGTGCTGCGCACGCCCACACACACATGCACAGACACAAACATACATACAATTCACACACAGACACACACATATAAACTCAAACACTGACATGCATCGCTTTTTACATAAATGGCATGGATTGTTGAAGGGGAGTCTGTCATGATCTAACTGTGTAATGGACTAATAAAATGTGAGTGTACTGGATGTTGTCAATGTTCATTTGGGCGTAAGACATAAGGTACTAGGGTGTAACTAGCCCCCCCCCCTAAGAACAATGTCTAATTGCTGACACAAAAAAGCAACGTTTGGAGAAAAAAAAATGGTGTGTGGATGAAGGACATGCTTAGGCGAATAAACTATAAAGGGAAATAAATAAATGGCTACAGTTTACACTTTTGTTTTGTTATTTCATGAAATTTTATTTTCAGAAGTTACCCCGGTAGAAGATTATGGCATAGGGTTTCGCACAAGTGTGTTAAAATCCATTTAATCAGTTTCATTTAAAAATTCATTAGAAAGTAATACTTAAAAGCTAAGTCTAGTTGTCAAATCAAATATTCAGGGAAATGGTGTTGCACATGTCACCATTAATATCCACACTATGAGGAGATTTGATGTAAAGTCACTCTTTTTAACTCACCTACACATTCATTTTCTTTGTTCTTTCTTTGTTGTTCCTTTTCCAATTGCACTAAATATGATTGGAATAATGCAAGATTTTAAATCCTAGCAGTCTTTAAAATAACATTCAGGAGCAAAAGGTTTCCAATAGTGGTTTTTAATTCATAAAAACAATAATTCATTGGAATAAAAATAATAACATTAGAATATAACATATAATAACAATACCTTAACTAATTAGCTCAGTGTACCTGATGTGGCAACACTCTTATGCTTTCAATTTGTGCCTGTAGGTCACAAATAAAGCTATCCCCAGTAAAATTGGAGCACAACTCATGAGCCCACCTTCTGCACTGCTCACACCTAATCCAGTCCCCACCTGTGACTGAAAACATGGGAAGAGATAGGCTACCTGCATGGCGGCAGGTAGCCTAGTGGTTAGAGTGTTGGACTTGTAACCGGAGGGTTGCATAAACATTATAATATGTCCCTGCCGTTGGGCAAAAGAGCGAAATTATTTTTATTTGACTATCATGTCACCAGAATAAGACCCTAGATATTTAATGGAAAGGATCACAAAGCTCATCACCTTGCACTTTCACCACCCTGTGGGAAAGGAGAATCAAACTCATCAATTTGTACTCCCCCCCAGATTAATTTAATCTGTACCTTAATAAACGGCATGCTTTCCCGACGAGTCGTAGTGGGAGGACCACACAATATGTCATCGCGTGACTTTACTTCTATATGATGGTTATCATATCAATATTTGCACATAAGCATTTCCACCGGCATTGCTCTTAAAATGTATATTACAGGCACAAAAAAATCGTATTTTGTCTAGGATATTTTGTTTAGTCGACAGTTGGAAAGTTCCGTTTCCATCAGGTCTGTAAGGACATGTTTAATCCGACATATACTTTACTCACATAAAAAGTTTGGATGTAAACCTAGTTAGTGATGGCGAGCACTTTTCTGTCACCCCCAGATGAATAGGAGAAACCTATTTATAGTTTGTAATCTTTGCTGTCACATTCTCAACATTTTTGTTTCCAATTTGGTGATAAATATAGCATAAACATCCAGTCAGACATGCCACAATACATGCCATCATGGTGGGAGGAAAAGCATATCAAATCAAATTTGATTTGTCACATGCTTCTTAATAAGGATCTAACCCTTATTTTCAATTTCCATCTAAAATGACATACCCAAATCTAACTGCCTGTGGGAGAATATAACACATTAGATCTGGTAAAAGATAATACAAACCAAAAAACATGCATTTTCTTTCTTCCAGAGACAGCAAGGGTTCAAACTGTAGAAACCAGTTCCTACATTTGAATATAACATTTGATTTTATCAAACAAAACAAAGCTATATTTTATCTCTGGGGCCCTCAGGATGACAAATCAGAGCAAGATTACTGAATGTAAGTACATTATTTACCTTCAGAGGTGAATGTATCAAACCAGTTGCCGTGATGTGTTTTGTTGTTGTGCACTCTCCTCAAACAATAGAATGGTATTTTTTTCACTGTAATAGCTACTGTTAACTTTACACTGCAGTTCGATTAACACAAATTTAAGCTTTCTGCTCATAAGACATGTCTACGTCCTGGAAAGTTGGCTGTTACTTACAACGTCATTCTAGTCACATTAGCGCACGTTAGCAACAACTGTCCCGGTAGAGTGTGTCGGTGTCCCGGACACCGATCCCGTAGAGGATAAACAACAGGAATTGACTAAGAGTAAAATGCTTACTTACGGGTCCTTTTCCAACAATGCAGAATTAAAGATAAATATAGACCTACATAAAATAAAAATGGTGACACAAGGAATAAATATACACTGAATAACAATCCCATGATGATTTCATGGGATCCATAATTTCCTTAGAGAACTATGTAGAGACTTGTCCCGAAGCCACTCCTGCATTGTCTTGGCTGTGTGCTTAGGGTCGTTGTCCTGTTGGAAGGTGAACCTTTGCCCCAGTCTGAGGTCCTGAGCGCTCTGGAGCAGGTTTTCATCAAGGATCTCTCTGTGCTTTGCTCCATTCATCTTTCGCTTGATCCTGACTAGTCTACCAGTCCCTGCCGCTGAAAAACATCCCCACAGCATAATGCTGCCACCACCATGCTTCACCGTAGCATCCCTATGGTGAAGCATGGTCGTGGCAGCATCATGCTGTGTCAGGTTTCCTACAGACGTGACGCTTGGCATTCAGGCCAAAGAGTTCAATCTTGGTTTCATCAGACCAGAGAATCTTGTTTCTCATGGTCTGAGAGTCCTTTAGGTGCCTTTTGGCAAACTCCAAGTGGGCTGTCATGTGCCTTTTACTGAGGTGTGGTTTCTGTCTAGCCACTCTCCCATAAGGGCCTGATTGGTGGAGTGCTGCAGTGATGATTGTCCTTCTGGAAGGTTATCCCATCTCCACAGAGGAACTCTGTCAGAGTGACCATTCCATTTAAGAATGATGGCCACTGTGTTCTTGGGGACCTTCAATGCTGCAGAAATGTTTTGGTACCCTTCCCCAGATCTGTGCCTCGACACAATCCTGTCTAGGAGCTCTACAGACAACTCCTTCAACCTTGTCTTGGTTTTAGCTCTGAAATGCACTGTCAACTGTGGGCCCTTATATAGACAGGTGCGTGCCTGTCTATATTTCTAAAACACTTTTTTCGCTTCATCATTATGGGGTATTGTGTGTAGATTGATGAGGGAAAAAAGTAATTTAATACATTTTAGAATACGGCTGTAACCAGTGGTGGGAAAAGTACCCAAATGTCATACTTGAGTAAAAGTAAAGATAACTTAATAAAAAATTACTCAAGTAAAAGTGTAAGTCACCCAGTAAAATACTACTTGTGTAAAAGTCTAAACGTTTTTGGTTTTAAATATACTTAAGTATTAAAAGTACAAGAATAAATCATTTCAAATTGCCTATATTGAGCAAACCAGACGGCAAAATGTTCTATTTTTTTTTATATAGTGAAGTAAAAGTTGTCAAAAATATAAATAGTAAAGTACAGATATCCCCAAAAACTAATTAAGTAGTAATTTAAGTATTTTTACTGAAGCACTTTACACTACTGGCTGTAATATAACAAAATGTGGAAAAAGTCAAGGGGTCTGAATACTTTCCGAATGCACTGTAAGCCAACGTTACAGAGGAGTATTGTGTCTACACATTATGCATTTAATTTTATGGACTAGGTTACATGACAGGCCAGCACCCATAAACCAACAAGGCCAATAGGTCAATAATCTGTAACCAAGAACCATCATGATTGACTATTGTCCTAACTGACACATCTGCCCATCTATGTCAGATAGTTGTTGATATTGTCAAAGATATAGTTAAACATGAAAGTGGTAACTAACACAGTGTTTGTTATGAATTAATTACTTTTATACGGGCATTTCCTTGAATGGTATTTTACAGACCAGTTAATATTCAATACTGACAAACATATGTGCTTAAATTATTGTGTTTCTTGTGATATTATAATGATATTATAAATATGAAATGTCAATATCCAATTAATTATATTACTCCAAATCGATTGCCAAATTCTCTATCACGACTATGGAACTCTGTGATAGCACCATCCTTGACTGCGCAAAACCGACGCCCGTAAACATCTCGTTAGGTCAACGTTAGCGAAAGCAGCTAACTAGCCTTACTCTTGAGCACTGCAACAGTAGCAGCCATTTCTGCAATCTGAAAACAGAAGGTAAGACGAGCATCTATTCAAAAAGTGTCACGCTAGCTACTATAAAAAAAACAAGCAGATGGGTGCCTCTGTGACTAGTTAACAAGCAACCAACTGCTCCTCACAATGCAAGCTAGCTAGTTGCAGACCGTAAACTCTGGCTGCTTTAATCTATCCGTCGTCGTAACGTGCGTGCCGTGCTCGGTAAAGATTACGTTATTTTATCACCACGACGTAGCGTTCGCTTTCTGTACGTGAACTGTCGAGCTAAAACGTAGCTACAGCCTGTGAAATGGAATTTCTAATGTGTGGTTTAACTAGCATTGTAAAATATCCATATGAATAAGTCTCCCTATCTGTATCTGCATGCCCTGTTTGGGCCTGGTTTGCTTGCTAAACACATAGCTAGCTAACTAGCTAGCTATTTAGCAAACTTCTTACGCCATAAATATTGTTGTTGCTAGCTACAGCACAGAACAAGCTGCAATGAGAACTGTGTAGGTAACAACTAGCTAGCTCGCTCAATAATAGCATTGATGTCATATTTCTTAGTTAGCCAGGCTCTCCACATCAGTTATCACTAACTGCACTAGCTAGCTACCAAGCTAGTTTAGCTACGTAGCCAATTGAAACGGGCCTATTAAAGCCAAGCTTATGATCCCTACCACCATAATCACCCCTGTAAGGCCAGTTGGTGGTAGCCACAATGAAGAGCCCAATAGATTCTGTTAATGGCCAATAGCCCACCTCATCTCATGCTAAACCAGCCTAGAAGACATTGAAGGGAGATGTGCTCTTGAATACAAATGTCATCATTAGCACACAACTGTGTCTTCGTATCACTTAGTGAGACCTCAACCTCCCTCATGGCATCATCCGAGGTCAATGTTCATGTGGAGGAGGTGGTAGTCGTGACAACGCCGGATGGAGCAGGGGAGGGCTCAGCTGCCGAAGTGAAGAATGTGCTGGTGGCTACAGAGCTGACCCAGCCGGGGTGAGTGGTGGACACACTAGAGCTATGGATGAGGATCAGTAAATTCCCATGACCGCTTCTCCAGCCAGGGAAGTGTTAGAGCCTGATACACAACCGATTAGTTGATTTTGTGTTTACCATACACACACACCTCAGTCATTTGAGTCAGTGATACCCCTTAGGCCTATACCTTATGTTACATAACACTTTAGTGACGAGTTCTTCCTAGTCAGGTTACATATATTCAAAAGGTCAACCCTACTAGTGGTAGTAGGTTTGTAATCAAGTGTACCACTACCAAAGACGGTTATAGACCAGTCTTTGGTAGTGGTACGCTTGATTGTACCCTGCATATTGTCTTTGATTTAGCACTCACTGAAGTTTGTCTATGGTTTATAGACTCATTGGAGTTTCTCTGTCTATGCCATTCAGGGAGGATCTTGCAGATGGAAGCATTGAGTCTGAAACCGATGCCACCACCACTTTGACAAAGGAGGCAGTCTTAGGTAAAGTGTTAAGTTACAGTGCATTCGGAAAATATTCAGACCCCTTGACTTTTTCCACATTCTGTTACGTTACAGCCTTATTCAAAAATGTATTAAATAGTTTTTTTCCCTCCTCAATCTACACACAATACCCCATAATGACAAAGTAAAAACAGGTTTTTAGACATTTAAAAAAAAAGTATAATAAAAACTGAAATACCACATTTACATAAGTATTCAGACCCTTTACTCAGTACTTTGTTGAAGCACCTTTGGAAGCGATTACAGACTCAAGTCTTCTTGGGTATGACGCTACAAGCTTGTCACACCTGTATTTGGGGAGTTTCTCCCATTTCTTCTCTACAGATCCTCTCAAGCTCTCTCAGGTTGGATGGGGTGTGTCGCTGCACAGCTATTTTCAGGTCTCTCCAGAGATTGGGTTCAAATCCGGGCTCTGGCTGGGCCACTCAAGGACATTCAGAGACTTGTCCCAAAGCCACTCCTGCGTTGTCTTGGCTGTGTGCTTAGGCTCGTTGGCCAGTTGGAAGGTTAACCATCACCCCAGTCTGAGGTCCTGAGTGCTCTGGAGCAATTTTTCATCAAGGATCTCTCTGTACTTTGCTCCCTTCATCTTACCCTTAATCCTGACTAGTCTGCCTGTCTCTGCCGCTGACAAACATCCCCACAGCATGATTCTGCCACCACCATGCTTCACCGTAGGGATGGTGCCAGGTTTCCTCCAGACGTGACGCTTAGCATTCAGGCCAAAGAGTTCAATCTTGGTTTCATCAGACCAGAGAATCTTGTTTCTCCTTTAAGAGCCTTTTGGCAAACTGCAACGTGGCTGTCATTTGCCTTTTACTGAGTAGTGGCTTCCATCTGGCCACTCTACCATAAAGGCCTGATTGGTAGAGTGCTGCAGAGATGGTTGTCCTTCTGGAAGATTATCCCATTTCCACAGAGGAACTCTGGAACTCTGTCAGAGTGACCATCGGGTTCTTGTTCAGCTTTCTGACCAAGGCCCTTCACTCCCGATTGCTCAGTTTGGCCGGGCGGCCAGTCTTGGTGGTTTCAAACTTCTTTCGTTTAAGAAATATGGAGGCCACTGTGTTGTTGGGGACCTTCAATGCTGCAGAAACATTTTGGTACCCTTCCCAAGATCTGTGCCTTGACACAATCCTGTCTCTGAGCTCTATGGCCAATTCCTTCGACCTCATGGCTTGTTTTTTTCTCTGACATGCACTGTCAAATGTGGGACCTTATATAGACAGGTGTGTGCCTTTCCAAATCATGTCCAATCAATTGGATTTACCACAGGTGGATTCCAATCAAGTTGTGGACACATCTCAAGGATGATCAATGGAAACAGGATGCACCTTAGCTCAATTTCGAGTCACATAGCAAAGGGTCTGAATACTTATGTAAATAAGGTATGTCTGTTTTTTTATTTTTAAAACATTTGATAACATTTCTTAACCTGTTTTCGCTTTGTCATTACAGGGTATTGTGTGTAGATTGTTGAGGCAAAAATGTATTTAATCCATTTTAGAATAAGGCTGTTACGTAACAAAATAAGGAAAAAGTGTAGGGATCTGAATACGTTACGAATGTACTGTATATAAGGGATCATTCTTGATATACACAGGGAACTCTTGAGTGTGAAAACCCCAGCAGCGTTGCAGTTCTTGACACAAACCATTGCGCCTGGCACCTACTACCATACCCTGTTCAAAGCACTTAAATCCCTTTTGTAGGCGCCATGCGCACCGTTTTGTGTCAAGAACTGCAACGCTGCTGGGTTTTTCATGCTCAACAGTTTACCGTGTGTATCAAGAATGGTCGACCACCCAAAAGAACAGCCAGCCAACTTGACACTACTGTGGGAAGCATTGGAGTCAACATGGGCCAG
The DNA here is from genome assembly GCA_030435695.1 of Brachymystax lenok tsinlingensis. NCBI lineage: Eukaryota > Metazoa > Chordata > Actinopteri > Salmoniformes > Salmonidae > Brachymystax > Brachymystax lenok. Next base: position 32,451,433 of record CM059802.1, on the reverse strand, counting down.
CAACCCTGTGGAAAGCTTTCAACACCTTTTGTAGAGTTTTTCTTTAATTATTCTTTATCTGGCAATAGAGCGTAAGCCTAAGCTTTAAGGCCTAACAGTAGTCACGCCAAATACTTTTGGAAAGTTAACGTCGATCCACTGAGGCAAAAAGGACAATGTCGGAGTTTAGATCAATAAGACAAAAGCATACACAAGGTGTCATTGTTAGAATTGTTTTGTTTCAGCAAAACATTAGGCTACTTTTAAATAGGCCTAAATATTCAACAAAATAAATGAAGAAATGTTGAAGAAAAACTCCATTGCTCAATAAATGTTCAAGAGAAGAAAGAAAAGGGAACTGTACAGTGCATTTTCTAAATTTGCAGGTAAGGGTCAGGTAAGGGTCTCAGATTTTCAATTTATCACATATTCGGGCAGTTGTGGACGGGTTATTAGCAATTGCTGGTGGGTGCGAGTGAACAAACAGCTGACCCGCACATCACTACTGTATGTGTATTTTGAAACAATCAAAGAAAAGGACTGAAGTGTTATGCGTCTGTCTTATCAGTGAAGCTGTCAGGTGAGATGGATGTGGAGGCTGACGTGGTCTACCCAGTCACCTGTGGGGACGTGAAGGCCACTCTGGTCTGGAAGAAGTTTGTTTGTCCAGGCATCAACATCAAATGTGTCCAAGTAAGTCTGATTAACTCACTTTAGTCCTATTGGATCATGATTTTGAGGTCTCTTATTCCTGTGATATGCACACCAAGGAAGGAACCATGGAGGTACTGATTTGTGTTCATTAGGCACAAAACGGAAGACACTACCTGAACTTGTCCAATAAGAAATGCTTGTTTTAATTATTTTAGTGCACATCGTTTTGCTACAATGTACACTAATGAAAATAACTCTGATGACATCTCTCTGTTTATCTGTGTTCCAGTTCAATGAGCATCTCATCAGTCCCAAGGAGTTTGTCTATATGGCTGGGAAATCTACACTGAAAGACTGGAAGAGAGCCATCCGAGTGAACGGCACAATGATCAGGTCCGTGGCTTCGAAAGGATGCATACTTGGGTTTGCACAATACAATTATAATGTGAACCATATGGTCCTCCATGCAAATAATTTTGTATTCTCGTAGTTCCCACTGCTAATCAAAGTGGAAATGTAGACCAAAAAGTTGGAACAAGTACTCATGCCCAAGTTATCCAAAACATGATCCTTTGCGCATGTAATCATTGTGCAGTTCTCAAATGTGCCACAAGATGGAACTATGACATAACAAATGATATCAGGTGTTTTTAGGGCACTAGTTCAGTATGGCTGGCCTGGGTAGTGTTCATTAGGCACCAAACTGAAGAAAACATTTAAATTGGACAAGGAGGGGCTTCCTGGACCTATCCATCAAGAAACGCTTATTTTTGCTTTCCATTGCGAAACCTGTTATAACATTTAACGTTGCGTGCCCTAATGCAGGGTTTTCCTAAATCTGTCCTGGGTCCTCCCCTGGGTGCACGTTTTTTTTTTTTGTCCTAGCACTACACAGCTGGTTGAAATAACCAACTCATCATCAGCTTCGTAGTGCTAGGGCTAGCTAAATAATGGTGTATAATACAATTCCCCATAGGAAAATCATGGACTCTGGCGAGCTGGATTTCTACCAGCACTCCAAAGTGTGCTCCAACACATGCCGCAGTACCAAGATTGACCTGGTGGGGACCAGAGTGTCACTCAGAAGCCAGCAGTCCACCGAATACGTCCCTGTCACCCCCTCCTCAGCCGACGGTAAGCACACGCGCACACACATGCCTCAAAGCCTCCTATTTGTGGCATTTTTTGTGTAAGTTATTCAAAGCTTACGATTCTGATGTTCTAGTGAACGGATCCCAGGCCACGTTTCCAACAGAAGTATCATCAGACGAGACCACGGAATGGGTCACGGCCATAGGAGGTGAGTTTGAACTCTTGAGTTATCATTTTAAATGTCAAAAGTTTCTAGCCTGCCTTCTTCTTTCCAACTGACCACTATGCTTAGAAATGAGGCTAGGTGACTGCTCAAAGTTCAATAATCAGACAGGCAATCAGGTAATGGGCCAACTATTTGACTGATCACCTGACACGGTGCTAAAGCACTTAGATCCATTGACTGTTATAATTGTGACCATGTTGTACACTGACTCGCAATCCGGTTTAGACAGTGCTTTATCCAACTCTCTGAATATCTTTTTGAGACTATATAGTTGATTGTATAGAAGCAACTCCATGGTGTGTGTTTGCATTGTTCCAGAGGACTCTGTGATGTTCTGGAGGGGTCTGAAGGAGGCGGGGCTGCTGGAGGAGGTGGTGGAGGACTTCCAGAAGGAGATCCAGGAGGTGCTAAAGGGCATGCAGGAGCGCATCACCGAGCCTCCCCTGCAAGTTAACGGTCAGTTTCATATTGTTGGATGATCATAAGGGATATTTCACTCAAATATTTTTATAAAATGTATTAATTACAGTATTTCACTCTAATATTGATATACTAGCTTGTATGTTTCCCCCATTTATTGAACATACAGTCATGTGGGAGCTGTTGTTCTGCTGTCCTAATGCCATTCTAACTTCAATCCTGTCTTTTCATCTCCCTACTCTCGGTGTTGGACCTTGTCTTCTCAGACGCTGTGTTGCTGAACAACATAGTGCAGAACTTTGGCATGCTCGACCTGGTTAAGAAGGTGTTGGCCAGTCACAAGAGCCAGATGGACCGATATAGGGAGCAATATTCACGCAGTCTTGTCGGTGAGTTAAATGCTCACAATAAAATTCTTCATTATTGTGTCTTTGAGTCCTTGTTTTGTCTAGAAAACCCCATTAAAAACACAGTATTTACACTCTTTTGTAGATGTAATTATTTTTGTTGCAACTGGCTTAGAAGCAGCTCCTTGAGCAAATAATGTGAAATGTTACTGTTTGGCCTAGGTGTGTATTAAGTTTGACCGCTGTCTCTTGCCGTAGCTCTGGAGCAGCAGTGTGACGAACACAGGAAACGTGCCAAGGAGCTAAAAAGCAAATCCCAACACCTCAACAATGTCCTCATGACCCTGACCCCCGTGGCCACGCCACCCACGCCCAAACGCCCCCGCCTCACCCGCGCCATCTCAGGCCCCGCCGTTATGTCCAGCGCCCCCACCCAGATCACCCTGCCCCTCACCCAGCTGACGGGCCTGCCTGCTGGGTGCAAAGTTCTCTCAATGGGTGGTGCGGTTGGTGCCGGCCAGCAGACCTACACGGTGCTGACGTCCCCCGTGGGCGAGTTGGGCCCAGATGCCTCCAATCTGACGGTACTCTCTTCAGCCGCCGCCGTTCAGGAGGGCGCCGCCGCCACCACGGCCTTCATCAAGATGGTCAGCCCGGGCTACCAGCTGATCACGCTGCCTGCCGCGCTGGGAACCCAGCTACAGGGCCTTGCAGGGGGCACGCTACAGGGCACCCCCACCATGGTGGCAATGCCCATGGGTAACAATGCGCTGCAGGGCATGGCGGCAGCAGTCACAGCATTGGAGACACAGGTGGACGTTCAGGTGCAGGAGGCCAAGGAGACAGTGGAAGTGGAGAGTTAGAGAGATGTACTACTCCTATATTATTACACACACAGCAGGAACTGAGGCCCAGTTTGTCCTCACTGGTTTAAGTGCTGGTACCAGTGTAGGTCTAGTGGTGTTGAACTATGAAGCACCCATCTCAGTAAAGCTTTATAATGTATAACAAAAAAAAAAGTATAACAACATATACATGCATTGCCCGTTTTAGTCTAAGCACCAGCACCTGTGTGTATGTAGGTGAAAATGTCAGGGCAGAATTGACTTTGGAATTCATTTTTTAATTTTTTTTAATTTCCCAACATGCAAGTAGATGCCATCCCTGCTCAAAAGTCATGATCTTAGCTCTTCTCAGGTGTCCATTTTCACTGGGGTGTATATGCCATGTTCACATTATTTCTTTACATTATGCTAAAAATGTAGACATCTTTCAATGTCAGAATTATTTTTCATTTCAGCGATGAATTAACTGTATATATTTTTGTTGAATATTACAATACATTTAATTATATTGGGTTCTGAAAATGTATTTAAAGGTAGATTCAGTGAAATTACATTGCCACGAGCAGCACTGCAGATATTGAGATGCAAGACTTCGGTCACACACAGTATCAGCGCATGTGCGTGGGTTCGCTTCACACTGTTAGAGCGTGGCAGCCAGGGAACCAAAACAGCAGAGAAGTTCTTAGTGGTTGTGGAAATTGACCCACAATGTTGTTTGCTTAATGCATCTACATCATATCGCTGAGTCTACCTTTTTAAAGCTTTGAACAAATTTAAAGTGAACAAACTGGTTGTTTTGTTGAACTTGGAGTGTACACTTTGTAAATAAATTTGCTAAATTCTTCAATCTTTGTAATTTGTTAGGGCTATTTTTGTCAATTAGAACAGTTCAATGTTAGTCGTGTTTCCACTGTAGTGTGCTCTGAAATAACTAAAATCTACAGTGCATTCGGAAAGTATTCAGACCCCTTCACTTATTAGCTATTTTCGCTGCATAGCTATTTTCAGGTCTCTCCAGAGATGTTCGATCGGGTTCACTCAGGGCTAGCGTTCCACATTTTGGGGAATATGAATAGTCAGAGGTGGAAACTTTCCGTGGGAATTAATGGAAATATATGCAAATTAATTTCATTTAAATGTAGATGTTTTTTGCATTGGATATTTACCATATCATATGGAGACAAACATTAACATAACTTTTACCTTATCATAAGTAGACATATTTGCAAATGATTAAATCCTTCCAATAGAAATACAATTTAAAAAATAGTTACAAATGTAACTTTAATTAAATGAGTTGACTCTTCACAAGGGATGATTTCACTGAACAACAAAAGAAAGGGAATATTGAATGATCCCCAATGATCCATCGCATCTCCCAAAAACTTTTTCAACATTCATCTGTAAAATGATGGTCTAGAAACTAAAGCTTTGGTTGTCTTCCTCTCAGGCTTCCATGTCTTCTCCCTGGACCTCCTCAATGTCCACCTTTTGAACATCAGACTCTGAGGCCTCATCTTCACTGTCACATTCCAACCTTGTTGAGGATGGCTTGTTGTCAGGCTCAAAAATCCTCAAATTTGCCCGGATGGCCACCAATTTTTCAACCCTTGTATTGGTCAGCCTGTTGAGTGCTTTGGTGTGTGTGTTCCCAAACAAGGACCAGTTGCGCTCTGAGGTGGCTGATGTTGATGGGATTTGGAGGATGACGGAGGCAACAGGGGGAAAAAGCCTCAGATCCACAATGTCCCTTCCACCAGGTGGCTGATGAGATACGTTGGCACGACTGCCATATTGCATCTCCATCCCAAAGCCCTTGCTTGGAAGTGTACTTCGCCAGACTGCCAAGAACCTTGCCCTCATCCAGGCCAAGGTGGAGAGACACGGTAGTGATGACACCATAGGCCTTGCTGATCTCTGCACCAGACAGGATGCTCTTGCCAACATGTACGCTGCGGCATGTATGGGCTTCGGGCAGAAGTTTTCATGCTTTTTAAAGTATTTCAGAACTGCAGTTTCCTCTGCTTGGAGCAACAGTGAAGTGGGCAGGGCAGTACGGATTTCTTCTCTTACATCTGCAAGCAGAGTCTGAACATCAGACAGGATGGCATTGTCTCCCTCAGTCTGTGCAATGGCTACTGCTATAGGTTTCAGGAGTTTCAGGCTGCTTACCACACTCTCCAAAAATACATAATCCAGGAGGATACTCTTGATGGGGCTGTCCATATTGGCAGACTGTGATATGGGCATTTCTTGGAGACTCCTTCCCCTCCAGGAGACTGTCAAACATGATGACAACACCACCCCAACAGGTGTTGCTGGGCAGCTTCAATTTGGTGCTCTTATTCTTCTCACTTTGCTTGGTGAGGTAGATTGCTGCTATAACTTGATGACCCTTCACATACCTAACCATTTCCTTGGCTCTCTTGTAGAGTGTATCCATTGTTTTCAGTGTCATGATGTGCTTGAGGAGCAGATTCAATTCATGAGCAGCACAGTCAATGGGTGTGATGTAAGGGTAGGACTCTACCACTTTAGACCAAACAGCCTTCATGTTTGCAGCATTGTCTGTCACCAGTGCAAATACCTTCTGTCGTCCAAGGTCATTGATGACTGCCTTCAGCTCATCTGCAATGTAGAGGCCGGTGTGTCTGTTGTCCTTTGTGTTGTTAACAAGTTAGAAATTATTTAAACACACTTTGCTGTATCTACTATTTACTAGTTAAAAAAAATCATGTATGTTATAGAAAATATAAAATCAAATTTTATTTGTCACATACACATGGTTAGCAGATGTTAATGCGAGTGTAGCGAAATGCTTGTGCTTCTAGTTCCGACCATGCAGTAGTAAAAATTGTAAAAAAAAATACTGCATAGCTTCCTGAGAATGTGAAGCGAGGCTGCCATCTCTGTCGGCGCCACCCAGTATTGTAATCGAAACTTACCAGAAAGCATGTAGTCCTTGGCTCAGACAGTGTAGTAGTGTGGGCTCAATAGCATCTCATTAGTGTGCAAGATCTTGAGAATCAGCTGTACATGTGATGCACTGTGCATGCAGTGCACAATTCCATTGAATTGGGGATAGTTTAACCAAAATATGCCACAAGAACTAGAATTGCCTTATGTGTATCCCACAAAGAAGGTTCACTGTTAAAAGCTAACTTTTTGATGAATTTAAGCAAAATTACCAAAACTCCTACCTTGTCACAACACAACTGATTGGCTCAAATGCATTAAGAAGGAAAGAAATTCCACAAATGAACTTTTAACAAGGCACACCTGTTAATTGAAATGCATTCCAGGTGACTACCTCATGAAGCTGGTTGAGAGAATGCCAAGCGTGTGCAAAGCTGTCATCAAGGCAAAGGGTGGCTACTTTAACCCTTTTTTGGTTACTACATGATTTAATATGTGTTATTTCATAGTTTGAATGTCTTCACTATTATTCTACAATGTAGAAAAAAAGTACAAATAAAGAAAATCCCTGAATGAGTAGGCGTGTCCAAACTTTTGACTGGTAATGCACTTTTCTTCTGACCAGAAATTGGGTTTAGAGTTGTTTGTGCGAGAATTTCATCACTTGTCTTCTCTAATTCATCACATGATCATGCTCCAGCTTGATTGGCAAGCATACAAGCAAGCTAGTATACTTGACTCGTAAATGTCACCGGCTAGTCGTGCTACAATTTAATATGTACGCTTGACGTTTTGATGTTGAAATATGGCCTGTTTTAGCACAGTCAACGTTTTTATTTTTAACTTCGTTACCTGCTCGAGAAGTCTGTTATTCTATCGGTCTGTTACAATAGCGTACCTAACGTTTTCTAAACACGTTTTCAGACGTGTCGCTATGTCACTAGCCCCTCACCTTGATATCAGAATTTACCGATAGGGGGCGCTGAAGTCTTAACTTTGTTTCTCCATATACTAATATTTGGCCAGTGGTGGCTTTGGGTGCACTACGGCAAATGAAGTCAGATGACATCAAACTTGGATAACGGTTGCTGAACTCAATGGTGACCGCTCAACTGTGAGTTTGATTTGTCCTTGTATCCATGTCATTGATTTAAGTTGATGGGAATGTTATGCTTCAACTTAAAATGTTTGATGGATTCTTAGAATTGTCATTGCAATCAGTGAACTTCAAAGGCTACAACATTTTATTCAATGTTTTATTCAATGTAAATCATTCGAGCGGACTCCTGATCGTGAATGCAATGAAAGGTTATCTTGCAATGAGGCGATCTCCATGGTTTTGAAATGCACAACAAGCCTTTGTGCATTGGCGCTCCCAATGCTCAACGCTCCGCCCTCTTGGCAACGAAGGCCTACTCTTGGCTACTCGTCCACAAGATGGTGCTAGTACACTTCCACTCATCCGCACAACTCAATTTAGTTGGGTGATTGATTTTAAGAAATGTATTTTCATGTTGAACAGCGATAAAAATGATCATCCTCTATGCTCGCTGTGCGGTAGGCCTAGTTTTTGTTGTTGTTATTTATGTTTGTTGAAATATTACATTTCTCATTAGTGTATGTATTTTTTTCTCTCCGAATGATAACAGGTCGTTGGTGGTGACCAAGGATGTGTCTGCGTCTGGTCACCTTTGGCACTACAAGGTGAATGGCAAGATGTCGATTTCATTTTTGTAGGCTATTTTGTATGGTAGCCTACGTACATAAATCAGGTGTGCGTGTGGGTGGTTGGCTGGTTGTGTGCTCGCGTTCAATTAGTCATTTTGGAGGTTGATCATCAATTCGCCTAGACATTTTTTTTCATTCAAGCGACACAAACATGTTTTACTTACGACTTTGACAAATAAAGTATTTATTCATTGATTTATTAAACAAGCATCATATATTGTAATAAATAATATTTTACTAATAACACATAAATTAATTGGTTCGTCACGGGTAAGTCCGTCACACAGAAAGCGTTTAAACATGACTGACACAAGCAGGTAGGCCTATTGGCCTTTGCTTTACAGATATAAAATCTGCCGCAACAATGTGCAACCAGGTAAGCAGTAGGCTATAGGTAGCACACATACGGATAATCGTGAGAATTCAAGTGAATTAGCGGAAGAAGTTCGTTTTTTCTATAGACCAAAGTCATCATATGAACTAGGCTCCTCATCTGAACGAACTGACAATTTGTAGTGGCGACGTAGAAAGCCACCGTACCTCTTCTGATTGTCCCACTTCAAGGTGTTCAAGTTGTTCAACTTTGGCCGAATCCTTCGCATGAAACCTCCATATCGCTTTTGTAACTCCTCTCGACTACCTTGCTCCCTGGAGTCACTTCTCTTTGACTTTGTCTTTGGACCAAATTTCCGTAAAAACCCTCCGTAACGTTTTACCTTGTTTATTGCTGCTTCGTCATCATTGAACACTCCCATCTCGTTTTCAGAATCAACATCTCCGCCCTGATCGTCCTCCGAAAACTCCGAGAGGTCTCTCTCTCCAAATTTTCTAAGCAAGTCCTCGTATTTCTTAGGGAACGCGTACGCTCCTTTATAAATGCCATTTTCGCGCCACGGAAAGGTTAACAATTTGTTTTTGTTTTTGTCAATTCGTTTAATGAATCCACCGTAACGCTTGACCACGTTTGCAATTGAAGCGTCTTGGTCGTCCTCCCTCTCTGGCGTGGTCGGTGGACCCGCATTTTCATCGCTGAACTCCGAGCCCACTGCGCGCGAATGTAGAGTCTTCCCGCATTTGTCTAACTCGGCCGTGGTCAGTAGAGTTCCCTCACATTCCAAGGTACAAGTCTGAAAGGAAAATGCAAAGAGCAGTGAGCAAAAATCGGCCAATTTACTAATCACATTATGAGAAGGCTAGAAAATAAAGAGTAGGCAGAAAGAGAATGATATATTTACGTACACTCAGTTCTATGGCTTTGTTTGTTTACTACAGAAAACATTTAATCTGAGTTTGTCATTAATTTGTACCCCAGGCTTCTGTAGAACACATTTGGTAAAAATTGCAAGTTTGTCTGAAGACAATTCTCACTCGCGTCCACAATCCACACGCGCTCTCCATGGTGCTGAAATGCGCCACGAGCGTTTGCGCACTGCCACAATATGCTCAACGCGCCACAATTTTTGATAACAAAAATTACACCATCAAAGATACATAAACACACATCAACGTAAAACAACACTTGCTGTTTGTTTCCATTGGATAAAAGCAAAGTTATATTGTCATGCTGTAAAGCAAATCTTACCAGACTGTTGACTGGGATGTCTGTATTGAGGATTTGTTGCGCGCATTGCAGACACTGAGAAGAGCAGTCTGCTTGGGTCGAAGATGGCAAGCTAAGTATCAACACCAGGACATACCACTCCATTTTTCCAAATCCTGAAATGAAAAAGAAAACGTGAAGAAAATGTAATGTTCACTTGCCAGGGAAAATGTAACACTTGCCTATGAGATTTAGACTTATTACAGATTTGTTTTTAAATATCGCTCGACAATAAGCATGCATTTGTTTTTAACTTAGATTAGTCTTTGTTTCAATTCCATATTAGTGGCACAACTTTTCTATCTTTTTATCGATCAAGCGCCATGCGTAATGGTGTGGCCACCACGCTATTCAAGTAGTCTACGATGTTTACTGCCAACAGTTTACCAAATTGTAATAGGCTAGTATAACTCTTCATGGGAGCATTTTGATTAATAAACAGGACATTTGCAAGTCCATTACTGATGATACAATATAGTAATTGCGAGTAACAGCTGCAATCACACGACTAACAAATTAGTTATTATTTTGAAGTATTATAACACCAATACAACACGATAATAACCAGACTGACAAAAATATAATAATACATAAAATATAAATACCGCAGTAATGTTGGACAATTGATTCAACCCAGGCGTGGAGAGGTGCAGGTGGAACAGGAGCGCATATGATGCACGTCAGTGTATGTTCTTCCCCAACAGTTGTTTTTCTTTTGGCTGGCTTGTCGTCTTTCTTTTTATTGACGGAATCTTCGTCGTGTCACTGAAGAACATCAGAATAGCTTCTATTAAGTGACCAATGGGAGATAAATATTGCGCAAATAAGCCCGTCACCGCCTCTCCCTCCCATCTCTATTTTCTGACGCCCACTCAACTTTCGCTTCAGAAACTTGGCAACTCAATAATCACACACGTTCTAGCACATTCATAGAGGTTATTGGGTTACAATAGGTAATTGCGAGGAGTTGTACTTTCAATAAGGTTCTTGAATGGTCCTAACGGCACATGTTTTCTTTGTGTCAAGTAGTGTAAACAGGAAGTCTTCAATATAGAGAAATCACAAGGAGCTCATTGAAAGAGCAAGAATGCAGAATGGTCTCCCCTCACATTATTTATTTGAATCGGGGATAAACCTTGGAGTTGCAACAAAGGTAACAAACATTCAGGAGCACAGCTGACCACTCCTGAAGACCATCAACTGAATTGGACTGTCGTGTTTTGATATAGGCCAATCTTTAATTTTTTTTGCTTGCCGATACCAGAATAAATATGACAAATTCTATAGCAAGATCTCAATAACACATTTAATAGTAGTAATAGTAATAGCTTTTTGTTGTTGTTGAAATATTTCGATGATTAAATAACTTAATATATTTGGGCATTTTAACGAACATGATATTGGCCTACGCACCTTGGCCCTAATAAAAATGCTTAAATACATGAATCCAAAATACATGTATTGAATAACAGTAATAATAATTTAATTACATTTAATACGAAATTAATGTTGTAAATCCAAGCAAGAAGTTAATGTGTTAACTTCGAAATCTGATGATAGAAGTAGGTCATAAGCAGAGAAGTAGCCTATACTTGAAATTTATGAAAACTTTCAGTCTTGTCAGAAAGGACTGCTAGAGAAGGATGCAAAGTGGGAATGAATATGTGGCAGGTGTGAATGAATGGAATCCCCAGTTATTCTTGGGGAATTATTGTGCGATTTCTTTTTTTTTCACCGATTAACGCTGTTTCATATTGGCTTTTTAGTAAACAGAACCTTTGTATCTTTTTAGATTTTTCGTGTATGACGTATGAGAATGAACTCTGAGGAGCATTAACCCTTTAACCCAAACATAATTTGAGTGTTTTTGCTTATGACACATCAAATGATACCCTTCTACAGAATGACCATAACATAAATTGGAGCAATAATGTTGGATGAAGATAATGTGATGCGTCGTCCCATTTTTAATTAGCTCCAATCAAATTGGAAAAGCGTTCCCTAGGCAACCTTGAGTGGGCATTCTCGTGTTTTCTCTGATGTCTTGATCTGCTGTTTGATTTGCACCACTTATTTCACTGAACCTCTGCGCTCCTCCACTTCCCAAGCTGACGTTATCAGGGGAGAGTCTGAGCGAGAGGCGACTGATAAGTGGTCATGAAATAACACGTTTTTCAACTTCATAGGCTCATGTCATGTAATAATTACCATATTCCACTTGGGGGGGTGAAAACCTCTGACGCAATGAGTGATGGTTGAGTGGATCCCACAAAATTATTGAGAAGAGTGGGGTTCTCTAAAGTCATAGACACCACATGGCAGTGGCACAACTTTCATGTCCACCCACATTCTAAAATTGCATTTTTGTCCCCCTCAGTTTTACCATTGGAATGTGATACAAAACAAAGCAACGGTGGGCTTTAGGAAGATGCGAACACCTCCGAGCGGTCGGGGAGGCTGTTTGGAAATAAAATAAAAAAAGTTATATCCCCCCTACTTCTAAAACCAAAGTTGCGCCCCTGCCACATAGACTAACATTCTTGAACGCATGCCTGGAAACATTAGCTTCCGGCTTAGGTATCCAAACAACCATTTTTTTTCAGTAGGGTAGGCTCTGTTTGTCAACGCTGCTTTTTAAATAAATTATTAATCCACTCCTAAGGCCTTTTCCAAACAAGATACTGGATGATATATGTGCTTCTGGCTCTGTTTATTATACTGCCTCATATACACTCTCTCTCTCTCTCTCTCTCTGTGTGTGAATGGTTGTGTCTTTGGCTGAGGTCTACATTTACATTCTCCAGTATCTTGGAAACACTTGCATTTTAATCTATACTCTTCCCACAAACTAGACAATTTTTTTTTGCAAGATTCTACAAGTGTCTGGAACTCTCTATTGGAGGGATGCGACACCATTCTTTCAAGAGAAATTCCATAATTTGGTGTTTTGTTGATGGTGGTGGAAAACGCTGTCTCAGGTGGCGCTCCAGAATCTCCCATAAGTGTCAGTAACGCCCAGAACACACAGGACCCCCTATCGGCAAACGATGAACTGACAACTCCAAGTCTGAACTGCCAAAAAGCACATGGAATCAGATATTTAAAGCCACATTCCAAACCACCTCCGTAGGTGATTTGAAGTCAGATACAAATCTGATTCCTGGCCATGCAACTTGTCTGAATGGTCAAATCTGATGTATTTTCCCTCAAGTCGTTTTTAGACTGTTATTTGGCATATCTTGTTGCTTGCTAGCTACTCTGTTGACAGTTTGACAAGAGTATGTGCTCTTGTAATGAAAAGGCAAACTACAAGGTAGCCTACATTAGCTAACTAACTTGTTAATTGTTTACAAACAAATTAGTGAATGTGCTAGAAAGCTAAACAGCTACCTAGCTAGCTCGCTAAGTGACTGCTGTGGCTAGCCAAAAAGTTGGATCGTCTTATCCTTTGAGGCTTTAGAAGTGTTCTTACACTATGGTTTTGAACATCCAAAGCAACTGGGAAACGTCCATGGCAGGCAATGTTGTCACCTTAGCTTGCTACATAACTTCTGAGTGATAGGAAGCAGGAGCACCACCACCAATCAGCAACACCACAGTGCACACACCTGTCATTACTATGGCAACTAGCATAGCCATGTCAGTAAATGACTGCTGTCTGAACACTAGCATCCAATTTGGTCACTTGTAACTTGCTGTTTGGACAGTCAGTATTGCAAAAACTGATTTGAAAAACAAAACAGATTTAGCACTATAGGCCTGTAGGGTGAAAAAGGCTTTTGAGATCCCTCTTTCAAAGTCACTGAGATTTCTTCTTCTAGCCATTGTAGCCAAAATAATTGATAACTGGGCATTTTTATACATGACCCTAAGCATTATGGGATCTTAATTGCTTAATTAAGTCAGGAACCACACCTGTGTGGAAGCACCTGATTTCAATATACTTTGTATCCCTCATTTACTCAAGTGTTTCCTTTATATTTGCAGTTACCTGTATATTGTTGATGTACTGAATTGCTAGTTTGATAAGTGCATGTTTCACTAAATATTAAGTATAAAAGTACTTCTATTGAGACGTGGGTGACCACAGTCCGCAGTATATCCTACTGTAGAAGTAATGAAAAGGCAAACTACAAGGTAGCCTACATTAGATTTTAACACACCATGATATTGACGTGTGTAAATAGTTACAGCACAGCACTACGGCGTCATTTCTATGGCATCATTCTTCCTCCCGCCCCCTCCTTGACTCCTCCTCATTTAACACCTCCAGCAATGAATTAAGTCTGTTGGGGGAAAGTTGTGTGTTTTAATGTAGAGCAAAGCATTAGCAACAACTTTATTCATGTGTGAAGGTAACCATAGCAGCAGTTAAGAATGACTTGCCACCATTACCATAAATAATATTGAGGGGGATGTACATTTCTTATTTTTCTTCCGCCCTTTTTCAACTGGGGGGAGAGGGTGGCATGTTTTTTTGTCTGCTGTCAGGTTGTCATGGGGGAATTCTCAGTTAAATGCGTTATGATTGCAATCGTCATGTGTTTTCCTCAGGCGTGTGCTGATGACATTGGGTTTGGTGTAACATACAAAATGGCACTTTGGAGGCTTCCTTGGGATTGCCATATAGATACAAAAAAATACTATTGAGAATGAATAGTCTATGTCTCAAACAGAGAAGCAGTGATCAAATATACCTTTTTGTTTGTTTTTCTACAAAGCCTTTTCATAGCAGTTCTTTGGCTATGGTATGCTATTATTGAGAACAGCAAAAACAAGCAAATATTGCCCCAGCCATTATCACACATTGGTTGCTGTAGCTTCATTCACTTAAGTCGATCTACAAACCGATTAGCCTATTAGATATACAATTAGGCGCTACACACTAACTCACATTAACTCAGCACCGGGATTGAAAATTATATTTTAATACATACAGAGGGATATGTTAGCAGATTAACAAAATGTATTTTTTTGTTGTTGCAGTTTTATAGCTATACTCATTTTGCCATGGAGTGAGGAGAAATGTTTGCTGTTTGAAAGCTAATTTCTTGCAATTCTACACATTTTGCCATTACTTATGTCACGCTGATATGATATCTGAGGGAGAGTGATTAACAAAATCAATTGGGGCCACCTGGAGTTCAGGGCCCCTGGGCACGTGCCACACATGACCGGTCAGTGACATGGGCTAATTGAGTGACTGTCAGTAGGCAAGTTTCTGTTGACCCAGGTTTATTAGTCAAAAGCAATGTCGCAAAAAAAATGGTTGTGATGTGTAATGGAAACTAAAGATATAGGATACATTTTCTAAAGATCGACAACATTTTGATCCGTTCGACAGGTACGCGGGGCACGTGATGTCACCAATTTACTATAAAGCTCCACTCCACATTTAATGCTAAATGCTTACTGCTTGCAACAAAAGAAACTACAAAAAATATGTTTCTTTGCAGGACAAAGATTGTCCTGACTTTGAAGAATGCCTGAATTGCTTTTCCTTGCTTTACTGGTTGGCTGGCATGATTCACCATCCAATTATTTCAGATCTACAGGAGCACAAGTTTCACCATGGCAGGGACCTTGGCGATACGTTGACACATGAGAATTATTAGAATATGACAAATACTGTATGAGTCAGTTATTGCATTCTATTCATGCTGGCTTTTGTGGGCTACCTGAGACATAAAACAGATAGGTGGAAGGGTGACGTTGAATACGCAGTTGTATCACGGGTGACCTGCCTGCGGAGGGCATACGGCTGTCACCAATTTATTAATGCACAATTTTCCTAAATGGGTAATGGAAACACTTCAACCACTACATTTTAATTCAACACTAGGTTTTTGCGAGAAAAATAAATATTTTTTAGGTGTGACGTCATTGCGTCCAGCTGTTTTTATTGACACAAGATAGTTAAATGGAAACGCACCATATCAGGCAATTGTCACATCTATTTTCTATTGGAACTTTCAAAACGTTTACAAAAAAATCACTGGACAAGTTAATGGAAACCTAGCTAGTTGAGTGACATATAACAAGAGGAAAACTGCTGATGCACGACCAAGTTGACATTCCACCTTGTGTATTCTACTTGAAACCCCTCCCCATTTTTATTTTATTTTTAAGAAAATTACAGTGTCCTCATATGTAGCTAGTGCCCTGGTTTTGGCTATGCTATGGTAAATTATCTAATATATGTACAAAATACAACCACTCTCTCCTAATTGTGTGGAATGTGTCCTTAAGTGAAGAATAGGTGATTGTGAGGGGCAGATGTGGAATAATCAAGGGCTTCTTCTATCAATCAGTCAGTCACATCGGGTCATGTTTTAGTTGTACTCATTTCTACACTTAACCTCTGATACATTTTATTGACATATTCATGGATTGACATGGACAGACAAGCACAAGTTGTGAGAACCATTACCAGTAATCACTGCTGTACCACATCGTTGTTGTGAATCACACCTACGCCACTGATGGGATTTCCCGGAAATTGTTTGGACAAGTGGGAAGATGAGCATGCGGGAATACTGGAAATTGGAAAGACAAGCATATGGTGTTGACTCTTGAAAGGAACACACCCACTTTTACTTTTGCCTTATTCTATGCAACCTTCCATATCAATATGCGTTCATATTATTGACATAAGGCAGTTGAGAAGTTGCTTGATCTGCAGTAACAGAAATGTGTTGTCTGTCAACATTTTTGCTGTAATGGGTAACTAAACAAGCCCTTTTGAGTTAATTATTTGATAGGACTTCATGACGGCCACAAAAGACTAGAGAATAGGACAGAACACAGCTCAAGCACATTCTGATATCACCGTTCTAAAGATGAGTGGAGCAGACATATCCTTGGTTACCAAGCGTGCTCATATTTCTTTTCCCGTATCTTTGGAGACCAAGGTCATTTTACTGCTGTATACATTTCCCTTGTGAATGTCAACCACTTGTTCACGCACACACGAACACGCACACGCACACAGATGCGGTCTGTATACCCTTCTACACAAACAATACAGGCAAACAGGCATTGTGACTCATCATGCATGTGTTACTATATGTATGCTGCTTTCTTGGCCAGGACTCAATTGAAAAATATATACATCTCAATGTGACTCCTCTGGTTAAATAAAATATAAATAAGCAAATACATATTTTTGAAAACTGTTCAAACACGTGCTCATGGATGACATTACAAACGGAAGAGACACACCGATTGATGGTGCACCCTCATGTACACATTCACAAACATGTACACTCACAAATGACAAAACAATTTAACATTCATAGAGACAAGCGCATGCCAGACCTTGAACTATTTATCATGTAAGCCAAGTTTTTTTTTAAATCTATCTAGCAATATGTATTTTCCTGCATTGTTTGAATGCCAGGTTAGCAATAAAAAATAAAAAAGTGACTACAAGAAAATATAAAGTTCCTGATTGTTTATGGTAGTGGGGGAAGTTTAAAAGGTTAGAGGCTAATGTACTGTAGAGTTCAAGCTCAACAGTCTGATTAATATACAGTTTAAGTCAGAAGTTTACATAGGATGGAGTCATTAAAACTCGTTTTTCAACCACTCCACCAATTTCTTGTTAACAAACTATAGTTTTGTCAGGTCGGTTAGGACATCTACTTTGTGCATGACACAAGTAGTTTTTCCAACAATTGTTTACAGACAGATTATTTAATTTATAATTCACTGTATCACAATTCAAGTGGGTCAGAAGTTTACATTTGAGTCAATTGAAGGTGTACCTGTGGTTGTATTTCAAGGCCTACCTTGAAAGACCTCAGAAAAAAATGTGTAGACCTCCACAAGTCTGGTTCATCCTTGGGAGCAATTTTCAAATGCCTGAAGGTACCACGTCCATCTGTACAAACAATAGTACGCAAGTATAAACACCATGGGACCACGCAGCCGTCACACCGCTCAGGAAGGAGGCGCGTTCTGTCTCCTAGAGATGAACGTACTTTGGTGTGAAAAGTGCAAATCAATCCCAGAACAACAGCAAAGGACCTTGTGAAGAAAAATATCTATATCCACAGTAAAATTAGTCCTATATCGACATAACCTGAAAAGCCGCTCAGCAAGGAAGAAGCCACTGCTCCAAAACCGTCATAAAAAAGACAGACTACGGTTTGCAACTGTGCATGGGGACAAAGATCGTACTTTTTGGAGAAATGTCCTCTGGTCTGATGAAACAAAAATAGAACTGTTTGGCCATAATGACCATCATTATGTTTGGAGGAAAAGGGGGAGGCTTGCAAGCCGAAGAACACCATCCCAACCGTGAAGCACAGGGGTGACAGCATCATGTTGTGGGGGTGCTTTGCTGCAGGAGGGACTGGTGCACTTCACAAAATAGATGGCATCATGAGGAAAGAAGATTATGTGGATATATTGAAGCAACATCTCAAAACATCAGTCAGGAAGTTAAAGCTTGGTTGCAAATGGGTCTTCCAAATGGACAATGACCCCAAGCATACTTACAAAGTTGTGGCAAAATGGCTTAAGGACAACAAAGTCAAGGTATTGGAGTGGCCATCACAAAGCCCTGACCTCAATCCTATAGAAAATTTGTGGGCAGAACTGAAAAAGCATGTGAGAGCAAGGAGGCCTACAAACCTGACTCAGTTTACACCAGCTCTGTCAGGAGGAATGGGCCAAAATTCACCCAACTTACTGTGGGAAGCTTGTGGAAGGTTACCTGAAACATTTGACCCAAGTTAAACAATTTTAAAGGCAATGCTACCAAATACTAATTGAGTGTATATAAACTTTTGACCCACTGGGAATGTGATGAAAGAAATAAAAGCTTAAATAAATCATTCTCTCTACTATTATTCTGACATTTCACATTATTAAAATAAAGTGGTGATCCTAACGGACCTAAGACAGGGAATATTTACTAGGATTAAATGTCAGGAATTGTGAAAAAGTTTAAGACTATTTGGCTAAGGTGTATGTAAACTGACTTCAACTGTATCTGGATGGATATATTGTACACTGAAGAAAAATATAAAAGCAACATGTAAAGTGTTGGTCCCATGTTTCATGAGCTGTAATAAAAGATCCCAGAAATGTCCATGCACACAAAAAGCTTATTTCTCTAAAATGTTATGCATATTTGTTTACATCCCTGTTAGTAAGCATTTCTCCTTTGCCTAGATAATCCATCCACCTGACAGGTGTGGCATATCAAGAAGCTGATTAAACAGCATGATCATTACACAGGTGCATCTTTTGCTGGGGACAATAAAAGGCCACTCTAAAATTTGCAGTTTTGTCACACAACACAATGCTACAGATGTCACAAGTTTTGAGGGAGTGTGGAATTGGCATGCTGACTGCAGTAATGCCCACCAAAGCTGTTACCAAAGAATTTAATGTTAATTTCTCTACCAAAAGCCACTTCCCTCTTTTTAGAAAATTTGCCAGTATGTCCAACCAGCCTCACAACCGTAGACCACGTGTAACCATGCCAGCCAAGGACTTCCACGTCTGGCTTCTCTACCTGCGGGATTGTCTGAGACCAGCACTCGACAGCTGATGAAGCTGTGGGTTTGAACAACCAAATAACTTCTGCACAAACTGTCAGAAACCGTCTCAGGGAAGTTGATCTGTGTGCTCGTTGTCCTCACCGGGGTCTTGACCTGACTGCAGCTCGGTGTCGTACCCGACTTTAGTGGGCAAATGTGCACCTTTGATGGCCACTGGCACGCTGGTGAAGTGTGCTCTTCATGGATGAATGCCTGTTTCAACTGTACCAAGGCAGATGGCAGACAGAGTGTATGGCGTCGTGTGGGCGAGCGGTTGGCTGATGACAACGTTGTGAACAGAGAGCCCCATGGTGGCAGTGAGGTTATGGTATGGGCAGTCATAAGCGACAGACAACGAACACAATTGCATTTTATTCAAGGCAATTTTAATGCACAGAGATACCGTGACGAGATACTGAGGCCTATTGTTGTGCCATTTATCAGCCGCCATTACCTCATGTTTCAGCATGATAATGCACAAACCCATGTCGCAAGTATCTGTACACAATTCCTGGAAGCTGGAGGTATCTGTGACCAACAGATGCATATCTGTATTCCCACTCATGTGAAATCCATTGATTAGGGCCTAATGAATTTATTTCTATTGACTGATTTCCTTATATGAACTGCAAGTCAGTAAAATATTTTATATTGTTGCATTTATATTTTTGTTCAATGTATGATTGATGGAAGGATAAAGGAAGGTATGGATGGATGGATGGATGGATAGATACATGGATGGAGGGATGAATGAATGAATGAAAGTTAGACTAGTTGATGGATGGATGAAAAGGAGTTAGAGGGGTGAATGGATGGATAAAGAGAAGTTGAAAATGGTGTGAAAAGGGTAGATGTTTACACCACCTGTACGTAGGTTTTACATGTTTTTGTTTTTTAAGAATCAAGGTGTTTGGCACACATATAGAAAATAAGACATTTTGACGTATTCATCAACTGGATCCTGACTAGATAATTGACTATATAGTCAAAGGATTGCTGGCGTCCTGGTCCACAGAGAGGGACAAGACAGGGCTGTTTCATCTCCCCAAAGGTCTTTCACTGACAGCTGTGAATTGACTATGATGTACGGAGCCATCAAGGACAAGCGCAGAGTGACTCAACTGTGCCATTGGACCTTTGTACCATTTGAAATGAATAATGGATACGTTATCGGAGCTCCGGGAAAGGAACGAAAAAAGACAGACTGTTTCTTTCAGTCATGGAGTTATAGAACCGAGAATTATAAGGAGGCGTAGGAGAAGAGATCCTAGTACACAGTAATTTAATACAAAAACTTGGAGTGAGTTTTTATTGTATGCCTATGAACATAAGATCATGCCTTATATTATATTGCCATGTGGTTGTACATCTGCTCAATTCTGTCCCTAGAGAGCAGAGCATTCTAGAGCAGAACATGCAAAACAGTAAATTGGATTTGAATACGTTTTTTACACTACCAGTCAAAGGTTTGGACACACCTACTCATTCAAGGGATTTTCTTTATTTGACTATTTTGTACATTGTAGAATAATAGTGAAGACATCATAACTATGAAATAACACATATAGAATCATGTAGTAACCAAAAAAGTGTTCAACAAGTCTAAATATATTGTATATTTCAGATTCTTCAAAGTAGCCACCCTTTGCCTTGATGACAGCTTTGCACACTCTTGGCATTCTATCAACCAGCTTCACCTGGAATGCTTTTCCAACAGTCTTGAAGGAGGTCCCACATATGCTGAGCACTTGTTGGCTGCTTTTCCTTCACTCTACAGTCCAACTCATCCCTGAAACCATCTCAATTGGGTTGAGGTTGGGTGATTGTGGAGGCCAGGTCATCTGATGCGGCACTCCATCACTCTCCTTCTTGGTCAAATAGCCCTTACACAGCCTGGAGGTGTGTTGAGTCATTGTCCTGTTGAAAAACAAATTATGGTCTCGCTAAGCGCAAACCAGATGGGATGGCGTATCGCTGCAGAATACTGTGGTAGGCATGCTGGTTAAGTGTGCCTTGAATTCTAAATAAATCACTGACAGTGTCACCAGAAAAACACCATCACACCTCCTCCTCCATGCTTCACAGTGGGAACCACACATGTGGAGATCATCCGTTCACCTACTCTGCGTCTCACAAAATCTCCAATTTGGACTCCTCAGACCAAAGGACAGATTTCCACCGGTCTAATGTCCATTGCTCGTGTTTCTTGGCTCAAGCAAGTCTCTTCTTATTATTGGTGTCCTTTAGTAGTTGTATCTTTGCAACAATTTGACCATGAAGGCCTAATTCACGCAGTCTCCTCTAAACAGTTGATGTTGAGATGCGTCTGTTACTTGAACTCTGTGAAGCATTTATTTGGGCTGCAGTTTCTGAGGTGCAGTTAACTCTAATGAACGTATCCTCTGAGGCAGAGGTAACTCTGTGTCTTTCTTTCCTGTGGTGGTGCTCACGAGAGCCAGTTTCATCATAGCACTTGTTGGTTTTTGCGACTGCACTTGAAGAAACTTTCAAAGTTCTTTACATTTTCCAGATTGACTGACCTTCATGTCTTAAAGTAATGATGGACTGTCATTTCTCTGTGCCTATTTTAGCTGTTCTTGCCATAATATGGACTTGGTCTTTTACCAAATAGAGCTATCTTTTGTATATCCCCCCTACCTTGTCACAACACAACTGATTTGCTCAAACACATTAAGAAGGAAAGAAATTCCACAAAAGAACATTTAACAAGGCACACCTGTTAATTGAAATGCATTCCAGGTGACTACCTCATGAAGCTGGTTGAGAGAATGCCAAGCGGGTGCAAAGCTGTCATCAAGGCAAAGTGTGGCTACTTTGAAGAATCTCAAATATATTTTAATTTGTTTAACACTTTTTTTGGTTACTGTAACGGATCCCCCCGGTACTGTTGCTCATTCCGTGCACCAGTACCGGAGGTCTACGTCACCGCCCTCTAAGCGTTACTGAACTGTCTCATTAGGCACACCTGGTTCCCATTCCCCCCTGATTAGTAACTGTATATATGTGCCCTCTGTTCACCATTGTCTTGGTTGGTTATTGTTCCCATGTCCGTTGGTCTTGTGAGTACCTGTGCTTTGTTGTTTCGGCTTTCGTGCTGCCTGTTATTGTGCACTTGTTATTACGGGTCTCATCCCGTGTATTGTTATTACGGGTCTCGTCCCGTGTGTTGTTATTATGGGTCTCGTCCCGTGTATTTATTAGAGGTTTAACCTCGCTCATTTGTTTGGGTCACATCCCTGTGTTTTTGTATACGTGTTTGTTTTGGGCTTCGTCCCCGTGCCTTTTCATGGCATGTTGTATTTTTGTGTTGAGTATTAAAAACCCCTATTACATATGTCTCCAATCATTTATACAATGTGACAGTTACTAAATGATTCCATATGTGTTATTTCATAGTTTTGATGTCTTAACTATTATTCTACCACGTAGAAAATAGTAAAAATAAATAAATAACCCTTGAATGAGTAGGTATGTCCAAGCGTTTGACTGGTACTGTATATATACAGTTGAAGTTGGAAGTTTACGTACACCTTAGCCAAATATATTTAAACTCAGTTTTTCACAATTCCTGACATTTAATCCTAGAAAAAATTCCCTGTCTTAGGTCAGTTAGGATCACCACTTTATTTTAAGAATGTGAAATGTCAGAATAGTAGTAGAGAGAGTGATTTATTTCAGCTTTTACTGAGTCAGGTTTGTAGGCCTCCTTGCTCGCACACGCTTTTTCAGTTCTGCCCACAAATTGTCTATAGGATTGAGGTTGGGGCTTTGTGATGGCCACTCCAATACCTTGACTTTTTTATCCATAAGCCATTTTGCCACAACTTTGTAAGTATGCTTGGGGTCATTGTCCATTTGGAAGACCCATTTGCAACCAAGCTTTAACTTCCTGACTGATGTCTTGAGATGTTGCTTTAATATATCCACATAATTTTCCTCCTCATGATGCCATCTATTTTGTGAAGTGCACAAGTCCCTCCTGCAGCAAAGCACCCCCACAACATGATGCTGCCACCCCCGTGCTTCACGGTTGGGATGGTGTTCTTCGGCTTGCAAGCCTCCCCCTTTTCCTCCAAACATAATGATGGTCATTATGGCCAAACAGTTCTATTTTTGTTTCATCAGACCAGAGGACATTTCTCCAAAAAGTACGATCTTTGTCCCCATGTGCATTTGCAAACCGCAGTCTGCCTTTTTTTATGGCGGTTTTGGAGCAGTGGCTTCTTCCTTGCTGAGCAGTGGCTTCTTCCTTGCTGAGTCCTTTGCTGTTGTTCTGGGATTGATTTGTACTTTTCGCACCAAAGTACAGTCATCTCTAGGAGACAGAACGCGTCTCCTTCCTGAGCGGTATGACAGCTGCGTGATCCCATGGTGTTTATACTTGCATATTATTGTTTGTATAGATGAACGTGGTACCTTCAGGCGTTTGGAAATTGCTCCCAAGGATGAACCAGACTTGTGGAGGTCTACAATTGTTTTCTGAGGTCTTGGCTGATTCCTTTTGATTTTCCCATGATGCCAAGCAAAGAGGCACTGAGTTTGAAGGTAGGCCTTGAAATACATCCACAGGTACACCTCCAATTGACTCAAATTATGTCAATGTCAATCAGAATCTTCTAAAGCCATGACATCATTTTCTGGAATTTTCCAAGCTGTTTAAAGGCACAGTCAACTTAGTGTATGTAAACTTCTGACCCACTGGAATTTTGATACAGTGAATTCTAAGTTTAATAATCTGTCTGTAAACAATTGTTGGAAAAATAGTCAATGTCCTAACCGACTTGCCAAAACTATAGTTTGTTAACAAGAAATTTGTGGAGTGGTTGAAAAACGAGTTTTAATGACTCCAACCTAAGTGTATGTAAACTTCCGACTTCAACTGTATACAGTATATATTGTACACAGTGCCTTCAGAAATTATTCACACCCCTCAACGTTTTCCACATTTTGTTGTGTTACAGCCTGAATTTAAAATAGATTACATTGAGAGTTTTATGTCACTGGCCTACACACAATACCCCATAATGTCAAAGTAGAATTATGTATTTTTACAAAGTAATAAAAAATGAAATGTGGAAAGGTCTTGAGTCAATATTCAACCCCTTTGTTATGGCAAGCCTAAATTAGTTCACGGGTATAAATAAGCAATAAGGCCCAGAGGGGGTGTGGTATATGGCCAATATGCTAGGGCAGTTCTTATGCACGACGCAACGCTGAGTGCATAGACACAGCCCTTAGCCGTCATATATTGGCCATATATCACAAACCCCTGAGGTGCCTTATTGCTATCAAAAACTGGTTGCCAATGTAATTAGAGCAGTAAAAATTAATGTTTTGTCATACCTGTGGTATACTGTCTGATATAATCCAGAGGCGAAAGAAACGCACACCTATTTAGGCGAGGTGCTGGCTAGCGGATTGGAACACAAAAAAATAAATAAAGGAGAGCCGCACACTCTAGGAGCTCAGATGCAAAACTATTTATGTCCAACGGTTTGACAGACAAGCTGTATTCATCAGGGTATAATGACAAACACTGCGGGATGACTCATTTATATAGTGTCACCATGTCACCCTAGGAGAGAGGGTTACCTCGACAATTTATTGTTAAAACGAGGGGCTGCCTGGGTCTTTAATTTAAAGACCCTTGCTCCCTTCGGTCTCAACGTAGACTTTGATTTCATTCTTGTGATTATTGTGATTTTGCTATTGTAAATGTTTGTATGTAACCTAATTGTATCTATGATCGTACGCTATCCATTTATGTTTTTTGTATGCTATTTTAATACATGAGAATTAACCGATGATAGCAGGCCACACCCGGCCATGATTACAGACACCTGTGTGTATCTTTTGACACTATATAAATGAGTCATCCCGCAGTGTTTGTCATTATACCCTGCTGAAGACAGCTTGTCTGTCGAAACGTCGGACATAAATATTTTTGCATCTGAGCTCCTAGAGTGTGCGGCTCTCCTTTATTTTATACTGTCTGATATACCACGGCTGTCAGCCAATCAGCATTCAGGGCTCAAACCACGCAGTTTATAAATGTGCTTGATAAGTCACATAAGTTGCAAAAATAGTGTTTAACATGATTTTGGCATTTCTACCTCATCTGTACCCACACATACAGTACAATTATCTGTAAGGTTGCTCAGTCAAGCAGTACATTTCAAACACAGATTCAACCACAAAGACCAGGGAGGTCTTCCAATGCCTTGAAAGTAAGGGCACCTACTGGTAGATGGGTACAAAAAAAGCAGACATTGAATATTCCTTTGAGCATGGTAATTATACTTTGAATGGTGTATCAATACACCCAATCACTACAAAGATACAGACATCCTTCCTAACTCAGTTGCCGGAGAGGAAGAAAACCGCTCAGGGATTTCCTCATGAGGCCAATGGTGACTTTAAAACAGCTACAGAGTTGTATGGCTGTGACAGGAGAAAACTGAGAATGGATCAACATGGTAGTTACTCCACAATACTAACCTAACTGACAGAGTGGAAAGAAGGAAGCCTGTCTATAATAAAAATATTCCAAAACATTCATCTTGTTTGCAACAAAGCACTAAAGCAATACTGCAAAAAATGTGGCAAAGGAATTCACTTATTATCCTGAATACAAAGTGTTATGTTTGAGGCAAATCCAATACAACACATTACTGAGGACCACTCTCCATACTTTTAAGCATAGCAGTGGCTGCATCATGTTATGTGTATGCTTGTAATCATTAAGGTCTGGGGAGTTTTTCAGGATAAAAACAGAAACTAATTGGAGCTAAGTACAGGCAAAATCTTAGAGGAAAATCTGGTTTAGTCTGCTTTCCACCAGTCACTGAGAGAATAATTTACCTTTCAGCAGGACTATAACCTAAAACACAATGCCACTTTAGTTGCTTACCATGAAGACAGTGAATGTTCCTGAGTGGCCGAGTTGCAGTTTTGACTTAAATCTACTTAAAAATCTATGGTAAGACTTGAAAATGGTTGTCTAGCAATGATCAGCAACCAATTTGACAGAGCATGAATACTTTTTAAAAGAATAATGTTCAAATATTGCACAATCTACGAGTGAAAAGCTCTTAGAGAATTAACCACAGAGAGGCTCACAGCTGTAATTGCTGCCAAAGGTGCTTCTACAAAGTATTGACTCGGGGGTCTGAATACTTATGTAAATTAGATAAGTCTGTATTTAATTTTCAAGAAATGTGCTAATATTTCTAAAAACATATTTTCACTTTGTCATTATGAGGTATTGCATGTAGATGGGTGAGGAAAAAATACAATTTAATCAATTTTGGAATAAATCAAGGGGTATGAATACTTTCTGAAGGCACTGTATGAATGGTAATATTAATTACGTTGTTTTTCAAACCCTGGGAAGTGCTCGCTTGGATCCACTCTAAACCCCCCTTCTGTTTGGGATCCAGTCCTCGGGCTTGGCCTGCTATATGTATATTTGAAGAAGATAACAGCGGACGCCGTTGTTCGGGAGACTAATGATAAAAGATGCATCATGGAGTCACCTGCTTGACTTCCCACATTTCCTCTTTGTGGCTCCGAACCCAGCGTGGCGTTTGGACTTCCTGGGAGCCACCTAAAAGCATTTTGTCGTTTTATAACCCTCGACACGGGCTCTTTTTCCGTCCCAGAGTTGGAACGGGATCAAAATTAGAATTGGCACAGGAAGCAAAGCAGCAGGCTATTTTACCTGTACCTAAATCTATTGTATAATAATTGGGCTGGCAAATATAGATGTGTTGTTGACCCTTTATGACCGAGGTCGCAGACTGACTAACATAACGCTCACTGTACAAAAGCAGAACAATCATTGTTGTTCTCGTCATTGACGTCAGCATCTTAAAGTAGATCTTCAAGTTCACGTAAAAACATATTAAAACGAATATGGCCCGGACCAAGGATCAATTTTCCCAAAATTATAAAATACTTTGCTTTATAACTGCATAACCAAGAAAAGTAAAACTAATTTTAAAAACATTTCACTGTCCTGCGTTCAGGGTTAAAACACCCGGAAATCATGACTGAAAGGAAAGATTGATGTAGAATTGCCAGAGTATTTTATTAAGTTTGTGAAATATACTTAATTTTTAATGAATGAGCTACAATATGTACTTCATACAACTGAACTAAATCCTTTGTGTGATTCAAATTCCAACAGCATCTACTTTGGAATACAGTAGACTTGCCTATGATGCATTTTCAGCATTGAATGCATTTAAACTGTTTTTATGAAGTCGCTTAAAACATTTCAAAAAAATATGGCGGGGTATAAAAGGATTTAGTGAGATCGTTAACCATTTTCTTTAACGATTTCACTAAATGCCTTTTTTAGCCCGGCATAGTTTTTTTAAATGTTTCCATGTATTCAATATTATGAGACCCCTGTGAAATACTCATCATAATGAATCAATCAATCATAATGAATAACATTATATGTACATGGTGGACCTGATCCTACGTCAGCACTCCTACTCCGAGATGCTTGATACAGGCCCAAGAGTTGTAAGCACTGTCTCTGGGTCAGTCTCTTAGACTCCAAAAAGAGAGCAGTTCCTGGATCAGTGTGAGATAGACCTTTGGCAATAGTGAATTCAATGACTGATATGGTTAATCATCTAAATTCAATTTATAGTCAAACTCTTTTGTTACCCCCACTCACTTTGTTATTTTGTTATATATTTATATGTACTGTATATGATCTTACTGTTGTACTTGATTTTAAAGTGACTGTAAGTGACTCTGGATGCTGGATAAGAGCGTCTGAACTAAATGTAAAATTTGATCTAAAAGTCTGAACTTATATCCTACATCAGCACTACTATGAGACCGTACTCTTAATCTAATACCCTTGATACGGATCCTGGTCTCTGCACATTGAAATTCTTAAAGAAACTATCATTGCCCACACTTCAACATCATGTGTTATTCAATTTTAGATTGATGTTCTCTCAGGGAAACAGCAGGGGGCGCTTGTTGTTGACAGGTTACCCTCTGCAGAGTTGGGGACAATCGGCTAGTTATTAATGCCTGAAAAGATCACTTCTAAAATAGTGATCATATTTTTCTGGGACATATTTTTACATGTGAAAATGCTTATATTTTTGGGCTCCCGAGTAGCGCAGCGGTCTATGTCACTGCATCTCAGTGCTAGAGATGTTGCTACAGATCCTGGTTCAATTCCAGACTGTATCACAACCGGCCGTGGGAGTCCCATAGGGTGGTGCACAATTGGCCCAGTGTCGTTAGGGTTTGGCTGGGGTAGGCCATCATTGTAAATAAGAATTTGTTAACTGACTTGCTTAGTTAAATAAAGGTGCAACAAATATATTGCATGCTTTCATGAATAATGCCATCACTTTGTCACGCCAGACAAACAATGTCCATAGGAGCAGGCAGGAGAGCATTATCTACTCAATAACAATTGCCACTGTTTTCCACAAAGTCCTGGGTTCCATAGAATCAATAAAAACATACACATCACATAACATTTTTGATAAAAACACCATTCACAGAAGCATTGACAGTAGAAAAACAAACAAAAGCTCACTCAAATTACAGCACAAACAGATCTGGGACCAGACTTTCACTTTATATCCCTGGGCTTGTGTTCACAAACTGTCTCAGAGTGGGAGTGCTGATCTCGAATCATGTCCCCCCTGTCCATATAATCTTATTCATTATGATTTAAAAGCCCAACCTGAGCCTATATCAGCACACATACTCCTCATGCATCAATTACCATAACATAAAATACACAAAGTGAGTCAGAATAACTAATGTAACATGTTAGCATTCTATTGAAAATGTATTTCATTTACAGATTTAACTGACACAGCAATTTACATAATAAACACACTCCCTTTTGTATTCATGCATCGCTTTTTGCATTTTTTATGTGACAATGTATCCTTGTGGATCCTATTTCAAGGTGTCTAATCAAATGTGTTCCTATCAAATATCTTGACTAGCGCATACATACCACCTTGTAATGAACTCACTCAGTGTAACACAAAAACATTTATTAAAAGCTTCTTGTTATCTATGGTATTTCCTTTCACTTTCTTTAAAAGGATGATGTCCTTCGGTTGTCATGGAAACGCAAATGACATCATGCTTTGTACAACAAGAGAGACAGAAAGAGGGGGGAGAGAGACAAAGACGGCGAGTTCTGAGAATTCTTGTGAGTCAGAGACAAGTAAGTGCCCCTGAAACTTGTGAAAGATATTTAGCCAGGAGCAGAACAGGCCAAAATAAAAGCCAAGTCTATTGAAACTAGCTGCTTCACCATCAGAGTGATCCAGTCCCAAAGCAAAGGAGGCTCAAGGAGGCACAAAGCACAAGGCTGTGCTTGGACTGGAAGTGTTAGGCACAAACCCGCTGGGCACACACTGGTTGAATCAACATTGTTTCAATGTCATCTGTCAACCTATTGTGACGTGGAATCTATGTGGAAAACACATTTGGATTTGCAAAAAGTCATCTTCCAGTACTGTTTTCATCTTATTTCAACCGGTTGTAAACATTGAAATTAGGGTAACTCTTCAACAATGACTTAACCTGACTAACAGGTTGTTACTTAAATATAATTTAAGCATAGTCATCAGAACTATTTATACGTTGAAAAATGAATGAATTAAAGGAATTAAACATGTCACGTAGAAATGTAAAAAAGAAAATGGCATCCTATATTCAATGTAGTGGTTGAAATTCTGTTGAATTTCATATTTTATTTGAACTAGTTTAAATGTTGATAGTAAAATGGTATGTTCAAATCAACATCCTTGTTTCAACGTCATGCAATCAACCGTCATACCATCAACCTTAATAAAGAGGTATGTTGAAATAAAATGTTGTGTTTTACCACTTTTTCAGTATCCAATCGGTAGTTACAGTCTTGTCTCAGTGCTACAACTCTCTCCCGAGAACCATGCGTCCTCCGAAACACAACCCAACCATGCCGCACTGCTTCTTGGCACAATGCCCATTTAACCCAGAAGACAGCCGCACCAATGTGTCAGAGGAAACACCGTACACCTGGCAACCGTGTCAGCATGCACTGCACCCGGCCCGCCACAGGAGTCGCTAGTGTGCGATGGGAAAAGGACATATCTGCCGGCCAAGCCCTCCCCTAATCCGGACGACACTGGGCCAATTGTGCGCTGCCCCATGGGTCTCCTGGTCACGGCTGCCTGCGACAGAGCCTGGACTCAAACCCAGGATCTCTAGTGGCACAGCTAGCGCTGAAATGCAGTGCCTTAGAACACTGCGCCACTCTGGAAAGAGAGTCAAAATAAGCCACAGTCCAACGATTGCTGCCTGATCAGTGACTCTTACTGGTATGAGGGGTAATGCACTTCAGTGAGAACAAGTCTAGAATCTAGATGCCTACCTCTATGTACCCTGCATGGCTTTGAAAACAAGCTGTGTTTGTTTCAGCAGAGCTATCAAAGTCACCATTATTAGTCAGTTGTACAACCAAATGCCTTCAACTGAAATGTGTCTTCCGCATTTAACCCAACCCCTCTGAATCAGAGAGGTGCGGGGGGCTGCCTTAATCAACATCCACGTCTTCGGCGCCCAGGGAAAAGTGGGTTAACTGCCTTGTTCAGGGGCAGAACCACAGATTTTTACCTTGTCAGCTCGGGGATTTGAACTTGCAACCCTCCGGCTACAAGTCCAACGCTCTAACCACTAGGGTACCTGCCACCCCCTAAAAATATGCATACTCGTTGACGAGCTACATGTCAACACATGTAGCCATTGATCAGCTTCCAAACAGGTGGCAGGTAGCCTGGCGGATAGGAGCACTGGGCCTGTAATCGAAAGGTTGCTGGATCGAATCCCCGAGCTGACAAGTTAAAACTATGTTGTTCTGCCCTTGAGCAAGCCAGTTAACCCACTGTTCCCCAGGCGCTGATGACGTGGATGTCAATTAAGGCAGCCCCCGCACCTTTCTGATTCAGAGGGGTTGGGTTAAATGTGGAAGACATATTTTAGTTGAATGCATTCAGGTGTACAACTGACTAGGTATCCCCCTTTCAATTGTGTAGACTACCTAAATAACATTGAAAGGAGACTAATTCCTCAAACTTGCATTACTTAAGCTGTATGTGAAAGTAAATTGGGTGTGAGGTTGGGTTTATGTAGGCTGCATTTACATCTGATTCACCCAATTATTTTTAATTAATCCATTTAAAAAATAAGTCTAACATAACAAAATGTGGCAAAAGTCAAAGGGTCTGAATACTTCCCAAATGCACTGAATAAACAGTGCACTTCCGAAAGTATTCAGACCCCTTCACTTTTTACCCATTTTGTTGTTACTGCCTTATTCTAAAATTAATTAAAAAAAAATTTGCCCTCATCAATCTACACAAAATACCCCATAATGACAAAGCAAAAACAGGTTTTTAGAAATGTTTGCAAATGTATTGAAAATGAAAAACATAAATACCTTATTCACATAAGTATTCAGACTCCTTCACCTCCTTGATTACCTGCCCTTTATATGTCACTCCATTTTGTTTCTTCCCCAGTCGTCATTATTGTTGTTTCATGTCGGTGCCAGCATCCCTTTTGCCCCAATGCGTCACCAATTTAGCCATTTCAAATTATAAATTGTACAACTTAACATCTAAAGAAGCCATGCCTCCTACATCCCTTGGTGAGCACATATTCTTGATATTAATCCTGGGTTTTTTCCTATCCCACAAAAACTATTTAGTTAATTTGTCATATTGTTTAAAATACCTATCTGGAATATTCATAGGTAACATTGCAGAGATATAATTAAATTGTGGGACCACAACCATTTAAATCACGTTGATCTTTCCCCATAAAGAATGTTTTATTTTTTCCCCATTTTTCTATATTGGTTTTAATCTTGACTAGTAGTGGCTCAAGATTTAGTCCCATCACTTCCTCCAAATTTGAGTTCAACTTAATACCCAAATATTTCATACCAGTAGGAACCCATTTGAAATTAAATGAGGTAACGGTTCTAAAGTAACATATGGCATTAATTGGCATTGCTTACGACTTATTCCAATACATTTTGTAACCTGACATACTAGAATATGATTCAATGCATGTAAGTAATCGTGGTAAGGATTAGAGACCAGCAGTAGAATATCGTCTGTATACATAAGCAGCTTGTGTTCTTTTCCTCCTATCATTATCGTCGTCATTGTAAATAAGAATTTGTTCTTAACTGACTTGCCTAGTTAAATAAAGGTTAAATGTAAAAATAAATAAAAAACGTAAGAGGCTCTAAAACTATGGTAAACAGGAGAGGGGAGAGTGAGCAACCCTGCCTTGTGCCTCTAGAAAGACAAAATGGACATAATTCCATTCGTAAGGACTGTTGCTTTAGGACTGGAATATAGATCCGCAATCCATTTACAAAAGTCAAGTCCAAAACTACATTTTTCTAGGGTTCTTAAGAGAAAAGCCCGCTCTACCCTATCAAATGTCTTCCTGTCGGGCTGTATCACCGCCTGGTACGGCAACTGCTCCGCCCACAACAGTAAGGCTCTCCAGAGGGTAGTGAGGACTGCACAACGCATCACCGGGGGTAAACTACCTGCCCTCCAGGACACCTACACCACCCGATGTCACAGGAAGGCCAAAAAGATCATCAAGGACAACAACCACCCGAGCCACTGCCTGTTCACCCCGTTATCATCCAGAAGGCGAGGTCAGTACAGGTGCATCAAAGCTGGGACCGAGAGACTGAAAAACAGCTTCTATCTCAAGGCCATCAGACTGTTAAACAGCCACCACTAACATTGAGTGGCTGCTGCCAACATACTGACTTAAATCTCTAGCGACTTTAAATAATAGAAAATTGGATGTAACAAATGTATCACTAGCCACTTTAAACAATTTTGTATATAATGTTTACATATCCGACATTACTCATATCAAATGTATACACTGTACTCTATACTATCTACTGAATCTTGCCTATGACCGTCGGCCATCGACTCAAATCTCTAGCCACTTTAATAATTAAAAAGTGGATGTAATAAATGTATCACTAGCCACTTTAAACGATGCCATTTATATAATGTTTACATATCCTACACTACTCATCTCACATGTATATACTATACTATATACCATCTACTGCATCTTGCCTATGCCAGTCAGCCATCGCTCATCCCTATATTTATATGTACATACTCCGTATTCATTCCTTTACAATGTGTGTATAAGGTAGTTGTGAAATTGTTAGATTACTTGTTAGATACTACTGCATGGTCGGAACTAGAAGCACAAGCATTTCGCTACACTTGCATTAACATCTGCTAACCATGTGGTTGTGACAAATAAAATGTTATTTGATTTGATAATATACTTCTGCAACCCAGCCTCCTCTAAATGTCAGTGCCTCTGTATCTGTTAAATGTGATTCCTGTATGAACACAATATCTGCCTGTTTTGATTTTAAATATGTTAAAATCTTTTTCCTCTTCACTTGATTACCACAACCATTTATATTCCAAGAGATTATGTTTACATAACCATTAGCCATATTTGCGCTGAGTAGTTATTGCCTGTGAGCATGAAGTGTCCCACTTAACACACAACAACTCTAATGAACATCATTATATAACATTTTACAAAATATATGCTCCAGCTTTACAATAAAACAGTGTAAATAAACGTAGAAAACCAATCCCAAAATAAAACAAAGCAACTAGGAACGTAACGTTGCTTCTCGATGAGTTAATCATCACAGAACTGCCTTTGATGCTGCAGAAGATAACCTGCAGTCTCAACTCAAAATTCCTTATGGTCCGTGAGGCATATAAAAAGCCTAGGCTAAATTAGCAAAACTCCCCAGAGTCCACATAGCCTATGCAAACACATTACAATTCAACTTGTATTTTACCTTCTTTTTTATCTAGGCTAAACACCTTGCTCTGGCAAAAATGTCTCTGCCCCCACGTTGTACTTGAAAATACTTTTTTTCCCTTCCAAGAAAAGAGCAGGGTTGCTGGGAATG
This sequence comes from Brachymystax lenok tsinlingensis, assembly GCA_030435695.1. Classification (NCBI taxonomy): domain Eukaryota; kingdom Metazoa; phylum Chordata; class Actinopteri; order Salmoniformes; family Salmonidae; genus Brachymystax; species Brachymystax lenok. Next base: position 32,417,014 of record CM059802.1, on the reverse strand, counting down.
CCAGTGTGTGGCTGAAGTTCTTCTTGTGTAGTTGTTTCTTCGCCATTGCAAACTTCTTCCTCTTCATTGCCAGTTCCTTGGACAGGTCCAGGAAAAAAAACAGCCGACAGCTTTCCCACTTAACGCCACCCTTTTCTTTCGCCACTTTAAGTACCTTGTCCCGGGCTGTAGATCGTAGGAAGTGGATGAGAACCATTCTTGGGGGCCTATTCTCGTCAGGCACGGTTAAACTGCGATGGGTTCATTCAATTTCGAATTTGTGCGTGTCACCAAATCCAAATCCTTCTGTGATGATTTTCTGCACACGCAAGATTAGTCCACCGCCAGTCTCACTCCCCCTCTTTCAGATTAACCAATCTCACTGTATTTCTCCGACTTCTGTTCTCAAGTTCTTCGACACGATTCCACAATATATCCAGCTTTTTCTTGTGATTCTCACTACCCTTCTCCAGACGGGAGATGACATCCTCCACTGTCATAATCCGTCCCTCTGCCCCATCCATCCTCTCTTGTATCGCATCAACTTTTTCCTTTAGCTCTGGAGTTGTTGTTTTTATCGTGGCGACATCGGATGCAACATCAAAAAATCGTGTTCATCTTTCCCATTTGCTCAAATAGATCCTTCAGATTTACTGATTTCTCTGGGTTTACATGTTTGTTTGTCTTGTGGGGGGATTAGGGAGGACTTGCTGTTTGTTTGCTAGCCGATGTGGCCTTCTGTACCGCGTGTTAGGCTTGAAGAAGTTTCTAGCGTGTGTCAACATTCCAATAACGCCACTTTAGCGAGATGTTTCAAAATGTAAATGATCTTTATATGAAACTGTACTTCAAGTTAATATGTTAATTTAAAAACTCTTAGGGCTAGGGGGCAGTGTCCTGAATTTTTTCCTGTCTGACATGCCCAAAGTAAACTGCCTGTTACTCAGGCCCAGAGGCTAGGATATGCATATAATTGGTAGGATTAGATAGAAAACACTCTGAAGTTTCTAAACCTGTTAACATAATGTCTGTGAGTATAACAGAACTGATATGACAGGTGAAAACCAGAGGAAAATCCATCCGTCATTTTTTTATTTTGGAGGTCACAGGTCTTTCCAATGAGTGCATATTGACTATACAAGAAAATATCTCCCAGCTTGCAGTTCTTATGGCTTCCACTAGATGTCAACAGTCTTTAGACATGGTTTCAGGCATTGTAGTTTTTGTAGTTTTTCCAAGGTGTGCCTCATTAGAACAAAGGTGTTTTGGCGAGTGTGAATGAGGTGCGCGCTCTTTGTTATTTCTCTTCCCTATTGAACATACTATTCTCCATCTGAAATATTAGCATTTATTTAGATATTAGACTACCTGAGGATTAATTAGAAACATCGTTTGACTTGTTTGGACGAACTTTACCGGTAACTTTTTGGATTCCTTTGTCTGCATGTTGAACGAGTGGATTATAGAAATCAACGGTGCCAACTAAACAGACTTTTTGGGATATAAAGAAGGACTTTACCGAACGAAACAACCATTCTTTGTGTAGCTGGGACCCTTGGGATTACAAACAGAGGACGATCTTCAAAGGTAAGTGATTTAATTTATTGCTATTTTTGATTTTGTGACGCCTGTGCTGGTTTGAAAAATATGTTGTAGTGGGGCGCTGACATCAGACAATCGAATGTTATGCTTTTGCCTTAAAGCCTATTGTAAATCGGACAACGCAGTTTGATTACCAAGATTCTAAGCTTTTGAATGATTTATAACACTTGTATTTTCATGAATGTTACTATTACGATTTTTGTATTTTTAATTTGGCGCTCTGCAATTTCACCGGATGTTGTCGTAGGTGGACAGCTAGCGGTCCCTTAGACAAAAACAAAAGTGTATGCCGTTGAATTTCAGTATTTACATGCGGGTATTAAGAGCTCTCTAAAGTGCTGACATCTTTTTCGGTGGTCCGACATGACTCCAATTTAACGCAATTTCAATGTATACATAGTTCTGATGATTATGTTGATGTAACAACCTGTTAGTCAAGTTAAGTCATTGTATTTAAGATGATGTTTTACCCTAATTTCAATGTTTACAACGCTGGTTGAAATGATATGAAAACAATACTGGTCCACATAGATTCCACATCACAATAGGTTGACAAATGACATTGCAACAACGTTGATTCAGCCAAGGTATGCTCGGTGGGTAGTATGTGCCCCCGCTCCCAACTTGTGTCCCCTTGGAGGCATTGTACTCCACGCTGATCTGATCTTAGAGTTACAACCACCACCCACCCTCACCCTCAGCCAGTGAACTTATGTTCCCTTCCGGTGGTGCCACAAACCAATCCACAGGTAATTGAAATCACTTGGATGTTCAGTTCTTTACATTGAGAGGGGTGTGAGGGCTCTGCAGGGTTAACCTTAACCTGTTGATGCAGGGGTGGCAGGTATCTTGGAGGTTAGAGAGCTAGTCTAGGAAATCCCAGACCTAGGGTAACAACACTATATATGCTGGAACATGTGGGAACTGAGCTGACAGCTGGAGGCAAGCTGTTCTCTGATCCAAAGTACGAACCACTACCATTGTGGCCTTGAGCAAGTCAATCCACCCCAAATTGTACACAATCCAAAGGCACTGCAGTGCGGCTGACCCTGTGTCTCTCAACGTGTGTCTGGGGGAGTTGAGAAAAAGGCAAATGATGAATATCTGTTGTAACTAAATAGATTAATAAAGTGTCTGTTCGATTATTTATTAATCTATTCTTTCAAATATATTGCTACTGAAAGAAAGACATCGGTAAAGACCAAGGGACATAGAAGTAAAAAACAAAAAGGTATAATTTCTGTGTATAATAAGTAATTGGTAGCCCAGATACCACATAACATTCGGAGAACCATGTTTCTTAAACTTTCCCATACAGCCTTCCCACACCTACAGTGGGGAGAACAAGTATTTGATACACTGCCGATTTTGCAGGTTTTCCCACTTACAAAGCATGTAGAAGTCTGTAATTTCCAAAAATCCAGAAAATCACATTGTATGATTTTTAAGTAATTAATTTGCATTTTATTGCATGACATAAGTATTTGATACATCAGAAAAGCAGAACTTAATATTTGGTACAGAAACCTTTGTTTGCAATTACAGAGATCATATGTTTCCTGTAGTTCTTGACCAGGTTTGCACACACTGCAGCAGGGATTTTGGGCCACTCCTCCATACAGACCTTCTCCAGATTCTTCAGGTTTCGGGGCTGTCGCTGGGCAATACGGACTTTCAGCTCCCTCCAAAGATTTTCTATTGGGTTCAGGTCTGGAGACTGGTTAGGCCACTCCAGGACCTTGATATGCTTCTTACGGAGCCACTCCTTAGTTGCCCTGGCTGTGTGTTTCGGGTCGTTGTCATGCTGGAAGACCCAGCCACGACCCATCTTCAATGCTCTTACTGAGGGAAGGAGGTTGTTGGCCAAGATCTCGCGATACATGGCCCCATCCATCCTCCCCTCAATACGGTGCAGTCGTCCTGTCCCCTTTACAGAAAAGCATCCCCAAAGAATGATGTTTCCACCTCCATGCTTCATGGTTGGGATGGTGTTCTTGGGGTTGTACTCATCCTTCTTCTTCCTCCAAACACGGCGAGTGGAGTTTAGACCAAAAAGCTCTATTTTTGTCTCATCAGCCCACATGACCTTCTCCCATTCCTCCTCCGGATCATCCAGATGGTCATTGGCAAACTTCAGACGGGCCTGGACATGCGCTGGCTTGAGCAGGGGGACCTTGCGTGCGCTGCGGGATTTTAATCCATGACGGCGTAGTGTGTTACTAATGGTTTTCTTTGAGACTGTGGTCCCAGCTCTCTTCAGGTCATTGACCAGGTCCTGCCGTGTAGTTCTGGGCTGATCCCTCACCTTCCTCATGATCATTGATGCCCCACGAGGTGAGATCTTGCATGGTGCCCCAGACGGAGGGAGATTGACCGTCATCTTGAACTTCTTCCATTATCTAATAATTGCGCCAACAGTTGTTGCCTTCTCACCAAGCTGCTTGCCTATTGTCCTGTAGCCCATCCCAGCCTTGTGCAGGTCTACAATTTTATCCCTGATGTCCTTACACAGCTCTCTGGTCTTGGCCATTGTGGAGAGGTTGGAGTCTGTTTGATTGAGTGTGTGGACAGGTGTCTTTAATACAGGTAACGAGTTAAAAATGGGGCAGTTAATACAGGTAATGAGTATAGAACAGGAGGGCTTCTTAAAGAAAAACTAACAGGTCTGTGAGAGCCGGAATTCTTACTGGTTGGTAGGTGATCAAATACCTATGTCATACAATAAAATGCAAATTAATTATTTAAAAATCATACAATGTGATTTTCTGTATTTTTGTTTTAGATTCCGTCTCTCACAGTTGAAGTGTACCTATGATAAAAATTACAGACCTCTACATGCTTTGTAGAGGAAAACCTGCAAAATCGTCAGTGTATCAAATACTTGTTCTCCCCACTGTATGCTCATGTAACCCAAAATTGTAAGCTTTGGTATTGCAAAAATTTTGAAAACAAGTAGTCAGTTTTCTGCCCTACATACACAAACAGCATTAGGATTTCTTCATGCATTTTGGAAATGTAGGCCTGTAAACACAGATACAATAGTCAGAAATAAATACTGTATTCATAGTTTATATGATGAATTTAAACTTCACTTTTTGGTAGCTCTCATTGAGTACTGTATGGTCCCGCTTGACAAAAATGCATACAGTTACATATTCTTTGATGTTGTAATCAGCTCTGGTTTTCTGAAATTATTATTTACACAATGAACATATTCTCATACCCTTTGGTTCCCCCCCCAAAAAAATTGTGTTGAATATGATCCACGATTGCCTGCGATCCAAAGTAAGCCTACAGTAATAATGCAGTCACTCTGCTTTTACAGAGGAGAAAAGGGTGAAACTACATAATGAAATACATGTAGCCCAGGCAACTGTAAGACTACACCAATGTGGCAGGTATGCCTAATCTTGGTTATGACTGGGTGTTGCGAGTGATAATGTATAGGTAGTCAATTTAGCAAATGTAAAAACATGAGAAAAGTCATGACAGACTCGCAGGTTGAATTTGGCACCACTGTAAACTTGTCAAGTGGTTAGAGTATGATACTGTATATATGTGTATATATATATAGATATATATAAGCCTTTTTGAAATCTGACAACGCTGTGATATTGCCAAGAAACATAGCTTTTGATGAGTATGGAACACTTGCATATTGGTGGATGTTTAATAATTCCATTTTGGGATTTTGAATTTGGCGCTTTAGATTTTCGCTGGTAGTGTCGGGACGAGCCCGTTAGCGACCCAGCAATCCCTGACTGGTTAATGGCAAATCTGTCCAATCAGGCCTATGCAACACAACTTTCTCAGTTACACAATAAACGTGGGCTCCCATCAGTAGCTATTAGTCATTCAAGACACAAAAGACTCCACTTTATCCAAAGGAGAGGAGTAACAAGCCACTGGCTTATCCTTCTTCCCCCCTGTTTCTAGGTCAAAGCTGATGTCATGACCCCCTCCCTACAGTCCACAGTCTGAGTAAACGAACAGTCATATCTAGGGAATGCCAAACAAAACTTCCTTACGGTATCTGTCGGCGGGTGGGCTGTGCGCAACCCTCCCTCCACGGATACCCAGTCATTAATCTTCTTTCCCTTTGATACCCAATAACCCATACTCTCCCACCGTTCTGACTAAGTCCTGGCTATACCAGCAACAAGGTTCGCTGTCCCCACAGATGACCATGTTGTTCTTAACTATGTGGGCCTTCATGCCCCTTTCAGTGGGTGGTACAGCTATATTCAAAAGTGTCATCACATCCCTTCCCAATAGGTTAACGGGACACAACTTGGAAATTAGCACCGGTACCATTGCTTCCCCCCCTGAAGCCTCATGAGTCAGAACAATGTTAAAAATGGTTTCTGTTCCTGTGCTAGAGCCAAATCTACTGTAGCTAACTCAAATACCTAGTAATTCAGTATCTATCTTATCCTCCTCATCTACACTGTCTGGCGATGGGCGCCTACCCCTTTCACCCCATATACTCCCCACTGCCCCAGAACAATCTTGATGGTTGTCCAACTGCACGTTCTAACACACGTGTGTTCAGTCCAAAACTCTCTCTCTACTCCTATATGCAGACTGAACAATGCTCTATTTCCAAAACACTATCCATATAATTTCCTAAGGAGATAATAATAATCTCCTAAAGTAATAGTACAATTTGGATAGAAATTAGTGTTTCTCACAATTTCTAGTGAAAGTGATCAGTTTTCACCAGGTATTGTTCAACTATTCAGGGATTTTCAAAACAGTTCTATACAAATTAAATCCCACACTTCAGTGAGACCTGCGCAATCGCATTGATTGTCTGTGTGTACTTGGATGTGTGTGTTAAACCATATGTTGAAATCAAACAGAAATGTCCAGACACTTCCCTGCCCCACTTAGACATTCCTACTCATTCACATCACACACACACACAGTATTATATGGTTGGTCTCTCAGTGCCATAATCATGTACAAACACTATGTTATCGTTAATAGACCAATTTCCAAATCAGTACATTTGATAGCTATTATACAGTAGATTATTTCTGTTAACCATTATCTATTGTCTCCCTTAATTAACATACATACACACGTATTTGACTTCCATTTTTCCTGAAAGCAAGCACTATATTCAAACCTCATATAATAGTTTTCCATTAAGTGGAATTGACCTTACTTTAAACTAACCAATCCCAGAGGCCCTTTCTAGTCATCCTATCAGTTTAACCTTTGCATTAGTTTAGTCAAATGCAAAACTTTTAGTTAACAAATGTTGGACCTTCAAAAAGTTGGTGCTGCCTTATCAGCTTGATTGTCAAACAATAGTAATGTTTTATTCATACCTTTACTTTTAAACATCCCACTAATTACTTGCTTCAAACCACCTCTCTTTTTGCTAACGTTTGTTACCAGTTAAAATGTTTTATTTGTTAAATATAGTTAAAACAAACCTACTTCTGCTTTTTACAGGGAGGCTACTTTAATTAGTTATTATATCCTCCTTCAATGTCTCAATTATATGCATTTATTTCGAATTAGAAAAACAGAGACTGAAGTTTTTCTTGAGTCGCATGGTTCTTAGTACTTTACCAAAGCCATAACTCCTCGTGTTTCTGCTCTACCACATAGCATACATATTTTATCAACATTGAACGTCAAATCTAAACTTTTAGCGATGGTTTGGATGTGGCAAAATACAACGTTAATATCCATTTTAAACTTAATCTCCACTAATGAAGGGTTAATTCAAACTTTCTAAATCATAATTTCAACTATTGTTCCCATACGGCGGTCAAACACATAAGCTAATTGTGGCTAACTCATTTAGCTAACAAGAAAATACATCTTCAACCTACTCACCTCGCAAAGCTAGTTAGGCTCCTCACTTATCATTTATTCGCGATGAATTGGTAGAATTTACGTGCACTTCTTTTAGCAACTCCATGGTTTTACAAAAACTATTTCCAAACCACATCATTATACTGTGATATTCATAATAATTCCCTGTTAACCATTACTAAATATCTTCTCCTGTCTGTCCCGAACCTAGTCCGGACTCATCTTCCTCTTTATTTTTTGTTCCCTCCCCTCTTTTTCGGGTTTTAGAGAGCCATACCCTAGCTGTATCAAGCCCTTCCACTTGCTGTCTTTTTACTCTATCTCCACAGACCTTGTGGATCTGTTTTATCATGGTCTCTAATTAGTCGACCCTCTATGTTCCCCCCACACTCTATGTGTCTCTAATTATGTTTCCTCCCCCCACACTCTATGTGTCTCTAATTATGTTTCTATGTATATTCCCACACCCTATGGGTCTCTAATTGAGTTCTATGTATATTCCCACACTTTAGTGATATGTTCTTACCATGTGGGCTTGTCCTTTCTGGAAACTTTATCTATAGAAGTGACTTTCATCTCTCACACCGCTAAATTAGGTTTCCCTCTCCTCCTGTTTTGGACTTTATTTCAGTGACCGGTCTGTAGAATTGATGGGGTTATCGTGTCCGCATAGAATTACCGTCTATCTCACCAAACCTAGTTTATATCCTCACATAAGGAATTTATTTAGGTATGTTTATTGAATTATCGACCTAGGCAAATTTACCATTTAAGTTATCCTATTCACAAAATCACCATCTTTTCACAGAGCACCAATTTAATGTCCCTGCTTAATAACCCGTGTGTGCAAAGTCCGGATCTATAAAGACCTCAGGTCATTTCGGACCTGTCTCTCTCTCTGGATCGTTTATAGATCGTTTGAAGTTAACTTCCTGCTACTTACAAAGTAGAAACTAGTAAATCTGTTAAGAATGATTAAGCTCCTATTTTGGCTAAATTCCAAACACGTTAGAACCAGAATAAACTCTTATTTTTGCTAAATTCGAAACATTTTTAGAACCACAATTAAGATATCTCAAACCATTCCCTTCAAAATCCGCGAATAAAGACTCTACTGACCTGTCTTGCAGACTGGGAAAAGCAATGTCGGTTGGATCTCGTCACCGTCTCTGTCGTTTTTAGATATACACCGGCCTGCAATAGTTCCCCAATGTCAGGGGGCAGGTCTTTGATCTTACGGATGCGATCATCCGCCCGTGCACGGTATTCAGCGTTTTATCTTTGGACGACAGAAATAGATATTGATATCAGGCTCGAAGGACCAAATTGTTATAGAAATTTTGTTCTCAATGTTCATAAACTGAACTTCAATTAAACAACTCCGTCTGTAACCCAGAATTTGTAAGATACTGGTTGAAATAAGAGGGACAGGAGCCCAGTCTACAATGGTCAAAGGTAAATTGTTTATTCCTGCGAGAGCTCTGATCTTAAAAGGTGTACACAGTCTTTTATATGGTACAATGTTGAAATACAAAAAATACAAAGGCCCCACCATTTTCCCCACCCTTTCCAGGAAATAGTGTTTTCCCACAATACCCATTCATTCCTTATCACAATCTTTGCAACATAAGTCAACCTTGGACAGCTCCTAACCGTCCCTAGGACCAGAAGCCTTCCCACGTATGTCTGATTAGAACTAAGAATGCTTTGAACTCACAGATACTCCCTAGGTCAAGTTGTATCAGCCTGTTCCACTCTCCACAATATTCATTTCTAGACACACACATTAATTGGACTACCATTTTGTCTTATAACCCTATCTCTATTGCATACATTTTCAGAATGGAATATTCTTAATGTACAAACATTTAGTCATTAAACATAAAATCTATAACACCCATCTACACACAATACCCCATAATGAAAAGGTGATTTTTTTTTTTTAGAAATGATTTCAAATTTATTGATAGATGAAATACAGAAATAGTCAATACTTTGTAGAAGCACCTTTGGCAGTGATTACAGCTGTGAGTCTTTCTGGTTGAATCTCTAATAGCTTTCCACAACTGGATTGTTCAACATTTGCCCATTATTCTTTAAAAAAAATCTTCAAGCTCTGTCAAATTGGTTGTTGATCATTGCTAGACAACCATTTTCAGATACTGCCATAGATTTTTAAGTAGATTTTAGTCAAAACTGTAACTTTGCCACTCAGGAACATTCACTGTCTTCTTGGTAAGCAACTCCAGTGTGGATTTTGCCTTGTGTTTTAGGTTATTGTTCTGCTGAAAGGTGAATTAATCTCCCAGTGTCTGGTGGAAAGCAGAATGAACCAGGATTCCTTTTGCTTAGCTCCATTACGTATATTTTTTTATCCTGAAAAACTCCCAAGTCCTTGAAGATTACAAGCATAACCATAAAATTATGCAGCCACAACAACTATGCTTGAAAATATGGAGAGTGGTACTCAGTAATGTGTTGTAATGGATCTGCCCCAAACATATCACTTTGTATTCACTACTTTAGTGCCTTGTTGCAAACAGGATGCATGTTTTGGAATATTTGTATTCTGTAAAGGCTTCCTTCATTTTCACTCTGTCAATTAGGTTAATATTGTGGAGCAACTACAATGTTGTTGATCCATCCTCAGTTCTTTCCTATCACAGCAATTAAACTCTGTAACTGTTTTAAAGTCACCATTGGCCTCGTGGTGGAATCCCTGAGCGGTTTCCTTCCTCTCCGGTAACTGAGTTAGGAAGGACGACTGTATCTTTGTTGTGACTGGGTGTACTGATACACCATCAAAGTGTAATTAATAACTTCACCATGTTCAAAGGGATATTTACTATCTTATTTTACCCATCTACCTATAGGTGCCCTTCTTTACGAGGCATTGGAAAACCTCCCTGGTCGAAGTCGGTGCTTCTCCTTGTTCGGGTGGTGTTCGGCTGTCGACGTCACCGGTCTTCTAGTCATCACCGATCCACTTTTAATTTTCCATATGTTTTGTCTTGTTTCCCCACACACCTGGTTGTCATTCCCTCATTACGTGTTATGTATTTAACCCTCTGGTTTCCCCCATGTCTGTGTGTGTGATTGTTTTTTGTCAGTGGCACGTTCCGGCTGGTTGCGCCAGACTTATTTTTGTTGTTTTTGCTGACGCACTTTTTCCCTGTAGGCATTTGTTTTTGTGACGCAATTGTTGCGTTCAGTGTTTGTACTGTGCGAAAGAGGATTAAAGTGCCTTCGTTTCACTATCTCTGCTCTCCTGCACCTGACTCACACGCACCAGCTACACACACGTCTTGTGACACTGTGTTTGAAATTCACTGATCGACTGAGGGACCTCACAGATACAATTGAAGTCAGAAGTTTACATACACTTAGGTTGGAGTCATTAAAACTCGTTTTTCAACCAGTCCACAAATTTCTTGTTAACAAACTATTGTTTTGGCAAGTCGGTTAGGACATCTACTTTGTGCATGACACAAGTAATTTTTCCAACAATTGTTTACAGACAGATTATTTCACTTATAATTCACTGTACCACAATTCCAGTGGGTCAGAAGTTTACATACACTAAGTTTACTCTGCCTTTAAACAGCTTGGAAAATTCCAGAAAATTATGTCATGGCTTTAGAAGCTTCTGATAGGCTAATTGACATCATTTGAGTCAATTGGAGGTGTACCTGTGGATGTATTTCAAGGCCTACCTTCAAACTCAGTGCCTCTTTGCTTGACATCATGGGAAAATCTAAAATAAATCAGCCAAGACCTCCTAAATAAATTTTAGACCTCCACAAGTCTAGTTCATCCTTGGGAGCAATTTCGAAAACGCCTGAAGGTACCACGTTCATCTGTACCACGTTCATCTGTACAAACAATATCACGCATTGTATAAACAGCATTGTATAAACACCATGGGACCACGCAGCCGTCATACCGCTCAGGAAGGAGACGTTTTTTGTCTCTTAGAGATGAACGTACTTTGGTGCGAAAAGTGCAAATCAATCCCAGAACAACAGCAAAGGACATTTGTGAAGATGCTGGAGGAAACAGGTACAAAAGTACCTATATCCACAGTAAAACGAGTCCTATATCGACATGAAATGCCGCTCAGCAAGGAAGAAGTCTCTGCTCCAAAACCGCCATAAAAAAGCCAGACTACGGTTTGCAACTGCACATGGGGACAAAGATCGTACTTTTTGGAGAAATGTCCTCTGGTCTGATGAAACAAAAATAGAACTGTTTGGCCATAATGACCATCGTTATTGTTGTGTATTGATATTCTAGTTTTGTCCCTTTAGGGCACCTGTAACCCCCCCTTGCTTACCTACGTTGAAATGCTTGGAATGTTCTTCCTGGGAAACGCATTAAACAATGCCCGCGTAAATTTCTACTCCCGTCTAATGTCCTGTCCTTATATTAGTTGTATAAGTAATACAGTGTGCTATACAACAAAACTGGCGACGAGGAAGAAACGTTCTCACGTTTGTGCTCATTATCTTCGGCAGAAAGTCGCTGTAGAAAGACGCAAATATTACTTGGAGCTAGCCAGTCTAGTGATGCTAGCTAGCTTTTGATGTCACAGCAATGAGAGCCTCGAAGGATAGGAAGAGTTTCGCTGCGGGAGAAAGTGAAGTCATCGTGAGTTAAAAGAAGAGAATAAAAGGGTCTGGGAGTAAGGGACCGTCTGAAAATTGTGAGAAAGAAAAATAAACCAAAAATGTCTGCATTGGTTGGAAATATAGGAACATTTGATGAATCTGTGGAACAATGCAGTTCTTACACAGAACGTTTTGAGTACTTTGTGTTGGAATGGAATTAAAGCAGAAGTAGTTGTGCCAACATTTTTGACTGTGATGGGAGGAAAAACATTAAATCTACTGCGCAGCCTAGTAACGCCTGAAAAACCTGGTGATAAATCATATGATGAAATTGTGGCTACCTTTAAAAGGACATTATTCTCCCAAACCACTGATAATCTCAGAGAGATTAAGGTTTCATAAGAGAATTCAAGAGGAGGGGGAATCAATCTCACAGTTTGTGGCTGTATTGAAACAGTTATCTGAACACTGTGAATTTGGGCAATCAATGAGTGACACTATATGTGATAGGTTAGTGTGTGGCATGCGCAGCGAGGCAATTCAGAAACGCCTTTTGACTGAGAGTAACTTAACATTGCAGAGAGCAATAGAAGTGAGTACGTCAATGGAAATGGCAAATAAAGACGCACAACAGCTAAGTGCATCGACCCAAGTGCATAGGGTGTCTACAAAGTTAAAAAACAAGGCAGAAGGTGGCAAGCCATGCTATCGCTGTGGAAAACCAGGTCACGAAGCAGAGGAGTGTTGGTGCAAAGACTTAGACTGCAGAAGTTGTGGAAAAAAGGGTCACATCGAACGTGCATGTAAAAACAAAAAGAGACAATCAAACAAAGTACTGAACAAAGGAAAAGAGACTTCAGGGAGTACAAAAAGAAAGTGCATAAAATGGAGCACACAGAGGATGAACAAAGTGATACCGTGTCTGAAGGGGAAGAATCTTTGCATGATTTGTCCATTTCAGACAATGGACACGGATACTGGGTGACACCGCTACTGGATGGAAACGCAGTACGGATGCAAGTGGACACTGGAGCAGCCATATCCTTGCTGTCTGAGGCTGTATACATGGAGAAACTACATCACCTCACACTAAAGCCCACAAAGATGACGCTGAAAACATACACCGGGGAGATTGTTCCAGTGCGAGGAAGCGTGATTGTTACAGTGGAGCTCAACAAACAGAAGGTAAAGCTACAACTACATTGTGAAAGGCAACCATCCAGCATTGCTAGGGCGCACATGGCTGGAAAAGATCAAACTAAACTGGCAGGAAATTCATATGGTTGCAAAAGAGGACACAAACCTACAAGGGATATTGAGGAAACACGCGGATCTGTTCAAAGGAGAACTTGGCAGTATGAAGGACATAACAGTTAAACTGACCGTGAAACCAGACAGCAAGCCAAAATGCTTCAAAGCTAGACCTGTCCCATACGCCCTTAAAACCAAAAGTTGAAATTGAGCTAAACAGACTAGTCGAGAGTGGAGTATTGGATCCAGTGAATGTTAATGAATGGGCTACACCCGTTGTTCCAGTCATAAAAAAAGATGGGTCACTCAGACTCTGTGGTGATTTCAAAGTCACCATTATCCCAGTCTTGACTGCTGAAAAATATCCACTACGCCTCATTGACGACCTCTTTTCTGGTTTAGCTGGAGGACAAATTCAGTAAGATAGGCCTGACATAAGTCTATCTACAGATGCATGTGGAACAAGAGTCACAAGGACTGTTGACCATAGTGACTCACAAAGGACTGTACAGGTACCGGAGGCTTCCTTTTGGAATCAAATCAAATCAAATTTTATTTGTCACATACACATGTTTAGCAGATGTTAATGCGAGTGTAGCGAAATGCTTGTGCTTCTAGATCCGACCATGCAGTAGTATCTAACAAGTAATCTAACAAATTCACAACAATTACACAAGAGTAAAGGAATGAATACGAGTATGTACATATAAATATATGGGTGAGCGATGTCTGACCGGCGTTATATACAAAATTGTTGGCTAGTGATAAATTTGTTACATCCAATTCTTATTATTTAAAGTGGCTAGAGATTTAAGTCAGTATGTTGGCAGCAGCCACTCAATGTTAGTGATGGCTGTTTAACAGTCTAATGGCCTTGAGTTAGAAGCTGTTTTTCAGTCTCTCGGTCCCAGCTTTGATGCACCTGTACTGACCTCGCCTTCTGGATGATAACGGGGTGAACAGGCAGTGGCTCGGGTGGTTGTTGTCCTTGATGATCTTTTTGGCCTTTCTGTGACATCGGGTGGTGTAGGTGTCCTGAAGGGCAGGTAGTTTACCCCCGGTGATGCGTTGTGCAGTCCTCACTACCCTCTGGAGAGCCTTACGGTTGATACAGCCCGACAGGATGCTCTCGATTGGGCATCTGTAGAAGTTTGTGAGTGATTTTGGTGATAAGCCGAATTTCTTCAGCCTCCTGAGATTGAAGAGGCGCTGTTGCGCCTTCTTCACCACGCTGTCTGTGTGGGTGGACCATTACAGTTTGTCCGTGATGTGTACGCCGAGGAACTAAAACTTTCCACCTTCTCCACTACTGTCCCGTCAATGGGGATAGGGGGGTGCTCCCTCTCCTGTTTCCTGAAGTCCACGATCATCTCCTTTGTTTTGTTGACATTGAGTGAGAGGTAATTTTCCTGACACCACACTCCGAGGGCCCTCACCTCCTCCCTGTAGGCCGTCTCGTCGTTGTTGGTAATCAAGCCTACCACTGTAGTGTCGTCAGCAAACTTTATGATTGAGTTGGATGCGTGCTTGGCCACGCAGTCATGGGTAAACGGGGAGTACAAGAGAGGGCTGAGAATGCACCCTTGTGGGGCCCCAGTGTTGAGGATCAGCGGGGTGGAGATGTTGTTTCCTACCCTCACCACCTGGGGCCGGCCCCTCAGGAAGTCCAAGACCCAGTTGCACAGGGCTGGGTCGAGACCTAGGGTCTCGAGCTTAATGACGAGCTTGGAAGGAACTATGGTGTTAAATGCTGTGGACCATCTGTGGACCTATTGGGACGGTAAGCAAATTGGAGTGGGTCCAGGGTGTCTGGCAGGATGGAGGTGATACGATCCTTGACTAGTCTCTCAAAGCACCTCATGATGACGGAAGTGAGTGCTACAGGGTGATAGTCATTTAGCTCAGTTACCTTAGCTTTCTTGGGAACAGGAACAATGGTGGCCCTCTTGAAGCATGTGGGAACAGCAGACTGGGATAGGTACTGATTGAATATGTCCGTAAACACACCAGCCAGCTGGTCTGCGCATGCTCTGAGGACACGGCCAGGGATGCCATCTGGGCCAGCAGCCTTGCGAGGGTTAACACATTTAAATGTTTTACTCACGTTGGCTGCGGTGAAGGAGAGCAGGTTTTGGTAGCGGGCCGTGTCGGTGGCACTGAATTGTCCTCAAAGCGAGCAAAGAAGTTGTTTAGTTTGTCTGGGAGCAGGCCCTGCCACATTCCTCTCGTGTCTGAGCCGTTGAATTGTGACTCTACTTTGTTTCTATATTGACGCTTAGCTTGTTTGATTGCCTTGCGGAGGGAATAGCTACACTGTTTGTATTCAGTCATGTTTCCGGTCGCCTTACCCTGGTTAAAAGCAGTGGTTCGCGCTTTCAGTTTTGCGCGAATGCTGCCATCAATCCACGGTTTTAGGTTTTAATAGTTGCTATGGGTACAACATCACCAATGCACTTGCTAATAAACTCGCTCACCGAATCAGCGTATACATCAATGTTGTTGTCAAATGCTATCCGGAACATATCCCAGTCCACGTGCTCGAAGCAATCTTGCAGCGTGGAATCAGATTGGTCGGACCAGCGTTGAACAGACCTGGGCACGGGCGTTTCCTGTTTTAGTTTCTGTCTGTAGGCTTGGAGCAACAAAATGGATGATGTACACGGCTGTGATTATAATCGAGGAGAATTCTCTTGGTAGATAATGCGGTCAACATTTGATTGTAATGAATTCTATGTCAGGTGAACAAAAGGACTTGAGTTCCTGTATGTTGTTATGATCACACCATGTCTCGTTAATCATAAGGCATACACCCCCACCCTTCTTCTTACCAGATAGATGTTTGTTTCTGTCGGTGCGATGCGTGGAGAAACCAGGTGGCTGTACCGACTCTGATAACGTGTCCTGAGTGAGCCATGTTTCCGTGAAGCAAAGAACGTTGCAGTCGCCGATGTCTCTCTTGAAGGCAACTCTTGCTCGTATTTCATCCACTTTGTTGTCCAGAGACTGGACATTGGCAAGTAAAATACTCGGGAGAGGTGCACGATGTGCCCGTCTACGTAGCTTGACCAGAAGACCGTCGCGTTTCCCCCTTCTCCGGCGCCGCCGTTGTTTTGAGTCGCCGGCTGGGATCCAGTCTATAGTCCTGGTCGGTGGACCAAACAGAGGATCCACTTTGGGAAAGTTGTATTCCTGGTCGTAATGTTGGTAAGTTGACGTTGCTCTTATATCCAATAGTTTCTCCCGGGTGTATGTAATAAAACTTAATATTTTCCGGGGTAACAATGTAAGAAGTAATACATAAAAAAATAAAATACTGCATAGTTCCTGAGAACGTGAAGCGAGGCGGCCATCTCTGTCAGCGCCGGAAGGTAGAATCACCTCAGCCCCGGCCTTGTTTCAGAGAGCTATGGACCAGATACTAAGCGGGCTCACTGGGGTCCAATGTTACCTCGATGATCTACTCATCATCGAGGAGGATTGTATGTTCTTAGTTGTAGTTGACGCGCACAGCTAATGGCCTGAGGTCACGGTGATGAAGAGCACCTCAGCAGAGAGAACCATCGAAGAGTTACGGTCAATCTTCAGTCGCTTTCGGATTGCCAACGCAACTCGTTAGCGATAATGGCCCCCAACTGGTGTCTGAAGAGTTCCGGTCATTCATGGAAGCAAATTGAATTCAGCACATCAAGTCAGCGCCGTATCACCCTGCAACGAACGGCCTCGCTGAAAGGTTTGTCCAAAGGATGAAAACACCTTCCCGTTAACCTACAGAAACACTCCCCACGCTACAACCAAAGTGGCACCTGAGTCAGCCATGATGAAAAGACAGCTTCGCACGCGACTCGACCTTCTGAGACCTCCAAAGACTAAACAGGTTGTACAGACACAACAGAGAGCACAGATGGAGAGACGGAGAAAAGCAAAAGACAGAAGCTTCATAGCTGGAGAGAGAGTTATTCCTCGGAACTACTGCAAAGGTCCAAAGTGGATACCAGCTACAGTGGTTGCACAAACAGGGCCTGTGTCCTACACAGTTCACACACCGGAAAACATCATCTGGAGGAGACACGTGGATCAACTGTTGCCAGGAACCAACCCCAGAGATGACTCCTGTCAAGTGGCAAACCAAGATCAGCTACTGGAGACCTACCATGACTACGAGCCATCACCTGAACATCCACTGCAGCAAGTTCTCCAGACTCACCTGAACCAGCCAGAGTGCCTACTCAGGGTACTGTTGCACTCCAGTCTGGGCATACACCATCACCACTCAGACTCAGAGACAATGTGACTGTAGACTCACCTGTACGTCGTCATTACCCTGCAAGAAAAAGACAACCCCCTGACAGGTTGACTATTTAGTTCAGACTAACCTCCGACATTGGGGCAGAATACACCCCAGGGTTAAGTCTGGGAACTGAGGCAGTCTACTCTCTTTCCCTAGTTTAAAAAAAGGTTATTCTGAAAAGTTTGTTTATTTACATTAAGAGAACTTATGTTAAAAAAAATAGGCAAAACAGTGAATATTTACTTTTTCCTTAGTCATCAAAGTAAAGGGGGAGGAATATGTTGTGTATTGATATTCTAGTTTTGTCCCTTTAGGGCACCTGTAACCCCCCTTGCTTACCTACGTTGAAATGCTTGGAATGTTCTTCCTATGAAACGCATTAAACAATGCCCACGTTAATTTCTACTCCCGTCTAATACAGTGTGCTATACTCCAGTTATGTTTGGAAGAAAAAGGGGGAGGCTTGCAAGCCGAAGAACACCATCCCAACCGTGAAGCACGGGGGTGGCAGCATCATGTTGTGGGGGTGCTTTGCTGCAGGTGGGACTGGTGCACTTCACAAAATAGATGGCATCATGAAGACGGACAATAATGTGGATATATTGAAGCAACATCTCAAGACACCAGTCAGGAAGTTAAAGCTTGGTCGCAAATGGGTCTTCCAAATGGACAGTGACCCCAAGCATACTTCCAAAGTTGTGGCAAAATCGCTTAAGGACAACAAAGTGAAGGTATTGGAGTGGCCATCACAAAGCCCTGACCTCAATCCCATAGAAAATGTGTGGGCAGAACTGAAATAGCGTGTGCGAGCAAGGAGGCCTACAAACCTGACTCAGTTACACCAGCTCTGCCAGGAGGAATGGGCCAAAATTCACCCAACTTATTGTGGGAAGCTTGTGGAAGGCTACCCGAAACGTTTGACCCAAATTAAATAATTTAAAGGCAATGCTAACAAATACTAATTGAGTGTATGTAAACTTCTGACCCACTGGGAATGTGATGAAAGAAATAAAAGCTGAAATAAATCATTCTCTTTGCTTTTATTCTGACATTTCACATTCTTAAAATAAAGTGGTGATCCTAACTGACCTAAGACAGAACATTTTTACGAGGATTAAATGTCAGGAATTGTGAAAAACTGAGTTTAAATGTATTTTTAAATGTATAAGGTGTATGTACATTTTCGACTTCAACTGTATCTCCCTGGCATATTACATAATTTATGCAGCAGCATACAATACATTTTTTGGACTCACCTTGTTGTGCTGTGCTCACTTGAACAGGAAGGTGGCGCGGCAGTCCTTGTGGGCAAATTTTGTCATAAAACTTTGTCATCAAAGTCTGGCATTCTCTGGATTTATGCTGCTTTCTTAACTATGAACTC
Organism: Brachymystax lenok tsinlingensis; assembly: GCA_030435695.1. Taxonomy (NCBI): domain Eukaryota; kingdom Metazoa; phylum Chordata; class Actinopteri; order Salmoniformes; family Salmonidae; genus Brachymystax; species Brachymystax lenok. Next base: position 32,398,071 of record CM059802.1, on the reverse strand, counting down.
GTTTTTTTTCCAAGGTCGAATCATGACATCAGTGATCTTAAGGTGAGAGGTCTAGAAAGAGGCCTGAGTTCCTGACTTGGAATTCCAAGTTGAATGACCGTTCAAAACGTATTTTCCCAGTTCCCAGTTGTCTTGAACTCACTGAAGTCTGAGATTTCGCGGCATAAGTCATGCTCTATAGACAGCATGGCCAATGTATTCAACCTTTTCTGGCCCATGGTTGAAGGTTTATCCTTTTAAGCTTGGAAAAGAGACCCTTAAACCCAGACTTGGACCATACACCCACGCCACTGAATAGCCACTAGTTCCTTCCAAACCACTCAATGTTGAATTTGCGATTTCCAACTTGTTGTGTAATGTTTATGTCCAATGGCCAATGAGCACCGATCTGTTTTATCTATAATTTCTCTTCATATGACAAGGACTTACCAGTAGACTGTCGATGTCTACAGTGACACTACAGTGGTCGCTACAGTGGAAGACACTACAGTGGTCGGCGCCGGAAGACACTACAGTGGTAGGCTTGATTACCAACAACGACGAGACGGCCTACAGAGAGGAGGTGAGGGCCCTCGGAGTGTGGTGTCAGGAAAATAACCTCTCACTCAATGTCAGCAAAACAAAGGAGATGATCGTGGACTTCAGGAAACAGGAGAGGGAGCACCCCCCTATCCACATCGAGGGGACAGTAGTGGAGAAGGTGGAAAGTTTTAAGTTCCTCGGCGTACACATCACGGACAAACTGAATTGGTCCACACACACAGACAGCGTGGTGAAGAAGGCGCAACAGCGCCTCTTCAACCTCAGGAGGCTGAAGAAATTCGGCTTGTCACCAAAATCACTCACAAACTTTTACAGATGCACAATCGAGAGCATCCTGTCGGGCTGTATCACCGCCTGGTACGGCAACTGCTCCGCCCACAACCGTAAGGCTCTCCAGAGGGTAGTGAGGACTGCACAGCGCATCACCGGGGGTAAACTACCTGCCCTCCAGGACACCTACACCACCCGATGTCACAGAAAGGCCAAAAGGATCATCAAGGACAACAACCACCCGAGCCACTGCCTGTTCACCCCGCTATCATCCAGAAGGCGAGGTCAGTACAGAGACTAAAAAACAGCTTCTACCTCAAGGCCATCAGACATCACTAACATTGAGTGGCTGCGGCCAACATACTGACTTAAATCTCTAGCCACTTTAAACATAGGAATTGGATGTAACAAATGTATCACTGCCACTTTAAACAATGCCATTTATATAATGTTTACATATCCTACATTACTCATCTCATATATATGTGTATATACTGTACTCCATACCATCTACTGCATCTTGCCTATGCCGGTCAGCCATCGCTCATCCATATATTTTGTTAGATTGTTAGATACTACTGCATGGTTGGAACTAGAAGCACAAGCATTTCGCTACACTCGCATTAACATCTGCTAACCATGTGTATGTGACAAATAAAATTTGATTTGATTTGATTCATGATGATGACTGCTTGACTAGCTTGCTACAGTAGCTAAGCGTTTGAAAGTATGTTGACATGATCAGTCCAATCAAAACTTTGGTAATATAACGTGATTTGACATAATTTTATCTTTGGCCAGCACCCAAAGGGCTTGGATTTTCGAGCTCTCCCCGTAGATTTTACAGTGAAGTAGTGTCCCAATGAGTGACAGAACACTGAGCCAATCACAGCGCAACTAGAGAACATTACCAACCCCTACGCTCTGTATTCTCCTCTGGCTGTCCGACCACCACACAAAGCACTGAGCTAGGCAGAAACACCTGCATTTTTGAGCTGCCTTACTCAAGAATGCAAATAAGAGACCATGTTTGTATGCGGCTTTATTAACTAAATTATAATATTTTACATTGTTTTCAAACTGATATGTGACACATATTAATGCCAAAATAACATGCAAAACAGACAAAAATAAAATACAATAAAAAATAAAGAGCACTGTAACAAAGAAACACGGAGTCAAGAAGCAGGTGCAGATGGTGAGTTTAATACTAACGAACAAAGAGAGTTACAAAACAAGAGAAGCGTCTGACATGAAAACAGAACCAATACTGCCAGATGACTGAGGTTGGTGAGGGTTATAAGAAGGGAGAGTAATCAGGGTGGTGATGAAGGGACTCGGCTGTTTGGCCGGAGTGTGCATGCAGGAAACGGAGAACGGAGGGAGAGGCTGAAAATTGTGGCTTGCGATCAATCGTTGATAAACAAACGATCAAACTTTACTTAGTGTGATGGTGTTTGGCACGGCTGTGCTGTGACTGGGTCAGAGATGGTAGGAGAAAGTGATGGTGAAGAAAGTGAAGCAAGTATGGAGCATAGTGGTACAACTACAAGGGGAGTAAAAAATATAAAAATAAAGCAGGAGAGAAAGGGAGTAGGGCTTTGAAAGGGGGTGAGAGGTCTATGGAGGCAGAGAGGAGGCAGAAAAGGACATTTGAGGAGAGCAACAGTTTCCAAAGCTAGAGGCAGTTCGGAGGTAGAGAGTGCAGAGGAAGGGCAAGATAAGTCGCAAGGGGAGCATGGAGGTGAGGGGGAGCATAAAGTGATTCTGAAGTTTAGGGAGGAAGGAGGAGTTGGGGCGATGAGTCTAAGGTTGGCGGCTGTGATAAAAGAGTTGATTGGGTAGTTGTCAATGCTAAAGTATAAAGAGATGGGAGCTTGTTGGTGTTCTGTAAGGACATGGTGCAGAGGGAAAAATATCTCAGAGTGAAGCAAATCGGGAAGTGTAAGTTGGTGTCGAGCAGCTGGACTGATCAAGCAGGGAAGCAGTGGATTAAATGGGTGATAACAGGAGTGCCTGTGAGTGTTAGTACTAAAAAGGTAAGTGACAACTTGAGAGGAGTTCTAGTGAATGTTCATAGATTGCAAGCAACAAGGGGTGACGTTAGGGTACATAACCTGTATATTATGTTACACTTCAAGGACCAGGTACTGCCAAATAAAGTAACCATAGGAAATAGGAGTTATTATGTGAGGGCTCATGTACCCGAAGCCTTTAAGATGTTCTAGCTGCCAGAGGTTTGGGCATGTGGCAACACCCTGTAAAGAGACAAATATGTGTTCCAGGTGTGGAAGGGAGCATGGGTATGGGAAGTGTGGGGATGGTGTACAACCAAAGTGTTGCAGCTGTGGGGGGGCTCATAGTGTGCTATATAGTGAGTGTGAGGCGATGAAGCAGGCAGTGGAGGTGCAACATGTGAGAGTTGAGAGAAGGGTGTCGTATGCTGAGGCAGTGAGGGTGGTCCAGGGAGATACAGGTTCAAGGGAGGGATGGGTGGGTAGGAGCATCTAGACTGGGGATTACGGGGCAGGTGGGCAGCGATATGGTATACATAGACAAGAGAAAGCTGGTGACGTTCATAGGAGGAGCTGTCAATAGCACTGCTAAAGTAGAGTCTAAAACAGAGAGGATTCAGCTAAAAGTGAGACGTCTGTGTATGAGAGCATTCACATGGGAAGTAGTTTGAGATGACCTCAATCAGCCAAGGGGGAGGTAGTGCCACCTTTATAAAGCAAGGACTTCCTTACAGGATGCTAGGCAAAGGTATTGAACAGGAATATGTGGTAGTGGAGGTGTGGTGGAAGGGGACTAGTGGTAGTGAACTACTATAATCCGTGCCAAATAATCAACCTAGAAGTGCTGAAGAGGGTGGAGGGCCAGGATAAAAGTAAAGTAAGGTAATGTGGTGTGGAGATTTTAATGCCCACAACACGCTCTAGAGGGGACTAATGGATGGAAATGGTCAAGTGATTGAAAATCTGATATAAATTAAAGATGTGGTGTGTCTGAATGATTGTCGAGGGACCAGGATTGATGTAGCCACAGGGAAAGAGTCTGCCTTGGACCTCACTCTGGTAACTACTGTAGTACGATGGCAGGAATCTGTGAGTGGGAGGTATGGGAGGAGTTGACAGTAGGGAGTGATCATTACCCCATAGTATGCACAGTAGGCCGGAAGGAGGAGGTGTCAGTGAATGGAGTAGGCAGGTGGGTGATTGGAAGGGCAAAGTGGGATCAGTTTCAGGAGCTGAGCGAGCAGGTGATGGCTCGGGTGGATATGAGAGGGGATGTGGATAGTATGAATAACTGGGTGGGAACAGAATTAGTGGGGGCAGCAGATGTACAGGGAGGTGGAGGAAGAAAGCAGTCCCATGGTGGACGGAGGAGTGTGGGGCAATGGTGAGAAGAAGGAACAGGGCATTTAGATTACTGAAAAGAACACAACTTCCAACATCTGATTCAGCATATGCAGGCCCAGGTGAGGAGAACTATCCGTCAGGCAAAGAGGTCATATTGGCGTCGGTTCTGTGACACCATTGGAAGGGCGACACCTGTGGGAGAAATATGGGGGATTATTAAGAGGATAGGTGGGGCCAGAAGGGAGTGGGACTATCCAGTGTTGACGAGTGATAAGGATGTGGCAGTAAAAGATGAGGAGAAGGCAGAGATGATGGCCAAAGTGTTTGTCCAAGTGCATAGCCCTGCAAATTTGTCAGAGGAGGGGCAGAGGGGGAGAGAGAGAACGAGAGAGGATCATCCTGGAGTGCTGGATAGGAGGGAGGATGTAAATGATGTGTTGAATGCACCATTTACCATGGCAGAGATGAAAAGGGCAATAGGTAAGGCTGGGTTACTTCACCTGGGAAAGATGAGGTGTGCTATGTTATGTTGGCCCATCTTAGTGATGAGGCACTGGATAAGGTATTGGTGTTGTACAACAGAGTGTGGAGGGAGAGTAAACTACCAGGCGGCTGGAAGGAGGCAGTAGTTGTACCAATCCAGAAGCCAGGGAAGGACCCGACGAGGCCAACAAGCTATCGGCTAATAGCTTTAACATCACATGTATGTGAGATTATGGAACGAATGATTACGGAGTGGGTAACTTACTTCCTGGAGAGCAGGGGGCTAGTATCGCCACATCAGAGTGGGTTCAGGAAGGGTAGTGGAACTATAGACACAGTGCTCTGCTTAGAAGCAGAGGTCAGGAAGGTTCAGGTGAATAAGGAGACTGTTGTAGCTGTCTTTTTTTATGTGGAGAAAGCGTATAATATGATGTGGAAGGAGGGGTTGTTAATCAAGCTTGATATTCCAAATCAAATTTTATTTGTCACATGCGCCGAATACAACAGGTGTAGACCTTACAGGGAAATGCTTACTTACAAGCCCTTAACCAACAATGCAGTTAAGAAAATACCACAAAAAAATAAAATAAAAAATAAAGCAAGAGATAAGAAAAATGTGTACATGAAGGTAGGGTTATTAAAGTGGCTATGCATAGATGATAACAGAGAGTAGCACAAGCGTGGCGGGGGTACAAATAGTTTGTGGTTGGTTGGATGTCTGCAGTTCTATTCCCAGTTCTGATGTCCAGAAGCTCTTTTCGGTCATAAGAGATGATAGCAGCAACATTATGTACAAAACAAGCTATGAACAAAGCGAAAAAACTAACAAAATAGCATGATTGGTTGAGAGCCGATAAGACGGCAGCTCTACCCTCCGGCATCTATGGGGGTAGGAGGAAGAGCATACAACTGGATAAAGGATTTCCTGTTTGGAAAGTCTATCCAGGTGAGGGTGGGGAAGTCTCTCAGGCATCTACCTGGTGGATAACGGTACACCGCAGGGGAGCGTGATAAGTCCTCTGTTGTTCTCAATCATGATCAATGATGTTTACTCTCAGCTACTGCCGGATATTATGAGTTCGTTATTTGCAGATGATGGGGCTTATGGAAGAGGGCAATAAATGTGCCATACATAGTCAGAAAGTACAGGAAGCAATTGATGAGGTAGAGCGGTGGGCATTACTGTGGGGATTCAGGTTCTCTGTAGAGAAAACTCAGTGTTCTTTACCAGGAGGAAGATGGGAGATGAGGTATGCTTGAGGTTATATGGGAGAAACTTAGAGAGGGCAGGGGCCTTCAGGTTCCTTTGGGTATACTTTGACACTAGACTGACCTCGGCAGAACTCATTGAGAGAGTGGAGGGAAAGTGTAAGGTGCTAAATGTGATGCGCTGTCTGACAGGGCAGGAGTGGGGGCTGGGCATTCCTCATTGAGGACCATGTATGTTGCATTGATGTGATCTTTAATCAGATCAATGTCTCCCCAGTGGCTGCACTACAGGTGGAGATGGGGGATGTGCCATTGCAGATTAGGAGACAGCAGCTGGCAATTCATTATTGGGTCAACCGACAGGGACATGGGGTGTCTCATCCTGTGAAATGGATTTTAGAGGCATGCTGGGAACATGAGCGAAGACAGAACACAAGCTTTGGGTGGGTGGGTGTGTAATACCCAGGCAAAATAGATGGGACTGTATGGAAGGGAGTTTAGTCCAATGGTAGCTATTCCTGTAAATCCACCATGGCTACTCCCGCCTCCAGTAGTTGATCTAGAAGTGTTGGAGAGACTACAGAAAGATAGGGAGGGTGTTGATCCATCTGATTTGTTTAAGAGACGTCTAGATACTAGATACTGTGTATCAGGCTGTATCACATCCGGTCGTGATTGGGAGTCCCATAGGGCGGCACACAATTGGCCCAGCGCGTCCGGGTTTGGCCGGGGTAGGCAGTCATTGTAAATAAGAATTTGTTCTTAACTGACTTGCCTAGTTAAATAAAGGTTTACATAGATGATTCAAAAAGGACAGGACGTACTGGGTCAGCATTTTTAGTGCAGGAATGTGGGGTGGCAGTCAGGAAACGTATTACAGATCATCTGTCTGTAAAAAAAGCGGAGCTGATGGCCATACTGTTGCCCTTGCAGCTGGTGGAGGAAGTCAAACCAGACAGAGTAGTTATTTGCTCTGATTTATGTGCAGTGTTGATGAGTCTCCAGTCCTTTAGATTATGTAGCAGACGAGACCTAATGTATTATGTGCTACAAACCCATGGCATGATTAGACAGATGGGTATACAGATAAGATTTACTTGGGTCCCAGCCCATGTGGGGGTGGAGGGGAACGAGTACAGTGGAAAGTCGGGGAGGGGAGGACGGCAGGAAGGGACAGAAGAGAGGAGAATATTTTTACAAGATTAAGGGTGGGACACAGCCGGTTGAATAAGAGATTACATGTGATAAAAAGCATCCAACAGGAAAGTGTGATTATTGCCAGGAAACAGAGACCGTGGAGCATGTATTGGGCAGTATCATCAGAAGGAAAGAAGGAAAGAAAGAAGGGGTTACAGGAAATTAGTTTAAAGAGTATATTCAGTAGAACATCAGTAGATATATAGTATATATATATACAGATATAGTCTGAAATATTTTGTTATCTTTTTTTAAGAGCAACGGGGCTGGCAGGTAGGATTTAGTTTCTCCCCGTCTCTGGCCCACACTCTAGTTCAGTAGGTGGCGGTAATGCACCATAACGTTGGATGCCACCCGCCGATAAACCCCACCGAAGAAGGTGGTGATGAAGTCCAGTTGTGCTTAACGATGGGACAGGTGTACTCAATGATGGTTGCCAGGACCGGTGGTTAGTAGAAGGGCGACGTTGAGTGCCGGAGGGAGGGAGTAGGCGTGACAAGCACCACCAAGGCCAGACAGGAGGGTGTTTTTTTAGCTAAACACATGGGGTTAAAAACAGGTGGGGCTCTGCCAAAAGCTGTATCCCTTCTAGACAAAACTGAATTTACCTTCCATCCTCCTCTTCCGAACCTCTCCTTTCCACTTTGAAGTGTATTTTCTTTTCTTGGTTGGCCTATTCTCCTCCTCCTCGGTTGTACAAGTTGGAAATAAAGACACAAAAGAAACTTGATTTCTAGTACATGGCACAAAAAGCTTACCAAGATGATACACTGACTATATGACAGATGTGCCTATAGTCCTTGTCATAAAAACAGAAGGATAGCTACCTAGCCATTTGATTTGCACTCGCCCTCAAAACACAATTTCCAGTACAGAATAATATCTGAGAAATTCTTATCTTACTCCAGAAATATATAATATTACAAAGGCAGAAGGTAATTAAAGTGCAACGTACCTCTGATCGTGTCTGACTAAGAACCCACAAACCAAAATATCCTCAGGAGTGAAGACTTGGGCTTCACTTCAAGAGCTGTGGTGGTGATACGGGGTTTGATGGACAAAAAAAATAGATTTTTTTGTTTTTCAATCAGAGATCTTTTGTATTGCAATAGTAAAAAGATAGAGGTTTTAGTCATAGATATTGCTAGCTACTAAACAGCAAGCTACAACATTACAACCAGCCATCTAAAGCTAGGTTTACCAGCAAACATTAGCACGACTGGAATTGGCTAACTATGCACCACGCCTCATATTTGTTACTTGTTAGCAAGTATGTGTTAGTTAGCATGTGTAACATCAGGAACTGTAAATGATTTTTCTACCTAGCTATGTAACATAATCTACATTGGTTATGATTATGACCGTGGATGCATTTCAATCTCTAAATCCGAGGCTGGTTTTTACTATAACAAATATTTGCCTTAGCATGCCTGATAGACATGGCTGTAGGTAGATACTGTCTGCCTACCTACCTAGGCTCATTTGTACAGTCTGGTGCAAAAGTTAAGGGTTATGCCATATTTCTTTGTATTAGGCTTAGAATAGATGTTGTACATGTCATCTCTGTGCCTGTGCACATAGAGTATGCATGTTCAACTAGTCTACCTAATGTTGTTGTTATGCTCCCATGGTTCAACTGCTGTTCAAACTGTACAATAGAGTATAATTTGTTATATATTTTTTGTCTCACAGACAATACTGTGTGGTGCCTTCCTGGAGTGGATTCTAGATACAGAATTCCTTTGCCTGTGTGTGTCTGTCACGATCTTCGTATGGGATGGACCAAGATGCAGCGAGGGTTCCAGTATACATACTTTTTATTAAGTGCAACTGGCAAAAACAATAAACAGACCGTAACGCAGGTGTGGCACACACATAAATACAAACAATAACCCACAAGGCAAGTGGGGCAGGGAACCAACTTAAATAGGATTCCCAATTAGCGGCAACGACAACCAGCTGCCTCTAATTGGGAACCTAACAAAAAACCAACATAGAGTTCCCTACATAACCCTAGTCACGCCCTGACCCAACACACCATAGAGAAACCTAGAGAGCTCTCTATGGCCAGGGCGTGACAGTACCCACCCCCCAAAAGTGCGGACTCCGACCGCCACCTAGAGTCAATGGAGGGGGACTTCGGGTGGGCCTTTGTCGGTGGAGACTCCGGTGCGGGCCGTACCGACCCGAGAAGACGCACTGGAGGCCCGGTGTGTGGAGCAGGAACAGTACGTACCAGGTTGGGACGACACCCCTAGAGGCTTGGTGCGTGGAGCAGGAACAGTACGTACCAGGCTGGGACGACACCCTAGAGGCCTGGTGCGTGGAGCAGGAACAGTACGTACCAGGCTGGGACGACATCCTAGAGACCTGGTATGTGGAGCAGGAACAGTACGAGCTGGGCTCACGATGCGCACAGGGGGCCTGGTGCGCGGAGCAGGAACAGGACGTGCTAGGCTCTCGATGCGCACAGGGGGCCTGGTGTGCGGAGCAGGAACAGGACGTGCTGGGCTCTTGATGTGCACAGGGAGCCTGGTGCAGGGAGCAGGAACTGGAGACACCGTGCGCTTCACTGCATAACACGGTGCCTGACCAGTGCAACACTCACTCCAGTAAGCACGGGGAGTTGGCTCAGGTCTCCAACCTGGCTCAGCCAACCTCCCCATGTGCCCCCCCCAAAAAAATGTTTGGGGCTGCATCTCGGGCTTCCTCGCCAGCCGTGTTCCCTCGTACTTCTGCCGCTCTGCCATAGCTAACTCCAAACCTTCCCTGGGACGGCGATACTCCCCAGCCTTCCTCCAGGGTCCCTTTCCAGCCAGGATTTCTTCCCATGTCCAGAATTCCCTATTATCCCGCTGCTTGGTCCTTTTGTGGTGGGTTATTCTGTCAGGATCTTGGGAAGGAGCAGACCAAGATGCAGCGATGGTTCCAGTATACATACTTTTATTTAAGTGCAACTGGCAATAAACAGACCGTAACGCAGGTGTGGCACACATAAATACAAACATTCATTCAATAATCCACAAACAGGTGGGAAAGGGAACCAACTTAAATTGGATTCCCAATTAGAGGCAACGACAACCAGCTGCCTCTAATTGGGAATCAACTCAAAACTAACATAGAGTTCCGTAGAGCACTCAAGTCACGCCCTGACCCAACATACCATAGAGAAACCTAGAGGGCTCTCTATGGCCAGGGCGTGACAGTGTCATTGTAGCAGAACTGTATTCCATGATCAAACTGCCATTCAGCTCATGAGTCATCTGCTTGAAATCCAGGACAATGGATTTCAAGCAGATGACTCATGAGCTGAATGGCAGTTTGATCATGTCAACACTCCTCCCACAGCTTTACAAGTATTGCCTGAACTTACTGTATGTTTCTTTGGAATGGCAATTTCATCATGACCACCTCTCCTATCATCTGCTGATCACCAGTTCTCTTAGCTACAGATTGTTACACCAGATAATGTGATTTAACCAACGATTTTGTTATCCATTACTGAGAGTTCCAGGTAGGTACTGTTTGGTGTAGCACAGAGATTTTTCTACCAACATTAGCGATGCCATCTTCATCCTTGATTCTGGGAAATGCGAGTCTCATAAAATGTCTGTGTCCAGTTGCAGGGTGTATGTGTATCGCCATCATGTCTATTTCAAGTCTTCTCACTCATTGATTGAGACAGGTCTCTGTCATCATGACATGCAGTACTTTGGGGTGGACACCCACCGGTCTCGATCAATGAGAGAAGACTTGAAATAGACAAGATGTCAGCAAAAATCTTTGGGTAAATCACATTCTGGTGTAACAATCTGTAGTTACAGTTCTCTGCACTTGTGTGTCACTACACCTGAGGCACACTCGGACACACTGAACTGTACTACACTGTTCATACTCTTTTTTTTTTGTATGTTACTTTTACCATATAACATTAGTGTTGAATACCCATAGTTCTCGTGAGTTATCATTAAATAGTGTACAGATGTGGATATATAAACATTCTTTAGATATCTAAATGTCTAGCATCTATTTGACGCTACAGAGCCCTGTACAGCTTATATAAATATATTCTGTGAATCCATAAGAGCAGACACATTTCAAAGATTGATAGAAAAGATCCATATTTATTTTATGGTGGAGGGAAATGTTATGTTTATGTATCAAATCAATGCTACTTTCTAATAACTAATTAGAAAGGTTCATACGGGTGACTGACTGATCGTGTATGGAGGAACCCTCACTATCACTGTTCCTCAACTTGGCGGTACGCCCAGAATAATACTATGGGAACAGCCAAGGTATCTCAGTTTCATGGTCTCAACTTGGAGAGAGAGAGAGCCTCGTCAGGTATTGGTCAGTCACATGTGCGAGCCACTGGTAGTGCTAAATTAATTATGCTAAATAATGCAAATATAACTTGTCTGTGTATAGCCGTCTATAAGACAACTGCTGGGACTGCCCCAACAGAGCTTCTGATAGACCTGTAGGATGTGCAGAGTTTGTTGTAACCTCTCCAGCTTGCTGATAATAAAGAGTGATTCATTTTAAGATTGACTTCAGGTGTCCCTGGTGTTGAATTTCCACCACAATCTGGCGTCACGATCTTGATCAGTGATTCTACCTGTGGAGCATCCCAGTGAAGGTCTGTGAGGGAATACCGGTGGCACATTCCATGTGAAGGCGTGCAAGAGAAATTCCCGTCTGACCAAAGACGACGTGGACCCGCCCAGACCAGACTTTTATTTAGAGCTGCCCGGGGGAAGATACCTGGTCCGCGAACCTCTGAGGGACACGTCTTCTGAATTTCAGTAAGTCAATTTAAATGAATCTGTCATGTCCAGGCCAGAGTTTTAGGCTGGCGTGTTTAGGTTTCGTTTTTGGTGTAGGGTTTTTGAGTTCTAGGTGTTCTATTTCTATGTTGGGGTAATGGTTCCCAATTAGAGGCAGCTGTGTGTCGTTGTCTCTAATTGGGAACCCTATATATGTTTGGGGTTTTCATTTAGGTTTTGTGGGTTATTGTTGATGCATAGCTTTGTTTGTATTGTCAGTCTATGTTTAAGTTACGATCTTCGTTCATGTTGTTATTTTGCCCAGTTACGTTTCGTTTTAATAAACATGTATACTGGATGCCTCACTGCGCCTTGGTCTGTCACTTATGAGGATCGTGACAGAATAACCCACCATAAGAAGACCAAGCAGCGAGAGACCCGGGAGCACTGGACCTGGGAGGAGGAATTGTTTAGAGACGGACCCTGGGATCAGCCTGGAGAATATCGCCGTCCAAGAGAGGAGCTGGAAGCAGCGATAGCGGAGCGGCGATATTATGAGGATCGATATGGAGTATGGAACCCGGAGATGAAAAAGTTTGTTGGAACTCGCCTGGCTGGGAAGCCCGAAAGGCAGCCCCAAAATGTTTGGGGGGGGCACACGAGGAGGTTGGCCGGTTCAGGAGGGACTCCTGAGCCAACTCCTCGTGCTCTTTGGAGGGAGCGTTGGAGGGTGCGTCGTACTGAGCAGACACCGTGCTATGCTGTTGTGCGCATGGTATCTCCAGTGCGCATGCATAGGCCGGTGCGCAAAATTCCAGTGCCACTCATCTGTCGGGCTAGGGTGAGTGTGCAGCCTGGAGGAGTGGTGCAGGCTCTGCGTGCCAGGTCTCCAGTGCGCCTGTTGGGACCGAAATATCCTGCACCGGCTCTGCGTGCGGTGTCTCCTGTCCACGCACACAGCCTGGTGCACGACATTCCAGCTCCCCTCATCGGTGAAGCCAGGATGAGTGAACAACCTGGGAGAGGGGTGTCGGCTATACGCATCAGGTCTCCTGTGCGTGTTGTGGATCAGGTACATCCTGTCCCTGTTCCACGCTCCAGGATCCCTGTTCGTGTAGTGGATCCAGCACGTCCTGTTCCGGCTCCGCGCACCAGGCCCCCTGTGCGCTTAGAGCGTCCAGCATGTCCTGTTCCGGCTCCGCGCACCAGGCCCCCTGTGCGCTTAGAGAGTCCAGCAATACTTATTTTCCACCATAATTTGCAAATAAATTCATTAAAAATCCTACAATGTGATTTTCTGGATTTCTTTTCCTCATTTTGTCTGTCATAGTTGAAGTGTACCTATGATGAAAATTACAGGCCTCTCTCATCTTTTTAAGTTGGAGAACTTGCACAATTGGTGGCTGACTAAATACTTTTTTGCCCCACTGTATATGTTTGGGGTTTTCATTTAGGTTTTGTGGGTTATTGTTGATGCATAGCTTTGTTTGTATTGTCAGTCTATGTTTAAGTTACGATCTTCGTTCATTTTGTTATTTTGCCCAGTTACGTTTCGTTTTAATAAACATGTATACTGGATGCCTCGCTGCGCCTTGGTCTGTCACTTATGAGGATTGTGACAGAATCAGTATAAAAAAGTTAATAAATTATAAAACTGAACTTAAAGATATAGAAGAAGGGTACCACTAGTCTTAGAAGAAGGCTAGAACTAGTCTTAGGAGAAGGCTAGAGTGAGGGCAGGAGAGGCCCCACTGACAATTGTCTGTCGGCATTTATATGAGAAGTGTTTACGTGGTCTGAGAACCACTGGTAATAGCACAAGGTATTATTTTAGATATTTATGAGAAGTGTCTATGTGGTCGGGGGAGCCACTGAGAATAGCATAAGGTGCACCAGGTGATATTCTATATGTATGGGGAAGCGGCAAGTCTATAGAGTATAGAGACCATAGCATTTATGACCATATGTTGAAGGCACATATACTATATGTTGAAGGCACAGTTGTACAACTGACTAGGTATCCCCCTTTCCATAAACTATTGATACTATGATGCTGACGGATTACAAATGCTATGGCAACTATGGAGACTATAGAGGAACCACAGAAGATACATATGCATGCATAGGAGGTAACGACGAGCGATACGGGAGATTACTGAGTGTGTTTGAGAGTAGTACTAGGTGAATGTGGATGAGAGTATTGTGCACTTGACTAACTAACTGAATAGGGGTTTAGCCCCGGTGTGAGAGTTGTGTGAATGTTGGATGACATTAAGCTGGAAGTTCAACAAAGGGTTTGAGTATGAGAAAGGGAAATAGTAAAATGGAGGATCCTTGCTGGTAGGGGGGGTACTGAACCAAACAGAGAATTGGACTAAATGGACAGATGGACATTTCCCTGTTGATGGAATACTGAGCACAGATAGACTGGAGTCTGTGAGAGGCCAACTTGAAAGTAAAGAAAGAAAACACAAGAAGGTTGTAGTGAGTTGGGACGATTTCAGAAAGTGGGAGAACAAAGCAGAAAATGCAAAAGTAAGAGGACTGATGGTAAAGCAAGTGGAACCGGAGAAGAAAGAGGCTGGCCTTTCTCTGAGGGGAAGCCTTGCATGGGGCCCACCTTGTATCCGCCACTGCCAAATCCTCCACCAGCACACGGAGATGGTTGGCCTCCCACCCCCTCCTAACCCAGTTGGGGTTGGGCCTGTGCCAGGTGGAGGAGCCGTGCGATTAGGAGCTGTTGGAGGGGCTACAGGTGCTGAAGACAGAAAGCTAACGGCAAAATCAAGGTCCAAAGTGAATGAGCAGAGAGGAACAGAGGAGGGGGAGAGTGAAGAAGAGGTGCTAGAAGAGCCCAGGAAAAAACTGGAGAAACGTAAGAGAAAAGAGGAAAGTAGAGAAACAGGAAGCAAATTAAGGAGTGCAAGCAGGAGGAATGAAGAAGAAAGTAGCCAAGACGAAGATAAAAGGAGCAGCAGCGAGGACAGCAACGAAGGTCAAGGAAAGACAGTTGAGGGAGAATGAAACGAAGGACGGAAAGACACTGAAGAAGGCACAGCTGATGTACTACTCTGGAGGAGGAAGAGGACATCGGGAAAATGGTGGCAACCAAGGAAAACAAGGAGGTAGAGGGAGAGATAGAGGCCGAGGGACCCTTGCTGGAGCTGACGTAGGGCAAGACTGGAGGTGCTACAACCAGTGACGGCTTTAGGTATAGGTGACATGGGCAGCCACCCAGGGCGGCATCTTGCTGGAGGCGGCACAGGGCGCCCGCACAAAAAAAAACGTAATGGTGACATTTGCATGATCGGTTTTCTATCGCTCATTTGCACGTCACGTCAATGATATCATGTCACTGTGTGGGACTGTGGCTCAAATAACCTTGTCGGAGTGGGTGCCCTGATTCTAGTTTGTGAGCTAGGCAGGCTACTGCCTGGGAAGGTCTCCCACTCAGAAGTACGAGATGGGGAGGGTGGCGGGGGTAGGTTGACCTCAGGTCTCCCCACTGGAAGCCAGAGGTAGGGGAAGCGGGGGAATCAATCAAATAGCGCACCTCTTTGTACAGTACTAATGCAGTTATTAAAATCAGTCACACTACGAAATGCTACCAAATAAACCACAATTCATTCATAATACTGTGAATATATAGTTTCACAGAAAAATTGCTGCATTTTTTTCTGGTTTTAAGAATAATATAAAACCAATCTGCACACCACCAAGGTGAATTGGTTTAGTCTTAGGGAGAAGAGTTGAGTGGTTAAATCGTTTCACTGGGGCCGCAGACTCAGTGTTGAAAATGTCTGCCCTGTCTGTCTCCCCCTCAACAAAAAAAACAATGCACATGGTGGAAGCGTCTGTAATTCCCTCTGAAGAATGTTTGACTTTTCCCCTAGACGTGGAGTCGGGCGAGGGAAAATGGAGACACCGATTCCTATACTCCTCTGCCTGCCCAGTAAATTTATTAGGAAGAGATTTGATGTGGAAAATGAATTTATCAGTTGCCTGTACTGAAGAAGGATTGTCAGTGGGATCGAGAGAAAATGAAATCTTCCCATGCCTGATGAACTGTTACTATGCTTGGCACCTGAAATATCACCATGTTGAGGGTCAGCTGAGAGAGGAATCGCTCTCTTCCCCGTTGCATGGTAACTGGGAAGTGTCTGAATATCTACATTGTACTGCTGCTGTTCCATCATGCAAATAGGACCCTGAATACCAACAGAGATGGTCATAACAAAAAGAGAGGGTCGAGATAACCATGAATGGGATATACAGAGGAGAAGACTTCGTAGCAGCTGAGATGAGTTTGTATGAAGTCCCTGGCTCTGTTCCCCATTGTAGCTTATCAGAAGCTCCAGGAAAGCAATGGAAAGATGTGTGTACTTGGATGAAGAAAATTATGGAAGCAACTGATTGGGTGGCCTGGGAAGGGGAAGGACAGTGGTCAGCTTCTACAACAACTTTATATTCCCCATGCTAGGCTACTGCAATGACAACACCAAGAAAATAACCAATTCCTGTTGAAACCATGTCTGTGGTATTACAAGATAATTCACACATTGATTGGCTCAAAGATATCCCTGAAGAACTGTGGGCTAAATCAAAGACCGACATTGGACGGCAAGGAGCTGCACTGGTAATTCCAAAAAGCACCCACAGACCTTACAAAGCTCAGTACACTCTCAGCAAGAAGGCCGAAAATGGTATCATTCAAATTCAGTGTGTTAGTTGAAAGAGGCGTTCTGGTTCCCTTCCCGAATTCGCCTTGTAACACAGGTTCAACGTGTTGACGATTTATTGGTTTGCTCAAAATCAGAGAAGATATGTCATGATGACACTAGGGTATTTTTGGGGCAGAAAATGGTCATAAAGTTTCCCAGAGTAAAATGCAATTATGCCGAGCTCCATTAAATATTTGGGTCATGACATTACTTCTGGGGGTCGCGCCCTCTCCAAAGATTAGAGGCAATTAAAGCTTTGCCTAAACCTGTTACCAAGCAGCACAGAAAGTCTTTGTTGGGTGTGGCTGACTACTGTCGACCATGGTTTAAAGACTATGCAGAGATTGTTCAACCGCTGCAGGATTGTATTTATGGGAGAAAGATAGATGCGAGTGAAGTTGTGGTCTGGACGGATGAGGCTGAGATGGCATTGGTAAATTTTAAACAAACATTAATGTCTACCCCTTGCTTGGGTTTGCCAGACCATAATAAACGCTTCCATCTCTTTGTTTCAGAGATGTGTGTGTTTATGTCAGCAGTTTTGACACAGTATCGTGGTGTGGGATATAAACCTGTTGGTTATTATTCTAAACGATTAGCAGTGGTGTAAAGTACTTACATATGTAAAAATACTTTAAAGTAGTACTAAAGTAGTTTTTTGGGATATCTGTACTTTACTTTACTATTTATATTTTTGACAACTTTTACTCCATTACATTCCTAAATAAAATAATGTACTTTTTACTCCTTACATTTTCCCTGACACCCAAAAGTACTCGTTACATTTTGAATGCTTAGCAGGACAGGAAAATTGTCTAATTCATGCACTTAACTTAGGGCTAGCGGTCCTGCTAATTTTCAATATAACCTTTATCTTGCCTTTCTAAGAGGATGGTCTCTCTCAACAAAAAAAATTATATTCTGGTTGGTTTTTCTTTGGATTTTCTCCTACCATATCTATTGTGTTACATTCTCCTACATTATTTTAACATTTCTACAAACTTCAAAGTGGTTTCTTTCCAATGGTACCAATTATATGTATATCCTGGCTTCAGGGCCTGAGCTTTAAGAAGAGAACATCCCTGGTCAGCCCTAATGCCTCTGATCTGGCAGACTCACTAAACATAAATGCTTCATTTGTAAATTATGCCTGAGTGTTGAACTGTGCCCCTTGCTATCCGTAAATAAAATAAAGAAAATTGTATTGTCTGGTTGGCTTAATATGACATTTTAAATGATTTTTACTTTTACTTTTGATACTTAAGTACATTTAAAACCAAATACTTTAACACTTTTACTCAAGTAGTATTTTACTGGGTGACTTTCCCTTTTACTTTAGTAATTTTCTTTTAAGGTATCTTTACTTCTACTTAAGTATGAAAATTGGGCACTTTTACCACAACTGATGATTAGATAGTGTGATCAGGGGAATGGTTTCCTGGAAGCAAGACGTCGGTGTCCGAGATGTGGCTGGTTTTCCTTTTGTAGTCCGTGATTGCCTGTAGACCCTGCCACATACGTTTTGTGTCTGAGCCGTTGAATTGTGACTCTACCTTGTCCCTATAGTGACATTTTGCTTGTTTGATTGCCTTGGAGGGAATAACTACACTGTTTGTATTCGGATATATTTCCAGTCATCTTTCCATGTTAAATGCCGTGGTTCGCGCTTTCAGTTTTGCGCTAATGCCGCCATCTATCCACAGTTTCTGGTTAGGGTAGGTTTTAATAGTCACAGTGGGTACAACATCTCCAATGCACTTCCTTATAAACTCACTCACTGAATCAGCTTATAAATCAATATTATTCTCTGAGGCTACCCGTAACATATGCCAGTCTGCGTGATCAAAACAATCTTGAAGAGGAGATTTCAATTGGTCTGACCAGCATTGAATAGTTCTTGTCACGGGTCTGTTTGAGTTTCTGCCTACAGGACAGGAGGTGAAAAATTTTGTCGTGGTCAGATTTGATGAAAGGAGGGCAGGGGAGGGACTTGTATGAATCCCGGAAGTTAGAGTGGCAGTGATCCAGTGTATTGCCCACACGAGTGCTACAATCAATATGATGATAGAACTTAGGTAGCTTTGTTCTCAAATTTGCTTTGTTAAAATCCCCAGCTACAATAAATGCAGCCTCAGGATATATGGTTTCCAGTTTGCATAGAGTCCAGTGAAGTTCCTTGAGGGCCTTCATGGTATTGGCTTGAGGGGGGATATACACAGCTGTGACAATAACCAACGAGAATTCTCTTGGGAGATAATATGGTCGGCATTTGATTGTGAGGAATTCTAGGTCAGGTGAACAAAAGGACTTGAGTTCCTGTATGTTTTTACGATCACTATGAGTCATTATTCATGAAGCACACACCCCCGCCCTTCTTCCCAGATAGATGTTTATTTCTGTCGGCATGACGCATAAAGAATCCCGGTGGCTCTACTGACTCCGACAACATAACCCGAGAGAGCAATTTTTTCGTAAAACAGAGTATGTTACAATCCCTGATGTCTCTCTGGAAAGCAACCCTTGCCCTAATTTAGTCTACCTTGTTATCTAGAGACTAAGCATTGGCGAGTAATATACTTGGAAGCAGTGGGTGTTGTGCACGCCTCCGAAGTCTGACCAGAAGGTCGCTCCATCTACCTCTTCTGCGGTGACGTTGTTTTTGGTCAGCCTCTGGAATCAGATCAAATGCCCTGGGTGGTGGTGCGAACAAAGGATCCACTTCGGGAAAGTCGTATTCCTGGTCGTAATATTGGTATGTTGACGTCGCTCTGATATCCAATGGTTCTTCCCGGTTGTATGTAATAACACTTAAGATTTTCTGGGCTAACAATGTAAGGAATGTTTGATTTGCATGACTAATCAAATGTATTTATAAAGCCCTTCTTACATCAGCTGATGTCACAGCTAATAAAATTGGACGCTGCATTTCAGTATCTCCCTCGTCCCATCCAAGGCCTGAAGGCCCTTTTGAGCATTTAATGATGGACTTCATTAAGTTGACCCCTTGTGAGGGGAACAAGTGTTGTTTGGTGATTGTTGACATGTTTTCTAAATGGATTGACGCTTTCTCTTGGCGGATCCCATACAGTCACGGGACTCTCTCCGTACGAGATGCTGACTGGCCGTCCTATGCGAATGACAAATGCACCTTTTGCCCAGAACAGGTTGTCCCTGCAAGGAATGGAGGAAGACATGGTTGAGTATTGTGTCACCCTTAGTGTTCTCAAGACTCTCTTTCCTCAAGTGAAGGCGTCTTTGCCAAACTTGGCAGGTGGAGCTGAGTACTGTTTGAGCCCAGGTGATTTCGTGGTGGTCAAAGACTTCAGGAGAAAGAGTTGGAAGGACCCCCGTACCAAGAGGGCCGTGCCAAGTTCATCTGACCACACCCGCTGCGGTGAAGGTTGCTGAGAGAGATACCTGGATCCACGATGACGCACTGCAGACAAGTTCCTGATCCAAGAGAAGATGGGGCTTCGCCAATTCCGGTGGTCTCAGGAACAGTTGGTGCAGAACAGATGTCGCTGCAACCCAATGGTGGTAAGAACTATGTAAACAATGATTACATTTCCAGATCCCTTGTGTATGTGTGCGCATTTTAGATTGTGAAACCCAGAGTGAAGGGCTTGAAAGGATGGAGTGTCTGGTGCAACATGTTGATTTCACTTACTTTAATATAACCTCCTTTGATAGAAGCTATAATCTCATGCTTACGTTAAAATGTTATGATAATTATCACAGAGTGAGAAAAGGAGGGAACGTGAGGGAAATGTTATGTTTATGTATCAAATCAATGCTACCTTCTAATAACTAATTAGAAAGGTTCATACAGGTGACTGACTGATCGTGTATGGAGGAACCCTCACTATCACTGTTACTCAACTTGACGGTACGCCCAGAATAATACTATGGGAACAACCAAGGTATCTTAGTTTCATGGTCTCAACTTAGAGAGAGAGTGAGCCTCGTGAGCCACCGGTAGTGATTAATTATTTATGCTAAATCATGCAAATATAACTTGTCTGTGTATAGCCGTATATAAGACAACTGCTGGGACTGCCCCAACAGAGCTTCTGATAGACTTGTAGGGTGTGCAGATTTTGTTGTAACCTCTCCAGCTTGCTGATAATAAAGAGTGATTCATTTTAAGATTGACTTCAGGTGTCCCTGTTGTTGAAGTTCCACCACAGTGGTTCTACTTCAGGGCTCTCCAAGCCTGTTCCTGGAGATTCAAACGAAGCAACGGGAAACAAACAAACGGAAAACAAACAAAAGTGTCCACATCTCTCACAAACTGATCAAAAATGAAATCACAGATAATTATAAGGGCGTAGGAGAAATTATAAATTATAAAGGGACTTTTCAAGAACCAAATTTAGGAAATGTCAGATTTTCAAGGTAGGCCTATTCCAATACTTGAATTTCTGAGTTTCAAGTTCAAGTAGGAGAC
This sequence comes from Brachymystax lenok tsinlingensis, assembly GCA_030435695.1. Classification (NCBI taxonomy): domain Eukaryota; kingdom Metazoa; phylum Chordata; class Actinopteri; order Salmoniformes; family Salmonidae; genus Brachymystax; species Brachymystax lenok. The sequence continues at coordinate 32,377,073 of CM059802.1, read as the reverse complement.
TTCAAGCCCATTGTATTGTTTAAAATTGCAGGTGTAACATTTAAAACAAAATGTATTTGTCATGTTATTTCATTACCAGATCATATTGTGAAAAAGCCCACTAGGCTATGTAATTTGTTGTCATTATATCCAGAATGATTAATAGGAATAGCGTTGGGTGTTGCGCAGTAGTCTATCCTACACAATTGCGTACAGTAGACTGTGTCCAATCCGAGGCACAAAAATGTATGAAAACATTAACTCATTATCTCAATGCTTTCTCTGTTAAATCCAACGAGACCCTGCTGTAAATCAAGCAGACCAGCGTGGATCCAGACAAGTTGGTGGTTGAAGATATCCCTCTAGTGGTGTGGGGGCTGTGCTTTGGCAAAGTGGCTGGGGTTATATCCTGCCTGTTTGGCTCCAGGGGTATTGTCGGACGGGGCCACAATGTCTCCCGACCCCTCCTGTCTCAGCTTGCAGTACTTATGCTGCAATAGTTTTTATGTTTCGGGGGGCTAGGGTCAGTCTGTTATATCTGGAATACTTCTCCTTGTCTCTCTCTCTCTCTCTCTCTGTCTCTCTGTCTCTCTGTCTCTGTGTGTGTTTCTCTCGGAGGACCTGAGCCCTAGGACAATGCCTCAGGACTACCTGGCCTCCTTGCTGTCCCCAGTCCACCTGGTTGTGCTGCTGCTCCAGTTTCAACTGTACTGCCTGCGGCTATGGAACCCTGACCTGTTCACCGTACTTGCTACCTTGTCCCAGACCTGCTGTTTTCAACTCTCTAGAGACAGCAGGAGTGGTAGAGATACTCTGAATGATCAGCTATGAAAAGCAAACTGACATTTACTCCTGAGGTGCTGACCTGTTGCACCCTCTACAACCAATGTGATTATTATTATTTGACCCTGCTGGTCATCTATGAACATCTTGGCCATGTTCTGTTATAATCTCCGCCCGGCACAGCCAGAAGAGGACTGGCCACCCCTCATAGCCTGGTTCCTCTCTAGGTTTCTTCCTAGGTTCCGGCTTTTCCTAACCACCGTGCTTCTACACCTGCATTGCTTGCTGTTTGGGGTTTTAGACTGGGTTTCTGTACAGCACTTTGTGACATCAGCTGATGTATGAAGGGCTTTATAAATACATTTGATTGATTGATTCCATAAGGCCCCATCATCTGCAAATAACGACCTCCCAATATCTGGCTGTACCTGAGAGTAAACATCATTGATCATGATTGAGAACAACAGAGGACTAATCACGCTCCCCTGTGATGTACCGTTATCCACCAGGTAGCTGCCTGATAGAGACTTCCCCACCCTCACCTGGATAGAACTTCCAAACAGGAAATCCTTTATCCAGTTGTATGCTCTTCCTCCTACCCCCATGATCTCAAGCTTGATTAACAACCCATCCTTCCACATCATATTATACGCCTTCTCCACATCAAAAAAGACAGCTACATCCGTCTCTTTGTTCACCTGAGCCTTCCTGACCTCTGCTTCTAAGCAGAGCACTGTGTCCATAGTTCCACTACCCTTCCTGAACCCACTCTGATGTGGCGATACTAGCCCCCTGCTCTCCAGGAAGTAAGTTAGCCTCTCCGTAATCACATGTTCCATAAAATCTTACATACACGTGATGGTAAACCTATTGGCCGATAGCTTGTTGGCCTCGTCGGGTCCTTCCCTGGCTTCCGGAGTGGTACAACTACTGCCTCCTTCCAGCCGCCTGGTAGTTTACTCTCCCTCCACACTCTGTTGTACAACACCAATACCTTATCCAGTGCCTCATCACTAAGATGGGCCAACATAACATAGCACACCTCATCTTTCCCAGGTGAAGTAACCCAGCCTTACCTATTGCCCTTTTCATCTCTGCCATGGTAAATGGTGCATTCAACACATCATTTACATCCTCCCTCCCGTCCTCCTATCTCTTCTGACCCCACTCATCCCCTTAATCATCCCTCACATTTCTCCCACAGGTGTCGCCCTTCCAATGGTGTCACACAACTGACGCCATCATGACCTCTTTGCCTGACGGATAGTTTTCCTCACAAGGGCCTGCATATGCTGAATCAGATGTTGGAAGTAATGCGTCCTTTTCAGCACTCTAAATGCCCTGTTCCTACTCCTCACCATTGCCCCAGATTCCTCCGTCCACCATTGGACTGCTGTTCTCACCCAGTTATTCATACTATCCACATCCCCTCTCATATCCACCCGAGCCATCCACTGCTCACTCAGCTCCTGAAACTGATCCCATTTTGCCCTTCAAAACATCCACCTGCCTACTCCATTCACTGACACCTCCTCCTTCCGGCCTACTGTGCATACTATGGGGTAATGTTCACTCCCTACTGTCAACTCCTCCCATACCTCCCACTCACAGATTCCTGCCATCGTACTACAGTAGTTACCAGAGTGAGGTCCAAGGCAGACTCTTTCCCTGTGGCTACATCAATCCTGGTCCCTCAAATCATTTAGGCACACCACATCTTTAATTTCTATCAGATTTTCCATCACTTGACCATTTCCATCCATTCGTTTCCCCCTCCCCCCAAAGAGCGTGTTGTTGGCATTAAAATCCCCACAACACATTACCTTACTTCTATTGTGGCCCTCCACCCTCTCCAGCACTTCCAGGTTATAGTAGTTCCCTTCTTCAGAGGCGTTCAGAGGCGCATCCCCTGTTGTAGCGAGCTCATTCGCTTACGCATCAACAAAACTCTTGCGTACAACAGTTTGTTTTTGTGGTTCTACCGATGGCACTAAGAAGATGGAGTATTGGATGTATTTGTTTACTCTGATGCAAGCAGCACTGAGTTTTGAGACTGTAGAGTGTACCAAACACTCAGATAATACAGAGACCTTGATAACATACAGCCGGGATGCACTCCATGCCCTACAGCCAAGTAATGTTGGCCAACTACAGCTAGAGCTGCCACCTGAAATGAAATTAAGGAAAAAGGGATGCAGAAATCAAATCAAACTTTATTTGTCACATGCGCCGAATACAGCAAGTGTAGACCTTACCATGAAATACTTACTTACAAGCCCTTAACCAACCGTGCAGTTCAAGAAGAGTTAAGAAAATATTTACCAAATAAACTAAAGTAAAAAAAAACGTATAAGAAAAAGTACAACAATAACATAACAATAATGAGGCTATATACGGGTGGTACCGGTACCGAGTCAGTGTGCGGGGGTACAGATTAGTTGAGGTAATTTGAACATGTAGGTAGGGGTGAAGTGACTATGCATAGATAATAAACAGCGACTAGTAGCAGTGTACAAAACAAATGGAGGGGGGTGGGGGTCAATGTAAATAGTCCGGTGGCCATTTGACGAGGTGTATGACTATAAAACAAGAGGAGAGGAAATAAGCCGTTTCTCCCATCCGTTATCATGAGAAATGTCCGCTCGCTTGTAAAAAAGACGGAGGAACTATAGGCAACAACTTCATATATGAGATTACATCGGCAAACAAGTCTAGTATGCTTTACGGGAAAGTTTGCTAACGGAGGTCAAACCTGATTCCCATGTGGAGCTGGATGGTTTCACGATCATCAGCTGACAGGTGCTCAGAACTTTCAGGGAAAAGTAGGGAGGAGGTGTCTGTCTGTGAACAATCAATGGTGCCACACTAACCATGTCACAGTGAAGGTGAGGGTTTGTTCCCCTCATGTGGCGCTATTAGCAGTGGGCTGCAGACCTTGCTATTTACCTAGGGAGTTCCCTAGGGTGATAGTGATTGTTGTCTACATCCCGCCAACCGCAAACGGTAACCTGGCCACAGACACTATCCACAAAGTTACCACAGGCCTACTCAATCGATCACACGAGTCGGCTGTTGTTATCTCTGGAGATTTAAACCACTGTTTGCTGTCTGCGACACTTCCTACTTTCAAAGATCGTTGACGTTATCTACGCCAATGTGAATGATGCCTACTGCTTGACTGCTCTGCCTCCGCTGGAACAGTCGGACCACAACCTCATCCAGCTGCTACCAAAATACCACCCACTGGTCCAGAGGCAACTCGTCACTCGGGCGGTGATTCACAAATGGACACCCGAAGCTGGAGATGAACTACAGAGCTGCTTTGAAGTGTTGGGTACTAACTTCTAAACTTGAAATATTAAATATCCTTATTCATGTTATCATATTAGAACTGAGGGTATGGAAATCTACTGAGAGAGAAAGGGGAGTGCAGGAAGAACATGTTATTGTTAAGTCTCAGGTACCCAATGGAGAGGAGAAGGGCCACAGTCTGGTTCCAGTCAACTGATAAGGTAGGACAGCCATGAGCTGGGGAGGAGTGAGGAATTTGGGCTGAGGGCAGGTCAGATGAAGTGAGAAAGAACAGGCATCACTAAAGGTCTGTCTAGCAACGGAGATGTATTGGCTGTTCAGATGTGCAAGGAGCATACAGCATAGGAGGAAGGTATAAATATACAGTTGAAGTCAGAAGTTTACATACACTTAGGTTGGAGTCATTAAAACTCGTTTGTCAACCACTCAACAAATTTCTTGTTAACAAACTATAGTTTTGGCAAGTCGGTTAGGACATCTACTTTGTGCATGACACAAGTAATTTTTCCAACAATTGTTTACAGACATTATTTCACTTATAATTTACTGTATCACAATTCCAGTGGCTCAGAAGTTTACATACACTAAGTTGACTGCTTGGAAAATTCCAGAAAATGATGTCATGGCTTTAGAAGCTTCTGATAGGCTAATTTACATAATCTGAGTCAATTGGAGGTGCACCTGTGGATGTATTTCAAGGCCTACCTTCAAAAGTACAAAAGTATCCATATCCACAGTAAAACGAGTCCTATGCCGCTCAGTAAGGAAGAAGCCACTGCTCCAAAACCGCCATAAAAAAAGCCAGACAACGGTTTGCAAATGCACACGGATGAAACAAAAATAAAACTGTTTGGCCATAATGACCATCGTTATGTTTGGAGGAAAAAGGGGGAGGCTTGCAAGCCGAAGCCGAAGAACACCATCCTAACCTTGAAGCACGGGAGTGGCAGCATCATGTTGTGGGGGTGCTTTGCTGCAGGAGGGACTGGTGCACTCTAACAAAATATATGGCATCATGAGGAAGGAAAATTATGTGGATATATTGAAGCAACATCTCAAGACATCAGTCAGGAAGTTAAAGCTTGGTCGCAAATGGGTCTTCCAAATGGACAATGACCCCAAGCATACTTACAAAGTTGTGGAAAAATGGCTTAAGGACAACAAAGTCAAGGTATTGGAGTGGCCATCACAAAGCCCTGACCTCAATCCTATAGAAAGTGTGTGGGCAGAACTGAAAAAGTGTGTGCGAGCAAGGAGGCCTACAAACCTGACTCAGTTTCACCAGCTCTGTCAGGAGGAATGGGCCAAAATTCACCCAACTTATTGTGGGAAGCTTGTGGAAGGCTACCCGAAACGTTTGACCCAAGTTAAACAATTGAAAGGCAATGCTACCAAATACTAATTGAGTGTATGTAAACTTCTGACCCACTGGGAATGTGATGAAAGAAATAAAAGCTGAAATAAATCATTCTCTCTACTGTTATTCTGACATTTCATATTCTTAAAATAAAGTGGTGATCCTAACTGACCTAAGAGAGGGAATTTATACTAGGATTAAATGTCAGGAATTGTGAAAAACTGAGTTTAAATGTAGTGGTGATCCTAACTGACCTTAGACAGGGAATTTTTACTAGGATTAAATGTCAGGAATTGTGAAAAACTGAGTTTAAATGTATTTGGCTAAGGTGTATGTAAACTTCTGACTTCAACTGTATGTGCTTGTGTAAACATGTTTTTGCCTTGTTCAGCTGTTTGACCCAGTGGGTGAATAAACTTAGTTTGAACTTTGACCAGTTGTCCGTTTGGTTCTAAAAAAACAGAGTAAAAACTAACAGAAGGTACAGATTGGAATTTATTCATAGTCAATTGGGAGGAGGGTCTTAATGGTCTTTCTGAATGTATAACAGACTATGCTAACTTCTGTCCTGACAATGTGGTGCCAAGCAAAAAATATTTTCAACCTGTCTCTAATACGATCAGATATTCCTACTAAATGGAAAACATCCTGCATAGCGCCTATCTCAAAGAAAGCAGGAGGGACTGCGCTGAAAGACTTTAGACCAGTGACTTTGACATGTTTTAATACCCTTATTAAGAGTTGAGGTGGCAGCCTATCTGGATCCTTTGCGATTTGACTACCACCCAAAACTGGTGTTAAAGATGCTCTGCTCGATTTCCTCCACAGAGTATATGAGCACCTGGAGAAGCATGGCTGTGTGGTGAGAATAATGTTCTTTCAATAGCATACAACCCCACCTGCTGGCCCAAAAGCTAAAGGACATTCACGTAAATCCACACAAAATCAAATGGATTGTGAACTACCTGACCAATAAACCACAGTTTGTAAGACTGAACCAGGCAGTATCAGATCGGATATGTACAAACACGGGAGCACTGCAGGGAACGGTCCTGTCACCTTTCCTGTAAAAATGTTAGAAATGGAATTTCATTTTAATGAGGGAAATAAGTATTTGACCCCTCTGCAAAACATGACTTAGTACTTGGTGGTAAAACCCTTGTTGGCAATCACAGAGGTCAGACGTTTCTTGCAGTTGGCCACCAGGTTAGCACACATTTCAGGAGGGATTTTGTCCCACTCCTCTTTGCAGATCTTCTCCAAGTCATTAAGGTTTCGAGGCTGACGTTTGGCAACTCTGGAGGTCTGGAGACTGGCTAACCAACTCCAGGACCTTAATGTGCTTCTTCTTGAGCCACTCCTTTGTTGCCTTGGCCGTGTGTTTTGGGTCATTGTCATGCTGGAATACCCATCCACGACCCATTTTCAATGCCCTGGCTGAGGGAAGGAGGTTCTCACCCAAGATTTGACGGTACATGGCCCCGTCCATCGTCCCTTTGATGCGGTGAAGTTGTCCTGTCCCCTTAGCAGAAAAACACCCCCAAAGCATAATGTTTCCACCTCCATGTTTGACGGTGGGGATGGTGTTCTTGGGTTATAGGCAGCATTCCTCCTCCTCCAAACACGGCGAGTTGAGTTGATGCCAAAGAGCTCCATTTTGGTCTCATCTGACCACAACACTTTCACCCAAATGTCATCTGAATCATTCAGATGTTCATTGGCAAACTTCAGACGGGCATGTATATGTGCTTTCTTGAGCTGGGGGACCTTGCGGGCGCTGCAGGATTTCAGTCCTTCACGGCGGAGTGTGTTACCAATTGTTTTCTTGATGACTATGGTCCCAGCTGCCTTGAAATCATTGACAAGATCCTCCCGTGTAGTTCTGGGCTGATTCCTCACCGTTCTCGTGATCATTGCAACTCCATGAGGTGAGATCTTGCATGGAGCCCCAGGCCGAGGGAGATTGACAGTTCTTTTGTGTTTCTTCCATTTGCGAATAATCGCACCAACTGTTGTCACCTTCTCACCAAGCTGCTTGGCGATGGTCCTGTAGCCCATTCCAGCCTTGTGTAGGTCTACAATCTTGTCCCTGACATCCTTGGAGAGCTCTTTGGTCTTGGCCATGGTGGAGAGTTTGGAATCTGATTGATTGATTGCTTCTGTGGACAGGTGTCTTTTATACAGGTAACAAACTGAGATTAGGAGCACTCCCTTTAAGAGTGTGCTCCTAATCTCAGCTCGTTACCTGTATAAAAGACACCTGGGAGCCAGAAATCTTTCTGTTTGAGTGGGTCAAATACTTATTTCCCTCATTAAAATGCAATTCCATTTCTAACATTTTTCACATGCGTTTTTCTGGATGTCTTTGTTGTTATTCTGTCTCTCACTGTTCAAATAAACCTACCATTAAAATTATAGACTGATCATTTCTTTGTCAGTGAGAAAACGTACAAAATCAACAGGGGATCAAATACTTTTTTCCCTCACTGTATCAGAGTACTTTGTGAAATGGTGTAAGGACATTTACTTGGACCTGAATGTACTGAAGACCAAGGAGCTAGTGGTAGATTTTAGGAAAAATATATGTTTTTAATCCCATTTCTATTAACTGTGAAGAGATTGGCACTGTTGACTCTTATAAGTACTTGGGTGTAATAGTAGACAACAGACTGGCCTGGAAGGAGAATTCTCAGTGTCTACAAAAAAGCCCAATCCAGACTGTACTGTTTACGGAAGCTTAGATATTTTAACGTATGTGACAAAATGCTCTGTATGTTCTATAGCAGTGCTGTGGCAATTGTAGTGACCTACAGTTGAAGTCAGAAGTTTACATACACCTTAGCCAAATACATTTAAACTCAGTTTTTCACAATTCCTGACATTTTATCCTAGTAAAAATTCCCTGTCTAAGGTCAGTTAGGATCACCACTTTATTTTAAGAATGTGAAATGTCAGAATAACAGTAGAGAGAATGATTTATTTCAGCTGTTGTTTCTTTCATCACATTCCCAGTGGGTCAGAAGTTTACATACACTCAATTAGTATTTGGTAGCATTGCCTTTCAATTGTTTAACTTGGGTCAAACGTTTCGGGTAGCCTTCCACAAGCTTCCCACAATACGTTGGGTGAATTTTGGCCCATTCCTCCTGACAGAGCTGGTGTAACTGAATCAGGTTTGTAGGCCTCCGTGCTAGCACACGCTTTTTCAGTTCTGCCCACAAATCTTCTATAGGATTGAGGTCAGGGCTTTGTGATGGCCACTCCAATACCTTGACTTTGTTGTCCATAAGCCAATTTGCCACAACTTTGTAAGCATGCTTGTGGTCAATGTCCATTTGCGACCAAGCTTTAACTTCCTGACTGATGTCTTGAGATGTTGCTTCAATATATCCACATAATATTCCTACCTCATGATGCCATCTATTTTGTGAAGTGCACCAGTCCCTCCTGCAGCAAAGCACCCCCACAACATGATGCTGACAACCCTGTGCTTCACGGTTGGAATGGTGTTCTTCGGCTTGCAAGCCTCCCCCTTTTTCCTCCAAGCATAATGATGGTCATTATGGCCAAACAGTTCTATTTTTGTTTCATCAGACCAGAGGACATTTCTCCAAAAAGTACGATCTTTGTCCCCATGTGCAGTTGCAAACCGTAGTCTGTCTTTTTTATGGCGGTTTTGGAGCAGTGGCTTCTTCCTTGCTGAGCTGCCTTTCAGGTTATGTCGATATAGGACTCGTTTTACTGTGGAAATAGATACTTTTGTGCCTGTTTCCTCCAGCATCTTCACAAGGTCCTTTGCTGTTGTTCTGGGATTGATTTGCACTTTTCGCACCCAAGTACGTTCATCTCTAGGAGACAGAACGCGTCTCCTTCCTGAGCGGTGTGACGGCTGCGTGGTCCCATGGTGCTCTCAATTTTGCACCTGTAAAAGTGAGGATTTTAGGTGCCAAGCCAAATCTCTTCAGCCTCCTGAGGTTGAAGAGGCGCTGTTGCGCATTCCCTGCCACACTGTCTGTGTGGGTGGACCATTTCAGTTTGTCAGTGATGTGTATGCCGAGGAACTTCAATATTTCTACGTTCTCCACTGCGGTCCCGTCGATGTGGGTAGGGGGGGTGCTCATTCTGCTGTGTTCTGAAGTCCACAAATAGCTCCTTTGTTTTGCAGATGTTGGGTGAGAGGTTGTTTTCACCACCTGGGGGCAGCCCATCAGGAAGTTCAGACCCAGGGCCTCAAGCTTAATGATGAGCTTGAAGGTACTATGGTGTTGAATGCTGAGCTATAGTTAATGAAAGGCATTCTTACATAGGTATTCCTCTTCTCCAGATGGGATAGGGCAGTGTGCAGTGTGATGGCAATTGCGTCGTCTGTGGATCTGTTGAGGAGTTAAGCAAATTGAAGTGGGTCTAGGGTATCAGGTAAGGTAGAGGTGATATGATCCTTGACTAGTCTCTCAAAGCACTTCATGATGACAGAAGTGAGTGCTACTGGGCGATAGACATTTTGTTCAGTTACCTTGGCTTTCTTGGGTACAGGAACAATGGTGGACATCTTGAAGCATGTGGGGACAACAGACTGGGATAGGGAGAGATTGAATATGTCCGTAAACACACCAGCCAGCTGGTCTGCGCATGCTCTTCGGACGCGGCTAGGGATGCCGTCTGGGCCGGCAGCCTTGCAATGTTTAACACGCTTAAATGTCTTAAACATGTCGGGAGAGTCCACAGTCCTTTGCAGCGGGCCGCGTTGGTGGCACTGTGTTATCCTCAAAGCGGGCAAAGAAGGTGTTTAGCTTGTCCGGAAGCAAGACATCGGTGTCCACGACGTGGGGAGTTTTCCCTTTGTAGTCCGTGATTGTCTGTAGACAGTGCCACATGCGTCTCGTGTCTGAGCCATTGAATTGCGACTCCACTTTGGAGACGTTGAAAAGAAGAATGCACATTAAAGGTCTGTGTTACATGTACAGTGCAATCGCAAAGTATTCAGACCCCTTGACTTTTTTCTACATTATTTTATGTTACATTCTAAAATGTAACACCCACCTGTCTATAAGGCCCCATAGTTGACAGTGCATGTCAGAGCAAAAACCAATCCATGAGGTCGAAGGAATTGTTTGTAGAGCTCCGAGACAGGATTGTGTCATGATCTGGGGAAGGGTACCAAACATTTTTTGCAGCATTGAAGGTCCCCAAGAATGCAATGGCCTCCATCATTCTTAAATGGAAGAAGTTTGGAACCACCAAGACTCTTCCTTGAGCTGGCAATCGGGGGAGAAGGGCCTTGGTCAGGGAGGTGACCAAGAACCTGATGGTCACTCTGACAGAGCTCTAGAGTTCCTCTGTGGAGATGGGAGAACCTTCCAGAAGGACAACCATCTCTCCAGCACTCCACCAATCAGGCCTTTATGTTGGATTCGCCAGACGGAAGCCATTCCTCAGTAAAAGGCACGACAGCCCGCTTGGAGTTTGCCAAAAGGCACATGAAGGACTTTCAGACCATGATAAACTAGATTCTCTGGTCTGATGAAACCAATATTGAACTCTTTGGCCTGATTGCCAAGCGTCACGTCTGGAGGAAACCTGCCACCATCCCTACGGTGAAGCATGGTGGTGGCAGGGACTGGGAGACTAGTCAGGATCAATGGAAAGACTAACGGAGCAAAGTACAGAGAGATCCTTGATGAAAACATGCTCCAGAGCACTCAGGACCTCAGACTGGGGTGAAGGTTCACCTTCCAACAGGACAACAACCCTAAGGAAACAGCCAAGACAACGCAGGAGTGGCTTTGTGACAAGTCTCTGAATGTCCATGAGTGGCCCAGCCAGAGCCCGGACTTGTACCCAATCGAACATCTCTGGAGAGACCTGAAAATAGCTATGCAGCGACGCTCCCCATCCAACCTGACAGAGCTTGAGAGGATCTGCAGAGAAGAATGGAAGAAACTCCCCAAATATAGGTGTGCCAAGCTTGTAGAGTCATACACAAGAAGACTCGAGGATGTAATCACTGCCAAAGGTGCTTCAATAAAGTACTGAGTAAAGGGTCTAAATACTTATGTAAATGTGATAAAAAATATATATATATTTAAGTAAATAAATTTGCTCAAAATAAAGTTTTTGCCTTGTCATTATGGGGTATTGTGTGTTGATTGATGAAGGGGAAAACTATTTAATCCATTTTAGAATAAGGCTGTAACATAGTAAAATGTGGAAAAAGTCAAGGGGTCTAAATACTTTCCGAATGCACTGTAAAGTTGAAATGGGGTATGTTTCGCTTAAAATCTGTAGGAGGAGTAGCGGTGGGAATATTAATAAGAAGCAATTGTATGACGAATATCAGTAGTGTGTTACTTCGCAGGCCTTTTGCTTTCAGTTGCCTGAGCCAATGTTACCTTATCTCAATGATTTACGATGATGGTCCATCAGATAAAATGTAGACATTTACTGCCACCTGTGAGTGTTGTCTTGGTACTTGAATGACAAGGAATATTAAAAAGAGAGAGCAATGCAATATTCCAGAATGTAGCTCAAAGCCCCAAAAAATACATTTGAAAATTGTTTATTATTTATCAGGTGTGCCAACTTGACTACAGTGTTCTAGCCAGTCAAGGTCTCTACTGAGAGCTAATCATGGCAATTCCTTTTAAAACTATTTGCTCCATTCAAAATCCATTGTGATTGTGAACACATGTTTATATCAATGAAAACTGCTCAGCACAGTCTTGATAGTCCAATTATATTCCTGCTGACAACAGCGGACTCTCCTAAGCTCCACTGAATACTCCTTTTGATTGCAGTTGCAGAAAACACTTCACTGACCAATAGGCGATGGCCCAGCTGCCAGACAACATGCCCAGTAAGCTCTTTGTTTATGTGTTTGGTGTGCACTGTATTGAATTCCAGGGTGGTACAAAGATGCAGACTGAACACATTCTCCTGCAAGATCTATCAGTTTGTTGATTGGCAAACTTGATAATTTTGTTATTTTGTATCTGTAATGTGGTTGACACACTTTCAATGTCCATCTTAATGTTGCTAAATGTTTATGAGCTATTACTCGTGTACAGTTAACAACAAAACATAAATAATATTTCAACAATAATAGCAATACCAATAATTATATGATATGTGGATAGCTGAATTTACTTATTGTCATTGTTCATTATTAACAAAAACAATGTATCTCTCCACACGTTTGTATTTCATAACCTATAAATGTGTTTTAAGCAGGCATATTGAAGATGTTTATTCAATGGTTTAGTTCTGAAATTGATGAATCAACTTTTTTTTATTATGGCATTGTTGATTGGGTGGTGTGTGTAGCTGGTGTATAAAGTCAGGCGCAGGAAAGCAGAGATGAGTGAACAACGTATTTAATCAAATACGGAAAAAGGAAAACAAATCCAACATGCCCTAAAACACAAGGGCGAAATAACCAGCCGTAAATAAAACCGACAAATGAACAAAAAACAATCACACACAAAAAAACATGGGGAAAACAGAGGGTTAAATAATGAACATGTAATTTGGGGAATTGAAACCAGGTGTGTAAAACAAAGACAAAACAAATGGAACATGAAAAATGGATCGGCAATGGCTAGAAGGCCATCGACCACAGAAAACCGCCCGAACAAGGAGAGGGACCGACTTCGGCGGAAGTCGTGACAGCCCATCTCAGTAGAATTGCATGCTTTAATACACATGCCCTCAGTACCAGGCTTGAGCACACGTGAAAGTACATGCTGTACTGGATGAAATACATGTTCACAATGAGCACAATGGGATGCTGAGAAAGAAAGAAATATGACCAAATGCACAATATAAATGCATTATCCACTATGAATTTATGAGAACATATTTTTAAACATGCATATTTAAATATACACTGAACAAAAAGTTCATATAAGTAAATCAGTCAATTGAAATAAATTCACTAGGCCCTAATCTATGGATTTCACATGACTGGGAATACAGATATGTATCTGTTGGTCAAAGATCCCATAAAAAAAGTCAGGAGTGTGGATCAGAAAACCAGTCAGTATTTAGTGTGACCACCATTTGCCTCATGCAGCGCAACACATCTCCTTCACATAGAGTTGATACGGCTGTTGATTGTGGCCTGTGGCATCTTCTCCCACTCTTCTTCAATGGGCTGTGTGAAGTTGCTGGATATTGGAAGGAACTGGAACACGCTGTCGTACACGTCAATTCAGAGCTTACCAAACATGCTCAATGGGTGACATGTCTGGTATGCAGGCTATGAAATAACTGGGACATTTTCAGCTTCAGGGAATTGTGTACAGATCCTTGCGGCATGGGGCTGTGCATTATCATGCTGAAACATGAGGTGATGGCGGTGGATGAATGGCACGACAATGGGCCTCAGGATCTTGCCCCGGTATCTCTGGGCATTCAAATTGCCATCGATAAAATGCAATTGTGTTCGTTGTCCGTAGCCTATGGCTGCCCATACCATAGCCCCACCGCCACAATGGGGCACTCTGTTCACAATGTTGACATCAGCAAACTGCTCGCCCACACAACCCATAGACGTGGTCTGTGGCTGTGAGGCCAGTTGGACGTACTGCCAAATTCTCTAAAATTACGTTGGAGGCGGCTTAAGGTAAAGAAATGAATATTAAATTCTCTGGCAACAGCTCTGGTGGACATTACTGCAGTCAGCAAGCCAATTGCACATTTTAGAGTGGCCTTTTATTGTCCCCAGCACAAGTTGCACCTGTGTAATGTTAAATCAGCTTCTTGATATGCCACACCTGTCAGGTGGATGGATAATTTTGGCAACGGAGAAATGCTCACTAACAGGGATGTAAACAAATTTGCACACAACACTTGAGAGGAATACGCATTTTTTGTGCGTATGGAACATTTCTGGGATATTTTATTCCAGCTCATGAAACATGGGACTAACACTTTACATGTTGCATTTATATTTTTGTTCAGTGTAAAATCTGTATTATCGTGGGAATATTGCCACATTCACGTGCTATTCGGAACTATGAAACTTCCGACTTGCTAACTGTTTGAATGTGGCACATATATAACTACAAACAGTGAGAGTTCCGACTAGCATGTGAACGTGGCACTCACTCCCATAAAAAAAAAAAAAAAAAAAACCTGAAGTGCTCTAACTATGCTTCACCCCTACGACCATAGTTGGCTCTCCCTCATTTGCATATCATTGGGACCTCACTAATGCTGCATTCATAACCAAGTGGGAAGGTGGCATTTACCAGTTGTGAAGTTGTACATACCAGTTGGCCACATTAGATGTCGCTGCAGTGGATAGCAGCCGTTTTACAGGCTCCTGACCTATTTTCCTATTTAGTGTGTGTTTTTCACGCTGATCGTAACTTGTTTTGTAAATAATGTCTCTGCTATCATTTCTTATGACAGAAAACAGCTTCTGGACATCAGAACAGCAATCACTAACCTCGATTTGGATTACAATTTCTACTTAAATTAATCGGCAGCTCTGGACGTGCTGCTTACTCTGAACCACGGGACTCGAAAGTGGAAGCGATGGCTCTAGAAAGGCAAACGAGCCGCCATCCTGACGAGACTACATTGGCGAGCAAATAAACTGCCTCTACCCTCCGTTCTATTGGCAAAGTTTTCAAAGACTCCAGTCACCCAAGTCATAGACTGGCAAGTGGTACTGGAGCGCCAAGTCTAGGTCCAAAAGGCTCCTTAACAGCTCCTACCCCCAAGCCATAAGACTTCTGGAAAATGTATCAAATGGCCACCCGGGCTATTTACATTGACCCCCCACTCTGTCCCCCCATCAACCGGACCTGAAGCTTTGTAATTATTCTCTGAGTCGTTGCTGAACAACGACATGGATAATATACATCTAGTTGGTTTTTCCATGCATCGTCAAGACCAGTCGGTTGCTTCGGGTAAGACGAAGCTGGAGTGCAATCTCTAATGTTAAGGAATTCTCAAGTTTTTGGAAATGGCCCAGGAATCAGGAGGATAGAGTTGTGGTCGGATTCACCAAATGGAGGGTGAGGGAAAGCTTTGTACGCATCTCTGTGTGTGGAGTACAGGTGATCTAGAATTATTTTCCCTCTTGTTGCACATTTAGCATGTTGACAGTAATTTGGTGGAACTGTAACTAATTCCGTAGAGAAAGAGGTAGGTGAAGTGAAATTAGCTTGGTTCATTGGAAATGGTAGATTGTTAACATTGTGTGGTAGCCAGGTACAGCAACAGAATATTTTGAAACCTCAGGAGGCTGAAGAAATGTGGCTTGTCACCTAAAACCCTCACAAACGTTTACAGATGCACAATTGAGAGCATCCTGTCGGGCTGTATCACCGCCTGGTACAGCAACTGCACCGCCCACAACCGCAAGGCTCTCCAGGTGGGGGTGCGGTCTGCACAACGCATGACCCTCCAGGACACCTGCACAACTACCTGCCCTCCAGGACACCTAAAGCACCCGATGTCACAGGAAGGCCAAAAAGATAATAAAGGACAACAAACACCCGAGCCACTGCCTGTTCATGTTTACATGTCTTGCATTACCCCACTCATATGTATATACAGGAATTGTATACCATCTATTGCATCTTGCCTATGCTGCTCGGTCATCGCTCATCCATATATATGTATATATTCTTATTCCATCCCTTTACTTAGATTTGTGTGTATTAGGTAGTTGTTGTGGAATTGTTAGATTACTGTATGACATTACTGCACTGTCGGAACTAGAAGCACAAGCATTTCGCTACACTCTCAATACCATCTGCTGACCATGTGTATGTGACCAATAACATTTTATTTGATTGGAATATATATGTCCACAGATGATATTAAAGAAAATGTGAAGGGAGGCAGATTGATTGAGGCTAAAATGTTGATCAGTAGGAAAGAGGGTCAAAGAAGTGAAAGCTTATCAGTTATTCTGAGGTTTGAGAAAGTCTTGCTGGGAAAAGTACAGATAGGATTCCTTAGTTTCAATGCTAGAGAATTTGTCCCATATGCACTGCAGTGTTTTAAATGCCAAAGAATGGGACATGTAGCTGCTCAGTGTAAAGGAAAGAAAAGATGTGCCAAGTGTTGAGGGGCTCATGATTACAGTGAATGTGGAAGCAATGTGAAGGTTAAGTGCTGTAATTGTGGGGGAGAAAAACAGTGCAGCATTTGGTGGATGCCAGGTACAGAGAGAGGCTAGAGAGGCTCAGAGATATATTTTTTTATGTAACCTTTATTTAACCAGGTAAGCTAGTTGAGAACAAGTTCTCGTTTACAAATGCGACCTGTCCAAGATAAAGCACAGCAGTTCGACACATACAACAACACAGAGTTACACATGGAATAAACAAACATACAGTCAATTTTACAGGAAAACAAAAAAAAAAATAATACGTGTCTATATACAGTGTGTGCAAATGAGGTAAGTTAAGGGAGGTAAGGCAATAAATAGGCCATGGTGGCGAGGTAATTACAATATAGCGATTAAACACTGGAATGGTAGATGTGCAGAAGATGAATGTGCAAGTAGAGATACTGGGGTGCAAAGGAGCAAGATAATTAAATAAATACAGTGTGGGGATGAGGTAGTTGGATGGGCTATTTACAGATGGGCTATGTACAGGTGCAGTGATTTGTGAGCTGCTCTGACAGCTGATGCTTAAAGCTAGTGAGGGAGATATGAGTCTCCAGCTTCAGTGATTTTTGCAGTTCGTTCCAGTCATTGGCAGCAGAGAACTGGAAGGAAAGGCGCCCAAAGTAGGAATTGGCTTTGGGGGTGACCAGTGAGATATACCTGCTGGAGCGCGTGCTACGGGTGGGTGGGTGCTGCTATGGTGACCAGTGAGCTGAGATAAGGTGGGACTTTGCCTAGCAAAGACTTGTAGATGACCTGGAGCCAGTGGGTTTGGCGTCGAGTATGAAGCGAGGGCCAGCCAATGAGAGCATACAGGTCGCAGTGGTGGGTAGTATATGGGGCTTTGGTGACAAAAGTGATGGCACTGTGATAGACTGCATCCAATTTGTTGAGTAGAGTGTTGGAGGCTATTTTATAAATGACATCGCCGAAGTCGAGGTTCGGTAAGATGGTCAGTTTTACGAGCTTTGTTGCGAAATAGGAAGCCGATTCTAGATTTAATTTTGGATTGGAGATGCTTAATGTGAGTCTGGAAGGAGAGTTCACAGTCTAACCAGACACTTAGGTATTTGTAGTTGTCCACATATTCCAAGTCAGAACCGTCCAGAGTAGTGATGCTGGACGGGCGGGCAGGTGCGGGCAGTGAACGGTTGAAAAGCATGCATTTAGTTTTACTTGCATTTAAGAGCAGTTGGAGGCCACGGAAGGAGAGTTGTATGTCATTGAAGCTCGTCTGGAGGTTTGTTAACACAGTGTCCAAAGAGGGGCCAGATGTATACAGAATGGTGTCGTCTGCGTAGAGGTGGATCAGAGAATCACCAGCAGCAAGAGCGACATCATTGATGTATACAGAGAAGAGAATCGGCCCGAGAATTGAACCCTGTGGCACCCCCATGGAGACTGCCAGAGGTCCGGACAACAAGCCCTCCGATTTGACACACTGAACTCTATCAGAGAAGTAGTTGGTGAACCATGCGAGGCAATCATTTGAGAAACCAAGGCTGTTGAGTCTGCCAATAAGAATGTGGTGATTGACAGAGTTGAAACCTTGGCCAGGTCAATGATCGATGGCGATTATGATATCGTTTAGGACCTTGAGAGTGGCTGAGGTGCACCCATGACCAGCTCTGAAACCAGATTGCATAGCGGAGAAGGTACGGTGGGATTCTAAATGGTTGGTAATCTGTTTGTTAGCTTGGCTTTCAAAGACCTTAGAAAGGCAGGGCAGGATAGCTATAGGTCTGTAGCAGTTTGGGTCTAGAGTGTCTCCCCTTTGAAGAGGGGAATGACTGCGGCAGCTTTCCAATCTTTGGGAATCTCAGACAATACGAAAGAGAGGTTGAACAGGCTAGTAATAGAGGTTGCAACAATTTTGGCAGATAATTTTAGAAAGAGAGGGTCCAGATTGTCTAGCCCGGCTGATTTGTAGGGGTCCAGATTTTATAGCTCTTTCAGAACATCATCTATCTGGATTTGGGTGAAGGACTCATGGGGAGGCTTGGGCGAGTTGCTGTGGGGAGTGCAGGGCTGGTGACCAGTGTAGGGGTAGCCAGGTGGAAAGCATGCTTATTGAAATTCTCAATTATAGTGGATTTATCGGTGGTTTCCTAGCCTCAGTGCAGTATGCAGCTGGGAGGAGGTGCTCTTATTCTCCATGGACTTTACAGTGTCAGTCGTGGTGTATATCGTATGCAGAGGCTGTAATACAGATTGGTTGACTGATGGGGCTTACATGGATGTACCTGTAGTAAGTGGATGTCGGGGCTAGTGCTTCTGATGGTCCTGGCAGGGTTTTGAGGCCTGTTAAGAAATCTTGTGCTCATGAATGTGCATGTCAAAGGACACTTTGATAATGAATAAAGTTGACTTCATTGCTTTTATTGGCAAGGTTATCAATACGACTCGGGTTGTGTAAAGCAGTAGGGTGTGGTGGAAGTTAGAGATTTATTTGGTTTAGAATTGTATTTTCATGGTAGTACAGAATTGGGCAGATCATGATTGATCATACATTCCAGCACAGTAAGTGGCGGCATGCACTTAAACTATTGTTTGCCGACCGCCATGGTATCATTGAAGAAGAAGAAGTCAGAGCAAGCCACTCCCTCCTCTCTCTTTTTGTATATTGGAGGCTGTACAGTTGTTTACTAATCAAATTTGTTCAAAGAGCGGCATCATATAAATAGAGGGCAATCTGACGTTTAATCTACAATTAAACGTCACAAGTTTGATCATTCGTTTTAACTCAAGTAATGAAAGATACACATATTTTTCCTAAACACTTGTTTCCAACTAAAAAGAAGTCATGGATATATGCAACGGGAGAAGGCGAAAGATAAGAACCCCAAGAAGTCTGCGGGCTTTCAAAAGACTGGTTGAAGCACAGAACGCCAAAATGAAGACGAAACGGGAGGTAAAACAAGAGGTAGTCAAAGTCTTGAGAGCGCTGGTGGTAGGGAACAACAACGAAGACATCGATGTCCCTATGGAGGAGGACTGTTTCTCTATGAACTTTTCTAAGAACGAGAACCTGGAGCATGCTATAGTAATGGCACCACGCTACAATCTGTTGCGGGAGGTGGGAAGGGGCAGCTATGGGGTAGTGTTCGAGGCAATTGCTCTGAGGACTGGGGCAAGGGTAGCGGTTAAAAAACTGCAGTGCAACGCTCCCGAAAATGTGGAACTCGCTCTGGCCGAATTCTGGGCCTTGGCAAGCCTGGAGACGAAGCACGAGAATGTGGTGCAGCTCGAGGAATGTGTGCTACAAAGGAATGGCATGGCCCAGAAAATGAGTCATGGAAATAAAAGGTCCAAACAATACCTGCGGTTGGTGGAGACTTCACTAAAAGGTAACTAACGTTAGCTAGTTAATGTTTACGTTGACGAAATCCACTGCATGTTTGGTTTTCTTGTCACCCTTTTAATGACAGTAACTCGATTTAATTGATAAGATAGCTAACTAGTTAGATCTGTGATCAATACAGAGCAGGCTAATCAAAACAATGGTTTCATTAGCAAGCTAGCTGCTAGCTCAGTGTTTTACCCATTGTTTGCAAAAAGTAGTCTGATTTTGCAAAAGTGCTGATCAACATATACAATTGTGTAACACGTTACCTATCGTTTCTATTAGGATACTCGTTAGATGGGCAGGCAGTATGTAAACATCTAGAATAGTTTATCCATCATTATTGATTTCGTAATCAATTATACGTTGCTCAGTGTCATACATTTGTTTTTAGAAAAAATATTTTCCCACCTATAGGTTCACGCTGCCATACTGTTGTATAGGCAGTGTGCTATTTCCAGCATTTGAGAGAACACAGTGTTCTAGTTGGCCATCAGTTAACCTTCTCCTGGTTGCAAATTTGCATGCATTATTAAATTAAGCAATAAATATTTCATGCAATCTATGATATTAGCCTATGCTATTTCCTCATATTTCTTATTATTATTAAATGCACTCCACTTAATTGTATTTTTTCCTAATCAAGCTTATTTAACCTAAATGTATATTAAATAGGAGTATAATTATTATTATTATGTTTTTTGAGAAAAATATACTTCTGAATCTTATTTTTAATCTCTAGGCTTAAAGTTTAGAGCTTTTAGCCCCAGTACTGCCTTTGCTGCCATTTTTAGAGTTGGTTATGGGCAATTCCACGGTAACTAAATTACGCTGACTTTTTTTTACTTCAAAATGTTGCAAAACAAAAACCATTGATTTCAAAGTTTATCAAACCATACAACTCTCTAGACAAGGACACATTTGAACAATTTCCACTTAAAATTTGTCGAACACATTTACTGAAAGAACTGTGCAGATGCAAAGTTTGGTAACAGAATTACGAGTTTTTATCACTTAATTATTAAAACAAACATGATATCAGTAAAAATACCTTTATTTCTGTGAACTTTCACGATCCTCCCTCCTCATGAGGGAGAGAAATGAGAAAATATCTTAAAGAATTACAAAGCACAAGGCAATGTTTCCTGAACTTACAGAAGGCAAATCATTTATCAAAACGAATATGTGTAGGTAATAGTTGGCAGGGTTCTTTTCATCAACATTATTGTGTGTTGATTTATTTATTACCTTAAGACTTTTTCTGGTAGATGTTATCTAAGACCCCTTTTCTATCTGTTTGACCAGAAATCAAAACCTTTGCTTATTCCTAATTTTAGGATGGAAAATGGTTGAAAAATATATATATATATATATGCCTTAATTAAAAAATAAGTATATACATGACTATTAGCTTTCATTTGACATGCTCTTATAAACTTCACATGTTGGTGCTCATGGGTCCTTTTACATGGAAATGCCCTTATGTAAGTGTCACCATTTGGGCTATTACACTTGTCAACAAATTAAATATTAATCTTGACTTATTTTTAGCCAATAGCCATCATTTTAAAGACAGAAGGAGCTTCTCTAGGCTATATAGTCTAAAAGTCAATAGAAATGTTTTGGCAATCTTTTTAACATTATCATCAGTATTGGTCAGGTTAACCCACTTTCTGCACAGATTTGAGAGCATAGTGTTCTGAAGTCTAATGAACATAGGATGATCATCATATTTATAAAAGCTTGTTGGTCAGTATGTGCTCAGGTAACACACTTCAGCACTGTCTTATAAGTAGGCTAGGCTACAGGGATACGGCACTATAGTGTTGTCTGCAATGCCATCTCACAAAGCTGCATTGTGTTGCTCAGGGCTTGTCCGGCAGGAAATTATAAACTTGATCCCATCTTGGAACAAGTTTCTGTCTGAGTTGATAAAGTAAGCTAGTTGTTGTATTGTATCTTGCACAATCTGCACAATTCGGTTACTCCCTGCATTTTATATACTGAAATACTACAAGTTTTATTTAAATTTCCCCATAGATTTTCAGAACTCAGAAGCTGCATGAGCAAAAATGTTGCTTATTAGGACATTACCAATATCAGCTAATGCGTTGGCTAATACCAAAACAATGGTTGACATTGTGGTTTAAAACAATTCATGAGACAGGTAGTTGCACCTATTCTTTTTTTCAACTTCTCTCTACCCTTGTCCCACTGTAGACTTTGTTCACATCCTGGGGGTGTGACATTGTTGAAGGCAGTGCAGGGGTGAAAACAAATAGGATAAAGGGGGTTATTGGGGTACTGTTTACATACCCATTTAAATCCCAGGTTCAACCCCCCCATGTTGCTGAAACTAGAGGGACTTGGCCTTGACTGTCTGAAGGAATTTGTAGTCCTATAGCTTGCATTAGTTCAACTCACCCTCCTCAGCTCTCAAATATGCTGACTAAGCCCGAACATTGTGGGCACAGACAGATTACCTGTGTTTGCATTGAGTTGTGGTCTTTGGACACAGTCCCAGACACCCTAGCCAAGATCAGTGCATTGCTGATTGCACTGTTGCACACAGCCCAATCTTAATGTGTGTAGATAGTGCACAACAGTTTATTTAGGCCTAAGCAACAAGTCCCATTTGTTTTAATAGAGATCGTTGCACATGATGTGGAAGGGGCCGGGGCGTAGTTAGTGTTTTCAAAGCGGAAAGACGCTCAATACGATGGCAGCCTACCCTTGCTAAACCCGCTTTGATGTTTAAAATTGATCTAACCTGATTTAACTTCTAATGAGCAAGCAGAAAAAGGCTGACCTATGACTCGGCATCAGAAACACTTGTCTCGTACCATATGTTACTTGAGCACTCAGATCTGGATCAAATTAGCGAGACATTGTTTGTTTTGGTTCAAGCATTTCTCTACTCCACTGTTGCCTGAACATGTTTTGCAAGTTGTGGATAATGCTGAAAAAAATAAAATATATATATATATAATATATATATATATATACCGTTGAAGTCGGAAGTTTACATACACCTTCGCCAAATACATTTAAACTCAGTTTTTCCACAATTCTTGACATTTAATCCTAGTAAAAGATCCCTGTCTTAGATCAGTTAGGATCACCACTTTATTTTAAGAATGTGAAATGTCAGAATAATAGTAGAGAATTATTTATTTCTGATTTTATTTCTTTCATCACATTCCCAGTGGGTCAGAAGTTTTACATACACTCAATTAGTATTTGGTAGCGTTGCCTTTAAATTGTTTAACTTGGGTCAAACGTTTCGGGTAGCCTTCCACAAGCTTCCCACAATACGTTGGGTGAATTTTGGCCCATTCCTCCTGACAGAGCTGGTGTAACTGAGTCATGTTTGTAGGCCTCCTTCCTCGCACACGCTTTTTCAGTTCTGCCCACACATTTTCTATAGGATTGAGGTTTGGGCTTTGTGTTGGCCACTTTGTTGTCCTTAAGCCATTTTGCCACAACTTTGGAAGTATGCTTGGGGTCATTGTCCATTTGGAAGACCCATTTGCGACCAAGCTGGTGTTCTGGGATGGTGTTCTTCGGCTTGCAAGCCTCCCCCTTTTTCCTCCAAACATAATGATGGTCATTATTGCCAAACAGTTTTACTGTGGATATAGATACTTTTGTTCCTGTATCCTCCAGCATCTTCACAAGGTCCTTTGCTGTTGTTCTGGGATTGATTTGCACTTTTCGCACCAAAGTACGTTCATCTCTAGGAGACAGAGCGCATCTCCTTCCTGAGCATTATGACTGCGTGGTCCCATGGTGTTTATACTTGCGTACTATTGTTTGTACAGATGAACGTGGTACCTTCAGGCGTTTGCCTTAAGGATGAACCAGACTTGTGGAGGTCTACCATTTCTTTCTGAGGTCTTGGCTGATTTCTTTTGATTTTCCCATGATGTCAAGCAAAGTGGCACTGAGTTTGAAGGTAGGCCTTGAAATGCATCCACAGGTACACCTCCAATTGACTAAAATGATGTCAATTTGCCTATCAGAAGCTTCTAAAGCTATGACATAATTTTCTGGAATTTTCCAAGCTGTTTAAAAGGCACAGTCAACTTAGTGTATGTAACTTCTGACCCACTGGAATTGTGATACAGTAAATTATAAGTGAAATAATCTGCCAATAAACAATTGTTGTAAAAATGAAATATAGATGTCCTAACCGACTTGCCAAAACTATAATTTGGTAACAAGAAATTTGTGGAGTGGTTGAAAAAGGTGTTTTAATGACTCCAATCTAAGTGTATGTAAACTTCCGACTTCAACTGTATATATACATACATGCATACACACATACATACATACATACATACATACATACACACACACACACAGTTGAAGTCGTACGTGTTGTGTAAAACAATTATATATATATTTTTTTACAAATTGTTCTTCAACAGTGCAGTCCCAGATCTTGGTCAAAGAAGATGGTGGGGAATTATACCCATTTTTATTTGCCACCCATTGAGAATGTCTACTGATTGAATCAAACCATAGACCCTTGCATGCTGACTGGGCGTGCGCCATCGCACGCATGTTGGTTTTGTCCATCCACACCAGATGTGATCAGGACACGCAGGTTGAAATATCAAAACAAACTCTGAACCAACTATATTAATTTGGGGACAGGTTGAAACGCATTAAACATTCATGGCAAATTATCTTTCTGTTGCTTGCTAATATGTCCTGGGATATAAACGTTAGGTTGTTATTTTACCTGAAATGCACAAGGTCCTCTACTCTGACAATTAATCCACAGGCAAAAGGGTAAACCTAGTTAGTTTCTAGTATTTTCTCATCCTTCAGGCTTCTTTGGACTTTATATGGCGGTTGGCAACCAACTTTAAGGTGCATTACCACCACCGACTGGAGTGTGGACCTCAGTTCATCTTTCAATCACCCACGTGGGTATATGATCCTAAAAACCAATAGCGAGATGGGAGCGGCGGGACTTGCAGCACGTCAAAAATAGAACCAAGTTCTATTTTAGCGACTGGCTACGCATACGCTCGTGTGCAGTTTAGATGAAATAATTGAATAACATGTATGTGAACATATATTTTTCAGCGCTAACGCAAGTGGTGTGGTCAGCATGTTAGAGTCCCATTCATTAGCCTACATCACTCTGATTTGTTGTTTTTTCCAAGTCTTTGTCATGGCACACTTGAAATCCCATATTGTCACAAATATGAGTGATGAAAAGCACCATGGTGCTTGCCACCAGATTGGCTTTGTGTTCCCTTCAGTCTTTGTTGTATGCCCAAAATGCTGAGTCGCACACTGTGCTTTTTACTTCATCCAAGAATCATCTCAAGGCATAGCGGGAGTAAGCGGGTATCCGAGGCCTCCGCAATGTTTCTGAGCTACAATAAATTAAGCCTAGTGTATGAGGCCTCTCACTGTCAAGTGTGTGTCTTGCTACCCTTTAATGCCGTTTTGTCTTTCCCCAGGTGAGCGGATTCTGGGCTATCCAGAGGAGCCGTGCTACCTGTGGTTCGTCATGGAGTTCTGCGAGGGCGGGGACCTCAACCAGTACATTCTGTCACGGCGGCCTGACCCGCGCACCAACAAGAGCTTCATGCGCCAGCTAACCAGCGCCGTGGCCTTCTTGCACAAGAACAACATTGTGCACCGCGACCTCAAGCCCGACAACATCCTCATCTCCCAGAAGTCGGGCTTTCCTGTGCTCAAAGTGGCTGACTTCGGCCTCAGCAAGGTCTGCGCTGGCTTTGGTGCCAGTGGCAACGATGATGATGAGCACCCCACAGCTGGTGGCGGGGGCGGCAGCAACACCAAGAACGTGAACAAGTTCTGGCTGTCGTCGACTTGCGGCTCGGACTTCTTCATGGCGCCCGAGGTGTGGGAGGGCCATTACACGGCCAAGGCGGATATCTTTGCCCTGGGCATTATCATCTGGGCCATGCTGGAGCGGATCACCTTCATTGACGCTGAGTCGAAGCGCGAGCTGCTGGGCACCTATGTGCGGCAGGGCAGCGAGATCGTGCCAGTGGGCGAGGCGCTGCTGGGGAACCCCAAGATGGTGCTCCACATCCCGCAGAAGACGCGCAGCACCATGTCGGAGGGGGTGAAAAAGCTGCTGCAGGACATGCTGGCGGTCAACCCCCAGGACCGGCCCGACGCCTTCCAGCTGGAGGAGCGGGTTGACCAAGTCACGCGTGCTGCGTGACACCGCTCCCATTCCCCTTTACAAACCCCTGGACAGTCAGAGAAGGGACTCTTTTACCAGGTAGGTTATCTTCCTTCTCACATAGACACACACATTTCACCTGCTCACTCACTCATATAGCTTCACTGAAGAGTTTACCCTTATTAAATGTGACCTAATAGCAGTTGATCTTCTTTGAATGAATGTTGATCCTATTTCACTGTCAATTGATCCTGAATCAGTCAGCATGTCACTCATGTATTTGGTCTGGCTCCACTTAACTTTTAAGAATCGCATTCCTTTGCTGAGTAGGGGGGTCAGTTCTTTTTTTTTTTTTTTTATTTAACTAGGAAAGTCAGTTAAGATCAAATTTAGTGTTATTTACAATGACGGCCAAACCCTAACCCGGACAACGCTGGGCCAATTGTGCGCCGCCCTATGGGACTCCCAGTCACGTCCGGTTGTGATGCAGCCTGGAATCGAACCAGGGTCTCTAGCACTGAGATGCAGTGCCTTAGACCACTGCGCCACTCGGGAGCCTTTTATTAATACCATGTAAATCAGTGAAAGCTATTCTCCTCATTGCCACATTGACTTAAATCTGAAATAAACTGTTCTTGACTTAGCAGAGGCTTTGGCCTCCCCCTCTCTGTTCAGTCGCACTCAGTGCCGCTACACAAGAGAACTGGTAGGCTGGTAATGCCTTGACTCACACAGTCTGGTGTTTCAAATACAAACAAGCTGGTCCTGAGTCCAGACAAGCAATTCTGCATGCCAGAGATCCCTCGCTCGGTCTCTTACGACTCATTGTTTTTCTGCTTATTCATCTAACTGCTCCTCCGTCCCCCTCTTTTCTTCTTTCTCTCTGGCTTTAATCAAAACCATGCTACCTGCCCTGAGGGGCAAAGTGTACCCTGTGCGGTTGCCAGTGCCATTCCAAACTACATCGCTCCCTCCCTCTCTCTGGCCCACTTTTCATTCTTTCATAACGCTCTCCTGCTCTGACAGATCATCCCCTCAGGGGCCTTTAGTTTTGCCTGTAGATGAGCAGATCAGCTGGGCTCGTCTGCTTTCCCAAGCCAAACCCGGCCCAGCCCTCCACTTCCTGCCGCTCCTCTTCCTCTGCGTGAGTATGGGAGATGGTATCAGTGCTCTGCAAACAAGCCCTATTCTTCTTGGGCTGAGTTGAGTAACAGACGCCCTTTGCTTACCTCTCAGGTACACTCACATCACATTTGATCATGACTTATCGGAATTTCTTGGCAGGCTGCTTAATTCCAGTTGGCTTAGCCATTTGGACTTTCAGGGCATCTAAGGACATTGTGCCATGTCAGTCTTTGGGCAGTGGATGTCCTCACCTTGTTTTTCGGAGAGACTATTAAGTAGACTTCTCCCAGTGCCTCTGTGTTAGGCTGTAAGACACCCGTGTCTTTTAAATACTTAATCTGCGCACACTCAAAGTATTTGAAAGAAAACAAGTACTTTGAACCCAGGTTTCGGCACACTCATTGCCAGGGGGAAATGCAGCACGGCACAAAAAGTGTAAATCATAGTCCACGGACGCTGAGACACAATAGCCCGGCATCCCATTGTGACATAGCTACAAGGCTCTGAGACCACCATCCACGGTGGATAATAATCCCGAACACGGACCTCCCCACAGTTCCCAACTGAAAGCCAATTGTCCAATACTGCTGTTGTGCTTAGCTTTCACATTTTGTTCTATGATAAACCCTTATAGAGTAACTGTCAGACACTGGATGAGCCACAGGCTCCATTATTCATGGGCTGATTTAATTAAGTCTGTGCGGGACTGATTTTGTTCATCCCACAGGAACTGGTCCCGAACCCGACCACAGTCCTGAAAATGTTATTTTAGGCGTATGTGACGCAGCTTGCTTGGCAGCCCCTGTCCCAGCAATTCTAAGCCATATAGGCAAGATCAAAATGCACAAAAATAGCCTAAACAATGTGTTAAAAATACCTGAGATTCTTACATGGGACATTTTATTTTTGGCTATCTGTAGGCCCCTTATTGGGCTATTTCAGCCAATAGGCTAGAAGACACTTGACTTGAGCTATGTTTTGCATATGTTTAGGAGTGGGATGACTTGCTCACAGATTAAAATAAATTATGTTATTAATTATATTAATAATAATCCAATTTTTTTGTCACATGCTTCTCGTAAACAACATGTGTAGATTAACATTGAAATGCTTACTTACTGGCCCTTCCCAATCAATGCTGAGATAAACATTTAAAAATAATAGAAAGATAATAACACAAGGAATAAATACACAATGAGTAAAGATAACGGGGTGCCAGTACCGAGTCGATGTGCTTGGTTACAAGGTAATTGAATTAGATATGTACACAGTCCCTTCAGAAAGTATTCATACCCCTTGACTTATTCCACATTTTGTTGTTACCGCCTGAATTCAAAATGGATTATTTTTAATTTTTTTAAGTCACCCATCTATATACAATAACCCATAATGACAAAGTGAAAACATGTTTTTCAGAATTCTTTGCAAATTTATTTAAATACTTTGTTGAAGCACCTTTGGCTGTGATTACAGCTGGCAGGTTCTCCCATCTCAGCCAAGGAACTTTTTAGTTCTGCCAGAGTGGTCATTGGGTTCTTGGTAACCTCCCTGACCAAGGTCCTTCTTGCCCGGTTGCTCATTTTGGTCAGACGGCCAGCTCTAGGCAGGGTCTGGATAGTTCCATATTTCCCAATGTTTCCCACTGTGCTCTTGAAAACGTTCAACATTCCAGACATTTTTTATACCCTTCCCCCAGATATATGCATCATTACAATTCTATCTAGGAGATCTACGAACAGTTCCTTGGACTTCATGGTATAGTTTCTGCTCTGACATGCACTGTCAACTGTGGGACCTTATATATACAAGTGTTTCTTTCTAAATCATGTCCAAACAATTGAATTGGCAACAGGAAAGGGAGATACCTAGTCAGTTGTCCAACTGAATGCATTCAACTGAAATGTGTCTTCCGCATTTAACCCAAACTCTCTGATTCAGAGAGGTGCGGGGGGCTGCCTTAATCGACATCCACCTCTTCGGCACCCGGGGAACAGTGGGTTACCTGCCTTGCTCGACAGATTTACCTTGTCAGCTCGGGGATTCGATCCAGCAACCTTCCGGTTACTGGCCCAACGCTCAAACCACTAGGCTACATAGGTGGACTCCAATGAAGCTGTAGTAAATTTGATGCAGCTGAGCTCAAGTGTCATAGCAAAGGGGTGTGAATACTTATGTCAATTAGATATTTAATGTTTAATACATTTGCAAACAATTCTGGAAACATGTTTTCACATTGTCATTATGGGGTATTGTATGCAGATGGGTGAGAATCCATTTTGAATTCAGGCTTTAACACAACAAAATCTGGAATAATTTAAGGGGTATGAATACTTTCTGAAGGCTCTGTATGGGTAGGAGTAAAGTGACTAGGCAACAGGATAGATGATAAGCAGTAGCAGCAGCGTATGTGATGAGTCAAAAGAGAGAGTACAAAGCAGGGTCAATGCAGATAGTCCGGGTAGCTCAGGGCTCTACAGTGCGACCATTTTACTCACATATGCTCCTAAATATTTTTCTACCTAGAATTTTTATTTAGGCGTAGAGCCCTGTAGCTATTTGGTTAACTATTTAGCAGTCTTATGGCTTGGGGGTAGAAGCTGTTCAGGGTTCTGTTGGTTCCAGACTTGGTGCATCGGTACCGCTTGCTGTGCGGCAGCAGAGAGAACAGTCTATGACTTCGGTGGCTGTGGTCTTTGACAGTTTTTAGGGCCTTTCTCTGACACTGCCTGGTATAGAGGTCCTGAATGTCAGGGAGCTCGGCCCCAGTGATGTACGTTTTTAGGATCTGAGGGCCCATGACAAATCTTTTCAGCCTCCTGAGGGGGAAGAGGTGTTGTCGTGCACTCTTCACAAACTGTGTTGATGTGTATGGAGCCATGTTTATTCCTTAGTGATGTGGACACCGAGGAACTTGAAGCTCTCGACCGAAGTCCTTGTTAAACTTTTGAACTCTATGGCTTTGGTTTGGTATACATTTTAAAGTGAAAAATCAGTCTCAGAGTAATTCCGTTACCATGAAATTGCCCTGAACCTGAAGCAGAAAGTAAACTTTTAGGAGCGGGACTATTTGCAGGCATAGACAAATAGCCTAGCATAAATGTGTTTATCAATATTTATTTCCAGTCAATGTCAGAACCTCAACTTGAGCCTATCATATTTAGGAAGTACTTTTCCCTGGAAAGACAACTGCTCTGATTTTCTGCCCATGCAGCCTTCAGGTTATTTAACCTCTGCGCTAGGTGGGACGTGCACCTCTACAACATCCCGGTGAAATTGCAGAGCGCCAAATTCAAGTTACAGAAATACTCATTTCAAACATTCATGAAAATACAAGTGTTGCACACCATTCAAATGCTTAGAATCTTGTTAACTACTTAGGGAGTGGTGGGGCGCTATGGCATACCCAAGCGTCCCGGTTACACAATAAAAGGTCCTTTTGTTCAGTAAAGTCCCTCTTTCTATCCATAAAGCTCCGTTTGGTTGACGCGTTTTGTTCAGTAATCCACCTGCCCGAAGGCGTTCATCCATGCAGACAAACAATATCCCAAAAGTACGGTTAAAGTTCATCGAAAAAAAGTCAAAGACTTTGTAATCAATACTCAGATACCTTAAACTGAATATAAACGATTATATTTCAGACGGAATATAGCCTGATGAAGAGAAAAAGAGCTGAGAGAGCGCTGACTGTTACGCGCGAAATCCATAAAGGACACTTGACGTGACCTCAGGAAGAACTTCTCTAATTCCTTGGTTTTTCAAGATAAAAGCTTAACCTTTTTCTAAAGACTGTTGACAGCCATAGGAACTGCAATCTGGGAGCTATTCCCCTATGTAACCCATAGGCCTTCAACTTAAAACTGGTCACCTCAAACAATCCCACTTCCTGGATGGATTTTGCTCAGGTTTTTGCCTGCCATATCAGTTCTGTTATACTCACAGACATTATTTTAACAGTTTTATAAACTTCAGAGTGTTTTCTATCCAAAGCTACTAATTATATGCATATCCTAGCTTCAAAATACTGCCCCCTAGCTCAAACAGGTTAAGCTACTGAACTTGAAACAGCAATAATTAACCTTTAAGAATAGTGTGACAAAGAGGTGCTTTTAATACAATAGAAAAAACACATACAAAACAGAAAGACAACCTTTTTTAGAAAATCTACTGGACTCTCCCGCCCGCAGCATGAAAAACGCTGATCGCGCCACAATGATCTGCCTGGGCCCACGAGAATGCAGCTCTCTACTCGGTTGCATGGATACAACTGAGACTTCAAGCAGCAGACAGCTCGGAGGAATGGGACAATCTTGTCAAGAATCTCATCAAAAACGTGTCAACTCAAAACCTCTGTGGATTAAGACAGTAGCCTCACGCCACGTTAACGCACATTTTAATTGAATTGGTTGAATGTGTTAGATTGTGCTCAATCTCTAAGGATCCTCCTAATAACCCTAATCCCTCATAGATGAGATTGAAGACTGGACGGTTTAGATATCTGAAGTTCCAATCTGTCGCTCTGAACTTGAACCCAGATGGTCAGAGTTTTTTGGGCACTCCGACCAATCCCTAAAGCTTTAGACTGCCGTTCACCTTTTCCCCCTCGCCACTCCCGTCCTAGCTGCCCAGTGAGCTGTGAGTGTCAGTGAGTTAACTGTGAAGTAGGGCTGGGCGCAAGAATCAAGGTTTTGTAAAAATGTTTGTTCTCATGCTGTCTTTTTGGTCTCGTCTACTTCACTCCTTCTGCTGTTACTGCAAACCCCTCCCCCCGGCCACTCACCACATCAAAGATGAGAGATCACTTCTTCCTCACTGATTTGGCCCAACAGAATCATATGGACACCGAAAGACATTGAGACTTTATTTTGCTGTAATAGAGAAGTTAACCTTTCTAGTGATACCCTTTTTATGTCTCAACTCCTCAAATTGCACACAGAGCAGACTACTAAAACAGGAGTATCAATGATCATTGATTGTTGTGCGGTACCACTTACCGTTAGAAGCATTTTACCCCGAGTCTGTTATACTAGCTGTCTAGACTGTGTTTTAGACATGTGCAATAAGCATAAAACATATAGGAATTCGCAACTCGTTCTTATTCTGAGAAATAAGGTCGGCCACTTGATTTCAACATCTGAACAAAGTGGACAGGCTAGTATGCTGTTCAAACAGTTGGGAGACGGACAGACTGGTGTGTTCATAGCAATTCAACTGTTCTACCTTGTTAGCTAGCAAATAGATCCAAGTTGTAATATAAGTTCACTAGCACGTAGGCTTGTGCATGAGAGATTGTTTGAGACCTGTGTTAATGTTCTATAATGCCTCCTACAAGAAGTTAGTCATTATTAGTGAATGTGCATTATGCATGGTTCTGGTTACATTTGTAACAAAAAGGGCATTTTCATAGACTGACTTGAAAGCCATATCAGTGAATATTGCATAAAAGCAGGTAAAACTATTTTGATAAAATAATTCAATTATTAGTGGTTATTATGGTTGTGGAAGGCTTGTATTTAGCCTAGGTATAATTTCACAAGCCCTGAATAGAGTAGATTATTGTTGACTGTTTGAAATGCAGTGGATTTGAACGTTAATTGTACAACAAAGCTTGCTTAGAGAACATTAAAAAAAAATCTCTCTCTCTCATATATATATATATATATCTCATTATCCACCTATAAATTTGAAAAGAATCATGATTTTTAGGCCGTATCGCCCAGCTGTGTAGTGTTGCGTGTCTCTCGGCCGGTGTGGAGTGGCCTCATTTTCTCCTGCAGGATGCAGGGATAGCTGTTATGCCTGTTATGTAACCCACCCTTGGTACCCTGTCTGATGGGAGAATCCATCATCTGTCACACAGAGGGGGGGATTAGATCTTGAGAACACAGAGCGGGCGGAGGGGGTGAATATGGTAGGTTGGGGGGGTTATCGGGGGCTAACAGTGAGGTGGTGGGGTGTTAAACCTGTGTTAAATACAAATCCTTTCGGTGCGCAAGGATCAGGCTGAACTGAAAGTGACATCTTCTCTGTCCAGTACCACCACCACTGCCGTGGGCATCCTCCATCACTGTTGTTGTCGTCCACCGTCTCTCTCTCTCACACTCACACTCACACACACACACACACACACACACACACACACACTTGCGCACTCTCTCAGAGCGGTCCATGGTTACTGTTAGCTCCTTCTATGCAAGGGTTTACTGAGGCTCACGTTAGGAACATTTTGTCCTCTGCCTGCTATCCTGTGTATCTGTGTGCCTCTACCCAGATAAACCAGGCCAATGCGCTTTAGCTTTCCCCCCGCCTTTACTTAAACTGAGGTTCTGTTTTATTTTGAGCATCTGTGTTTTTTTGGCCATCTTTTTTTATTGAGATTTTGTATGAACTGAGGGATTTCGAGTGCCCTGCACATGGGTAACATCAACTGGCAACATTGACAAGTCTTTCTATGTACAGTGTATAGGTTCCAAACTGGGTCTAGTTCAACCCTATCCTAGGGCACATGGTACACTTTAGGTGAGCAGAAGAACGCATGTTCAAACTTGGAAGTCCCTCTCTCTCTCTCTCTCTCTACTATGAGTTTGGAAATTGTGTCGTTTAGACAGTGGTTTGGCTGTATGGTACAGCATGTACTCAATGTGTTCTATGGGTGTGTTTCACTGTATGTATAGTGGCTTGTTGTCATGGAAACAGGTTGGGGAGGGGGTGACTGAAGTCAGTGAAAGAGTTGACTGAGAAATGCCAGCAGGGAGCACTTTTATATATAATTTTGGGGGGAGTGGAGGGTGTGTGTCCAAGAACGAGAGCGTTTTTGCTTAGTTATGTAACCGGGGTGTTTTGAACTTTGTTGCTGTACGCACTTCACTCCGGTCTCGTTTCACCTTGCCTTCGACTGCCTGTGTTACTGTCTGGCAGTGCTGGGGTTCTGCATTGGCATGTACAGCTGTGAGTCAACCATATCTGTGCTGTTTGGAGCAGTGTTTGGCTTTAATCACTTTCTTTTGTCAGGCACACTTGAGTAGGCTATACAGTGTGTCTTTGAGCATTGTTCTTCTGAGCCTCAGTGTGGCCTTCTGGTTTGATAAACTCTCATTTATTGATAAGAGGGGCGTGATCAGCTGGTGTTGTTGCAAAAATCAGTTAGGAGCTTGCTCTCAGGGATATTTTCAGGGATGAACTCAAGATTTTTAGATAAGTCTCACTGCTGCTATAGCTTCACTGAGGGTCTCAAAGATCCACACACTTTTGCAAACCCTGACCGAAACCATAAATCACCATAATCCCACAAAAACTCAACCCCCGTTGATATCTAATCACTTCAAGATGGGTGAATTACCTGCGGCTTGACGATGAATTCCTCCCAAACCTGAAAACAAACAGGCAGGCACAGCCAACCTTGGTGTGAGCTTGGGCATTGCGTAAGTTGCATTGCATAAGTTTGTCAGTTTCTCTATTTTGCTTTCTTTTCCCTAAGCGCTTTTAATGGTTTTCAGTGGTGTTGTTGTGGTCGTACAGAATGTTATAACTAGTTTCGAGTTTGGGTGAGGACCAGACTCCTCTGCTAGTTTTAATTGCTTGCTGAAGGAGTTCTCACACTGTTATAGAACTTGCCTGGCAGTGGTGGGTGGACTGAGGCTTTTCAGCCCTTTTAAAACGCAGGAGCAGAAATGATTACAGTTGGTTGAGTATAAGAGGATGGCACGTTGGAAATCTAAAGAGGAGCTTAAAGACCCACTGCAGTCAAAAATGTGATTTTTCCTGTGTTTTATATATAAACGCAACATGTAAAGGGTTGGTCCCATGTTTCATGAGCTGAAATGATCCCTGAAATATTCCAAAAACACAAAAAGCTTATTTCTCTACAATTTTGTGCAAAAATCTAATCAAATTCGAATTTTATTTGTCACATACACATGGTTAGCAGATGTTAATGCGAGTGTAGCGAAATGCTTGTGCTTCTAGTTCCGACCATGCAGTAGTATCTAACAAGTAATCTAACAAATTCACAACTACCTTATACACACAAAAGTAAAGGAATGAATACGAGTATGTACATATAAATATATGGATGAGCGATGGCTGACCGGCATAGGCAAGATGCAGTAGATGGTATGGAGTACAGTATATACACATATATATATATATATATATATATATATGAGATGAGTAATGTAGGATATGTAAACATTATATAAATGGCATTGTTTAAAGTGGCTAGTGATACATTATTTAATCCAATTATAATTATTAAAGTGGCTAGAGATTTGGGTCGATGGCCGAACGGCATAGGCAAGATTCAGTAGATGGTTTAGAGTACAGTGTATACATTTGATATGAGTATGTCGGATACGTAAACATTATATACAAAATTGTTTAAAGTGGCTAGTGATACATTGTTACATCCAATTCCTATGTTTAAAGTGGCTAGAGATTTAAGTCAGTATGTTGGCAGCAGCCACTCAATTTTAGTGATGGCTGTTTAACAGTCTGATGGCCTTGAGATAGAAGCTGTTTTTCAGTCTCTCGGTCCCAGCTTTGATGCACCTGTACTGACCTCGCCTTCTGGATGATAGCGGGGTGAACAGGCAGTGGCTCGGGTGGTTGTTGTCCTTGATGATCTTTGGCCTTCCTGTGACATCGGGTGGTGTAGGTGTCCTGAAGGGCAGGTAGTTTACCCGGTGATGCGTTGTGCAGTCCTCACTACCCTCTGGAGAGCCTTACGGTTGTGGGCGGAGCAGTTGCCGTACCAGGTGGTGATACAGCCCGACAGGATGCTCTCGATTGTGCATCTGTAGAAGTTTGTGAGTGATTTTGGTGACAAGCCAAATTTCTTCAGCCTCCTGAGGTTGAAGAGACGCTGTTGCGCCTTCTTCACCACGCTGTCTGTGTGGGTGGACCAATTCAGTTTGTCCGTGATGTGTACGCCGAGGAACTTAAAACTTTCCACCTTCTCCACTACTGTCCCCTCGATGTGGATGGGGGGTGCTCCCTCTCCTGTTTCCTGAAGTCCACGATCATCTCCTTTGTTTTGTTGACATTGAGTGAGAGGTTATTTTCCTGACACCACACCTCCTCCCTGTAGGCCGTCTCATCGTTGTTGGTAATCAAGCCTACCGCTGTAGTGTCATCAGCAAACTTGATGATTGAGTTGGATGCGTGCTTGGCCACGCAGTCATGGGTAAACAGGGAGTACAGGAGAGGGCTGAGAACGCACCCTTGTGGGGCCCCAGTGTTGAGGATCAGCGGGGTGGAGATGTTGTTTCCTACCCTCACCACCTGGGGCCGGCCCGTCAGGAAGTCCAGGACCCAGTTGCACAGGGCTGGGTCGAGACCCAGGGTCTCGAGCTTAATGACGAGCTTGGAGGGAACTATGGTGTTAAATGCTGAGCTGTAGTCGATGAACAGCATTCTTACATAAGTATACCTCTTGTCCAGGTGGGTTAGGGCAGTATGCAGTGTGATTGTGATTGCGTCGTCTGTGGACCTATTGGGACGGTATGCAAATTGGAGTGGGTCCAGGGTGTCTGGCAGGATGGAGGTGATATGATCCTTGACTAATCTCAAAGCACTTCATGATGACGGAAGTGAGTGGTACGGGGCGATAGTCATTTAGCTCAGTTACCTTAGCTTTCTTGGGAACAGGAACAATGGTGGCCCTCTTGAAGCATGTGGGAACAGCAGCCTGGGATAGGGACTGATTGAATATGTCTGTAAACACACCAGCCAGCTGGTTCATGCATGCTCTGAGGACACGGCCAGGGATGCCATCTGGGCCGGCAGCCTTGCGAGGGTTAACACATTTAAATGTTTTTCTCACATTGGCTGCGGTGAAGGAGAGCCTGCAGGTTTTGGTAGCAGGCCGTGTCGGTGGCACTGAATTGTCCTCAAAGCGAGCAAAGAAGTTGTTTAGTTTGTCTGGGAGCAGGACGTCATGGTCCGCAACGGGGCTTGTTTTCTTTTTGTAGTCCGTGATTGACTGTAGACCCTGCCACATTCCTTGTGTCTGAGCCGTTGAATTGTGACTCTACTTTGTCTCTATATTGACGCTTCGCTTGTTTGATTGCCTTGCGGAGGGAATAGCTACACTGTTTGTATTCAGTCATGTTTCCGGTCACCTTACCCTGGTTAAAAGCAGTGGTTTGCGCTTTCAGTTTTGCGCGAATGCTGCCATCAATCCACGGTTTCTGGTTGGGGAAGGTTTTAATATTTGCTATGGGTACAACATCACCAATGCACTTGCTAATAAACTCGCTCACCGAATCAGCATATACATCAATGTTGTTGTCAGATGCTGTCCGGAACATATCCCAGTCCACGTGCTCAAGCAATCTTGCAGCATAGAATCAGATTGGTCGGACCAGCGTTGAACAGACCTGAGAACGGGCGTTTCCTGTTTTAGTTTCTGTTTGTAGGCTGGGAGCAACAAAATAGAGTCATGGTCAGACTTGCGAAAGGAGGGCGGAGAATAGCCTTGTATGCATCACGGAAGTTGGAATAACAATGATGCAGGATTTTACCAGCCCGGTGGCACAATCGATATGCTGGTAAAATTTCGGAAGCCTTGTTTTCAAATTAGCCTTATTAAAATCCCCAGCCACAATAAATGCAGCCTCAGGATATGTGGTTTCCAATTTACCTAGAGTGAAATGAATTTCTTTCAGTGCCGTCGATGTATCAGCTTGAGGGGGGATGTACACGGCTGTGATTATAATCGAGGAGAATTCTCTTGGTAGATAATGCGGTCTGCATTTGATTGTAAGGAATTCTATGTCAGGTGAACAAAAGGACTTGAGTTCCTGTATGTTGTTATGATCACACCACGTCTCGTTAATCATAAGACACACATCCCCACCCTTCTTCTTACCAGATAGATGTTTGTTTCTGTCGGCGCGATGCGTGGAGAAACCAGGTGGCTGTACCGACTCAGATAACGTGTCCTGAGTGAGCCATGTTTCCGTGAAGCAAAGAACTTTGCAGTCTCGGATGTCTCTCTGAAAGGCAAACCTCGATCGGATTTCGTCTACTTTGTTGTCAAGAGACTGTACATTGGCGATTAAAATACTCGGGAGAGGTGCACGATGCACCCGTCGACGTAGCTTGACCAAAAGACCGGCGCGTTTCCCTCTTCTCCGGCGCCGCCGTTGTTTTGAGTCGCCGGGTGCTATCCAGTCTATTGTCCTGGTTGGGGTAACAAACAGAGAATCCTCTTTGGGAAAGTCGTATTCCTGGTCGTAATGTTGGTAAGTTGACGTTGCTCTTACAACCGGGAGGAACTATTGGATATATGTAATAAAACTTGATATTTCCCGGGGTAACAATGTAAGAAGTAATACATAAAAAAACAAAATACTGCATAGATTCCTGAGAATGTGAAGCGAGGCTGCCATCTCTGTCGGCGCCGGAAGTACAATGTGTTTACATCCCTGTTAAGGAGCATTTCTCATTTGGCAAGAAAATCCATCCAAGTGACAGGTGTGGCATATCAAGAAGCTGATTAAACGGCATGATCATTACACAAGTGCACCTTGTACTGGGGACAATAGAAGGCACTCTAAAATGTGCAGTTTTGTCACACAATACATTGCCATAGATGTATACATTTGAGGAAGCGTGCAATTGGCATGCTGACTGCAGGAATGTCAACCAGAGCTGTTGCAAGATAATTGAATGTTAATTTCTCAACCGTAACCCGCCTCCACCATTGTTTTAGAGAATTTGGCAGTACTTCCAACTGGCCTCACAACTCCAGACCCCGTGTAACCATGCCAGCCCAGGACCTCCACATCCGGCTTCTTCACCTGCATGATCATCTGAGAGGGGAGGGCCTGGCTCCCAGTGGGTGGGCCTGGCTCCCAAGTGGGTAGTCCTATGCCTTCCCAGGCCCACCCATGGCTGCGCCCCTGCCCAGTCATGGGAAATCCATAGATTAGGGCCTAATTTATTTATTTAAATTGACTGATATCCTTATATGAACTGTAACTCAGTAAAATCTTTGAAATTGTTGTTTCTTTTCAGTATATTTCCACACTGAGGTTGGAATAATACTGTGAAAATGATGATAAAACCCTTAAACTGTTTGAAAAGACTGCTTGAAATGTCAGCTTTTTTCGGTGGGGTGGAGTTTTGGCCTTCCATGGTGGAATCACCATGCTGTAAATTAGTTAATAGATCAAAAATAGAGTTCCAAACCTCTTTGCCAACAGCAAATTTTCAGTTTTACCCTCCCCACTCAAACCACTCTGACAGTCCTAACAAAATTCTTGCTTGAGAAACTGCTCTGCATGCTAGTGGCATGGGGGAAAGTTGTGTTTCTGCTCAGAATAGGTGTCTCCCACCCAGAGTCTTGACAGGTTGTGTTCATTAGGCACTAACAGGCCAACAGGAAGGGACTACCTGGACTCTTCCTATAAGAACCGCTCATTTCTGTTTTTCTGTTGCAAAATATTTGAAAGCATTTTATTTTGCTTGCCCTAATAAAGTGACAGTCTTCCTCCTCAACAAGCCTGCACATGAATGGGAGGTGAAGTCGGCTACCACCACCGGTCGATCCCCCTGGGCTTAAGAGCAATCCATAATGGCTGGCTTTTAGCCTGACAGTGTCAGCTGCCGCATGGCCGTTACAGCAGCTGAGAGTGCTGCAAGCAGTTAGTGAAGGAAAGGGGCCCTTTTGCTCATGGAACACAAGTGCTGCAGTGGTTGCTGCATAAGGGGGAGATTTATGGGGTTGTGCAGACGTTTTACAGCCCCAGTGGAGACCACTGTAAAGAAGCTAGCTTTTAAATGTGTAAAAAATCATCAATATAATTATCATTGTTGTCATTTGAGCAGTTTGCCTTTTTCATGTCAAGTGGTTTATCTTTTATGCTTCAGTCCAGCTGGCCCACTTGTGCACATACCATGTGGTATGAGTTATGCAACCTATCCATGGCACGTACTTCACTTCTTAATAGTGTGCATCATTGAGATTAAAGCGAAAAGTAAAGGATCTGGGTTACGTCATCAGTAGTTTCAATGTTTGTTTGTTTTTTGGAGTGGTTGTCATGGTATTTATATCAGAAATCTCGGACGTGTCAACCAATCGGGGTCTAAATCCCACCAATCTCGCACATCTGAATGGCCTTGCATAATGGCACAATTCTAAAGGCTATACATTTGTATGCACAGTTCAGTGAAATGCACTGGAGTTCCACAGTACACTATTAGCACTGCCTAAATAATTATGATAACTTGTGGGCCTGTATTTCATATTGGCGAACATTCAATAATCTTTTTTTCCTCCCCTCTCTCTCTCCACAGATTGGTATACAAACTGAAGGTGGAATTCCACATCTGTACAGAGGTGTAAAAAGGGACTCTGAACTGTGAAACCTCCAATTGCTCCCAAATGTGAAAGAAATGGAGGGTTTGCGGTCAGCGCTTCTAAAATCAGGACACCTTTATCGGGAAAGCTATGCAATAAGTCATATGAGAAGTCAGGTCCTCTCCCCTTCCCCCATCGCACCTTCTATTTTAAAAAAGCTGAAAGACATTCACCAATGGACGACGGTCAGGTATGCCAGAACACAAAGTGTTTCTTGGCACACCTGGTTTGGAATGGGGGCGGCAGTAGCCTCGAGGTTGGAGAAGCAGGCCAGCATCTGGAGGGTTGCCGGTTCAAATCCCACTGCTGAAGAGGGCAAAAAAATGGCGGGAGTGAGCCTGCAGGTGCCACCTACTTCTCCAACCTAATGTGTGGATGTGTGTGTATATCCGGGGGGGTTAGATAAAATGTCCATCCTGTAGGGACTAATAAAGTATATCTTAATGGCCACAAGGAGTAATAATGATTGTTATTTGATGAGCTGGTCTTCAAAATAAATGTTTCTCAATTTTTTTTATTTTAATTGGTCCAGACATGGACTGGTTCTTCCTTCTTCTCCAATGTTGACGTGTGTTGGATGGGGCCACATAGGCTAGTATGGATGGATAATCGTTCATGAATATACCGGAGAGGATAACATGTTGCACTGTGTACCCTCTATGCCAGAGTTTTTTAAAAAGTATTCCTAAAACGACAGATGATAATGATGTAGAAGAAGGGACTTGTATACTGTGAATTGAAAATGTGAATTCAGTTCAATACATCTTTATTTATAGACAATTTAGAAAGGTGGGTTATATTGGGTAGTTCAGTACACAGCGCCCCATGTCCCCCATCCTCAATGTGGACACATTGCACTAGTATCAACCAAGTAGCATCCTCAACACCCCTGTTCCCCTCCCTCTACACCCTTGTGCCTTATTAGACCTTCATCAAATGGAAGGGGTAACCAATTTGATTCCCAAATAGTTAGATGTTTTTTTGAGTTTTTTTTTTTTACATGCAGTATATCATTTTCCCTTGGTAGCAGGCCTATATAATATGATAATATTGTTATGTTGTGCATTTGAAGCCAAACGGTGCCATCTCCCTATAGAAGATCATAAAATGGTTTTAGGGGAATTACCTATTGCGTAAACCAAATTGTACCAGAGTTGTGGACACTGATGTCGCATAATCAATTTATATTTAGCCCAATATTAAATTATATTATATATCCCAAAAATTTGGAATGAAACGGAATCATGTTAATTTCAGATCAAAAAATTGACTGATTAGCTAGTAACTACGATTAAAAGTCCTACATTGTATGTCACTCACCATTAACTTGACGTTGACAGTGTCTTTTTTTTATACAGAAATTAATAATGAAATGTAAGTGTTGGCTACTGTGAGCATGTTAAGGTTTCAATGTGAGGTTTGTGTAT
Organism: Brachymystax lenok tsinlingensis; assembly: GCA_030435695.1. Classification (NCBI taxonomy): domain Eukaryota; kingdom Metazoa; phylum Chordata; class Actinopteri; order Salmoniformes; family Salmonidae; genus Brachymystax; species Brachymystax lenok. The sequence continues at coordinate 32,335,081 of CM059802.1, read as the reverse complement.
GAAGATTCAGGACCCTCACCAAAGGGGATTTAAACTCACTTTAAGCCTAGTGCCAATTAAGGGCAAAGCAGGCAACTTTGAGTGCTTTGAAATTCCTTTTAAACTGTAATTTACTTCTTTGACTTTGGCTATTGTTACCATAACATTTGCTGATAACATCATGTAAATGATGCTGTGGAATGGGATCAAAAGGACAGTTGTGATCAATAACATCTGATCTTTGTAATTTAATGTTTTTTGAATATCTGTTGGAGGTTCTTCAGCTTATGATGTCGATTGTTTGGCATTGGTAATAGTTCCCCCAAGTAACACCACGACTAAAAAAAGTGGTTAAAAAAAAAGACCTTTTCCTCGCTCACCATAGAGCTGGTTTTAGTCGTGTCACTTCACTATAAACAAGATGTGTGTGGGAATAACAGTTGAATGGACAGGTACTATTGTACGCAAAAGAAACTGTCGTCGTTGTCGTTTTTCAAACACTACCACTTAAGAGTCTGCCTTCTAGATTGTGAAGTGTCTTTTCGCAATGTTTCTGACTTGTAATGACTCTTCCTTTGTAGTATTTTAGTAAGTCCGAGTGACAATACCCGTTCACGTAATGGTTGACAGTCTAAACCAGGGCTGGATAATTCCAAAAAGCTAATCCTGGATTGCAGAAGGTGGACTATTCAGCAAGCACCAACCAACAAACAGTTGAACCACAGCGTATTGGGCATGTTCCCTGTGTTATCAATTTGCTTTTGTTTTAAGTGAGCACGGTAGTTGACGATTGATTCATAGTTGTGTTTCCAGGATTCAGTTGGGACCGTATCTTGTGTCAAGGCAACCCATTCTTTCCTTTTTTATTAGTCCATTCTAGTTTCCCAGGTTTTTTTTCTTCAGTTTACGGCTATTGACAAACACTCGATCTGTGTTTGATATTCTGGTTCTACCTCAGTCTCCTCCTTCTTTGACCGTTGTCTTTCACTAGACCGTCTCACTAGATTACTTTTAAACTGGTTTCGGTCTAGATGTGTTTCATTTGTGTTTTTAGAGGGCCATTTCTTTAGTTGCGATAGGTTTAGACCTGAGTCAGTTTTACTTTAACCTCAGCCAACCTCACTGGTCAAACTCCTCTAAGAGGCTTTTAAATGTTTTTTTTTGTTTAGCTACCGTTAGCTACTCTGATCGCCGTTTGACATTTTGAATACTTTACCTTCATGCTTCGCTGCAGATAACACTTAGCTTTTGCCTTTTAGATTTTCTTTTTTTTACAGATAACTTCTGAGATTAACACACCTCATTCTCAGATACCTCTATTTTAATGTTAGACTGTACACCAAGTGACACTCAGCTTTACTTAAGAGACCAATTTGTTACCTGGAAAACCTCTTGTAACCTCTGACCTCTTTCGGTGTTAACAAGTAAGTGAGCACTCCCTTTAACGTCATGGCAAAGTCTACTGTTGCATGACTACTCTACATTCATGTTTACGTTGAAATATACTGTATATGATAAGGGAACTGAAGCTCTTTCTGCCACCTATTGTTCATACATAATGTTGTATCTTGTTGGGAGTAGTGAAGACTTTGCCTGTAGGTTACATGTCTATTGCCATGGTTTAAGGGGAACACTAGTCATACAGCTACAGTAATGATTACGCTTAAAAACCAACCCACTCCTCTATGCAACCTTCTTTCACTGTACAAGGAACCAAACCATTTGTGGTGTTCTGTTTGTTCTCCTGAACAACTACTTCCTTCAGCACCTATGTCAAAGTGTGTATACGGTACGTATCATGTAAACTATGAACGTTTTGTTCAAGAAGCTAACTTGAGCCATTAGATATTTTAGTAAAGCATCTTTTTTTGTTGTTGCTGTAAATGTTTGACAACTTCAGTTTCTCTTGAAATAAATTATAAAAATAAGTATTTTCATTTTTTATTAGGACCAAATCATCTTTCATTACACATGACAAAAACTGCATTTTATAATTAATTGTCCAATATACATTGGGCTCAAACAAACCTCTGCTAGCAGTCTAATCCTTTATGAACTGGTTGAACCACCTACAGAATCTAACCACCAAGTGCATGGCACAACTAGAATAGACAGATTATATTATAACAAATTATACTCCCACATTTAAGAATTTATGACCATTTTGGTCCTAGTCTTTACAAATGTAATTTATTATAATTCTAGTCGTCAACCTCTCCGACTGCGCTGTGTTATGTCTGTCTGTCAACCAGGCCCCTACTGTCTGCAGCAGAATGGGATGCCTGTATATTTGTTTTAGTGCTGCCACCCCGTCACTGTAGGGCAAACAGCCGCTCTGATCCAAAGGTGTGGGGAAACTGCTGTGGGAAACAACTTAGTCCATTTGGGCCTCTACTAAATATACAGCATAGGAGGCTGCTGAGTGGAGGACGGCTCATAGTAATGGCTGGAACAGAATAAATGGAATGGTTTTGAACATTGATACCATTCCATACACTCCATTCCAGCCACTATTGTGAGCCGTCATCCCCTCAGCAGCCTCCTGTGCGGTATTTGTCTGTAAATAAATGTGCTAACTAAATTATCGTAATTGGCGTAGGCTACATTTCCAGTCTGATCATTTTATTTCAGTTGTAAGATGTATTTTTTCCATGCATATTTTTCCTGTTTTTGATTTAGTTTTGTTCCTGGTAGGATGTTATTACATTGGGGCGGGAATAGTGAACACAGACAATGAGGATTTTCCATGCCATTTCAGCTGTCTAATTTTAAGCCGGTTTGACACCATAACAGCGTCAGATCAGCTGGTCTGCTAGTTTTATTCTACAGTTTTATGTTGCAACCAGGTTTTTTGGGGGGCTCGGATTTTCAAATAACATTACTGTTTGTACTGGTATTATATAACTGGGTGTTTATACACTTTATATATTGTTCATTGAGGTGGATCCCTCAAAATGAAAACTAATAAACCACTTTCAAAAATAACTTTTATATAGTCATTTTAAAGACCACAGAGACTACCTTTTATTGGGGAGCCAAGCTGCAGTAAAGCAGAGCTCCAACTGATAAACATACAGTCGTGTTGAGGCATGGTGACAAACTTGGCTCATTTTGGCCTGAGACGTCTCCAGTAGGGATTAGATTATGTGACATCTTGAACTCTTGACTATTGCTTAGCTCAATATTTATAGCTGCGCCATTTAGCTACATTTATGTCTAGGAACAGCCAAGGGCCGTTCACAACGCTCCTTGAACCAGAATAAATTCACAGTGACGGGTAACATCTTCATTGAGCTGGTTCTGGACAATTATTACAAAGATGTAGCTCATATTACCCCTGCATGTGTATGCTAATGATAATATGAGGATAACCCTGCATATGGATTCTAATGATAAGATGAGGATAACCCTGCATGTGTATGCTAATGATAAGATGAGGATAACCCTGCATATGGATTCTAATGATAAGATGAGGATAACCCTGCATATGGATGCTAATGATAAGATGAGTATAACCCTGCATGTCTATGCTAATGATAAGATGAGGATAACCCTGCATGTGTATGCTAATGATAAGATGAGGATAACCTTGCATGTGTATGCTAATGATAAGATGAGGATAATCTTTATTAGAAAGCTGACAGAGAGAAAGGAAGAATTAGAGTAGTCATTCATCACAATTTAAGCTATTATCCAAACCAACTCTATCTTCGATCATAGGCCGCTGAGAGGGGAGGGTGAGAGGGGAGGTTTGGGAGTCGAAGGGGGGTGGTGTGGGCTAAATAGAGCTAAAGAGGAGTGGGGGAGGGGACGTTGAAATGGGCGGGGTGATCTGACATAGGAGCTAATGACCCGATAGGAATACTGGCAAGCAAGCTTAGTGTCCAAAAGCACCCAATACCCCAGCAAGCAACAAAAAAAGTGCTGCTTGCTGTGATATGCCTTCCAAAAGCAGATGGCTATCAAGCCCTACCACCAGCGGGTGAGCAGTTTGCCACCTATGGGTTGATTTGCATCTCTGATGGGTTAATTTGCATCTCTGATGGGTTAATTTGCACACTAAAGCTGGCGGCCCACCAGTAAGGCCTCTGTACAAGGTTACTGACGGTGCTCCATTATCACTTTGGAGGGCCACCTGCCTGCTAATTGCTTGATGCTAACTGGGACACTGTCAGATATATTACAGACTACAATGTTGTGTTATATGGGGCAGTGTCTGTTAGTTTTACAATAAATATCAAACTGTTCAAAAAATATTATTTTGAATTTTTACAATTGATATGGTGGTATACATAGAATATGATTAGAATAATTATGCTATTTGATCTTTCAATTGTGGTCTTAATACAATTTCCTAGAAAACATAAAGATTACATTTCAATGGGTTAAAAAGGGATTTTTGGGGATTCTTAATTCATGTTCAATATGGAATAGCATTTTAGAATCATGTAGACAGCTGCTGCTGTTCATTTTGTCCTGTTCAAGTTCTGCTACCTAATCTAACACCTTTTCTAAGAGTACAACATTAAATAAATATTGCGGTCACAAACCAACTGCAGTTTGGGCCACAGACATCTGACATCTGGAGTTGTGTGTCACAGGTTTGCATATATACGGCATATGTAAAACAAAGCATGACATAAATACATCCATTGCAGCCTACTTTCACGTTATCTGATCACTCAAGACTCCAATTCTCAAATCCAACACGTTTGGTCTTGGACTGTGCACAGCTGGGGGGAAAAAACAGGAAGCTAGCGTCGCCTATAGAACAGAAGGGCGGCCTTTAACAGGGGAACGTGCCAGGGTACAGCGTGTACTTTAACATGGGCTATAGGTTGGGAGAGTGAGAGAGTGCTGGAGATAAGTAACCATATTTGAACAGGAGAGTTAAGGCGGGGCAGGGAATGGGTGTTGTTATGCCCATGGAGCTGCAGAGGCGAAAGAAAGAAAGAAAGGGAGAGTGAGCGACGTTGGAAAAGCAGTTGTGGGACAGCTGAGGGGGTTGTCTGGGTCGCAGTGGTGTCGGTGACACGTAGTTGAATACACACACACCCCTCCTCACAATAGGAATGCAAACAAAAAACGCATGTATAGACATACGGACATACACCCCCCACCCTTTCCCTCAGAACAGCTTCAGTTCGTCGGGGCACGGACTCTACAAGGTGTCGAAAGCGTTCCAAAGGGATGCTGGCCCATGTTGACTACAATGCTTCCCACAGTTGTGTGAAGTAGGCTGGATGTTGTTTTGGTGGTGGACCATTTTTTGATACACACGGGAAACTGTTGAGCGTGAAAAACCCAGCAGCGTTGCAGTTCTTGACACAAACCGGTGCTCCTGGCACCTACCGACTACCATATCCCAGTCAAAGGCACGTAATAAATATTTTGTCTTGCCCATTCACCCTCTGAATGGCACACACACAATCCAAGTCTCAATTGTCTCATCTACACTGATTGAAGTGGATTTCAATAAGGGATCATAGCTTTCACCTGGTCAGTCTGTCATGGAAAGAGCAGGTGTTCTTAATGTTTTGTAAATGTAGACATGCATCGACCCACATACTCATGGAAACAAAGACACTTATATGCTTGCATAACACACACATTGACACACGCACACACACACGGACCACAACCACACACTGCACACATTGGTTACACATTGTATGATATCTTATGGGCTGCACACAGGCCGTACATACAGTCAGACAAGTCTCTCACTTCTCAATAACTCACCTCCAGGTAATGTAAGCAGAGTAGGGCGTTTCACATTCACACTGACTGGTGCTGTAGCCAAATATGTTCTCACGTGAACTATCTTGCAGGAGAAGCACTCAAACTTGCAGTACAGCCACCTGACATAGAGGATACACTGCACTGTTCTAAACTTTTGACTAATAACTGATTGGGCCAAGAGCTGATCCCTGATTCATTTGTAGACAGGGGAGTTTAGTGTACCAGTAAAGGTCCAAAGGGCAAATCCCGACTTCCAGTTAAGTAAAATTTTCACTTACTCTCTCATTGACATCAATGCATGACTAAGAGAAAATGTTACTTAAGTGAAAGTTAGGATTCACCCCTAAGAGGGTGGCCCTTTATCTTCCTCTTGATTGCTATCTTCCACTGTGGAACCACAGTAGTATTCAAGGGCAAGGGCTGTTGTGCCATTAGAGTATCAGTAACATGTCGAGACTTGGGCAGGGAGTCAATAGCACCAGCATTGTTCTACAGCCTCCCGTGATCCAGATGAGTGGAAATTTAAAAAGTCAACAGGTTTTGTAAGAGGACGAGGGGACTTCTGCGGTCTGAAAGTGGCACGTGCCATGAAACCCTTTGACAGGAAATCATGGTTAGGACAGAATGTACTCTAGACTGACACATGCACGATACACACCACAGAAGGCTGCAGAGGGGAAGGGTGGATGGATCATAATAATGACTGGAATGGAGTAAATGGAATGGTATCACACACATGGAATCTATGTGTTTGAGTTCGATACCATTCCATTAATTCTGTTCCAGCCATTACTAAGAGCCTGTCCTCCCCAATTAAGGTGCCACCAACCTCCTGCAGTACACAGTCATGCACCCAAACACAGAGAGACAGACAGTGGTGGCTTTTTCATGCATCAGCACATAACTTGCTCAACTATCTCTCTAAAATCTGTAACACCCGCATTCCATTTAGTAACATATCACACAGCCACTTTGATCACATGCAACTATTTGAGGACAACCCTTCCCTGTGACAACAGACACAAACAGGTATGAAACATTTCCCAATATCTAACTGACAAGAGCACTCCAACTTCAGGACTGACATGGCTGGACATCCAACTTTCCTTCCAGCGTTGCAATAACACACCTGATTCACCTAATCATGTTCCAAACTGCAGACCATAATTAGTTGATTGATATTTTAATCAAGTGTGCTAGTAAAGGCCCATTAGCCCTCCAAGAGTTTGAAATGCTGTCTGGACAAGAGCCTCACATGAACTTGATACACACACCACCCAAAATGATTTTAGAGAGGGTTGAGAGAGATTAAGGACATGCTTTTCTACATTCTGTATAGAGAAATAAGAAGAAAATGTCCTAACAAAATGAGCCCCTATGTCAACCAGTGATAAAAAAAATGACACATTACAATACACAGATAAAGAAACAAATGTTCACTAGTACATAGTGTTCTGTACTGTGAGAGCACTGCGTGCTGTGAGCTGGGCTGGGACCAGTGGTTAGAGAAGGGACGTCTATAGGCAGTAAGCTACAGACCACTAAACCCACACTTGGCCCTGAACTAACAGACCGTGGCATGAGTGCCCCCTATGAGCCATCATAGGCATTGCATCTGTCCATCTTATGCACTTCTCTGTTCTGTTGTTATGGCATTTGAAGTTGTCAGGTGATGTGGAGTTGTCTGGATTACCCTGGGTGATTTTAAGTACAGTTGGAAGTTTACATACACTTAGGTTGCAGTCATTAAAACTCGTTTTTCAACCACTTCAAAAATGTCTTGTTAACAAACTATAGTTTTGGCAAGTCGGTTAGGACATCTACTTTGTGCATGACAGATTATTTTACTTATAATTCACTGTATCACAATTCCAGGGGGTCAGAAGTTGACATACACTAAGTTGACTGTGCCTTTAAACAGCTTGGACATCATGGTAAAATACAAAGAAATCAGCCAAGACCTCAGAAAAAAACAGTGTAGACCTCAACAAGTCTGGTTCATCCTTGGGAGCAATTTACAAACGCCTAAAAGTACCACGTTCATCTGTACAAACAATAGTATGCAAGTATAAACACCGTGGGACCACGCAGCCGTCATACTGCTCAGGAAGGAGACGCGTTCTGTCTCCTAGAGACATACTTTGGTGCAAAAAGTGCAAGTCAATCAATCCCAGAATATCAGCAAAGGACCTTGTGAAGATGCTGGAGGAAACAGGTACAAAATTGTCTATATCCACAGTAAAACGAAGCCTATATCGACATAACCTGAAAGGCCGCTCGGCAAGAAAGAAGCCACTGCTCCAAAACCTCCATGAAAAGCCAGACGACAGTTTGTAACTGCACATGGGGACAAAGATCATACTTTTTGGAGAAATGTCCTCTGGTCTGATGAAACAAAAATAGAACTGTTTGGCCATAATGACCATTGTTGTGTTTGGAGGAAAAAGGGGGAGGCTTGCAAGCCGAAGAACACCATCCCAACTGTGAAGCACGGGGGTGGCAGCATCATGTTGTGGGGGTGCTTTGCTGCAGGAGGGACAGGTGCACATCACAAAATAGATGGCATCATGAGGTACCTGTCTCTAATACGATCAGATATTCCTACTAAATGGAAAACATCCTGCATAGCGCCTATCTCAAAGAAAGCAGGAGGGACTGCGCTGAAAGACTTTAGACCAGTGACTTTGACATGTTTTAATACCCTTATTAAGAGTTGAGGTGGCAGCCTATCTGGATCCTTTGCGATTTGACTACCACCCAAAACTGGTGTTAAAGATGCTCTGCTCGATTTCCTCCACAGAGTATATGAGCACCTGGAGAAGCACGGCTGTGTGGTGAGAATAATGTTCTTTCAATAGCATACAACCCCACCTGCTGGCCCAAAAGCTAAAGGACATTCACGTAAATCCACACAAAATCAAATGGATTGTGAACTACCTGACCAATAAACCACAGTTTGTAAGACTGAACCAGGCAGTATCAGATCGGATATGTACAAACACGGGAGCACTGCAGGGAACGGTCCTGTCACCTTTTCTGTAAAAATGTTAGAAATGGAATTGCATTTTAATGAGGAAAATAAGTATTTCACCCCTCTGCAAAACATGACTTAGTACTTGGTGGTAAAACCCTTGTTGGCAATCACAGAGGTCAGACGTTTCTTGCAGTTGGCCACCAGGTTAGCACACATTTCAGGAGGGATTTTGTCCCACTCCTCTTTGCAGATCTTCTCCAAGTCATTAAGGTTTCGAGGCTGACGTTTGGCAACTCTGGAGGTCTGGAGACTGGCTAACCAACTCCAGGACCTTAATGTGCTTCTTCTTCCATCCCAACTGTGAAGCACAGGGGTGGCAGCATCATGTTGTGGGGGTGCTTTGCTGCAGGAGGGACAGGTGCACATCACAATATAGATGGCATCATGAGGTAGGAAAATTATGTGGATATATTGAAGCAACATCTCAAGACATCAGTCAGGATGTTAAAGCTTGGTTGCAAATGGGTCTTCCAAATGGACAATGACCCCAAGCATAATTCAAGCTTGTGGCAAAATGGCTTAAGGATAACAAAGTGAAGGTATTGGAGTGGCAATCACAAAGCCCTGACCTAAATCCTATAGAAGATTTGTGGGCAGAACTGAAAAAGCGTGTGCGAGCAAGGAGGCCTACAAACCTGACTCAGTTACACCAGCTCTGTCAGGAGGAATGGGCCAACATTCACCCAACTTATTGTGTGAGGCTTGTGGAAGGCTACCCAAAACGTTTGACCCAAGTTAAACAATTTAAAGGCAATGCTACCAAATACTTATTCAGTGTATGTTAACTTCTGACCCACTGGGAATGTGATGAAAGAAATAAAAGCTGAAATAAATCATTCTCTCTACTACTATTCTGACATTTCACATACTTAAAATGAAGTGGTTATCCTAACTGACCTATGACAGGGAATTTTTACTAGGATTAAATGTCAGGAATTGTGAAAAACTGAGTTTAAATGTATTTGGCTAAGGTGTATGTAAACTTCTGACTTCAACTGTATTTACAGCAGCAGTCAAAAGTTTGGACACACCTACTCATTCAAGGGTTTTTATAAATTTTTACTATTTTCTACATTGTAGAATACTAGTGAAGACATCAAGACTATGGAATAACACATGGAATCATGTAGTAACCAAAAAAGTGTTAATTAAACAAATCAAAATATATTTTATATTTACAATTCTTCAAAGTAGCCACACTTTGCCCTGATGACCGCTTTGCACACTCTTGGCCTTCTCTCAACCAGATTCATGAGGTAGTCACCTGGAATGCATTTCAATTAACAAGTGTGCCTTGTTAATGTAATTTGTGGAATTTCTTTCCTTCTTAATGTGTTTGAGCCAATCAGTTGTGTTGTGACAAGGTAGGGGTTTGGAAGACCCAGAGTTACCCAGAGACGCCTCCTGAGTGTTCGACCACGGGGCAGGGGTTTCCAGTACCTGGTTGACTGGGAGGGTTATGGCCTGGAGGAGAGGTGCTGGGTCCCCGCTAAAGACATCCTGGACCCAGCCCTCATCGCCGACTTCAACCACCGGCCCCCCGGGCAACCGGGTATGCGCCCAGGTAGGACACCAGGTAGTGTGGGGAGTACTGTCACACCTTTATCTGTTTCACCTGTCTTTGAGATTGCTTCCACCCCCTCCAGGTGTTGCCCATCTTCCCCATTATCCCCTGTGTATTTATACCTGTGTTCTCTGTTTGTCTGTTGCCAGTTCGTCTTGTTTGTCAAGTCAACCAGCGTTTTTGCCTATCCTGACTCTGAGCCCGCCTGCCTGACCACTCTGCTTGCCCCTGACTCTGAGCCTGCCTGCCGACCTGTACCTTTGCCCCACCTCTGGATTATTGACCTCTGCCTACTCTGACCCAGAGCCTGCCTGCCATCCGCTACCGTTGCCCCACCTCTGGTTTACTGTCCCCTGCCTGCCTTGACCTGTCTATTGCCTGCCCCTATTGGATTATTAAACCATGGTTAATTCGACGTGTCTGCATCTGGGTCTTACCTTCATACCTGATACACATCTCACCATCAACTGTTCAGAGGAGACTGCGTGAATCAAGCCTTCGTGGTCGAATTGCTGCAAAGAAACCACTACTAAAGGACACCAATAAGAATAATATACTTGCTTGGGCCAAGAAACACGAGCAATGGACATTAGACCAGTGGAAATCTGTCCTTTGAGATTTTTGGTTCCAACCGGAGTGTCTTTGTGAGACGCAGAGTAGGTGAAAGGATGATCTCTGCATGTGTGGTTCCCACCATGAAGCATGAAGGAGGAGGTGTGATGGTGTGGGGGTGCTTTGCTGGTGACACTATCAGTGATTTATTTAGAATTGAAGGCACCCTTAACCAGCATGGCTACCACAGCATTCTGCAGCGATACGCCATCCAATCAGGTTTTCGCTTAGTGGGACTATTATTTGTTGTTCAACAGGACAATGAGAAGGAAAGTGATGGAGTGCTGCGTCAGATGACCTGGCCTCCACAATCACCCGACCTCAACCCAAGTGAGATGGTTTGGGATGAGTTGGACCGCAGAGTGAAGGACAATTAGCTCAGCATATGTGGTAACTCCTTCAAGACTTTTGGAAAAGCATTCCAGGTGGAGCTGGTTGAGAGAATGCCAAGAGTGTGCAAAGCTGTCATCAAGGCAAAGGGTGGCTACTTTAAAGAATCTAAAATCTAAAACATATTTGGATTTGTTTAACACTTTTTTGGTTACTACATAATTCCGTGTGTGTTATTTCATAGTTTTGATGTCTTCACATTTATTCTACAATGTAGAAAATAGTACAATAAAGAAAAACCCTTGAATGAGTAGGTGTGTCCAAACTTTTGACTGGTACTCTGTATATATATATATATATATATATATATATATATATATATATATATATATATATATATATATATACACATACTACTGTTCAAAAGTTTGGGGTCACTTAGAAATCTTCTTGTTTTTGAAAGAAAATCGAATTTTCTGTCCATTAAAATAACATCAAATTGATCAAAAAATACAGTGTAGACATTGTTAATGCTGTAAATGACTATTGTAGGTGGAAACTGTAGATTTTTAGGAATAACTAAGCAGAGTTGCAAAGAAAAAGCCATATCTCAGACTAAGATGGGCAAAAAAAAAAAAAAGATTAAGATGGGCGAAATAACACAGACACTGAACAGAGGAACTCTGCCTAGAAGGCCAGCATCCAGGAGTCTCCTCTTCACTGTTGACGTTGAGACTGGTGTTTTGTGGGTACGATTTAATGAAGTTGCCAGTTGAGGACTTGTGAGGCGTCTGTTTCTCAAACTAGACACTCTAATGTACTTGTCCTCTTGTTCAATTGTGCACCGGGGCCTCCCACTCCTCTTTCTATTCTGGTTAGAGACAGTTTGCGCTGTTCTGTGAAGGAAGTAGTACACAGATTGTATGAGATCTTCAGTTTCTTGGTAATTTCTCACATGAAATAGCCTTCATTTCTCAGAACAAGAATAGACTGACGATTTTCAGAAGAAAGGTCTTTGTTTCTGGGCATTTTGAGCCTGTAATTGAACCCACATATGCTGATCCTCCAGATACTCAACTAGTCTAATAAGACCATTTTTATTGCTTCTTTAATCAGAACAACAGTTTCCAGCTGTCCTAACATAATTGCAAAAGGGTTTTCTAATGATCAATAAGCCTTTTAAAATGCTAAATTTGGATTAGCTAACACAATGTGCCATTGGAACACAGGAGTGATGGTTGCTGATAATGGGCCTCTGTACGCCTAAGTTGATATTCCATAAAAAATCCACAATTTCCAGCTACAATAGTCATTTACAACATTAACAATGTCTACACTGTATTTTTGATCAATTTTATGTTATTTTAATGGACAAAAAATTTGCTTTCTTTCAAAAACAAGGACATTTCTAAGTGACCCCAAACTTTTTAACGGTAGTGTATATATATAGAATCAGCACTGTAGAATGCAATGGCTATAGTTCATTCTTACATGTTTTATGTTTGAGCTGCTTTTGAAAGGAAAAGTCTAATTGGTTAGAGAAACTAGCAAGTCTGTTTGTTTGGTTACCAAGGCAACTACTGTAGCTCTCTAGTAAACACATTTAACTGCTCATGAACACATTGCTAGCGGCAAATATGTTAAATTATAGCCATGGTATAAAAGGGATAATCAACTCGGGGCTCTGCATTATCTGGAAGATAAATCAACTTAGTGGAAGGTTATAGTTCCACTCCTCTAGCGCATCGTGGAACACACCTCCCATGTCGTTCATTATTTTCTATGGAACCCATAGCCCCTCATTAAATATCCCTTACAGAACTACTATGTTAATAACATAGTTATTACTGTGTTTGTTACATAGTAATAGGGGCAATTTAATGTAAAGTGTTAACCAGTTGGCTACTGTAAAAACATAGCACAGTGTTGTATTCCATTTCTGCCTAATGCAACATTGAACTAGATCACCTTTTCTGATACAGTATCGCCTGGCTCTCTGCTTGAAATTGATCAGCTTAAAGTGTAAATTCAGATAATGAGTGGAAGATATTGTTATATACAACCCAGGTATTTCACCACTGCATTGTACACTACACCATCATTTCAAATACTAGCACACACTGACTCTTTTCACTCTATCCTATTGAAGCACACTGGCTGATGGAGGATAATGATGTGTATTTACTGTCACATGCACATAGTATTTGGTATAGTTGTTAACCTTCCAAAGTAAATTGATGTCAGTTGATTTATGCATGATTTAAAAATATAGAATTTACAGTATTCAGCATTTCTAAAACTTTATACAGTACGTAAACTAAACACTATACAATTTTAGTTCAGTAGCCATCAGTTTTGAGCAGTTTTATTAAGGGATAGTTAAATGTATTGTTAACAAATAGCAAGACAGTCATATCAAAGTAATGTGAATATTTCATTTTGAAAAGCAGATACTTAAAATGAAAATGTATGCAAATTGAAAGAGTGATTTGGTGCAGTGAACAAGTGACTTTGTTTGTTGTACTCAGTCAATTGAAAACATTTGTACTAGCAGTTCTGAAAATGTACCACATACTAGTGAGAAATGCACCAAAGAGATAAAAAAAAAGAAAAGTAACTAATGCTATCTGGTGTGTTAACCTACCTAAAGTTAATCCACTCTATGCATCATTAACACTGACAACTGAGTACAAATCTCAGGCCAACCTGAAACCACAGAGCAAGGGACTCACAACATGTGTCCTTTGCCCTGTGGTGACGTGTCCATTCACACTTTATCTGATGGCGAGTCAAAAAAGCCCGGTGTGACCTTCGTCTGTCACCAAAAAGGTCCTGCATTGAGAGAAGGAATGGGAAGTAGATTGTTTGTAAGAAGGATTAGCACAATTTAATTAACTGGCTTATGTTATGAGTAAAATAAAAAAAGAATGATGTTTTATTGTCACATACAGCTACAGATGTAGGATCTTTATTTGAGCCAGTTTGCTACAGCAGGAAAATAATTCTGCAGCAATAGGAAATGTGAATTATTATGTGGATTATAATTCATGGAATTTTTTTTAGGGGTTGATATATTTTTTGTAAGGGAAAATCAAAGACATTTCAAAGTGGAAATTACAAACTTCAGAAGCCTCAAATAAGTTGTAAACGTCCTGCATTGCAGGAAAGTTCTCCTGCAAAAGAGTGATCAAATTAAAATCCTACATCTGAAGCTCCTCCTAATCCTTAGCCCAGAGGATGCTAATCGCCTGGCCAATGTAGACCAGAGGAGGTAGACCAGTCAGCGCCTTAGTCCAGATAAGATACTATAGGATAGGGCCTGTCCAGTGCACTGGACTCTCACCATTGGAAGGAATGAGAACACTGAAAGGGATTAGGGCTCTATAATTGGGGTCAAGGGAAGGAGAGCACATTTCATTTCAATGACTTGAATGGCTTAAAGAACATAACTTTAGTGAGGGAAACAGAAAAATAGGAGTCTTAAATTCAATGCCTGGGAGCCATATCAAGTCCAAAAGCAGATTTTGGCACCTAGACTGATTTCTATACTATTTGGAATCAAGCCCTGTACACAAATAGATTTATTTAGTACTATGGCATATTACAAGCCATATTTTTAAAGCAACCACAAACCACGTTGTCACGTGTGCTCCCAGGCTGCTCGTTATGGCGCACACCTGTCACCATCGTTACACGCACCTGCGCGTCATCAGACTCACCTGGACTCCATCACCTCCTTGATTACCTTCCCTATATATGTCACTCCCTTTGGTACCTTCCCCAGGCGTTATTGTTTCTGTTTCAGGTCCATGTCTCTGCGTTGTTCGTGTTTCGTATTACGTTTTCATTTATTAAAACACTCACTCCCTAAACTTGCTTCCCGACTCTCAGCGCACATCGTTACACACGTAAACCGGCACAACAATCACAAATCCTTGTGGAACAACTCCAATCACTAACAGGGAATGTTAATGAGCCCCCGACATCACAGTATATGATACGATTTTGCGCAATGCTGGCGATACTGGAAATGGCCTCTATGAGAACAGTAAATAGAACTATCACATTGGCCACCAAGTAATTTGAGTTTGAGACCCCTGTGGTAAAAACAGGAAGAGGGATTGGCAGCACCTCCAAACATGCCTGCAAAAAGAAGGCCTGACCTTTTAGTTTCTAATTGCCGGACCACTAATTACAGCCTCTGTGTGTCCTCCAATCAATTCACCGGCTGCCCCTTAATTGCTCTAACTTCAAGGGCCATGTTAGATTACTGGAGTCTAAAATGAATATGCCTAGTGCCAAAATAAAAGTGCAATTATCTCCCAGTTATCGTTAACCTGTCTACTTAAGAGACCTGGAGGTTTGAGCATCGCCTTGTACTGTTCAATAGGTTTGTTATATAACCTAACCCCCACCCTGGACCGCAAACAGGGCTTATTCACAACAGACAAAGACAGGGATGACCTTGCCATGTACAGTTGAGGAGTGGGCGTCTTTTAGTCTGTCTACCCTTACAGCTCCAGTTGGTCTATCTAACCTCTGAGTTAGCTGCCAGTGGCTCAAAAGACAAGGACTCTCCAAACACATCGCCCACATCGAAGCCGACGGACAGATGCGTAATAGAGAACCAAAGTGTGTTTTGTCATTGTTTTGTCATGACTCGGGCCTTGGCATGGATTATCACTGTAAGGTTGCTGCTCAATGGTGTAGGAGGATGGAAAAAAACAGTTTTGTGGCGTCAAAGGAGGACTATGGTGAAGAATAGGCCTATGCAGCAGCTATATTGCCAGAAGATAAACTATGTCTGTCTATCAAGTGGACTACAAAGAGAGTGTCCTTCAGCTGATTTAATGAGTGCTACATCATCGAGCCAGCATTGTTTTTTTTCAAGCGTTTTTTTACACAATCTTTTCTTAGGAAAGTGCATGGATCATTCGTCAACATAAACAATAGCGCCTCCTATTCTTGAAATGATAAGCTATTCATTGAAACAAAGCTTCCTGAATCAGTGTCAGCTTAGAAGTGGAGTTTGGCACTGTTTGGGTATTTCATGCCGTCCCTATAGCATTTTGACAATTGTGTATTTTTTATTATTAAAGAGCAACATCTTTATAAAACTATTACAAATTTTGTCCTGTCACCAATTTCTTCGCATTAGAACTTGCATTTGTCCTGTATGCATAGGGAACTTCACACCCTGAACATTTTATTTAATTCCACAGGTTGAAGGGTGATGGTCAAACCTCACTCACACATAATTGGCTTGCATAGTAGGTTGTGATAAATATAATTAAATTGTCTCATAATGTGTTGCAATCGCATAGAAAACAAGAGACCACATTCATTATGTTCAATACCAATATGGGGTATTGAAATCTGAGGGGTGTGAAATGTAGGTTAAAATGTTTCATAGTGAGCCCTGATTTTAATGTTAGATACTATGACAGTATTATCACCTTATTGTCTTGTAGGAACACATACAGATGGATTACTTACAAACCTCAGACGATGTGACAAAGACAGACAAACTGTCAAGACAGTAAAGGAACTTGATGTAAAAGTGTTGTATTATCTTTAAAAATGTGGATGTCGTGAATGTTCACCCCAAGGACAGACCAGACTCTGGCCGGTCTGCTTGAGTCTGATCAAATGTTAGCACTGCCAAATCAAGCATGGCCCCCGTGCAGTTGAGTTCAATTCTATGTCCCCCCCCAAAATGACATGTAATATGTAGAGATGACATAGTGTCTTATTTATACATGACTGAGAATCGGGTTCTGACTTTCTGAATACAGCAACCCCTGAGTGCCAGGAATACAGTTCAAGACTTTATGAAAGGTTGGAGCCTCTACACCAGGGATCATCAACTAGATTCAGCCAAGGGCCGATTTTTTTCTTGAGAGGTTGGTAATGGGGACATAACATAATTCCAAAAACATTTAACTGCAAATTGACCGCAAGAAGCCCAAACAGATATAATATTTGACTAAATATAATCATTTCAAACTTTGCTTACATTTATATATACGATCATGTGTCTCTATTATGCGTGGGAATACTTGGGAATGTATATATTCTTTTTCCAAAATAAAACCACCTGCGGGCCAAATTCGCCCTGTGGGTCGCCAGAACCATGCTCTACACTACCCATTGCTGTACCAGGTTATTGGGTCTGCCATAGAATTAGGTAAATAGTTCCCCCTAGTGGCTATCAGATGATCCTAAACTAGACTTTCTTTTTAACACTGACCAAGCTGTATGTTTATAATATAGTTATTGTTGTATTGTTTATAAGTGTCTGGTCATCTCTATAGGGTATTCTATAACCTACTAATATATAATCTTCACCCAAACAGCACCAACCGAAATAACTAATTATATTATTTGAAGTTCTTTTACATGTGTGAGAGACAGAGACAGAGACAGAGACAGAGACAGAGACCAAACTTTCACAGAGCAGCACCGTGAATAGGTCATTATATAAATTCACAGATATGTCATATTGGCTCAGACATTAGAATTCATTTTTATGAGACCATTCATTCATGAGATCTTGAGTCTGGAAGGGTTCTGCACAACACAACACTTTATAGTCTGTATTTATAGAGACTAGATGGAGTTGTCGAATCGAGAGGCTTATTTTTATAGTTGTGTATAAATATGCTGGGTTTGCCTTAATCCTGTAGGAGTATTGTCTTTCCTCTCCAGTGCAAATGAAAAGCCTGTTTAGGTTTGTCTAGAGAAATGATGAGCCTGTTTGATTTAGTACATGGCAGGTTCCTCCAAAGCCATACTGATGCTTGCTACTGGACGAGATCTCCATTAATCCTGGGGGTCCAGGGATTAATACCACCAAATAACATTGTATAGACTAAGTTTGTTTGGTTTGGAGTTTAGAAATTACCCACAGCAAATTGCTTCATAGTGAGTTCCCAATTCGACGTTCAACAAAACAATGCAACAAATTGAGCGATGATTGGGGGATAGTTAACCTTTTTTTCAGTGACAGCTTGCAGTGTTCAGAATCAATCTTATTTTTACAACCATGCTTTACCCATGTTCTATGTCTTGCACTCAAAACACAATTTTTCAAGTTGCATTAATGGATTCCCCATGGGACTATGGCTCTCTATATGATCCCATACCCATGATTCTATCACTAACTTCAGCATCTAAATGTCAACACTGTGTGTATCTATATCAGACCTGGGTTCAAACACTATTTGAAATAATTTTAGATACTCTAGCTGAGATTAGTTTGCCTAGCGCAATGAACCAATAGAATAGCCGAAAAACTGCAAACCCTGCCCACCTGGCACTCCAGGCAGGCTAAAACAAATGATAAAAGTATTTTAAAAGATTTTAAATATAATTTGAACTCAGGTCTGGCCTGTATTCCTCTGTTTGGGAAAGATATGTCTAGGGTGGAGTATTTTTTAGTGCTGGACACAAAGGAGTAGAAGAGGCTAGCAGAGACCAACAACACAGCTTTTACAGATCAATGCCACAACAACAGCAATCTGGCTGGCTTATAAACCAGAGAGCCATTTAAGCTTTTCAACTGTTTGTTTTTGTGTAAATTATGTCAGTGGCCTGTATTGCTCCGTATGATATGAATTGCACACACACCCACCCTGACACATTTTGTGACAGTTGTTTTTCTGTGCTTTAACTGTTAATTCACATGGATGGCAACTATTGGTCCCTGCGGTCCCCTGTCCCTGGCGTCGGGTTCTCAATTATGACCGCGGACTGACAACACGACACGATTCTTTGTTCCTAATGAGTTCCTCGTCCCAAAGATAAGGGTGTCTTCGCTAATTAACGCATGCAAAGTTATCAATGGCATTGAGGGCTGCAACCCCATGGGCCATTGGCTAATGGCTACTGTACATTGATGTTTTGTTGATCGCTAGATGAGAAAAGGAGACCAAGTGTTGCAATGTTGAAAGGATGTTTGAAAGACGTTGAGAAAGTAGTTGACGTCACCAATGACTGTTCATGAGTAGGTTTCGTATGTTTAAGAGAAAAACATAGGTCACAAGGCAACAATTCTAACCATTCATAAACGTTTTATTTGACTGAAATAGCCTTATAAACATATAAAAACTCAAGCACAGTTATGGCCATGGCACACACTTGACTGAGGCTGAAGTTAATGTGTTCCTGTACCAATGGCGCGTACACTTTTATAGGCCTAACTCAACATTAGTGCCCATGACATTTGCCATCTCAGCAGGCATTCAATATAACATCCGGTTTAATATCCAAGTTAAACTAACCCTATCATTTATTCACCAAGACCTGTGGAGACTATGCATTAGATGTTCCAAAACATTGATGGTCACAGGCTTGCTAGACTATGCTGTGCTTGTTCAAGCCCGCAATCACTGGGATTTTATGACCCTACTCAATAGAATGGGGCGCCCCTGACACGTCATTTCATGATAGGAAATCCTCTGCATTTTGGCCTCTATTGAAATTGATCTTTTTGCCAATTACTTCATATTTATTCAATGGTAGCTCCGAAGATCTAGTATTGAAGTTGAATGACAAATCGGTATAATTACATACTGTACATAAATTCAAGTGTGTTCCCACTGGGCACAGATGTCAATTCAACGTCTATTCCACGTTGGTTCAACGTAATCTCATTGAAATGACGTGGAAACAACATTGATTAATCCAGTGTGTGCCCAGTGGGAAGAGAGTGATAAACCTTTGAAAAATGTTCTTTCAGACACTCAACAGAAAAGGCCAATGGAGAACGTAGAGTACTTCTTTCAAGCTGCACTCTAAAAAGAAAAGGTTCCTGGTGGCACCTTTCGGGGAACCTCAGATGGCAACACCGGCGGAACCCCTAAAATTACTTCCAGGAACATTTTCCTTCAGGAACCTTTTAAAAAGGTTCCTCAAAGAACCTTTCAGGGTGTTAAGGTTCCTGTAGGAACCTTTTATGTCCCATGTATTCTATTCTGAATAATAATAATATTAACAATAATACAAATAACATTGAGTGGCAAACTTGTAAATTCACAAATACATTTTATTGACTTTAAAAGTCAATCTCCTTGCTCGGGTGGCTTTCCGCGGTCGAAGTCACCGGTCTTCTAGCTACCGCAGATCTACTTTTCATTTTCTATGTTTTTTGGTCTTCATTATACACACCTGGTTTCTATCCCATAATTACATGTTCCTTATTTAACCCTCTGTTCCCCTCATGTTTTTGTGTGTGATTGTTTGTGTTTCTTTGGTTCTGTGTTTTTGAGTGGTTGGTTTTTCCGCCACTCATGTATTTTTGGAAATATTGAGTAAAGCATTTGAAAACTCATATTCGTTGTCCTGCGCCTTACCGGCATCACAGAGAACTTTGACAGTTATCCCTTATCCCTCTCTATAGCAAAAAGTTTGTCATTCGTACAACATTTGTTGGTAATTTGCCCCCGTCATCAATTCCCAGAACACATTTCTGAATGAACAATATAATGCTTTTCACTGATGCTGCATACTAAATATTTTTGAGTGTCATCTATCGCCATTCCCAATCCCATGGAGATGTCCTCCGGCTCTTCAATGAGTAGCTCCTCTCCATCCAGGAATAGTTGGATGTGGCTCTCATCCGCAAAGGGATTCCTCTCTATTCTTATGGTAGGTGATGGGAACTTTACACACTATGTAAGAAAAAAAATGTCAAATGAAGGTTACTCAAGTCATATTTCAAACAGTAAGTTGACACCTGAGCACAGTACACCTTACACAGTACTACTCACTTTGCATTTATTTATTTGTCCTGGGAAATACATACCCTGTTTGTGACGTACAGATAACTGCAGCCATTTTGCTCCACCCCTATCTTCAGACCTTAAATTGGAGGGCGTGGAATGAAAAGGCTGGATTAGAAAGAATAGAATTAGAACGGTTCCATTCTGTTAAAGGTACATTTTACATGCAGTGCAGTAACATTGATTTAAAAAAAAAACTTTGTGAGCCTCCTCCGTTTCTGAGAGTAATGCTGTCTTGTAGAGCTTCAGCAACTCCACGGCTATACCCCTCTTCTCCATTTCTGCAATGATTTTGCCAGCCATTGTGCCAAATTAGGACAGAATATTTCTGTCCACATCCATACAGAATTTGCTTCTCATCTCTGAGAAAATCTGAAAGTCAATTAGTTTATAATGGATCATCAATATATCTTGGATTCAAATGAAAGTACTTGGCTATGTTACATTAGTTGTGCTTTTTACCATTTCTTTCTATCAGACTTTTTGTCTACTTACAATGGCTAACAAACGGAGTGCTGGGTACTGTTTTAAGATGTCCTTGGTGCCTTGTTGTTTCATAAAAAGTTTTAAAGAACTTATGTTCGGACTATTTTTTTGGCACTTTCAACATGTAACTTCTGGCTGAAGGAATCCTCACAAGTCTCAATCTGAAAATCAAATATAAATATTATCAAATATTGATACATACAGCATCAAACACGATCAAAGTATAGAAAAAAGCTAAATGTCCCGTATTCACAAAGCATCTCAGAGTGCTGATCTAGGATCAGGTCCTCACCAGTACTAACAATCTTATTTATGATCTTAAAAACTGATCCGGGATCAGCGGTTTGACTTTGAAACACTGAATATGGGCCATTATTTGTATGCAGTTATCTTGGCTATTTTAGTCTGGTCTTCATTTTTGGGTGTCATCTCGGTTTATTTTTTTCCCTTGCCTCCCAAGCCTCTGCATTTCCTGCACTTGTGCAACGTGAGCAAGTGGTTGCCTTTCTTATTTGTATTTATTACTTATCATGCCTTGCCATGACTCTTTAAAAAATGTAATATGGAGAGGAGAGATGTCATGACGGATTATTGGGACTGAGGTCAGAGGAGCCGACTAGAGATGGTCTTCATATGATGCTGGAAATGTGATGGTTTAACAATGTGAGAAGAACATAATCAAGCCAGCAAATAATGGTCTGAGTAATGGTGTAAATGGTGTAATGGTGTAAATGGTGTAAAAAATGGTGTAAAAATGTTATTAGTGTGAATTAATATGAGTAGGAAAACTGAAGAATCTCCTACATTGTATTGCGCATTGTTTACTGCAATGGACTTTGTCTTGGTGACACATTTTGCTCTGATGGCTTCTTCAAATCTATCACTTAATACTGCACGGGCAGAGTTTGCATGCAGTGGAATGTCGTGTCCTCACTGTGTTGCTGTGTTGCCAAGGCAGCTGTTGTTGGTTTGCTCCCAGCATTGTCTGGGCTGATGCCTTTTTGTTATATTTTTTAAAGTTTCCCACAACTGCTGAGAGCCTTTTGAAATAGTGATGTTTCGCTTCAAATTGCGTGGTGGACTGGTGGATCAAAAGTCCATAGGCAAATAGCAGGCTAGGGTGGTAGACGAGGTAGTGCATCTTTGGGATTGTCTTCCCTGGAAACAGCTCCCGGAAGAGAGTTTGAAATTCAGCCTGCAGATGGTACTTGTAGTTTTCTGGGTCACACATGGTGAATTCCTCTTCAGTGATTTGAGCAAATGTCCCCCTTGGTAGCCAAGCAGAAGCGACAAATGCGACCAGAGAAAAAGTTTTTGCAGTATGCTGACCAATGGGATGTACTGAAATGACCTTGTTTTATAGCCTTCTTTGTTGCTCAGGGGTACTTCAATTGGCCTGGCCATGCCCAATTCTTTCACACAGTAATGCTCCAGCATCCACTCAGAGCTTATGCATCTAATGCATTCCTCAAATACTGCAGAGTTGTTAAGAAAGTCCCTGAGATAGTCATCTTCATCCACATTCATCCACACATCACAGGTGTTAAAGGTGTAGACAGGTATGGAAAGTGGAAACATGCTGATGACGTAATTCAGTTGAGCAAATGTCCCCCTTGGTCCATCTTTATAACATGTGGCCTACCCCACAATGGGATTTGTAGCTTATCCCAGTTCTTAAACTGGAGTTGAATTTTTTTCAAATATACAGAATCAAAAAGAAACATTTCCCTTACAGTAAGAAACAACTTCTCTTCTCACATACAAAAAGACAAAATGACACCAGACATTCACCATTCAGTTAGTATTGGAAAAAACAAAGGAATTACACAGAACACACAATCACACTGTATTGATTGATTGATTGTAAATACATTCATTCACTATTCTGTTGGTATTTGAAAAGACAAAGACAACGGACTTACAGAACAAACAATAATCACATTGTAAATACATTCATTCACCATTCAGTTAGTATTGTAAAAGACAAAAGAAATAACACAGAACACACTATAACCACACAGCAAATACATCCGAAGACTTTATAGAAGCTAACCTGTTCGTTGATCAATAGTAAGCTTTAAACATCGTCTTGCTTTGAACAGGCCGCCCCAATACACCAACCCGAAAGACAGAATTAGACACAAACACAACATATACATGAATACTCCATATCAAATGCATCTAGCTAATATGATCAGTTTAATTTTTCCTTTTTTTTGTCAAGTTTAACATAACCTACATTGGGTCGTGTGTGTCTTACCTGTTAGTGGAGGTTCACAGCTCCCAAACTCTCCACCACTTAACTGGGCAGGGAGGGTCAGGATAAATCAGGTACTAAAGGGAGGAGCATGGAAGGAGATGTTGAGAGAGTGTATCATGGGTATAAATGAGGACAAAAATGTCTCAATATTGAATCTAACGTTACAGTAACTTTAACTAGCTAACTTACTGTAACGCTAACTAGCTAATGTTAGCTAAAACGTACCAACATTTATACAACAATTACCAGCTAACATTGCAGAATGCTCAATGAGGTTAAGAAGAATCCTAGTGTGTCAGCTAAAGACTTACAGAAACCTTGAAGATGCTAACATCTCTGTTGACGAGTCTACAATACGTAAAACACTAAACAAGAATGGTGTTCATGGGAGGACATCATGGTAGAAGCCACTGCTGTCCCAAAAAAACATTCTGCATGTCTGAAGTTCGCAAAAGAGCACCTGGATGTTTCACAGCGCTACTGGCAAAATATTCTGTGGACAGATGAAACTAAAGTTCTGTTGTTTGGAAGGAACACACAACACTGTGTGTGGAGAAAAAAAGGCACAGCACACCAACATCAAAACCTCATCCCAACTGTAAACAATGATGGAGGGAGAATCATGGTTTGAGGCTGCTTTGCTGCCTCAGGGCCTGGGACACTTGCTATCATCGACGGAAAAATGAATTCCCAAGACATTTTGCAGGAGAATGTAAGGCTATCTGTCCACCAATTGAAGCTCAACAGAAGTTAGGTGACAACAACCCCAAAGACAGAAGTAAATCAACAACAGAATGGCTTGAACAAAAGAAAATATGGCCTTCTGGAGTGGCCCAGTCAGTCCTGACCTCAACCCGATTGAGATGCTGAGGCATGACCTCAAGAGAGCGGTTTACACCAGACATCCCAAGAATATTGTGTAAAGAGGAATGGTCCAAAATTCCTCCTGACCGTTGTGAAGGTCTGATCCGCAACTACAGAAAATGTTTGGTTGAGGTTATTGCTGCCAAAGGAGGGTCAACCAAGACATGACCAAGACATGATTTACAGATTCAATCTCATAATTTGCATATTGTTTACCTCGCTCAGCTTTTGACCTCAACCTGAACCAGCGGTAGACCCCACTGACCCTTTGCTGATGAGATTAACTCTGACCCCACACCATCAGGCTTCCCCAGCCAAGCTAATACCATTACCCAATAAAATACACAAATTTGGCATCTAATTCAGACTTGATTATTTCAATTTATGATAAGGCTGTGTGCGAGGATAGCTAAATCATAATGAAGTTGATGTGGCCCAACATCTGATGTTATTTCTACCTTTTGAATGCTCTAAATGTATGCGGATGACTCAACACTATACATTTCAGCTACTACAGCGACTGAAATGACTGCAACACTTAACAAAGAGCTGCAGTTAGTTTCAGAGTGGGTGGCAAGGAATAAGTTAGTCCTAAATATTTCTAAAACAAAAATTTGGGACAAATCATTCACTAAACCCTAAACCTCAACTAAATCTTGTAATAAATAATGTGGAAATTGAGCACGTTGAGGTGACTAAACTGCTTCGAGTTACCCTGGATTGTAAACTGTCATCGTCAAAACATATTTATACAACAGTAGCTAAGATGGGGAGAAGTATGTCCATGATAAGGTGCAACTATACCTTATTGACAGCACTGTCAACAAGGCAGGTCCAACAGGCCCTAGTTTTGTCGCATCTTGACTACTGTTCAGTCGTGTGAACAGGTGCAACAAAAAAGGACTTAGGAAAATTGCAATTGGTTCAGAACAGTGCAGCACAGCTGTTTGAACTAATGGCGCACGGCTCGGACACCCATGCATACCCCACAAGACATGCCACAAGAGGTCTCTTCACAGTCCCCGAGTCCAGAACAGACTATGGAAGGCGCACAGTACTAAATAGAGCCATGACTACATGGAACTCTATTCCACATCAAGTAACTCATGCAAGCAGTAAAATTCGATTTAAAAAACACCTTATGGAACAGCGGGGACTGTGAAGCAACACAAACATAGGCACAGACACATGCATACACACACACACGATAGCATACGCACTATACACACACGTACACATTGATTGTGTATATGTGGTAGTGGTGGAGTAGGGGCCTGAAGGCACACTGTCTGTGACTGTATTGTAATGTTTTAAATTGTATAAACTGCCTTAATTTTGCTGGACCACAGGAAGAGTAGCCTTAGCAGCAGCTAATGGCGATCAATAATAAATACAAACATATTTGAGAATGTATTTGTGTATTTCAATCACTGAAATATACCTTTACATTGTGTTTTGTAATGTGCTCGTGGTAGGCCAGGGGTGGGCAATCCTTATTTTTGTTACACTCGGTTTACATCATATTTAAAGGGACATTACACCTTCAAACCAACGTTTGTCATAAGTTTTCAGACCTCAAAAGTAGGCTAATGTCAAGATTAATTCATGTCCCATGACATTAGTTGTGTAGATCCAGCTCATATGCCTCAATCCCAAATTAACTGAAAAGATAAACTCAGAATCAAACCAGGAAATGAAACGGTCTCATCTTTTCCATTCATTTGGGTAGCTGGATCTACACAACAGAGATGGCCTGGGATGTGGACATATCTCAACATTATTCTACTTTTTAAATTTGAAAACATCTGACAAACTTTTATTTTATTTCTCCTAAAATGGAGATAACATATTGATGTAGAACTGTAGTAGTAGTGGTGGTGCTGGCTGCCTGGTTTCAACAGCTGTGCATCAGCAGACCGCTTAAATGATGGATGTGTCGATCAGTGAACAGCAGCAGCTTGCCTCTGTCCAGTCAAATGGAACTAGCCGGTGGGTTATGACGAGATGAGAGCAAGCCATGATGATTGTAAATCAACACTCTGCTCACCCCCGATGCGGCCTGCAGACAAACACCCACCAGCCACAGTCTGGTTGTTAAAGCACAAACCTCCTCGCTCTCATAAGGGATAGATTTGTGCGTGTGTGTATGAGCAACTGGGCTACAAATAATTGCAGTCCAGAGGTTTTACTTTCATCCTATAATATCCTAACTGATTTGTGTATCTAAGCAAGCACAGTTTAAGTGTAATTTCCTGTGTCATGGCAATCAGCTTGTTTATTCTCACTTGTACATGAACAACGAGGAATTCAGCTTTAAACCCCAGAACAATCATTGTTTTCTACTAAGAGGTCGGTGGGGGGATGATTCAGCATTAATTGCTGAATAAGTGCTAACGTTTAAGAGTATTGCATGAATTCTGTGTTGATTGTGTAATACTTGAATATTGGTTTGAACAGATTGGTTGATTGCTCAATTGCCTTGTTGACATTTACACTTTTGTTTAGAATAGCTATATTCCCTATATCTCCCATAACCTTTCATACGGAACTTGTAGAATTTCTCATGGTCTGGGATTTAACTAATCATTTGGTGTTATGTGTATGACACAGTACTAGGGTAAGGCCATACAAACTTGCTTAACAGATATTTTTTTTACAAAGTGACGTAAGGAGCAAGTAAAATAGAGAAATACAAGTGGACCACCTTGTTAAAAATAATATACCGACCTAAGGGACCTTAATACTATAGTGAACTTATACCTAGCAACCACGTCAACAGATCTGAGCCTATTCATGTAATGGTCAAAGTTTGGAAATGACAGTCACAGGGACCACGGTTTGAGTCCCAGGCTCTGAGGCACAGTTCATTTTTCCTAATCTGAGAGGATGTTATTTATTTCTTTACTGAAAGCTTGATGACATTTGCTATAATCTTGCAACTTTTCAGATTTGTATTTTATTTTTGAGAAATGTGAGAGGCATCTGTTAAACAGTTAATTCAATTTGTTATACAAGAGTAGCCTTGAAAATAAAGAGCTCTAGGAGCTCAGATTCAAAAAATATTTTATGTCCAACGTTTCGACAGGCAAGCTGTCTTCATCAGGGTATAATCACAAACACTGCGGGGTGACTCGTTTATATAGTGTCAAAGGACACACACAGGTGTCTGTAATCATGGCCAAGTGTGGCCTAATATCATTGGTTAATTCTGAGATATTAAAATGGCATACAAAGAACATACAAAAAACTAATGGATAGCATACGATCATAGATTGTTTGTAGGCTTATGTAGCCTAAATCTAATCACAATGGCAAAGTCACAATCACAAGAATGGTTTCAGATCAAAGTCTATGTTGAGACCGAAGGGAGCGAGGGTCTTTAAATTAAAGATCCATACAAGAGTAGCCTATCAGATTTTTTGAAGAAACACTGGATTTAATAACCAAGATAGGAGGAAAACACTTAAAAATATATCCTATTTAATTGGTGGTTTAAAAACCTTGACATTCCTCTTTCCACAAATGCATAAATAGTCCTACAGTTTTTGCAAGGTGCAGGACTTTCTTTAACGGTTTCAATTATGCTTCAAATATATAGATATCTTTTTCCATAAATCAGATCACAACAAATGGTAGCTGGCTGAGGAACGCTCAACTGCATTCTTATATCGAGGCGGAGTTGAGTTTTGATACATAACTGGTCGTGGTATTTGCTAGCGCCAAAATCGAGTTTTTTTAAATCCTATTTTAAGGTTAGGGTAAGGTAGATAGGGTTATGTAAAAAAATCGGATTTTATGACTTTGTGGCGGTGCCAGCTACTGACC
This sequence comes from Brachymystax lenok tsinlingensis, assembly GCA_030435695.1. Taxonomy (NCBI): domain Eukaryota; kingdom Metazoa; phylum Chordata; class Actinopteri; order Salmoniformes; family Salmonidae; genus Brachymystax; species Brachymystax lenok. Next base: position 32,306,603 of record CM059802.1, on the reverse strand, counting down.
ACTCTGCAGAGCTGCCTCAAGTACATGAGTCATCGCAATAAATGCCAACCTGCGTATTGCACTGTCAATTGTCTTTGACAAACACTGCCATCTGATGGATAGAAAAGTGCATGCAGCAAATTCCCTTTCCACATGGATGAAAAGTAGTCCCGCCTCCTGTGTTTTGGTGCTCCGAGGAATCACGTGACATGCCTATATTCTTGTTTTTCTCATCTCATTTCCTACACCGTCTCCGAAATTATCAATATTGCCGTACAAATGGTGACACCGGAGAACTTGTCCGGCGAGACAGGTGCTCAAAGGGAGCCCACATTTGACCGGGATGCGTCCACTACGGCCGTGGACACAGCAATCGTGCTTCTCGGAGCCGGGGTGACAGCGATCACACACCCGCTGCTGTACGTCAAACTGCTAATTCAGGTAGCTAGCTAAACTTGCAAGTTCAATTTATCTAGATAAATCCACATAATTGGTTTGAGTTATGAATTATTTAGCTAGCAGGCGCGAAAGCTATCACTTTGAAGTGCCACCTCATTGGGGCGTTTGAGTTTGCTTGACGCCGGTGTTGTGCCGAAAATCTCCCCCCCCATCGCGTTCTTTTCTACGACTTGCTTGCTAGTTGAGATTTCTGCTCTTCACTCCGTTGTCAGTTTAGTATACATTTCACTGATCTTAGTAGCAGAAAGCATTTTTGTCTGCAGTTTTCGGTTTGGCTATTTGTATCAAGTGTATGTCGGGGTTCTAACTAGTATGCCCGCCCCCCCCCTTTCGGCGTTGCAACATGCAACAATTTCAAAGATTTTACTGAGTTACAGTTCATATAAGGAAATCAGTCAATTGAAATCAATTAATTAAGCAATAATCTATGGATTTCACATGACTGGGAATACAGATACCGTAAAAAAAAAATTGGGGCGTGGATCGGAAATCTAGTCATTATCTGGTTTGACCACCATTTGCCTCATGCATCGTGACACATCTCCTTCGCATAGAATTGATCAGGCTGTTGATTGTGGAATGTTGTCCCACTCCTCTTCAATGGCTGTGCGAAGTTGATGGATAGTGGTTGAAACTGGAACACGCTGTTGTAAACAGATACAGAGCATCCCAAACATGCTCAATGGATGGCATGTCTAATGAGTATGCAGGCCATGGAAGAACTGGGACATTTTCAGCTTCCAGGAATTGTGTACAAATCCGTGCGACATGGGGCTGTGCATTATCATGCTGAAACATGAGGTGATGGCGGAAGATGAATGGCACGACAGTGGGCCTCAGGATCTCGTCACGATATCTCTGTGCATTCAAATTGCCATAGATATAATGCTATTTTGTTTTTTTGTCTGTAGCTTATGCCTGTTCATACCTTAACCCCACCGCCAACATAGGGCACTCTGTTCACAATGTTGACATGAGAAAACCCGCTCACCCACACAACGTACTGCCAAATTCTCTAAAATGACGTTGGAGGTGGCTTATGGTAGAAAAATGAACATTCAATTATCTGGCAACAGCTCTTGTAGACATTACTCCACTCAGCATGCCAATTGTATACTCCCTCAACTTGAGACATCAGTGGCAATGTGTTGTGTGACAAAACTGCACATTTTAGAGTGGCCTTTTATTGTCCCCAGCACAAGGTGCTCCTGGGTAATGATCATGCTGTTTAATCAGCTTCTTGAGATGGCATACCTGTCAGGTGGATGGATTATCTTGGCAAAGGAGAAATGCTCACTAACAGGGATGTAAACACATTTCTAAGATCTTTTCATTCAGCTCATGAAACATGGGACAAACACTTTACATGTTGCGTTTTTTTCTCTTCTTCAGTGTAGTTACAGTAATAGCTAGCCAGAAAATATCAAAGTGCTTCCCCTCCAGTATGCCAGTTTGATTGCCTTTTGTGAACTAACACTCGCACTTTACTTTTTTTTCTTCCTACTAGCACTGACTTTGCTGATGTACTTACTATGACTGAGATACTGTATGTGGTTGTCCCACCAACCTATCTTAAGATGAATGCACTAACTGTAAGTCTCTCTGGATAAGAGCGTCTGCTAAAAATGACTCAAATGTAAATGTAGATTGGACATGAGCCACTCACCCCAACTGTTGGAACCACCATGTTTGGGAGGAAAGTGTTGTACCTCCCTGGATTCTTCTCCTATGGTTAGTGAGTCTTAATGGCTTATCATCCTAATTCATCACCCTGAATGGGGAGGAAGAGGTGACAGGGATGTGATGTCTATCTGTCCACAGCACAGCACATCATAAGGGTGGATGGAAAGAGGGGACTCTTCCGAGGTCTGTCCCCTCGTATTATGTCCAGTGCCATCTCTACCATGGTCCGGAGTAAAGTCAAACAGGTGAAGGAATCCTAGACCCAGAGGAGAGGTAGTTCATACTCAGTAATAACATATTGCAACTGCTCTCAATCGGTCTTTGAAATGCGCAACTCTGGCCACAAAGTGTATAATCCAACCAATCATTGGCGCTTGCTAATGTACAGTCAGAGTATCCTTATCAAATGAGAGAGACCGATGTAATTAAATAATACCTTTGTGACAGAATGCTGGAAGTACTTAATTTATGTAGTTATTGAAGGCCTGACATCTTTTTTCTCTCCAGGCCATTCCAGCAGAGCAGGTAGAGAATGTATCGAACAGAGATGACTTGAAGACTTCCCTCAGGAAAGTGGTCAAAGAGGTGAGAGGTCAAGGTGCAATAGGGCACATAAAAGGAAAGTATCAAATGTCAGGTGGGTCTATGTAAAGCCAGTTGAGTTTGGTAAATTGGGTGGAATAGTTTTGTGAATCATTCTTTTGTGAATCATATCATTCTCCCTTTTCTAAACATTCTGTAAGTCTCTTAAGTATTATGATTACGATATCTCTGTGTGTATTCCTATTTAAATAAACACATAAATAAAATAACTTGAATGGCCAGCATACCTGTAACAAGTAATTAACAAATCCACTCTTACGTTATAGTTGATGAAGTATGTTGAGAAATTCTTCATTTGCTTATCTTTGTGTTTGCACTAGCTTCCAGTATAGCCTACTTGGTGATTTCTGAAAAGGTATTAGATGTAGCAGTTTTGCATAACTATGCCCGCTGCACTGTTTGATTTTCTCTTTCTCTCAAGATCTCACATGAGATGGTCATCCAGTGCCTGTCCCGGATAGCCACTCATCCCTTCCATGGTAAATCCTAAGGCTATTGCTGTTTTTGTCTGTCTGTTTATTTTCTCTGTTGGCAAGGAGTTCATAGCTTTGTATTTTAATGGACACTGCAGATTGGCCTTATTTATTTGTTAGCTCTAAGGTTTAGTTTCCTTGTGATGTTCTGCAGATCCAGTCGCTAGTGAAAGTCTACACACCCCTTGCAAAGTCTTTACATTTTGCTGCCTTAAAATGTAATCTAAAAAGGAGTATATTAGTTTTTTCCTCCTAACGATCGACACAACCTACTCCACATTTTCAAAGTGAAAGAAAAACTTTTGAAATTGATAATACATTTTCTATTTTTTATTTAAATATACAGTGAGGGAAAAAAGTATTTGATCCCCTGCTGATTTTGTACGTTTGCCCACTGACAAAGAAATGATCAGTCGGTTTATTTGGACAGTGAGCGACAGAATAACAACAAAAAAATCCAGAAAAACGCATGTGAAAAATGTTATAAATTGATTTGTATTTTAATGAGGGAAATAAGTATTTGACCCCCTCTCAATCAGAAAGATTTCTGGCTCCCAGGTGTCTTTTATACAGGTAACGAGCTGAGATTAGGAGCACACTCTTAAAGGGAGTGCTCCTAATCTCAGTTTGTTACCTGTATAAAAGACACCTGTCCACAGAAGCAATCAATCAATCAGATTCCAAACTCTCCACCATGGCCAAGACCAACGAGCTCTCCAAGGATGTCAGGGACAAGATTGTAGACCTACACAAGGCTGGAATGGGCTACAAGACCATCGCCAAGCAGCTTGGTGAGAAGGTGACAACAGTTGGTGCGATTATTCGCAAATGGAAGAAACACAAAAGAACTGTCAATCTCCCTCGGCCTGGGGCTCCATGCAATATCTCACCTCGTGGAGTTGCAATGATCATGAGAACGGTGAGGAATCAGCCCAGAACTACCCGGGAGGATCTTGTCAATGATCTCAAGGCAGCTGGGACCATAGTCACCAAGAAAACAATTGGTAATACACTACGCCGTGAAGGACTGAAATCCTGCAGCGCCCGCAAGGTCCTCCTGCTCAAGAAAGCACATATACATGCCTGAAGTTGAAGTCTGAAGTTTGCCAATGAACATCTGAATGATTCAGAGGACAACTGGGTGAAAGTGTTGTGGTCAGATGAGACCAAAATGGAGCTCTTTGGCATCAACTCAACTCGCCGTGTTTGGAGGAGGAGGAATGCTGCCTATGACCCCAAGAACACCGTCAAACATGGAGGTGGAAACATTATGCTTTGGGGGTGTTTTTCTGCTAAGGGACAGGACAACTTCACTGCATCAAAGGGACGATGGACGGGGCCATGTACCATCAAATCTTGGGTGAGAACCTCCTTCCCTCAGCCAGGTCATTGAAAATGGGTCGTGGATGGGTATTCCAGCATGACAATGACCCAAAACACACGGCCAAGGCAACAAAGGAGTGGCTCAAGAAACCTGGTGGCCAACTACAAGAAACGTCTGACCTCTGTGATTGCCAACAAGGGTTTTATTTAGAATTCAAGGCACACTTAACCAGCATGGCTACCACAGCATTCTGCAGCGACACGCCATCCCATCTGGTTTGGGCTTAGTGGGACTATCATTTGTTTTTCAACAGGACAATGACTCAACACCTCCAGGCTGTGTAAGGGCTATTTCACCAAGAAGGAGAGTGATGGAGTGCTGCGTCAGATGACCTGGCATCCACAATCCCCTGACCTCAACCCAATTGAGATGGCTTGGGATGAGTCGGACCGCAAAGTGAAGAAAAAGCAGCCAACAAGTGCTCAGCATATGTGGGAACTCCTTCAAGACTGTTGGAAAAGCATTCCAGGTGAAGCTGGTTGAGAGAATACCAAGAGTGTGCAAAGCTGTCAAGGCAAAGGGTGGCTATTTGAAGAATCTCAAATGTAAAATATATTTTGATTTGTTTAACACTTTTTTGATTACTACATGATTCCATATGTGTTATTTCATAGTTTTGATGTCTCCACTATTGTTCTACAATGTAGAAAACAGTAAAAATAAAGAGAACCCCTTGAATGAGTAAGTGTTCTAAAACAACTTGACCGGAAGTGTACACTGAATGTAAAAAACATTAGGAACAGCTTCCTACTATTGAGTTGCACCGCCGTTTGCCCTCAGAACAGACTCAATTCACCTGGTCTGTCAGTCATGGAAAGAGCAGGTGTTCCTAATGTTTTTACACTAAGTGTATGTGGCTCTAAGAGTTGTACAAAGTTGGTAGAATCCTATTCAAAATTATTCACAGCTGTAATGGCTGCCAAAGGTGCTTCAACCAACTATTAACTCTGGGGTGTGAATACATACGCAATCAAGACATATTGTTAAGGAATTTAGAATGTTTTCTATAATTTTTCTCCCACTTTGAAAATGTGCAGTAGGTTGTGTACATCGAGTTGGTTGTGTATATCGAGGGGGGAAAAATCAAATGTAATCAGGGTTTTTTTGTTTTAATTTTTACTTTTCTTTTAAGGCAGCAAAATGGGAAGACTGTGTAAGGGGCACTGTAACAATGTTTGCTCCCCTAATGTTCAGTTGTCCTGTTTTTAGTGATCTCAGTGCGCTGCATGGCCCAGTTTGTGGGGAGAGAGATCAAGTACAGGTAAGGTGTGACACATGCAGCATACCTCAGATATTGTATGCAAATTTTACAAAAGGAGCAGTTGACTCCTACAGGGAGGAGATGAGGGCTCTGGGAGTGTGGTGCCTGGAAAACAACCTCTCACTCAAAGTCAACAAAAGAAAGGATATGATCGTGGACTTCAGGAAACAGCAGAGGGTGCACCCCCCTATCTACATCGGCGGGACCGCGGTGGACAAGGTGGAAAGCTTAAAGTTTCTTGGGGTACACATCACTGACAAACTGAAATGGACCACCCACACAGACAGTGTGGTGAAGAAGGCACAACAGAGCCTCTTCAACCTCAGGAAGCTAAGGAAATTTGGCTTGTCACCTAAAACCCTCACAAACTTTTACAGATGCATAATTGAAAGCATCCTGTCGGGCTGTATCACTGCCTAGTACGGCAACTGCACCAACCGCAAGGCTCTCCAGAGGGTGGTGCGGTCTGCTCAACGCATCACTGGGGGCAAACTACCCACCATCCAGAACACCTACAGCACCCGATGTCACAGGAAGGCCAAAAAGATCAAGGACATCAACCATCCGAGCCACTGCCTATATCATCCAGAAGGCGAGGTCAGTACAGGTGCATCAAAGCTGGGACCGAGAGACTTAAAAACAGCTTCTATCTCAAGGTCATCAGACTGTTAAACAGCCGTCACTAGCACATTAGAGGCTGCTGCCTATAGGCATATACTAGAAATTACTGGCCACTTTAAGGAATGGAACACTAGTCACTTTAATAATGTTTACATATCTGGCATTACTCATCGAATATGTACATACTGTATTCTATACCATTCTACAGTATCTTAGTCACTTAATGTTTACATGTCTTGCATTACTCATTTCATATGTGTATATACTGTTTTCTATACTATTCTACTGTATGTTAGTCCGTTCCGCTCTGACATCGCTCATCCATATGTATATAGTCTTAATTCATTCCTACTTAGATTTATGTGTATTGCGTATATGTTGTGTAATTTGTTAGATATTACTGCACTGTCGGAGCTAGAAGCACAAGCATTTCGCTACACCCGCAATAACATCTGCTAATCACGTGTATGTGACCAATAAAATTTAAATTGATTTGACTTACCTGAATTCATCAAACATTTGGCAAGAATGTCATTACTGCAACTTAATGATTCCACTGACAGTGACATGGTGCAGTACAGAATGTTTACTTATTATGCAAAAATGCTTTATTATAGGTCTACATGGGTTGAAGTAGTAGAATTGATAGCTTAGTTGCATTAGAGGCACTCAGAGGTTTTAAACACGTTGTAAATGATTAACACTTGGCTGAAACTTTTCATCTTTGTTTCCTCTGGGATTGATTCTGGAAGGGGGTTGTTCAGCTGCATAGCCAAAATCTTCAAGGAGGAGGGCGTTGGGGGATTCTTTGCGTAAGTCATGCTTTTTCATACCACTTTGTAAAGTAATTTCATTTCTTAGCAGTCAGACAAGTGGGAGAAGTGAGACACATTTACTCTTTGGAATTAACCATCATTCTCACTGACTACATTACCACAATGTTTGTGTGGGTGCCATAGTTTGTGTAGCACTATAGGTTAATGGACATTATCCTTTATCTATGTATACTACCTCAGCAAACCAAATTCAAATCATGGTATGACTCTATTACTGGTTCAAAACCTTTGAAATTGTTTTGGCCTGTACTATATTTACGGCCTTGTCTATTATTGGTGTGTTTGCAGTGGGGTTGTGCCCCATGTCCTGGGTGAGGTCATCTTCCTGTGGTGTTGTAACCTCCTGGCCCACTTCATCAACACCTACGCAGTGGACAACAACGTAAGCACAGTACAGACACCTCTAAGCACTTGTCTAAGATAAGCTGTCACTAAAATAACCTCTGTAAACCCCAGTGAGAAATTGTTGATATGTTACGAGGCCATAAGGGTAGGAAGAATACAATAATCTACTTGTCTTGTTACCCACTCTTGAATAACATGAATAAACATATTCTACTTCATCCTTTGTCCAATACCGGACATGAGTTTCATCAGATGCAATCAGGGGTTGGAACTACATGTATTTTCTAAGCTTTTCTCTCTCCCTATCTTCTGAATCCCACTCGTAATGTCAGTATAGTAGCCTTACGCTTCGGGTGGGGGAGGGACAGGTAGCCTAAACACACACACACACACACACACACACACACACACACAGGCAAAGATTTTCAGCTGTCACTGGAATATGTTTCTGAGTGACAGAGTAAAGGCTTTGCATAGGCACTTTGTTGTGTTTTTTTGAGGGAATATAAAAAAAAACTGGTTCCCATGCTTTTAAAATAAAGTTGTAAGAGACCGTGAACGCACGAGACCGTGAACGTGCATGTCATTCTATTGAGTTCCGGGGTCCACGTCTAAGTTCTTCTTCTATTCGCTTCTAATTCAACCTAACGTCATCAAACCTTGTCTAAAGACTGTTGACATCCAGTGGAAGCCATAGGTACTGCAGTCTGTGTCCTAGATAACGTTGAATACAATAGGCAGCCAGGAGAAAAAGGTCAAAAAAACAAAAAACTTCAAATCTGTATGGATTTTCCTCGGGTTTTCGCCTGCTACAGTGGGGCAAAAAAGTATTTAGTCAGCCACCAATTGTGCAAGTTCTCCAACTTAAAAAGATGAGAGAGGCCTGTAATTTTCATCATAGGTACACTTCAACTATGACAGACGAAATGAGAAAAAGAAATCCAGAAAATCACATTGTAGGATTTTTTATTTATTTATTTGCAAATTATGGTGGAAAATAAGTATTTGGTCAATAACAAAAATTTATCTCAATACTTTGTTATATACCCTTTGTTGGCAATGATAGAGGTCAAACGTTTTCTGTAAGTCTTCACACACTGTTGCTGGTATTTTGGCCCATTCCTCCATGCAGATCTCCTCTAGAGCAGTGATTTTTGGGGCTGTCGCTGGGCAACACGGACTTTCAACTCCCTCCAAAGATTTTCTATGGGGTTGAGATCTGGAGACTGGCTAGGCCACTCCAGGACCTTGAAATGCTTCTTACGAAGCCACTCCTTCGTTGCCCGGGCGGTGTGTTTGGGATCATTGTCATGCTGAAAGACCCAGCCACGTTTCATCTTCAATGCCCTTGCTGATGGAAGGAGGTTTTCACTCAAAATCTCACGATACATTGCCCCATTCATTCTTTCCTTTACACGGATCAGTCAGTCCTGGTCCCTTTGCAGAAAAACAGCCCCAAAGCATGATGTTTCCACCCCCATGCTTCACAGTAGGTATGGTGTTCTTTGGATGCAACTCAGCATTCTTTGTCCTCCAAACACGACGAGTTGAGTTTTTACCAAAAGTTATATTTTGGTTTCATCTGACATTCTCCCAATCCTCATCTGGATCATCCAAATGCTCTCTAGCAAACTTTAGACGGGCCTGAACATGTACTGGCTTAAGCAGGGGGACACGTCTGGCACTGCAGGATTTGAGTCCCTGGCGGCGTAGTGTGTTACTGATGGTAGGCTTTGTTACTTTGGTCCCAGCTCTCTGCAGGTCATTCACTAGGTCCCCGTGTGGTTCTGGGATTTTTGCTCACCGTTCTTGTGATCATTTTGACCCCACGGGTGAGATCTTGCGTGGAGCCCCAGATCGAGGAAGATTATCAGTGGTCTTGTATGTCTTCCATTTCCTAATAATTGCTCCCACAGTTGATTTCTTCAAACCAAGCTGCTTACCTATTGCAGATTCAGTCTTCCCAACCTGGTGCAGGTCTACAATTTTGTTTCTGGTGTCCTTTGACAGCTCTTTGGTCTTGGCCATAGTGGAGTTTGGAGTGTGACTGTTTGAGGTTGTGGACAGGTGTCTTTTATACTGATAACAAGTTCAAACAGGTGCCATTAATACAGGTAATGAGTGGAGGACAGAGGAGCTTCTTAAAGAAGAAGTTACAGGTCTGTGAGAGCCAGAAATCTTGCTTGTTTGTATGTGACCAAATACTTATTTTCCACCATAATTTGCAAATAAATTCATAAAAAATCCTACAATGTTATTTTCTGGATTTCTTTTCCTCATTTTGTCTGTCATAGTTGAAGTGTACCTATGATAAATTACAGGCCTCTCATCTTTTTAAGTGAGAGAACTTGCACAATTGGTGGCTGACTAAATACTTTTTTGCCCCACTGTATATCAGTTCTGTTATACTCACAGACATTATTTTAACGGTTTTAGAAACTTCAGAGTATTATCCAATAGTACTAATTATGTGCATATCCTAGTTTCTGGGCCTGAGTGGCAGGTATTTTACTTTGGGCACGCCAGACTCTCCAAAACCGACACCTCGGCTGCCGCTCCCTAAATAGTTAAATCCTCTTAAATCATCCCAGTTTGCTCATGGACACCGTAAAATGAACAGCAAGATACATTCTACACTAGAAATGTGAATGATACAGTATTTTTTTTTATATTTCCAAGCTGTTTGTGTGCAGAAAATGCCTAACACCATTATTTTATAAATGCTTCCCTCTTGCACATTTTTGCAGTTCAGCCAAGCCCCAGCAGTGAGAAGCTACACTAAGTTTGTAATGGGGGTAAGTTCAGCTGCACAACCTCTGCATGTCATTGTACTATATTTTTATGAATGAACTGTGGCGGTGGGGGTATTTTGAGTATTTGTTTCCCTTATCTCAGTTCTAAAAGCCTACTTGTTTTACAATGCCAATCAGATGGTGTTGCACCTATGGCAGTTGTGTTCACCTTGTTGTCCCATGTTTGATCTCCCTACCTCTGTCTCCAGATTGCAGTGAGTGTGTTGACATACCCATTTATGCTGGTGGCAGACCTGATGGCAGTCAACAACTGTGGGTAAGTGATTAGTAAGGCTGGGATCACGCCTCAGTTTTTTTGTCTGTTTTAAAAAAGTTGAAATGTTTTTAATGACCAGAGCACTCACAATACAGTGCAAAAATGTGCATGCTTCTCATTGAAAAAATACAGTTTGATTGTCTGCTTAAAATATTCTGTTGGTAGGTATAATGAAGATCAAAATGCTGCTGCTCATGTTGAAAAGATCGGGCTGAAATATTGATTTGGGGTGTTTTCATGGTCATCAAGATTAGTTGTGAAGAAGCACAGTTGAGATCAAAGTGCTTGCGACCTCATCGAAAAGAGAACTTTGTCTGGCTCAGGAAAGCCGCCTCTTTTTGTTTAGTTTACTTACGTGAATTCTCAATTTACTGTATGTTTGCCAGTCTGCTGTGTTGTCAGACTTATTTGCTATTCCCTTTTCCTTATCCCGCTCAGCAATTCATAATCTATCCATGGGGATTTGGAAGTTCTAACAGTCTGTTTCTTGATGGGCGCAGTTTCATACATGATACAGACCAACAAATATTTTCTCACATCTTCAACATAGGAGTCATTGCAAAACCTCTTGTATGATTGCTTATACTCTGTTAATCTTTCCCTCAATCCTGACTTGTCTCCCAGTCCCTGCTGCTGAAAAACATCCCCACGGCATGATACTGCCACCACCATGCTTCACCGTAGGGATGGTGCCAGGTTTCCTCCAGACGTGACGCTTGGCATTCAGGCCAAAGAGTTCACTCTTGGTTTCATCATACCAGAGAATCTTGTTTCTCATGGTCTGAGAGTCCTTTAGGTGCCTTTTGCCAAAACTCCAAGCGGCCTTTCATGTTTATTTTACTGAGGAGTGGTTTGCGTCTGGCCGCTCTACCATACAGGCCTGATTGGTGGAGTGCTGCAGAGAGTTGTCCTTCTGGAAGGTTCTCCCATCTCCACAGAGGAACTCTGTCAGAGTGACCATCGGGCTCTTGGTCACCTCCCTGACCAAGACCCTTCTCCCCTGATTGCTCAGTTTGGCTGGGCGGCCAGCTCTAGGAAGAGTCTTGGTGGTTCCAAACTTCTTCCATTTAAGAATAATGGAGGCCACTGTGTTCTTGGGGACCTTCAATGCTGCAGACATTTTTCGGTACCCTTCCCCAGATCTGTGCCTTGCCACAATCCTGTCTCAGATATCTAAGGACAATTCCTTCAACCTCATGCCTTGGTTTTTGCTCTGACATGCACTGTCAACTGTGGGACCTTGTATGGCTTTCCAAATCATGTCCAATCAATTGAATTGACCACAGGTGACTCCAATCAAGTTGTAAAAACATCTCAAGGATGATCAATGGAAACAGAATGCACCTGAGCTCAATTGAGTCTCATAGCAAAGGGTCTGAATACCTATGTAAATAAGGGGTTTGTGTTTTTTAAATTTCGTAAAACCTGTTTTCACTTAGTCCTTATGGGTTATTGTGTGTAGATTAATGAGGCTGTAACATAACAAAATGTGGAAAAAGTCAAGGGGTCTGAATACTTTCCGAATGCACTGTACATTATTCAACATTTCACACATATAGTCCAAATCCTAACTTTCATTACTCTGTGGTCTATAGCAATTTCCTACGAGAATAAGCTTTAGGTGAGGCAGATGAACCTGTAGCCATATTACTTCTACATAATCTGACATGAGATCCACTCTGTCTAACAGGAATAAGACTCTGGACATGCATAGCAACACCTATATTTGCTTTTCTATCTTTCCTGTATATTCTATAACCATGTATAGCTGCTATTGCATCACCAACGGAATTATCTAAGTGTGTTTCAGAGATGGCCAGGATATGAATGTTTTCTGATGTTAATAAGTTGTTAATTTCATGAACCTTTGTTTCTCACATGCTGACCACCATCGCGCGCAAGTTGATTTTGTTCACCCACACCAGAAGCGATCAAGACACGTAGGTTGAAATATCAAAACAAACTCTGAGCCAATTATATTAATTTGGGGGACAGGTTAAAAAGCATTAAACATTTATGGCAATTTAGCTAGCTAGCTTGCTGTTGCTAGCTAATTTGTCCTGGTATATAATAGGGCTGGGCGGTATACCGTATTTTATGATATACTGGTATTGATACAGGGACCGGTTTGGGTTTTTACTTTACCACGCCATGTGTAATGTCAATTTTTATAGTTTACTTTGCTACTTGAGTCATCTCTCTCCACTCTTTCTCTCTGTGCCACTTTCCACACAGACCTAGCCACGCCCCCCTGTCACTCAAGAAGCGCATTTGATGTTCCTCAACCACGAGACACTTGTGTTCAGTCTGCTTGGGCAATGCAGCACATGCAACAATGTTGATGACAACAATGCTGTTTTCACTTTGCTTCTTAATATAAATCCACTAGAGTTCTATAATAACACTATTAGTTTGTGTTTCTTACATCAGCAAACAGCTAGTTTGTCTTTTCTTAGCAAGTTGCCCTAAATCTTGAGACGCTAATTGTTAGCCGCGAATGCTAATAGCGAGCTAGCTAATACATGTACTGAGTAAGAGAAAACGTAGCTAGCTAATACAGCCTGATAATACCAGTGATGGTGTAGACCCAAATCAGCATGTTGTTTGTGCAACAGTATCTTCTAAATCAAAGAGAAATATGCAAAGCAAGAATATGTTAGCTACATGAAGTAGCTAAGAGAGAACATGCAATGTAGCCAAAGCTTATAGGGTCCCCTAGGAAACACTTATCAACACTTTAGTTTTTACCATGTCACAATAACTCCCTCCTCCCTGGCGTTTTAATTCCTTGTCATCTCAAACAACACTGTATTCAAAGTGCCCACTATTATATTCTAACTATAGAATTTGAATAGTCACTCTATTTCCATGATTCCAACAGTTTTGTTTAATTCGCAAGTCAAATTGCAATTGCAGCCTTTGGTAAAAAAATTATAAAAGATTATCATGCAGCCCTTCATGGCAGTGTGGAAATTATCTCAATTGAGTAGTGGTGTAAAGTACTTAAGTAAAAATACTTTAAAGTCAAATCAAATCAAATCAAATTTTATTTGTCACATACACATGGTTAGCAGATGTTAATGCGAGTGTAGCGAAATGCTTGTGCTTCTAGTTCCAACCATGCAGTAGTATCTAACAAGTAATCTAACAAATTCACAACAACTACCTTATACACACACAAGAGTAAAGGAATGAATACGAGTATGTACATATAAATATATGGATTAGCGATGGCTGACCGGCATAGGCAAGATGCAGTAGATGGTATGGAGTACAGTATATACACATATATATGAGATGAGTAATGTAGGATATGTAAACATTATATAAATGGCATTGTTTAAAGTGGCTAGTGATACCTTATTTCATCCAATTATAATTATTAAAGTGGCTAGAGATTTGGGTCGATGGCCGAGCAGCATAGGCAAGATACAGTAGAAGGTTTAGAGTACAGTGTATACATTTGATATGAGTATGTCGGATACGTAAACATTATATACAAAATTGTTTAAAGTGGCTAGTGATACATTTGTTACATCCAATTCCTATGTTTAAAGTGGCTAGAGATTTAAGTCAGTATGTTGGCCGCAGCCACTCAATGTTAGTGATGGCTGTTTAACAGTCTGATGGCCTTGAGGTAGAAGCTGTTTTTAGTCTCTCGGTCCCAGCTTTGATGCACCTGTACTGACCTCGCCTTCTGGATGATAGCGGGGTGAACAGGCAGTGGCTCGGGTGGTTGTTGTCCTTGATGATCTTTTTGGCCTTTCTGTGACATCGGGTGGTGTAGGTGTCCTGGAGGGCAGGTAGTTTACCCGGTGATGCGCTGTGCAGTCCTCACTACCCTCTGGAGAGCCTTACGGTTGTGGGCGGAGCAGTTGCCGTACCAGGCGGTGATACAGCCCGACAGGATGCTCTCGATTGTGCATCTGTAAAAGTTTGTGAGTGATTTTGGTGACAAGCCGAATTTCTTCAGCCTCCTGAGGTTGAAGAGGCGCTGTGCGCCTTCTTCACCACGCTGTCTGTGTGGGTGGACCAATTCAGTTTGTCCGTGATGTGTGCCGAGGAACTTAAAACTTTCCACCTTCTCCACTACTGTCCCCTCGATGTGGATAGGGGGGTGCTCCCTCTCCTGTTTCCTGAAGTCCACGATCATCTCCTTTGTTTTGCTGACATTGAGTGAGAGGTTATTTTCCTGACACCACACTCCGAGGGCCCTCACCTCCTCTCTTTAGGCCGTCTCGTCGTTGTTGGTAATCAAGCCTACCACTGTAGTGTCGTCAGCAAACTTGATGATTGAGTAAACAGGGAGTACAGGAGAGGGCTGAGAACGCACCCTTGTGGGGCCCCAGTGTTGAGGATCAGCGGGGTGGAGATGTTGTTTCCTACCCTCACCACCTGGGACCGGCCCGTCAGGAAGTCCAGGACCCAGTTGCACAGGGCTGGGTCGAGACCCAGGGTCTCGAGCTTAATGACGAGCTTGGAGGGAACTATGGTGTTAAATGCTGAGCTGTAGTAAATAAAAAGATTGTGCCATCTGGTTTGCTTAATATAAGGAATTAGAAATTATTTATACTTTTACTTTTGATACTTACGTACATTTTATCAATTACATTTACTTTTGATACTTAAGTATATTTAAAACCAAATACTTTTAGACTTTTACTCAAGTAGTATTTTACTTTTACTTGAGTAATTTTCTGTTAACGTATCTTTACTTTTACTCAAGTATGACAATTGGGTACTTTTTCCACCACTGCAATTGAGTGTAGGATCACACTACTCATAAAGCAAATGTAGAACTTTTATTATTCAAAAACTAAAAATACCGTCATACTGCCCAATTGTTTTTTAAATACTGTGATATAATATTTTGGCCATATCGCCCAGCTCTAGTATATAAACATTGGGTTGTTATTTTATCTGAAATGCACAAGGTCCTCTACTCCGACAAGTAATACACATATAATACTGTAAACCAAATTTGTTTCTCGTCATCTCTCCTCCTTCCTTCAGTCTTCTTTTTCTTTGGACTTTATATGGCGGTTGGCAACCAACTTGACAGCATTACTACAACCGACCGGAGTGTGGACTTAAGTTCATCTTTCAATCACCCTTGTGGGTATATGCTCCTAAAAACCAATGAGGAGATGGGTGAGGCCGGACTTGCAGCGCGTTGAGCATCACAAATAGAACCAATTTCTATTTTAGCGCCTGTCCACGCAGACACTCGCGAGCAGTGTCGGTGCAATGGTTGAATAACATGTATGTGTAAATTTATTTTGCAGTGCACGCGACGCGAGTGGTGTGGTCAGCATGTCAGGCTACATATGTTAAATAGGGATTTTTTTTGGTCCTTTTCTGGGTTGCTTGCTTGGTTTTAGTGCTATTCTGAGAGGCTGATCCGAGGTAGACATGTCTGACATTTACATTTGAGCCAAGTGGGCTGCCCACGGTGGGCTTCTTCCTAAGGCAGACAGTTTCACTGCAAACAGTGGAATTCAATACTATGGACTTATGGTTATTGCTGACAATACCTTCCGAGCTAACACTTAAAGGGACATAGATTAGGTTACTTACATTGACATCACTTCTATTTCTCTGGGATATAATACAATTTCCATGACCTCTGCTGCTTATTATGACATGGAGGACTGGAGTGCTACCAAACCCAGACTGTCAGTCTCCTAAGCAGTTCGCTATGTTGATGGGTGAATCCTGTCTCTTTTAAAGAGTGTTGGTTGCTCCCACAGCAAGTCTAAATTGTCACAAAAGGAGACATTCCTGTCTTTGTCAAGTTTCTTCTGGAACTGGTTTAGGGCAGTGAGGAAGCTGTAAAGTTCCATACCCCTTCTTTAGCATGGCAGGGGGCCGGAGATGTTTATTCTCTTCCCTGTGCCAACAATGAATTGCAGTGATTCTAAATTAACAATGATTCTAAATTAATTGCAATGAAGCCAAATAGACGTTAAGCCAATGTCACACAAAGACACACGGGATGTCTTGGAAGCAGGACCGAGCCAGGACAACCTGACCACACACGATGATGAGATCTTCGAGCTGACTCCCTTTCCTCCAAGAAGTCTGGTAGGCTACATAACAATATAACTATTGGACATTTTATTCCTCACTAGCCTATGTTATAACCCAGTGTACAGAACTATTGCAACACCTGGTGGCATCAAATGTGTAACCGCGTTCTCAAATACCACATTACCACAGTTTTAGTGGTACCAGTAAAGTAAGAATGTCTTTATTCTTCATGAAGGTCAATGGGGACAGACACATCACAGAGCCAGAAGAGACATTGCCTACCACCAGAAAGGAGAGTACCCAAGAGGGCAGCAGTAGATCAGGCAAAAGGGGAGGTGTATTCCCAGGTGTTAAACATATTGAAGGGCACCGAAACTGACACAAGCACCATATTTGGACAGTACAAATGATCTCCCTCCATTTCTATAGAATTCTTAAAATATTCTGCATACGAAGATCTGATTCTCCATGCTGATGTGCGGTGGTTGAGTCGCGGCAAGGTGCTCCAGCATTTTCTTGATTTGGTGCCTGAGATTATATATTTTCTGGGATCGAGGAACGAGGAGTATGAGCAGCTGTCAGAGGACGCATGGTTCCTTGACTTGGGGTTCCTTAAAGATTTAACAGCAAAACTGAACCATCTCAACTGTGAGCTGCAAGGGAAATGCCGAAACTTGGCCCACATGATTAGCGCAGTGAATGCATTCAAGGTAAAGCTGGGTTTGTGGACCTCCCAGCTAAGGAATTGGAGGCTGACACACTTCCCAGACCTTGAAAATGTGTCACAAAACATTGAAGACAAAAACGCCTTTCATCCTGAACAATTCTATGCCGATCTGAACAATCATCAGAATTCAACTGGCGATTTCAGGAGGTAAACCAGATGGAGAAAGTTGTTGCTTTTATTTCAAACCCTTTCCTTTCATTGACATTGAAGAGCTGTCAACTAAAATGCAGGAGTTTGCTTTACCAACGGGAGCTGACATGGAGATAATTGATTTACAAAGTGACATTGAGTTGAAAGCTAGATGAAGAGACAAGGACTTGTGAGTAGAGAGAAGTATCCACTCCACAAGGTGGAGGCCTTCTTTGGATCCACATACCTCTGTGAGATGAAAATCATAAAGTCCAAATACTGCACTCTCCTTACTAATGCACATCTAACAGATTGCATTAGACTAGCTGTCTCAAACTATGAGCCGGATTACAAAACGCTTGCAGGAAGTGTGGAGTCACAGCCATCACATTGACTAAGTTTTGTACATTGTTTTCCAGTGTACAGTTGAAGTCGGAAGTTTACATACACCTTAGCCAAATACATTTAAACTCAGTTTTCCTGACATTTAATCCTAGTAAAGATTCCCTGTCTTAGGTCAGTTAGGATCACCACTTTATTTTAAGAATGTGAAATGTCAGAATAATAGCAGAGAATGATTTATTTCAGCTTTTATTTCTTTCATCACATTCCCAGTGGGTCAGAAGTTTACATACACTCAATTAGTATTTGGTATCATTGCCTTTAAATTGTTTAACTTGGGTCAAACGTTTCGGGTAGCCTTCCACAAGCGTCTCACAATAAGTTGGGTGAATGTTGGCCCATTCCTCCTGACAGAGCTGGTGTAACTGAGTCAGGTTTGTAGGCACACGCTTTTTCAGTTCTGCCCACAAATTTTCTATAGGATTGAGGTCAGGGCTTTGTGATGACCACTCCAATACCTTCACTTTGTTGTCCTTAAGCCATTTTGCCACAACTTTGGAAGTATGCTTGGGGTCATTGTCCATTTGGAAGACCTATTTTGCGACCAAGCTTTAACTTCCTGACTGATGTCTTGAGATGTTGCTTCAATATATCCACATCATTTTTGCACCAGTCCCTCCTGCAGCAAAGCACCCCCACAACATGATGCTGCCACCCCCGTGCTTCACAGTTGGGATGGTGTTCTTCGGCTTGCAAGCCTCCCCCTTTTCCTCCAAATGTAATGATGGTCATTATGGCCAAACAATTCTATTTTTGTTTCATCAGACCAGAGGACATTTCTCCAAAAAGTACGATCTTTGTTCCCATGTGCAGTTGCAAACCGTAGTCTGTCTTTTTTTATGGCGGTTTTGGAGCAGTGGCTTCTTCCTTGCTGAGCGGCCTTTCAGGTTATGTCGATATAGAACTCATTTAACTGTGGATATAGATACTTTTGTACCTGTTTCCTCCAGCATCTTCACAAGGTCCTTTGCTGTTGTTCTGGGATTGATTTGCACTTTTCACACCAAAGTAAGTTCATCTCTAGGAGACAGAACGCATCTGAGCTGTATGGCGGCTGTGTGGTCCCATGGTGTTTATACTTGCGTACTATTGTTTGTACAGACGAACGTGGTACTTTCAGGCATTTGGAAATTGCTCCCAAGGATGAACCAGACTTTTGGAGGTCTACAATTTTTTTTCTGTGGTCTTTGCTGATTTCTTTAGATTTTCCCATAATGTCAAGCAAAGAGGCACTGAGTTTGAAGGTAGGCCTTGAAATGCATCCACAGGTACACCTCCAATTGACTCAAATGATGTCAATTAGCCTATCAGTAGTACTGTCCGGTTATATGGTCATCTGCAACAAAGAAAGATATAAAAAAGCTCCAAATGGCTCAAAACAGGGCTGCCAGATTATCTCTTCATTGCTCTAACCGAATGAATATTATTAAAATGCATCAATCTTTCATGACTTCACGTTAAAAACAAATTACTATCTAGTCTTTTGATTTTCTTTAGGAATGTTATATTTTTCAAAAAACCACAGTACCTTTCAGTCCAATTAGTACATACTAGCAACACGCATAACCACCAAACCACAGGCAAATTCAGGGCAGCTAAAACAACTCAAGCCAAGGACAAATCGCCTTGAATATACAGTTTTATATAGAGCTATAGCTGACTGGAACTCTTTACCAATCCATATATCTCAGGCAAAAAGTAAATCCACCTTCAAGAAAAAAATAAAAGAACATCTAATGTGATAGACCATATGAGTGGACAGGAAATAGAAAGTATCAACTGAATGTTAAATGTGTTTCCTGTCAGGTATTTTAATTGTCTGTATTGTCTACTTGCTGAATGTTGGTGAAGTCTTGATTGTGGTTGTTTGTAATGTCTTGTTAATTGGTGTTGGACACCAGGAAGATTAACTAGCGTTATAGCGTTAGCTAATGGGGATCCTAATAAAAATTACGAAATTAGCCTATCAGAAGCTTCTAAAGCCATGACATAATTTTCTGGAATTTCCCAAGCTATTTAAAGGCACAGTCAATTTAGTGTATGTAAATTTCTGACCCACTGGAATTGTGATACAGTGAATTATAAGTGAAATAATCTGTCTGTAAACAATTGTTGGAAAAATTACTTTGTGTCATGCACAAAGTAGATGTCCTAACCGACTTGCCAAAACTATAGTTTGTTAGCAAGAAATTTGTGGAGTGATTGAAAAAAAAGTTTTAATGACTCCAACCTAAGTGTTTGTAAACTTCCGACTTCAACTGTATATATTGAGCTCATAACAGACGGAGAGATTGTTACTGTGGGGCCTTACTTTCATATGTAGTCTATATTGAGTTAATGTTCTTGGAACAGAGAGCCATATTGTTACAATTCAGAACTGTGGTGCATTACTTTCCTGTGTACAGTACATATTGAGCCTGTCATTGAACAGAGTTAGTGTTGTAACATAGACAGAGAGACCTATTGTTACTATTGAAATTGAACATGTTTAACGTTTATATAAATAGTGAAAAGAACAGGTCTTAGTATTGACCCCTACGGAACACCTGAGTTTTTTTTATTTTTTCTCACCTTTATTTAACCAGGTAGGCTAGTTGAGAACAAGTTCTCATTTACAACTGCGACCTGGCCAAGATAAAACACAGGAGTTTAACACATACAACAACAACAACAACAACAACAACAACAACAACAACAACAACAGAGTTACACATGGAATAAACAAACATACAGTCAATAATACAGTAGAAAAAAAGAGAAGTCTATATACATTGATTGCAAATGAGGTAAGATAAGGGAGGTAGGGCAATAAATAGGCCATGGTGGCAAGGTAATTACAATATAGCAAGTAAACACTGGAATGGTAGATGTGCAGAAGATGAATATGCAAGTAGAGATACTGGGGTGCAAAGGAGCAAGATAAATAAATAAATACAGTATGGGGATGAGGTAGTTGGATGGGCTGTTTACAGATGGGCTATGTACAAGTGCAGAGATCTTAGTTCTGTCACTAAGATACTTGTGAAACCATGAGATGGTGTCAGAGCCAGGCCAATCGAGGACAACTTGTTCAATAAAATAGCATGATCAACAGTATCAAACGCATTTGACAGGTCCACAAACAAGGCAGCACAATTCATTTTAGCTTCTAAACCATTGACAATATCATTAACTACTAATGTGGTTGCTGTGCCCTGGCCTAAACACAGATGTATTTATATTCAAAATACCATGCTCAGATAAAGTTGAGTTGCTTATTTACCAAAGATTTGAGAATCTTAGCTAGATATGGAAGCCTGGAGATGATAAAATATCAAGATCACAACTATCCCCACCCTTATGGAGTGGCAGCACATAAGTTGTTTTCCATACTTTAGGAATATTTCCTGATAACATTGTTAGATTTAAGATATGGGTTACTAAGCCAGCAATGAGGTGGGCAGCACACTTGGGCTTACCGGGATTCAATTGGTCAGACACTGTGGTGTTCCTGGTATCTATAGCAAGTAAGCCATCAAGGACAAATTTTTCTGTGAATTGCCAAAATGCGAACACGTAACTACCATCTTCCGGGTCAATCTGCCAAAATTCCAGAATCAGCATTTAGCCCACTCTTAGAGATAGTAGGGCTAGACGCTATTTCAAAAAGATAACCTGATTAAATAAAATGGCAGCGTTGCAAAGAAAAAGCCATATCTCAGACTGGCCAATAAAAAGAAAAGATTAAGATGGGCAAAAGATCACAGACACTGGACAGAGGAACCCTGCCTAGAAGGCCAGCATCCCCGAGTTGCCTCTTCACTGTTGACGTTGAGACTGGTGTTTTGCGGGTACGATTTAATGAAGCTGCCAGTTGAGGACTTGTGAGGCATCTGTTTCTCAAACTAGACACTCTAATGTACTTGTCCTCTTGCTCAATTGTGCACCGGGGGCCTCCCACTCCTCTTTCTATTCTAGTTAGAGACACTGTTCTGTGAAGGTAGTAGTACACAGATTGTATGAGATCTTCAGTTTCTTGGCAATTTCTCACATGAAATAGCCTTCATTTCTCAGAACAAGAATAGACTGACGAGTTTCAGAAGAAAGGTCTTTGTTTCTGGCCATTTTGAGCCTGTAATCGAACCCACAAATGCTGATGCTGCAGATACTCAACTAGTCTAAAGAAGGCAAGTTGTATTGCTTCTTTAATCAGAACAACAGTTTTCAGCTGTGCTAATATAATTGCAAAAGGGTTTTCTAATGATCAATTAGCCTTTTAAAATGATAAACTTGGATTAGCTAACACAACATGCTATTGGAACACAGGAGTGATGGTTTCTGATAATGGGCCTCCGTACGCCGAAAAATCGTCCGTTTCCAGCTACAATGTCTACACTGTATTTCTGATCAATTTGATGTTATTTTAATGGACCAAAAATGTGCTTTTCTTTAAAAAAACAAGGACATTTCTAAGTGACCCCAAACTTTTGAACGGTAGTGTATATCTATCTCTATATTTTGTGGGAACATCGACGGGGCTGTAGTGGAGCGGGTCGAGAGTTTCAAGTTCCTTGGTGTCCACATCACCAACGAACTATCATGGTCCAAACATACCAAGACAGTCGTGAAGAGGGCACGACAAAACCTTTTCCCCCTCAATAGACTGAAAAGATTTGGCATGAGTCCCCAGATCCTCAAAAGGTTCTACAGCTACACCATCGAGAGCATCCTGACCGGTTGCATCACGGCCTGGAAAGGTAACTGCTCGGCATCTGACCGTAAGGCGCTACAGAGGGTAGTGTGAACGGCCCAGTACATCACTGGGGCCAAGCTCCCTGCCATCCCGGCCCTATACAATAGGCGTGTCATAGGAAAGCCCATGTCAGACTCCAGTCACCCAAGTTATAGACTGTTTTCTCTGCTACCGCACGGCAAGCAGTACCGGAGCGCCAAGTCTAGGACCAAAAGGCTCTCCTCAACAGCTTCTACCCCCAAGCAATAAGACTGCTGAACAATTAATAAAATCGCCACCGGACAATTTACATTACATAGACCCTCCCCGTCTCTTTTGGACACTGCTGCTACTCGCTGTTTATTATCTATGCATAGTCACTTCACCCACACCTACATGTACAAATTACCTCAACTAAACTGTATCCCCGCACACTGACTCGGTACCGGTGACCCCTGTATATAGCCTTGTTATTGTGTTACATTTTATTGTTACTTTTTATTTTAGTCTACTTGGTAAATATTTTCTTAACTCTTCTTGAAGTGCACTGTTGGTTAAGGGCTTGTAAGTAAACATTTCACAGTAAAGTCTACACTTGTATTCGGCGCATGTGACAAAGTTTGATTTTAAGTTTCGTCACAATTTCTGAGCAGCCTGAATTGTTTGCCACCTTTTTTGCATCATTTATTTTAACCATTCGATTTTTCAATTCATCATCGATCCAAGGGGCTCTAACAGTTCTCACAGTTAGTTTCTTAACAGGTGCACGCTTGTCAAAAATTGGCAAGAATAATTTTACAAGTGCTGGATTCTCCTCCTTATACACATCAGACCAACATAAATGTTTTACACCTTCAACAAAAGAGTCCTGAGAACATTTTGTATGATCTCTTAACTTTAGGCCCTGCTTTTGGCACTTTGGCTACAGCAAATGGGGACTGATATTGCTTTGTAGCAAAGCTGTGCACCATTAATGAAAATATGGGTATCACAGAACCAACACTATTGGTATACACTCTAGTTGGTTGAGTGATAACCTGTGTCATGTTACAGGCATTAGTCACAATAAGAAGTTTCCTCTTGAGAGGTCACCAAGAAAATACATTTCTCTGTTAGCATCAGAGACCGTATCTAACATCACACACATATTCACCAGATTTTGACAGTTTGCACTTGGTGGCCTATAGCAGCAGCCTAAAAGAAGACGCTTCAGATGAGGCAGGTGAACCTGCAGCCACAGCCCTTCTACATCATTTGTCATGAGATCCCCTGAGCTTTACAGGAATGTCTCTGAATATATACAGAAACCCCTCCCCCGTAGACATTCCTGTCTTTTCTATAGATGTTACATCCTTGTATTCCTACTGCTGTATCATCAAAGGTGCTGTCTAACTGAGTCTCAGAAATGGCTGATATATTAACATCTGAAATGAGCAAATTTCTAATCATGAACTTTGTTTCTGAAGCTACATATATTTATATGAGCAAATTTGAAACCTTTCCTGGGTAGCTTATCTAAAACTGAACTCGTAATAATATTATAGGTTGTATTGCTAATTCTATTTCTTATAATAACAAAGATGGAATTAATGGATTTTGGGCAGATTATGTTCAGCAGATGCCTTATCTGGTTTAGCTCGGCTGCAGCAGGGTGCTCTGTTCTTCGTGCCACTTCAGCATAGCTGTCTTGCTGGACTGTTATTCAAAATCGTGCAGGGGGGGTACTGTCCTGTCTGCATGGGGGAATGAGGGGTAGTGGTGTGAGGGGCTGCTGTCATGTAAGCATGAGGGGTAGTGGGGTGGGGTATTGAGTGGGGGCCAATGGAGTGGGGGCTTTCTGGCCTCTGGGCGAGTTAGTGTCTGGGTTTTATCATATACTTTATTGGTTGTGGTTGGTAAAACTAAACCTTTGGATATATTTAGCTGAACATTTTTAAATGCAGGCAATAAGAATAATAAATTGATTAGTTATCACTGTTCAATTCCCAACTGTTTGTGTACAACATTTGTCACTGTCACAAAGTGTCATAGTATTATTTGCTGGAGGACAAGATTACTGTACATCATACATAATTTGTTATTACATAGGTAACTATTCAATTAGTTTAAGGGTTCCAAGCATACCCGAGTCAGTGATCTCTCACTGAAGCAATCCCATCTTCTTTAAGTCAAGAGCATAACAACAGTAGAAAGTACCAGAAATTATGCCCTTGTAGTATAGCTGGTGCCTGTTGAAAATAGTAATAATGTTGTATCTGTCTCAACTTTCATATGAAGTCAATATATAGACTTGATGCGATATGGTTTCTATTGATTTGTTTGATGTCCATTAGATCAATCCTTTAGCTTGTGGGTTCAGCTTTTAATGGATCTCTGCCTTGTGTGTTAACAGCTTAGTGGCTGGTGTTCCCCCTAACTCTCCCATCTTCAAGTCCTGGGTGCGCTGTTGGGCTCACCTGAGCCACGAGGTACAGTCCACTTATGTGGAGCAAATGGAACCCACTCATACTGGTTGTATTTGTGTGTGAGTATATTTTTGTTTTCTCTGTTAGCGCATGTCTGAAACCTGTCTTTTTGTGCCTCACACATCAGGGCCACCTCTTCCGAGGATCCAGCTTCTTCTTCCTCCGCGTACCTGTGAAAGCAATGGTCTTGACTGAGGAGTGATGTCATCAACCGCCGCACAACCTGTGCCACTGTTCTCCCTCCTAACTGGTACCTCAGTGAGACCAACGTACAGCCCACCAAGTCAAACCTTCCCCTCACCTTAAACACCCTGGTGGGTACAGCAAGATATCAATTGGCTAGGTGATCTACTGATCTTTTTTTTGCTGAATCAAAGTTACTTACAAATGAAGTTGTTTTGTTAATTTTGTTTTTAATCTTAAGTATTAGTTTAGCCACTCAAAAGTAAGAGGTTGGAGAATTGTGAGCAAATCAAAATGCTATCCAATAGATGTCCTCTTGGTTGAATGCTGAGTATAATCTCCTTTTACTATCCCAGCCTAAAGTTGCACAATTTCTTTTATTTATTCAAATATATCACTTCATTTTGCCATTTATTTATTTTTATATACAGTTTAATTCAGTTCTATGTAAGCTCTGGAATTGGATAGTTGATAACGTCATCTATTGAAATATGCCAAATGTTTATTTTTCAAATGATCTTCTTCCCAGTAGCATGATAAGCGTGGTTGCATTCAAAGGGGATCCTTTGCCTCCTATCAGAAGTGCTTTAACCAAGAATCCTACCTATTCAGAAACATCATAAGCCCACAATAACTGGAGTACTCCCCTTTCAACCATAAGACTAATTAGACAACCAGTTTCTCGCAAATTCTTACAGATTGCAGCTCCAGTGTTCACTTGCCATGAGAGGAGTAAGAAACAGGAGGAATTCAGAGGGCAACCAGTGGTTTTCAGTGATGCCTAAAAACTTAGCCTGCCATCCCAAAAAGGTTTTCTCTGTGGCCATATTGACAACTGTCCTTGATGTAAAATATATCAAATAAGTGATATCTAGCTGGTGCAAAATTATGGGTATGTTTGTGTTACCAATGACAAAGAAATGCAAAATTATATAATGAAAATGGCTGAGCATATTATGCCACATTTTGCATTCAGGCTAAGGGTGTGTGCCTGATCTTTGAATCGACCATTTCTGTTTGTTGAGTTCCTTTTTGACTGCAGTTGAAGATCCCAATTAACCTGATAGTTTACAGTTAACCACTTGTAGTAGCATATAAATAAAAGGAATCACCTTACCTCCTCGTTAACATTATCATATTGTGTCTCCCCCTGCCCCCATGATCAGTGTTAACCACAAAATGATCTTGACCGGGTTTGTTATGGGCTGTTTTTGTGTCCTTATTCCAATTTTTTTTGCAATGGATTGCTCTAATCATGTCTACTTGAAATAATGTGTGGGAAAAAGCATGCAGAAGAGACATGCTTTGCCAAGTGTGTGAGTGGGTTTATTATAATGTGTGCATCTTTATACCATGTAATTGAGAATATGGTGTCCAGTGCTGTAATCTTTCTGTATGTGTGTGTGTTCCTGTAAACTGTGATCTCCGAAAGAGGGAGAAGCAATGGCGAGGCAGTTGCTTTGCAACCTTGCATTTCCGATGTCTATTATTTTCCTGAAATAATATGAAACCTGGCATTCTTGTCTATTCTACAGTATGTTTTTTTTTTTTTAACCTATCCTTTGATCTGGTTTTATATTTAAAAAATGAAATGAAATGACATGGATGATGTGATGGTCTACAAGTAGTCATTTCTGTGGGACCAACTGGGCAGACACACACACACACACACACATTATTTTTGTGCCAGGCAGCAGCTTGAATGAGAGGGTCAAAGAGTGGTAATTTCCTGTAAATGTATTAGTTGGGACAAACACATACTTTTTGTTCCCTGTATAGTTAATCATTCATCAGCTTTTCATTAAACCCAATTGTAATAAAAAATCTAACCAGTTAAAATCCATTGTGCATGCCAGGAGTTGTTCTACATGTCCAGTCTGCACAAAGCAGTCTTTCTTTTACCCAGTGGGTCACAGAGGTGACCTGTCTTGCCATGAATGATGTTAAAAAACCCAAAAGAACTGGTTGTCCCTGTTGATGAAATAACATAACTTGAACAAGGCACTCACCTTGCAACAAATCTAAAAGGTTGCGTATTTCTGCTCCTAGCACAAAAATAATAATAATGTAAATTGACATTGCGCTGGACCTTACCACCATTTTTATTCAATTTATTTTTCATGTTGCGATAAATAATTTGTGATCCATTGGAGAGCATGTTGAATTTACAATTTATAGCCAGACCAACAGAGCTCTTGCAAGGATTTAATAGAAGATGGATTGAAAAGAAGAGTTGCCGACTGTTGGCCTAATGATGCCACTGGGGCAAAATCTCTGGGCAGCTCCATCTCTAGGATTTTGTATATTTTACATGAAGGACAGCTATAATATAGTTGATACATTGTTAAATGATATATAGCATGTGTTTATTTGACCAGTTATCCAAAATTCGTACATGTACACATTTGAAAGGGTAGAGGCACTATACTTTGTTACACTGAGGTTATTAATAATTGTATAGAACGTGTTTTTTTATTACTGGATTAGGAAAAAAAATAACTCAAATACATTGATATGAACCTATGGCAATATAGATACAAATGTATTGACAAACACGTTCAATGCCGCATTCAGGTTCTTGCGCAGCTGAGGCTAGAAGACTTCCCCTTATGACAGGCGCAGTATTCTGGCCATCATTGGTTCAGTTTGTACAGTACAAGGAAAGAACCTAAATGGAGCATATTTGAGTCATGGCGAAGGTTTTTCAAATTACTTGAAACCTCATGAGGTGGCACCATGGCACATTTGAAATACTGAACCGAAGACCGGAGCACCGAGGGCATGAAACTGGCGTAAGTTTTTATATTTTAGAAACAGTAGTCTATGCAACATGTAGCAACTTGTCGCGGTAGTCCAAGTGACTATGCAATATTTGTATTTTCTCAAGAGTAAGCAACGAAGCTAATGTATCATTGATTTGACAAACGAATGGCTGGACGAAGAGACGAAAGCAGAAAGATAGCTGACTGACCGTTTTTAAACTAGTTATCTGAATTAGGGCTTTCCTTCAGGACATTCATGTGCCTATCGACTAATGTACACCTATTTATGAATGATGACCAGGGACAATGCGACTGTATTACAAGACTTCAATGTAAAAGTCACATGGTGTTCTCACAATAAAGCTTCCACACTACATTCTAGAACTCTGGTGATACTGTAGATTGTAACACACATATATGTCCTATTTAATTACTAGAGCGGTCTCGTCATAAACCCTAAACGTTCAAGAATGGCCCAAAAAATGGCAGCCATTGTGGTCAGGGAGAAATCCAACCCAGTCTAGTTGCAATGAATGGCAGTAGAGTCATTGGTGATTCATTTCCTGATTTTACTTTTGTAGGAAAATAAAAGTAAGGCAGATATCAGAAATTGTGTAATATAATTGTCAGTGTAAAATATTGTCATATAAATATATTTTTTTTGTACACATTTTCTGTATAAATAGCCTCAAAAATATATGTAAACACGCCATACATTTCAAAAAATTTTGTTTTCTTGGAAAGCTGTGAGTGTTATTTATATAATACAATATCACTACTTGTTTCATTTACAACTCAAAAAAAAGCCTATCATCTGCAGATTCCAGCCAGTGTATGGCCATGGATTGACTGCATTGCTTGAATGGAATGTTGGAATATTGGCAGTTATTTTGAAAATGTATGGAATCATTCCTCTAAAACTGTCAGGCTAGCTAGCTAACAAACATACAGTGCAGATAATCTTCAAATTCATTGTTTTACACTATCACAGCACTAGCTGACCATGGTTGACCAACTCCCTTACCAAAATGGCTGACCATTTATACCAACATAAAAAGGTTTATGTCATTCTAGTATTCTAATTCGTAATTCTATGGTAACACATTTGATAGGACATATCAATTTATGGTAATTATTAAACAAATAATTATTTTATGAGAATCTAGGCTATTTAAATTTCAATTCTATTTTAAGACAGCTAGACTCCTTTGATGATTCAGATGACAGTAATGTGGACTTGTCTAGCAGAACAGGAATGTACAAGTTGGTTCTGGTTGGTAAAGGGGCCGGAACAGCCATTGACTATCCCTTTGAGCATGGGGAAGTTATTAATTACACTTTGGATTGTGTATCAATACACCCAGTAACTACAAAAATACAGGAGTCCTTCCTAACTCAGTTGCCATAGAGCATTTCGCTACACCCGCAATAACATCTTCTAAACACGTGTGTGACCAATACAATTTGATTTGATTTAGAGTAAGGAAATCGCTCCGGGATTTCACCATCATGCCAACGGTGACTTTAAAACTGTGAGAAAGAGTTGAATGGCATTGATAGGACAAAACTGAGGATTGATCAACAACATTGTAGTTACTCCACAATAATAACCTAATTTACAGAGTGAATAACAGAATGTCCATATTTTCATGCATAGTGGTGGCTGCATCATGTAATGGGTATGCTTGTTACCGTTAAGGACTGGGGAGTTTTTCAGAATAAAAATAATTATGGAATGGAGCTAAGCACAGGCAAAATTCTAGAGCAAAACCTGTCTCAGTCTGCTTTACACCAGACACTGGGAGATGAATGAATTTTTCAGCAGGACAATAACCTAAAACAAGGCCAAATCTACACTGGAGTTGCTGACCAAGAAGACAGTGAATGTTCCTGAGTGGCTGAGTTACAGTTTTTACTTAAATCCACTTGGCAAGACCTGAAAATGGTTGTCTAGCAATGATCAACAACCAATTTGACAGAGCTTGAATAATTCTGTAAAGAATAATGGGCAAATGTTGAACAATCCAGACATACAGATTTACTCAGAAAGACTCACAGCTGTAATCGCTGGCAAAGGTGCTTCTACAAAGTATTGACTCATGGGGTGTTAATACTTATGTAAATTAGATATTTCTGTATTTGATTTTCAAAATGTTTTCTAAAATGTTTAAAAACATGTTCACTTTGTCATTATTTATTGTATTGTGTGTAGATGGGTGTTTTATATAATCAATTTTTAATTCAGGCTGTAGCACAACAAAATGTGGAATAAGTCAAAGCGGTATGAATACTTTCTGAAGGCACTGTATGCTGCTCATTGTAACAGAAGTGCCATGTGAATAGGCTACTGTAATGTAATGATGATTAACTCATTCTTGAAATCACATACAGTCAACAGGCCTAAAGTCAATTTAAATGTAGAATAGCTAGCTTCTCGTACAACAGAACTTAATCTAATGTTGGTTTCAACTCTAGGGATTTAGTGAACGGTTTATTACATTTTATATGTTTTTTGGGGTGATGACTACCACTGTCATTATTTTTAAAGGGAATCTTGAGAGTCAGGTGCATTTTGACAGTCTGGATTCTAAAGCATTTTCATGCTAATATCTTTGCAGCCCATTCAATCTTCTCTCATGAAATCATCAGAATCCTGTTGATTTTGGAACAGATCTCAGAGCAGCTCCTAATGGCATTCTCCACAGTATTTTTGTTGTTTTACAGATCTTAAAAACAGCCAATCCTACAGTGATCTCCAAGTGGCCAGGTCCACCCACAGGAGAGGGAGAGACGGCTAGAGGAAAAGAGACGCGGAAAGATGAGCGGATTGAAAGAGGGAAGAACGGACCCGGGTACCGTTCACCGTGAGAGGGTCACTCTGTTTGTGGACGGTAGCCATTTTGTGGTGGACCCCGCCACCTTCACTGCACACCCCAACACCATGCTAGGAAGGTACAGTGGGAAATTAACTTAAATAATTATATTTTATTTCACTTACTTATGAATGTACAGTACATACGGACATGAAAATGTTACTTAGAGAAAACATAGTTGTTAAAGGTATCAGGGTTGGGGTTACATTTGTTCAAGTTGTCATTGCAGAATGTTTGGCCCAGCGCGACAGCACAACTTCACCAGGCCCAATGGGAAGGGCGAGTATGAACTGACAGAGGGCATCAGTGCCAGCATCTTTCAGGTCATACTGGTGAGTTAGCACAACTTGAATATTAGAACACTGTCCTAATGTTGAGTCGAACCCAACCTTTTGCAGGAAACTGTTGAGCGTGAAAACCCCAGCAGCGTTGCAGTACTTGACACAGAACTGTGCGCCTGGCACCTACTACATACCCCGTTCGAAGGCACTTAAATATTTTGTCTTGCTCATTCATTCACTGAAATGGCACACATACACAATCCATGTCTCAATTTTCTCAAGGCTTAAAAATCATTCTTCAACCTGTCTCTTCTCCTTCATCTACACTGATTGAAGTGGATTTAACAAGTGACATCAATAAGGGGTCATAGCTTCCACCTGGATTCAACCTGGTCAGTCTATGTCATGGAAAGAGCAAGTGTTGTTGTAGTTTTGTATACAGTGTATACTTTATAGCCTCGACTCAACTAACTTCTGGAGACCTTTTAAGTGCAACACTTAAAAGCTCTCTTCCAGTACTTGTGATGGGGCTGGCATTTTTTAAAGCCGGTCTCTCATCTCAGTGAAATGACAGGTATTTCCACAGCTGTAGAGGTACCAAAAACAGTCAGTTTATTCATTCCAATGTGTATTTTTCTGCTAGAACTTTTATCAGACGGGTGTTATGAGGTGTCCCGATGGCATATCAGTGTCGGAGCTGAGAGAGGCTTGTGATTACCTCTGTATCAACTTCAGTGCCAGCACAGTCAAGTGTCGCGACCTCAGTGAGTATAACCAAAAAAGGAATGGGATATGCAGTACAGCAGCCATTACAAATATATCTTTACCAGTATGAGCAACTCTTAAGACAGCACAACACGTCGCAAGGATACCCACATCTATGAATCTTAACAAGAACAAGTTGAGGTACTAAATGTTTTTGGAGTGAATATTTTGTTTGAGAATGATTGCAAAATGACTTCATAGCATTCAAACCTCTTTGCAGTCTCAACAAAGACATATCCTTCACTTGATTGTCATGATAGTCACTTGACCAACTTCACTGTCTCTTTTTGTTCTCAGGTGCCCTGCTTCATGAGCTGTCCAACGATGGGGCACGGATGCAGTTTGAGGGCTTCCTGGAGGAGCTGGTGGTGCCCGCCATGGTGTCATGTGCCCAGGGAGGGGAGAGGGAGTGCCACATTGTGGTTTTGGCCGACGATGACATTGTGGACTGGGATGAGGAACACCCTCCACCCATGGGAGAGGAGTATTCCCAAAGTAAGGCTACAAGTCAAAACACAAACATCACAAATCCTAAAGTACTCAGAAAATTTACCAACTTCCAAACTCCATGTCAATTCAAAATTGGTCACATTTAAAGGTTACGCAACAGGAGACACCTCATCATTTTTGGAAGCATGTTTTTGACGCAGCAGTGTTAGGGTTTCTATCAAGAGTGTATGTAGGAGTAGTTACTTATTAACTGTTAATAACTTTAGCTAGCTAGCTAACCATCTCGCCTAACTGTGCGCCGGAACAATTTCAATGTTGAGTGAATGAATTGTTTCTCTCTCCTCTGTCCAGTTTTGTACAGCTCCAAACTCTTCCGCTTCTTCAAGTACATCGAGAACAGAGACGTTGCCAAAACCCTGCTGAAGGAGAGAGGTTTGAAGAACATCCGGATAGGCATTGAGGGTGAGTTGGGCTTGTCTCCACTCAACTTCCCCAGGCCAGGGGGGAATTTATGCTCTATTCAAGGTGGAGGATTCTGTGCTGTCCTGAAAAGTCTGTGCATGCGCTACAACGCTGCACAGTAATTGTAGTTTTGTGTTAATATGCGTTGGTCTTACAAACTTGAACGTTTGTTCTACCCAAGCTAAGCCCTGTAAAATTTGAATTGATATACATTACACATGGATTTCCACTGATCTGTTTCTGTGTCCTAGGGTACCCAACCTATAAGGAGAAAGTGAAGCGGCGCCCGGGAGGAAGGTCAGAGGTCATCTACAATTACGTGCAGCGGCCCTTCATTCAGCTGTCCTGGGAGAAGGAGGAAGGGAAGAGCCGCCACGTGGACTTCCAGTGCGTCCGCAGCAAGAGCGTTCCCAACCTTGCGGTGCCAGGAGAGGGGGGCGGAGGTGGGGCGGCCTGGGGGGGCACCATGCCCACCCCGCAGGTGGATGAGCTGGACAGGCTCAACGGGCCAGCCCCCTCTCGACTCCCCCAACTCTCCCAGACTGCAACCAATGAAAGCTGAGACTCTCGGACCACACCCCCCACCTCAAATCTGCTGCTACCCATCTCATCCCGAGGCTCTTGGACTATTTCCTTCAAACCAGTGGAAGTTGTTATTCCCTTGGAAGCAAGCATATTGGCAAGAGCACAGTGCTTGTCTTCAACAGGGTGCACATTAAAAGTTAAGGTATTGTTGGCCATGTTGGATATATTGCACCTCTGATAACTGCAAGACTGTCCTCCCATACAGAGGGCTGTTACTGTTCTAACTAGGCACTTTTATTGTTTGGAATGCAAAATCGTCATTTTGGTGGATAGCTTTGAATGTCATATGACTATTTCAGAGATAGCTTTTATACACATGTGCAATATATGCACATTTTATGACGTTATGTGTCGTCTGTGATGGTATGCATTTAAAATACCTGCTGTTTTAGTCACTGTTGTAGGCATGCAAATGACATGTAGGCCTATGAATGAAGCCAATTTGTTTTACATTCCATTCCAAATGACATGTTCCCATGGCAACATGACCTTATGAATGAGTACCACGTTCAACATGTTGATGCGTCTGCAATGTTACACTGTCTGTCAGAGACATCTCCCTGAGCCTGTAGATTCTATAATCAGTTGTAGGCTAGATGAATGTGTGCCTTGACTAATTAAAGAGCATTATACATATTTTTCATGACAAATGTGATGTGACATGGGAAGTAGCTGTGCTGCAGTTCTTTCTTTAGCCTTTTCTATACCTGGTGCTAACATGTGTCCTGATCTTGTCCACATGTTTAAACAGGTGGTGTAGATCTGAATGTGATCAGATCTTCGTGACCACCACCAGAGGTAGTCTGGGATGAATTGATCGGTTGCATGAAAGCTCAGTGGGCAGAGCTTAGTGACAGATTAGTGGGTGGAGTTTCCAAGTGAGAGTCAAATAAAGAAATTGGCTCGCAGGGAGGTGGATGAAGGGTGTTAAAGTGTCGTTAGGTCGCCAGTTCAAATGCCAATGCAGCTTTTATTTCCCAAATTTAGCCAATATTCTAATCTACTGACATTCTAAATGACAGACTGACTGAACAGCTTTATATACACAGTGCCTTTGGAAAGAATTCAGACCCCTTGACTTTTTCCACATTTTGTTACAGCTCTATTCTAAAACAGATTAAATAAAACAAAATTATCAGCAACACACACCCCCCCCACTACCCCATAATGACGAAGCGAAAACAGGTGGACGTTTTTGCGTGGGTAATCAAACATCTAATTTTTACTGAGCATATCAACCATTCCTCTGAAGACAAGCAAATCACACACACACACACACACACACACACACACCAAGCAGCATAAATTAAAAATACAATAATTTAAAAAGTCATATGCACTTTCCCACCTCATCCGCCCAAATAGTTTAAACCCGGCATTACAGAATCATTTGGACATCAAGCATCAGTAAAACATTAGAGACCAGTCTCAAAAAATCAGCTGTCGCTCAGTTGTAAAAAAAAAAAAAAAAAATCTGGCTATTCAATTTCAGCAAGTACTCTAAACTACCCAGAACACCATACAGGGATTTAACATCTTCCCCGTGTGACAGAAACCTACCACTAATGGTGGCTTAGGCTACATTCCATTCAGCATTTTGGAATTAACATGGCATGAAATTAATCTGCCACTACACTTTGGGATTACATTCGATTCGATTGTTTTAAGGACAGTCACATATAGCCCTGGGTAGAGTTAAGGTCAGAGTTTTTCCCTCACACCTCTTGAAAAGTAAGGAACTTCCAGGTGACATATCCTTGACAAAACTTCAGACAAATGCAATGTATAAAACGTTACTCAAAGCTCAGTTGCTAAGAAAAAGCCAAGCGACAGCAAGAAGAAACTAGACAAGACAGGAAGTGAAAGGTTACGTGAATGATCCGAACCTGGGTTCAGAGTACACAGACCCGGAGTGTCACTAAATCTAAAAAAAGTGCTCCTTTATTCCCCGTTCCTTCCAGCTCCACTGAACCAACTTGCGCTGCCTGCCACCTCACCTACCAAGCCCCTACAGACCAGTGGTCAGGATGGGGGAAAAAAAACTACAAGGAAAGAGAGAACAGAAGATTGATGTCTTGGCCTTACTTCTAGCTCCCCTACCACAAAAGGTCCATTGAAAAGTAAACCAAAGAAATGGCTGGTACGTGCACCAAATTTTGCATTTGATTGAGCTCTAGCTAAAGGACATGCATATCCAGAAAGATCTAAAAAGGGTATTGGCAAATAATAAAAACTCAGGACAACATGAATGCTACCCCTCAAAAGTGGATGATTGTCAAATCAAGAATGAATCTAAACAGGTGGGCTTCTGGGAGGTGTAGTTCCATTTCAAATGGAATCATATTCCAGAGAGGATTCTATTGCTAGAAACACTTGCATAAATCCATGTATAAAAACCGCTCTACCATTGATGGTATTGAAGTGACAATTACATGGGGACAAAGAAATTACATTGAAACCCTAAAATAATACTCAGCGTCTTTGGTTAAGAGTTGCCTTGTTGCAACAGGCAACCTATCGGAAGCACTAGCACTCAAGATGCTTCAGCAGAGAGCTCACTAGAAACTCAAATGACCCTCCATTTCCAATGGTTTTAATAGGGGGAACTCATTTCTAAAAAGATGGAGAATTCGATTGTGAGTGGAGCAACATTTTCTCATTGGAAAAAAGGACTAAAGAGAGTAAAGCTAGCCTTTTGACAGAAATGCGAGGCATATTGGATCCCAGTCCCTTGATAATTGACTGCTCAGTTAAGACTTCAAAGCTTGTTTATGATGGGGGAAGTGAAGGAATGCGGGTATAGCCGGTCGAGTGTGGTCCGCTGGTGTGACATCGGGCTCTGGCCCCTAGGGTGACCGGTTATGCTGGTATCTTGGTTCGTTCCTGTGGAATAATGAAGCATAGAGAATCAGTCTTGGCCAAGTTGGACCGATGCTAGTGGAGATCCATGAGACGTTACCCAAACTAAGGCGATAACATCTACAAGACTGCTCTTTGGTGGATCCCACTTTAAAAAGCTATGGGAAATTAAATACTTGGGTGGAACAGCATGTGAGTTTTCATATAGAAAAACAATTCTTCCATGAAGAATTGAGCTTGCAGACAGTGTAATAGGGACATCGTCCATATCTTCCAGCACTATACTGGCTTTTTTTTTTGGAGTTGGAGTAGGCCACACTGCTCTACACAGAGCCCTTAAACAAGTCACATGCAAAGGAAGGAGGAACATCCCTTCAGCAGAAAGGGCCCAAAGCAAGGCTAATTTAGTTTCTACCTCCATTTTGGAGTTTGGAGCGGTCACTGGGCTCCACAGTGTATTCCTTTTGAATGCCAGTCTGAGGGGCTGGTAGAGTGAGTGAACAAAGAAATGATTCATCTCTTCCCTGTCTTCATGTAGGAGGGGATGGTCCCTCGGGCTGTGAGGCCCTCGAAGCGCTTGTAGGTGTAGTTGATGAAGACCCAGTCCTTGTTCTTCAGGTCTGCCTCAGAATGGTTGGACACCACAGGGGCAACTGAGGAGGAAAAGTCAGGGGATTATTTCACACAGGGCAATGGAGGACAACAAAGTATTAAAATAAAATTGACATAGCCTTGTTTCAAGGTGGTTGACCAGGGCCGTGTTCGTTAGGTACCAAATGAAAGAAAACTGACAACCTGGGAGGGACTACCAGGGGTGTATTCATTAGTCGCAGACCATTGCAAAAACATTTTGCAAGGGAAAATGTTTACCGTTTACTCTAGGAACCAAACAGAACAGAAGGAACCAAACGAGCAGGGACCTAATGAACATGACCCTGTTGATCTATGACTACTGACAGCCACTGGTGTTGAGATAATAAGCAACGTACCCGTTGGCTGGAGGATATCGGAGTCTGGGAACTCGTCAAAGTTGGATGTGTCGTCAATGCTTTTGATCTCAATGGGAATGGCAGCGGGCCTCTCTCTGTAGGAACAACACAGGACCCTGATTTTACAACAGTACTGTTCCCACTGGTTTTTAAATGCACCGCTACATTGTCAGAAAATGCTAGCCAGGAGATTCTGGAGGTTTCTAAATAACCAGCTAATTAAAATGTTTTTTTACGAGTATCACTTCACGGCACGCGCAACACCTACACTGCTCAAACAGGAACATGCCAATTCATGTTTTGCCTAAGAAGACTGCCTCCGTAGGAATAGTAGGCTATATAGATAGACTTATGGGTAAAATGCTGCTCTTCAGTAGCTAACTAGATATACGTAAAATAAAAAATGTACAATCAGGGCTTTTTTTTGATGGGATATGGGGAAGGGGGGCAGTCAAATTAAAGTTGGAACATTTTGCATTATAAAAACATGCAACTGCCATTTCCTGAAACCTAGAGTCTTAAATTATATCAAACAATGTAGCCAACACAGATGTTTTGGGTTTGATCCTAAATTAAATTGAGGTAGTGTCAATGAAACTTTCATATGTTTCTAGGTAAAATGTAGGGGTAATGATTATTCTAATTAAATAGGTGTCTTTATGTGGCTAGTCTCTAGAAAAATGTAAACTGTAGTTTTGTTTGGGGAGACATTTTTGAATAATTTAATTACTGGATGCAATGTAGTAGTCTAGTTTACAGTAGGCTATTTGGAATATGAAAACTAGGCCTATATGAGCTTGTTTCAGATCTCCATCCCTGACATAATGCACCCAAGTCTGACTACTAGGCTACCATTCATTCAACATGCCTTGTCATTGGTAAACTAACTATTATCACATCATTAGCAGCCTACTGTTGTCATACAGCAATTTCAAGAGGACAGATCAAGAACTGATTCATTAACATACTGTTAAAAATTAGTAGGCCTAACAATTTTCTGTGAAGGACAGTATTAGCGGAAACGCTTTCTGCCATTTCAAATCAAATGTTATTAGTCACATGCACCAAATACAACAGGTATTACAGACCTTACAGTGAAACGCTTACTTAACTGCAATGTTGGTTAAGGGCTTGTAAGAAAAACAAATAAAATGGATTTACTCAAACTGAGGTAAAACATTTTTTTTTTTATAAAGAAATATAGAACAATTAGGGAGCAAAATAAATAATATTATATAAATATATTATATTTTCAATAAAATAATCACAGTAGTGAGGCTATATACAGGGGGTACCGGTACAGAGGCGATGTGCGGGGGCACCGGTTAGTCGAGGTAATATGTACATGTAGGTAGAGGTAAAGTGACTATGTATGGATAATAAACAGCAATGTAAAAATGGGGGTAAAACAATGCAAATAGTCCAGGTAGCCATATGATTAGCTGTTGAGTCTTATGGCTTGGGGGTAGAAGCTGTTAAGAAGCCTTTTTGACAGACTTGGCACGCCAGCACCTCTTTAGCCATGCAGTAGCAGAGAGAACATTCTATAACTATGGTGGCTGGAGTCGTTGACAATTTTAAGTGCCTTCCTCTGACACCTCCTGGTATAGAGGTCCTGGATGGCAGGCCCCAGTGATATACTGGGCCGTACGCACTACGATTTCCATTGACGCAGCGACGCGCACTGAACTACTCGTCACTGCACTCGCGCCTACTACCGCTGCGGAGATCAAAGCATGTGCGGACAACAAAGTGTTCTTGCTTAGTTGACTAAATGCTGTAGCTAACTACCTTCGTCATAATGACGACTTAGCTGAGGAGCTAACTACAAAATAAGTGGTTGTGTGCTTGACTAACACATACAATTTGGAAAATGTATTTGGCAAACAGTTCCTTCTCCAATTTCCCTACCCTTTGGATGAAGTGGGAGGAAAATAGTAGGCTACTACCACCACTACTACCGGGGGGGGTGGGCGGGCCGGAGCTGAGAGTTAGAGATGTTGTTTTCTCCTCGCCCAAGTCCTGACTCCGCTCCAACTTCAGACGGTTGAGTCAAAAAACACATGCCAATTTTTACATATTACAGGGTAGTTTTTCATACCAGAGTACTCAAATTGCATGCAGGTTGGTAGGTCTGCACACACCAACAACAAAAAAGTTAACTATTCCTTTAAGCCTTGCTACCTGATGTGGTCGTAGTCCACCCCTTCGAAGAAGGCGTTGCCCTTGATGTCCTCCACCCCCGTGGCTCCAATCCTGTGCTCCTCTTCACAGCAAAACCTGAGGATGAGGTCCTTGGCCTTCTCGGAGATGGGCACTTCCGGGGGAAAGGTCAGCGTTTCCCGCCAGTTCATCACCTTCCTGTAAGTCTCCTGGGGGGTCTCCGAGCAGAACGGGGGATAGCCTGGAACATAATACACACAAGGGATCAACACATAAGCCAGGCATGGCCAAATGCATAGGAATGGCATCATTTTGTGACATTCATAATATGCACTATATTAGACACACAAAAGTATGTAGACACCCCTTTCGGCTATTTCAGCCACACCTGTTGCTGACAGGTGTATAAAATCAAGCACACCGCCATGCAATCTCCATAGACAATCATTAGAATGGACTTACTGAAGTGCTCAGTAACTTAACGTGGTACAGTCATAGGATGCCACCTTTCAAACAAGTCAGTTGGTCAAATTTCTGCTGTGCTAGAGCTGCTCCGGTCAACTGTAAGTGCTGTTATTGTGAAGTAGAAACATAAAGGAGCAACAACCGCGAAGTGGTAGGCCACACAAGCCCACAGAACTGGACCGCCAAGTGCTGAAGCGTGTAAAAATAGCCTGTCCTCGGTTGCAACACTCACTACGGAGTTCCAAACTGCCTCTGGAAGCAATAACTGTTCGTCGGGAGCTTCATGAAATTGGTTTCCACGGCCGAGTAGCCGAACACAAGCCTAAGATCATCATGCGCAATGCCAAGCGGCAGCTAGAGTAGTGTTAAGCTCGCCACCACTGACTATGGAGCAGTGAAAACACATTCTCAGGAGTGATGAACCACGCTTCAGCATCTGGCAGTCCAACGGACTAATCTGGGTTTGGCGGATGTGAGGAGAACGCTACCTGCCCCAATGGATAGTGCAAACTGTAAAGTTTGGTGGAGGAGGAATAATGGTCTGGGGCTGTTTTTCATGGTTCGGGCAAGGCCCCTTAGTTCCAGTGAAGGGAAATCTTAACGCTACAGCATACAATGACATTCTAGACGATGCTGTTCTTTCAACTTTGTGGCAACAGTTTGGGGAAGGCCCTTTCCTGTTTCAGCCTGATAATGCCCCTGTCCATAAAGAAAACGGTTTGAAAGACAATTTCCATAAACTATCATCAATGGCTTTGAGGAGGCTCCAAGTAGAACATGTCAATGAGATCTCACCTATCAG
Organism: Brachymystax lenok tsinlingensis; assembly: GCA_030435695.1. Lineage (NCBI taxonomy): Eukaryota > Metazoa > Chordata > Actinopteri > Salmoniformes > Salmonidae > Brachymystax > Brachymystax lenok. Next base: position 32,265,787 of record CM059802.1, on the reverse strand, counting down.
CATCTCATACATTATGACTCCCAGGCTCCACCAATCACATAGCTTGTTGTATCCGTTCTGCATGAAGACTTCTGGGGCGATGTAGTCAGGGGTGCCCACAGTAGAGAAGGCCTAGAGGGAGAGAGCAAAGAAGACAGTATTTTTTAAAACTTGATTGAAGGCATCATAGTATTGTATAAATGTGACTACAAGACCACACCAATACAAGTGTGTCCGTGTAGAATACATGCTGCCTTCCCATCTAGCTTTATTTTCTCACCAGCTGTCTCCTGTTCCTCTTCCATGTCTCTGCTTTCCTCTTTGAGTTCATGTTATTGAATGCTGTAAAGAAAAATTAACAGTTCTATAAAATGATGCAACTTACATACTGGTTAAACCGGTTTAACTCACCTGCAGGTTAAGATACAGTGCAACCGGAAAGTATTCAGACCCCTACACTTTCGCCACATTTTGTTACATTAGTCAAGTCAGCCTCAAAACCTTAATGACTTGGAGAAGATCTGCAAAGAGGAGTGGGACAAAATCCCTCCTGAGATGTGTGCAAACCTGGTGGCCAACTACAAGAAACATCTGGCCTCTGATTGCCAACAAGGGTTTTGCCACCAAGTACTAAGTCATGTTTTGCAGAGGGGTCAAATACTTATTTCCCTCATTAAAATGCAAATCAATTTATACAATTTTTCCACATACGTTCTTCTGGATTTTTTGGTTGTTATTTTGTCTCTCACTGTTCAAATTTACCTACCATTAAAATTATAGACTGATCATTTCTTTGTCAGTGGGCAAACGTACAAAATCAATAGGGGATCAAATACTTTCCCCCTCACTGTATGTATGTATATATATATTTTTTTTATGTCCTCAATCTACACACAATACCCCATAATGACAAAGCAAACAGTTTTTGGGGGAAATGTATAAAAAATTCTGAACAGAAAAACCTTATTTACATAAGTATTCAGATCCTATGAGACTCGAAATTAAGCTCAGGTGCATCCTGTTTCCATTGATCATCCTTAAGATGTTTATACAACTTGGAGTCCACCTGTGGTAAATTCAATTGATTGTATATGCTTTGGAAAGGCACAGACCAGTCTATATGAGGTCCCACAGTTCACAGCGCATGTCAGAGCAAAAACCAAGCCATGAGGTCAAAGGGATTGTCCATAGAGCTCAGAGACAGGATTGTGTCAAGGCACAGATCTGGGGAAGGGTACCAAAACATTTCTTCAGCATTGAAGGTCCCCAAAAATCACAGCTGCCTCCATCATTCTTAAATGGAAGAAGTTTGGAACCACCAAGACTCTTCCTAGAGCTGGCCGCCCGGCAAAACTGAGCAATTGGTCAGGGAGGTGACCAAGAACCTGATGGTCACTACCACAGACAAACTCTGGAGCTCTGTCAGAGTGGCCAGACGGTAGCCATGACAGCCCGGTTGGAGTTTGCCAAAAGGATTCCCAGACCATGAGAAACAAGATTCTCTGGACTGATGAAACCAAGATTGAACTGTTTGGCTTGAATGCCAAGCGTCACATCTGGAGGAAACCTGGTGCTGCCACCAGTATGGTGGTGGCAGCACCATGCAGAGGGGATGTTTTTCAGCGGCATGGACTGGGAGACTAGTCAGGATCGAAGCAAAGATGAACAAAGCAAAGTACAGAGAGATCCTTGATGAAAACCTGCTTCAGAGCTCTCAGGACCTCAGACCTGGGCAAAGGTTCACCTTCCAACAGGACAATGACCCTAAGAAAACAGTCCAGACAAAGCAGGAGTGGCTTCGGGACAAGTCTATGAATGTCCCAATCCCAACCCAATCGAACATCTCTGGAGAGACCTGAAAATAGCTGTGCAGCAATACTCCCCCCTCCAACCTGACAGAGCTTGAGAGGATCTGCAGAGAAGAATGGGAGAAACTCCCCAAATACAGGTGTGCCAAGCTTGTGGCGTCATTCCAAAGACTCGAGGCTGTAATCGCTGCAAAGGGTGCTTCAAGAAAATACTGAGTAAAGGGTCTGAATACTTACCACAACTAAACATATGTACACACACACACACACAGGTAAATGCAACAATTATATATATTTTTAAACACCTTTGTATAATATAAAACATACAGTGAGGGAAAAAAGTATTTGATTTTGTACGTTTGCCCACTGACAAAGAAAGGATCAGTCTATAATTGTAATGGTAGGTTTATTTGAACAGTGAGAGACAGAATAACAACAAGAAAATTCAGAAAAACGCATGTGAAAAATGTTATAAATGGAATTGCATTTTAATGAGGGAAATAAGTATTTGACCCCCTCTGCAAAACATGACTTAGTGGCAAAACCCTTGTTGGCAATCAGAGGTCAGACGTTTCTTGCAGTTGGCCACCAGGTTAGCACACATCTCAGGAGGGATTCTGTCCCACTCCTCTTTGCAGATCTTCTCCAAGTCATTAAGGTGTCGAGGCTGACGTTTGGAAACTCGAACCTTCAGCTCCCTCCACAGATTTTCTATGGGATTAAGGTCTGGAGACTGGCTAGGCCACTCCAGGACCTTAATGTGCTTCTTCTTGAGCCACTCCTTTGTTGCCTTGGCCGTGTTTTGGGTCATTGTCATGCTGGAATACCCATCCACGACCCATTTTCAATGCCCTGGCTGAGGGAAGGAGGTTCTCACCCAAGATTTGACGCTACATGGCCCCGTCCATCGTCCCTTTGATGCGGTGAAGTTGTCCTGTCCCCTTAGCAGAAAAACACCTCCAAAGCATAATGTTTCCACCTCCATGTTTGACAGTGGGGATGGTGTTCTTGGGGTCATAGGCAGCATTCCTCCTCCAAACACGGCGAGTTGAGTTCATGCCAAAGACCTCCATTTTGGTCTCATCTGACCACAACACTTTCACCCAGTTGTCCTCTGAATCATTCAGATGTTCATTGGCAAACTTCAGACAGGCATGTATATGTGCTTTCTTGAGCTGGGGACCTTATGGGGCGCTGCAGGATTTCAGTCCTTCACGGCGTAGTGTGTTACCAATTGTTTTCTTGGTGACTATGGTCCCAACTGCCTTGAGATCATTGACAAGATCCTCCCGTGTAGTTCTGGGCTGATTCCTCACCGTTCTCATGATCATTGCAACTCCACGAGGTGAGATCTTGCATGGAGCCCCAGGCCGAGGGAGATTGACAGTTCTTTTGTGTTTCTTCGATTTGCGAATAATCGCACCAACTGTTGTCACCTTCTCACCAAGCTGCTTGGCGATGGTCTTGTAGCCCATTCCAGCCTTGTGTAGGTCTACAATCTTGTCCCTGACATCCTTGGAGAGCTCTTTGGTCTTGGCCATGGTGGAGAGTTTGGAATCTGATTGATTGATTGATTGCTTCTGTGGACAGGTGTCTTTTATACAGGTAACTAACTGAGATTAGGAGCACTCCCTTTAAGAGTGTGCTCCTAATCTCAGCTCGTTACCTGTATAAAAGACACCTGGGAGCCAGAAATCTTTCTGATTGAGAGGGGGGGTCAAATACATATTTCCCTCCTTAAAATGCAATTCCATTTATAACATTTTTCACATGCGTTTTTCTGGATTTTTTGTTGTTATTCTGTCTCTGTTCAAATAAACCTAGCATTAAAATCATAGACTGATCATTTTTCTGTCAGTGGGCAAACGTACAAAATCAGCAGGGGATCAAATACTTTTTTCCCTCACTGTACCTAAAAACAAATCTAAGTTGTTCTTAGTTAAAAAAAAATAAATAAAAAGCACATTTGAAATCAGAACCAGTTAGTAGAGAAACATTAAAAAGGCTCAATCTGGGACATTTCCTACTGTTCAAATACATTTCCAATTAATAGAATTCATGAATGCCTTTTGAGCTTAATTCATCCGTTTAACTCCATCATAACCCAAATATTACATCATTGTCATTTGAATGTTTGCAAACAAGGTGTAGCTCCCAAATATATCATGTCAATCTCAACAACTAAGGGCTCAGACACAAACTCCAGATTGTGGCTTTAACATTGATACAGGGTGTTAGTATGTAAAGTAATGGATTGATTGGAGATGCCTGACTTTGCTTACTGAAGTCACTGGGGAGGCTGTGGTTGAGGTTCTTGTAGAACTCAGTACGATGAGCCCTCTTCAGACCCGTGCATAGACCAAAGTCTGACAGCTTCACATGGCCCTGAAACAATCAAAAGGCACTTTCAGTATAGGATCATATTCATTATTGCACACCGAAGCAAAACTTTCTGCACCACAATATGAAAACAAGCATTTCTTACTGGACAAGTTGTCTGTTTTCATCAGTTTGGTGCCTTGCGAATTCGACCCAGTTGTGCAACTTATCCAAACTACCAGTCTGAGCGAATATTTATGTGTCTCCAAGTCCGTGCTCAAACTCACCCTGGAGTCTAGTAGCAGGTTGTCAGGTTTGATGTCTCTGTGGATGAAGCCCAGTTGGTGGATGGAGTCGATGGCTAGCACTGTCTCAGCGATGTAGAACTGAGTGGCCTCCTCAGTCAGAGTATCCTTCTTCATGAGCAGGGTCATCATGTCACCTGTAGGGGGCAGCGGCATGTTAAAGAAAATCACCACATTGCAACTGGACTTTGAGGCGTATTCAGTGAGGCTTTAGTTTGTTTTGGTGGAATTACAGATAGAAATGTGTTGCATAGAATTGTTTATTTTGATTGATGGCAGGTTGTGCTTGTTCTAATCAAAACTGGTCTTTCTGCAACATTGCTTCTCCTTATTGGGATCGTATTCAAAGTGTCTCAGATTAGAAGTTCCGATTTTGGATCAGTTTTGGCTGAGTGGAGTGGAGTAGGCACGCCTACTCTGATATGAACACAAGCCCCGGGGTCTAAATACACATGCAAGACTGGGTAATCTGAGAGTTGCTCACTGGACAATAGTGCCTTTAAAAAAATACATATTAACTTTGAGCCAGTAGCGTAGGGGACTGTTCAGGTTTTCAGCGGGAGGGGGGGACGGGGTCGTACCGCCAGGCAGGAACTCCATGATGAGGTAGAGGTTCATCTTGTCCTGGAAGCTGTAGAACATCTTGACCACCCACAGGCTGTCCGCCTCCACCAGAACGTCTCGCTCGGCACGGATGTGACCCACCTAGGAAATACACGCACGGCACTATACATCCATTTCTCAATTGCATGACAGGCACTCATGTTTGTATCAAAGACACTGCTTTGGATATTTGTGAGAAAAGTTACTGGACATCCCCTACTCCTTCCTCCTCCCCCCTCACCTGTTCCTTCTCCAGCATGTCAGCCTTACGGAGGATCTTCATAGCGTACACATGGCCTGTGTCCTTTTTCTGCACCAGACGCACCTGGGGACAAAGAAGACCAAAATGTGCCAATGTATTGAATAATAAGCTGAAAGTCTGCAGGGCTACATAAAAAGACGTTTATACAAAGGGATGATGCCTACCTCTCCAAAAGCTCCTCGGCCAATCACCTTGAGGGACTCAAAGTCCTCCAGGCCCAGGCGGGTTCGTTTGAGACGCAGGAAGTCTGTCTCTTTCCTGGCGTGCTGAGAACGCCGGATACACTTCTGCACAGGTAGAGAGGGCAATGGTTAATGTGCACGTGTCAAAAGGTTGTGCGTGTCTGTCAGGGTTTCCGTTAGCCGGTAATAGCTGGCTTTTGTCTGATAAAAATAAATTGAAAAGCAGATGAATAAAATTGGCACCGACCAATTGTCCAGGAGAAGGGAAAAAAATCCCATTGTGAAATAATGCTTTTTAGCCTATTCATTGATGGAAATACATTTGACTGGTGATGCTTAAAAGTCTATAGGTTATTTGCATAATTTAGTGGAAGTAAATTGGCACGTGTACAGTATATTCATTATCTTAACACATGCTTACAGCATACAGAGAGCCTTTGAGTGGAAAATCTGTCAGACAGTGCAAGCGCAGCATCTTGTGGTGCTTTCAAGACAACTGGGAACTCTGGAAAATACCAGGTCAAATCATGTCAGAAAATCTGAGAGCTAGAAAGAGGCCCGATTCCAGAGTTGGAAGACTATTCAAAACGATTTCCACCCCAGTCGGAACTCGTTTAATTCCCAGTTGTCTTGAATGCACTGAAGCCTGAGATTTGAGTTGTTTTGAACATGGCATCAAATGGCAATGGAAGGCAGGCTTCATCAGCACGTCACACACCACTTTGCAATGAGCTGGAGGCAGTATGCATTTTGAAAACATATACTTCATTGTTTTTCCGCTAATTGCATTATGGAACTAAAATTCGACTGGAGTCTACTACCTTGTCCACATTGCTGCGCTTATGTGAAGAAATAGTTATTCAACATTAAGCGACATGTTCTGATCTGTTATATCAGACTCATAGCTTTTTACGTTATTTTTTTTTTTTTATGTAGCCTAGGTCTACTGGTTGTATGACTTTAGGATCTATCGTCCCACAACTGTCCCAGTGTGTTTGGAATAGACCATTTCTCGATAAGCTGACCAATAGAATAGGTAGCCTAAACTTTTCTACTATAGTATATTGACATTGGCTAGCGATTTTGCTGTTAGTTACTCATCTTGTTGGCTGAGGAAAAGTAAACTAACATGTTCAAAGTGCACATCAGAATTCAGTAAGGACGGCACATCATCGCAATCTCGACTTGCATGTTCTGTTAATATGAATTCCCATATTCTAAATGCGATTTGTCATTCAGAGCACCGTGGGTAGATGCCCTAATCAAGTTATGCACTCAATGCATATGAGTCCAGTAAATTTCTAAAATGTACGGTCAATTTTTTTTTTTTTTTTTAATTGCCGGCCAAATGTCCGGTGACACGTTTTCATAACAGAAACCCCGGGTGTGTGCGCGTGTACGCAACCTCACCTCTTCATCAACCAAGCCCTCTTGGTCCATCACCTTTTTCCAACTTTTGCTGCCTGGAACAGAAATGCAAAAATAATTCACTTTCATTCAACTAATGTGTATGGTGTTTGGTTGATACTTTGTTCAAGAACTGACACTGCTTTGAGAGTGGAGATTGGTGTTTAAAAGAGAATAATTATGTGGCTAAGCTGGAACCAATTAGGTGCACCATATTAAAAAAAAAAAAAAAAAAAAGCCACCCATCTCTACCTTGAGAGGAAGAGTAACCTTCACTGGCTCATCTAGCAAAATGTGTAAGGGACTAAGTTGTATTGCATCATTGAGCAGTATCCTTCCAGAAAAGCACACAGACTCATGTAGTTTGGTCCTTACGCCCACATGCTTTCTATGGATCAACCCATCACCACAACATCAGGGTCGTATTCACTAGGAACTAAACAGAACATAAGAAATGCTTGTTTTCGTGTTCTGTTGCAAACAGATTTGCTACGGTGTGCACTAATGAATGCAACCCAGGGACTTACATATTAGTAGTGTAATTTCCTTCTCTGCGCTGAAGCTGCTGAGATAAGAGACCCCCACGTAACCTTTGGTTGCCAGTGATATTAATAGGGCTGTGCGCTAGTAGGGGTTGGATTGGTGCCACTGTGTGTCATGTAAACTGTATCAGTTTCCTTTTGAAGTCGACACAAACAAGGTCCTCCTGTGGCCATGAGAGCGAAACCGACTCAGACCGCTACTTGACAATAGCCAACTGTCATGTCTCCACCATCAGCTGCTTGTTTGATCATTAAACTCATTACTCAGGTAACAGTTTGAACAGAAATTGTCATTTACTATGAGATATATATATATATATATATATATATATATACATACATACACACACACGCAGTTGAAGTCGGAAGTTTACATACACTTAGGTTGGAGTCATTAAAACTCGTTTTTCAACCACTCCACAAATTTCTTGTTAACAAACTATAGTTTGGCAAGTCTGTTAGGACATCTACTTTGTGCATGACACAAGTAATTTTTCCAACAATTGTTTACAGACCGATTATTTAACTTATAATTCACTGTATCACAATTCCAGTGGGTCAGAAGTTTACATACACTAAGTTGACTGTGCCTTTAAACAGCTTGGAAAATTCCAGAAAATTATGTCATGGCTTTAGAAGCTTCTGATAGGCTAATTGAGTCAATTGGAGGTGTACCTGTGGATGTATTTCAAGGCCTACCATCAAAATCAGTGCCTCTTTGCTTGACATCAAGGGAAAATCAAAAGAAATCAGCCAAATTGGAGAAAAGTCTGTTTCATCCTTGGGAGCAATTTCCAAACACCTGAAGGTACCACGTTCATCTGTACAAACAATAGTACGCAAGAATAAACACCATGGGACCACGCAGCAGTCATACCGCTCAGTAAAGAGACGCGTTCGGTCTCCTAGAGATGAACGTACTTTGCTGCGAAAAGTGCAAATCAATCCCAGAACAACAGCAAAGGACCTTGTGAAGATGCTGGAGGAAACAGGTACAAAAGTATCTATATCCACAGTAAAACAAGTCCTATATCAACATAACCTGAAAGACCGCTCAGCAAGGAAGAAGCCACCGCTACAAAACCGCCATAAAAAAGCCAGACTACGGTTTGCAACTGCACATGGGGACAAAGATCGTACTTTTGGAGAAATGTCCTCTGTTCTGATTAAACAAAAATAGAACTGTTTGGTCATAATGACCATTGTTATGTTTGGAGGGAAAAGGGGGAAGCCTGCAAGCCGAAGAACACCATCCCAACCGTGAAGCACGGGAGTGGCAGCATCATGTTGTGTGGGTGCTTTGCTGCAGAAGGGACTGGTGCACTTCCCAATCATGAGGATGGAAAATGGTGTGGATATATTGAAGCAACATCAGGAAGTTAAAGCTTGGTCACAAATGGGTCTTCCAAATGGACAATGACCCCAAGCATACTTCCAAAGTTGCGGCAAAATGGCTTAAGGACAACAAAGTCAAGGTATTAGAGTGGCCATCACAAAGCCCTGACCTCAATCCCATAGAACGTTTGTGGGCAGAACTGAAAAAGTGTGTGTGAGCAAGGAGGCCTACAAACCTGACTCAGTTACACCCACCCAGTCAGGAGGAATGTGCCAAAATTCACCCAACTTATTTTGGGAAGCTTGTGGAAGGCTACCCGAAACATTTGACCCAAGTTAAACAATTCAAAGGCAATGCTACCAAATACTAATTGAGTGTATGTAAACTTCTGACCCACTGGGAATGTGATGACAGAAAAAGCTGAAATAAATAATTCTCTACTATTATTCTGACATTTCACATTTGTAAAACAAATGTGTTGATCCTAACTGACCTAAGACAGGGAATTGTTACTAGGATTAAATGTCAGGAATTGTGAAAAACTGAGTTTAAATGGACTTGGCTAAGGTGTATTAAACTTCTGACTTCAACTGCACATACATACACTTTGAAATCATGTCAAGAATTTGTGAAACTTTCTGGTTTGTCGCACTCTGAACCTCTGCCTACTTTTTCCAAGATCACAAGTAAAAAAAAAAGCCCCCAGTCAGTGCCACACACATTCATTCTTCACACATCAGTTGTTTTTATCTCAAACTGAAATGACCTCAGTGTGCTAGAGCTCACACAGACAGGGTGTGGTTTCCATCAAAGAGAGCCAGGGAGGTAACATGAAAGTCTGCAGACAATTTGCATTAGAAAGAGCATATAGGCCTACTAAGCAAGACTGATAAGTGTCATCAGGGGAGGGAAAAGCTACTGTTAAAATGTGAATATCTTCTACAGATAATGCAGTGGCCACCATTTCGTAGTCTAAATCATCAGCCAACACATTCATAATGCACAAATACCAAAGTTAGCAACCGCCACCTTGAATGTCATAACGCATAAGAAGAATGTAGCAATAGAGAAATTGGAAAAGATGGCTGTCGGTGGAAGGCATTGGTAGAATGCTGCCCATTGGCTCAGCCCAGACGGGTGCATGCATGTGCAGTCGGAGGCCTACCTCATCTCTCTCTCCTCATGTTGGGTGGTAAGGTTGCTGTAGAAGTTCTCCAGGGTTACTTTGGCCATGGTCACACGCTCCTTGGTGTGGTTACTCATTGAGGAGCAGGAACTCTGGCCCATCATTGCCATGGTTACCTGAGGGATGCACGAGAAAGGAGGGACTTTACCCCTACACACACACACACACACACACACACACACACACACCACTTTAACTAACCTGTACCCCCGCACATTTGACTCGGTACCGGTACCCCTTGTATATAGCCTCGTTATTGTATTGTTGCTCTTTTATTTTTGACTTTAGTTTATTTAGTCAATATTTTTCTTAACTGCACTGTTGGTTAAGGGCTTGTAAGTAAGCATTTCACAGTAAGGTTTACACCGGTTGTATTCAGGGCATGTGACATAAAATGCTATTTGTTTTGCAATTAAGCAGCCTTTATCCTGTAGACCAGAGCCGAAGGGGTGCAAATGTTTGTTTTTGCGTTAACACTACACAGTTGATTCAAATTATCAACTCTTCGTCAAGCGTTGATGATTTTGGTGCAAAGGCAAAAAACGGGTTCGCAGGACCAGGATTGAGAACCACTGTTCTAGACCAGGAATAGGCGATTAGATTCAGCAGCGGGCCTATTTTTGTCGAAGTGGATGGTCAGGGGGCCAGAACATAATTATAATAATTAGTACATTGCAAATTGACCTAAAAGAGCTTAAAAATATACTATTTGACAGGGTTGGGAATTGCCAGGGACCTCACGATACGATAAGCACAATACTTAGGTGCCGATACTAAATGTATCGTGATTCGATGTTCCAAACATATTGCTAAGCATTTGTCTACTGCAGAAAGACAAGAGAACATGAGAAAATGAATTTTGATCAGTCAGGGAAAGAAGTGCTGAAAACAAAATTGGCTCCCTACTTAAAAAAAGATGAAAAAATACTGGAATTTTTAGTGCCGGTACAGTCAACTAGCGCAAAAACAATACTGTGATATTGTCAAAACTATACCTATATCATCAAAAACAATATCCTGAAGTCTTTTTTTGATTACCTTTGTTACATTGAGACACTTTTATTTGTGATAATATTTGGGAACAGAATTCCTAAATTAGTCATTTTACAGGGGGGTTTTTTAACAAAAAGGCTCACTCGCAGGCCGGTTTTAGCTCAAGGGCCGCCTGTTGCCAACCATGATAGACAGAAAGAACTGCAAATAGGCACACACTGGCATGATTAACTTCAAGTCCAAATTAAATTGTATTCTTCATAGTCCTTGTAATTGTGCTGGTTTTCATTCACACACACCAGGCTATAGGCATACCCTTGCAAACACTTTCACGGGGTCATTACTTTGCTTTTAAACTTCCACTACAACATTTTCAAAGTGCTGAGACCAGCTCTTTCTAAAACAAGGTGCCAAGAAGGGTTAAAGACAATTGGTCTCTTTCAGTCGTTGTACAGTAACTCAATGTCCACTCAGCGCGTTCTACATGGCTCAGCAACGGGGACACTGTACCCTTGAGGTGGCATGAGGAGGGGCACGTGGAAAGAGTCTGCCGCCAAGCATATACAAAGCCCTTGATTTGTGTCTTGCCGATGCTAGAAGGTCAGGGTAATTCAATTATCTGTCAGACATTCCGTTTGGCACTGAATAAGGTCGTTAAAAGGAATGACTGGTGTCCTATAAAACGAGAATTAAAGTCGCCATGTGTATAGTACTACAATAAAGTCTGGTCAATAATATTGTGACAGAGCAGTTAAACTGATGGTGTGTAAATCAACTTTGTGCACCCAATTCTGATGGGCGCATTACTGTGAATCAGAGACGGGTTGGCTGGAGTGCAGAAAAGATACGTCACAATCGTCTGTCCAAGCTGTTTAGAAACCCCTACAAGACATGCAAAACTCAAGCATGCCTTATTCACAAATAGCTACTTAATATATACAAATAAAACAAGACAGCTAGCTGCAAATCTGTCACGTAGCTAGCTATGCCAGAAATAGAAATAGCTAGCTAACTAGTTAGCTATTACATTCAGTCTGGTTTAGGTTGACTGTCTGCCCTGAATATATGCATTCGTTAACTTTAGCTGCATGTAAATAGCTAGCTAGGTAACAGCAGCCGTTTAGAAGTATTGGCTAGCTCAATGATAAGTACAAAGTGGAGAACTTATCACATATGACAATTGGCTAAAGAGCTAAAGTAAAATACCATCCAAGTTAACCAACACTATCAAACTTGTCACAACAAGGCAAGCTTGTCTAGCGAGGTAATGTTAACTAGCTAAGAGACCAGCCTACAACCAGTCCGCCCGGCTAGCTATCATTATCTTTGACCAAGCCATCAAATGTCGTATCTTTGACGTTGCACACGTTCGTATGTCTATTGATGTAGCTATCTACATTGTGGAGTTGAGGGAACAAACTCGGATAGTTAACGCTATATAACTAGCCTGTGTTGTGGCATTAAAAGACAGCTTGCTAGCTAAGCTGTTTACTGCTGCCAGTTAACTAGTTCCGCAAACCCAATCAGAACGTAACATACCTAGCTAGCTATAGTAACGTACTGAATTCCACACCAAAGTACATTGTATATGCATTTCAAAACTGTCTAACCACAGCCAGGTAGCTAATTTAGCTAGCTTAATCTAGCTAACGTTAGATGGCATAGCTTCAACAACGGTAGCTAGGTAGCTAAAATAGCACAGTTAGCTCGATGAGTGCTTAAACGTGGGAAAATTTCACATAGATAACTGGCTACACTAATACTGCTAGTTAGTCAGCGATGCATTGCTGGCACTACTGTAACGTAACTAGCCCAAGAGACAACTAGAAGATAAGACGGGAGGGTGCATATTGATCATAACATTTCATTTCACAAAACTTGTAGACGTGTTGTCATATACAAATTATAATCGGTTTCTCAGCAAGTTTGTCTTCTGTTATCTTACCTTCGCAGGCACGACTCTCTGCTCGGCTGTGTGTGGCTAAACCCTGTGTTTCCCTTTCGCTTTAAACTCATCATGACGCTTGGTGGCCAACAAGACGATGCGCAACGATTTGATATTTGCCACACCGCTTCTTCTTCCGGTCACTCTCTCTATTAGTCTCTGCCTACTCACAGGAATCCTCACCCTGTACCCATCTTCCTCTACTACTCTCTACACTGCTTCAGCATACGACACTATCTGTACTACTCTGACCCTAGCAACCTCAACATGCCTTTCTCTCACCGGACACCTCTGATCTCCAGCCCCATGGGCACCCCCAGAACTTTCTCCACCGAAACTACACATTCCTTCGTCTCATGCCCTCCTGCACACGTCTCACATCTTAGACTCTTCCCCGTGTACTTACTGCTGTAAACATGCCCATAAACTTGACACCTAAAACGCTGAAGTATTTTAGGAACAAACGCTCTCAATGGATAACTTACACACCTACCTTAACCTTATATGACAAAGACTACACATCAAAACTCAACAGAACAGACATCTCAGTTTCCCCACACTCTCCAACAAATCTGCGTCGCACCAAACCGCGACTGTCAGACAACGGGAATCTGTTTCGCTGTTGCTGTGTGCGTCAACGTTGAAATGCCTGAGTTAGATGACCCCGTGGAAATATAACTTGGCTTTAGTAAGAAGGAAATACTTGCTATTTTAGAACATTGTAACCATATTATTGTTTTACAGGCTAGTAGGCTAGTAGGCTACGTGAGCACACCAAATAAAACACGGTCCTAGAGACCGTGTGTATGTTCCATGTCAAGCTGCTCTCCAAATTCGCTACAACACCACTATTGAGTAGTGATGCTAGTCGTGCGGGCAGCAATCGGTTGAAGAGCATGCACTTAGTTTTACTAGCATTTAAAAGCAGTTGGAGGCCACGGAACTAGTGTTGTATGGCGTTGAAGCTCGTTTTGAGGTTTGTTAGCACAGTGTCCAAAGAAGGGGTAGGCCCCTATAAAGGGAAATCCTAATGAGACAGCATAAAATAACATTCTAGACGATTCTGTGCTTCCAACTTCGTGGCAACAGTTTGGGGAAGGCCCTTTCCTGTTTTAGCATGACAATGCCCCCGTGCCGCAAGCGAGGTCCATACAGAAATGATTTGTCGAGATCGGTGTGGAAGAACTTGACTGGCCTGCACTGACCTCAACCCCCGAACACCTTTGGGATTAATTGGAACGGCGACTGATAGCCAGGACTAATCCCCCAACATCAGTGCCCGACCTCACTAATGCTCTTGTGGCTGAATGGAAGTAAGTCCCCGCAGCAATGTTCCAACATCTAGTTGAAAGCCTTCCCAGAAGAGTGGAGGCTGTTATAGCAGCAAAGGGAGGACTAACTCCATTTTAATGCCCATGATTTTGGAATGAGATGTTCGACAAGCAGGTGTCCACATTCTTTTGGTCATGTAGTGTATCTATAGAAATATGCTGTGTCTCAATCCAAAAGCAATGGCAATTTAGATTATGGTACAAAGTAGTTGATTTTGGGTATTTCAAAATAAGAGTCCATAATACCACAAGGCCTTCATTTGGCATACCGCTGTTAATTCCATTTACAGTTCATTTAAGTTATTTTGATATTAAACTAATGCAATCGTTTATTAATATATTATTATAATATATTGTATGTCATACTAAATTATCATAAAAAGCTATTGGATGAAGTCAAGGAGCCGGTTTTTGTAAAATTGTGCGACGGAAGTGGGAAATCCCTACACCTGCCTGTCAAAAATCTTTCCGCTCTTTCTCAACGCCGCGGTCGAGTTTCGAGATATTCACCTGCATCAGCTGATTCTAGTCTTCCCAAAAACGGCTCTAACTCATTGGGAACTAGACTGCTGTCGCTGGTCGATGCACTTGTTTACTTGTTAGCTACATATAAGGTGACAGAAGAGTCCGAAGCACTAGCTGTTAGCCAGACCACGATAGAGGCCACCGCTTCCGTATAACGGAATCCAGCTAGGTAAGAGATTTCCGAAGGACAACTGCATGTCAACTCAGCTCTTCATAATCATGACATTATTGTGTTGACAACCTATTTTACATTTTATACATATGGTAATATGATAAAATATGTTGTGACAGTTACCTTTAGTTAGCTACAGCTGATATTGATTGATGGATAGCTAGCTTAGCAAGGTAACGTTAGCTAGCTAGCCAGTTGATTTGGTTGGTAGCTAGCTAACGACGTTACCTAACTAGTACTGTAGGGCAACATGACATGAACTTCCTAACTAATTATTCAACGGTTTTTTAAAAATGTATTTTTAGATATGATTTGGTTATTCACTATGGGTAAGCATACAAATGTTTACCCAAGGTATATACCCTTGATAATTCAATGCTTTAACTATGCAAGTCTTGCATTTATTTATTTTGTCTCACTGACTGCTGTTGGCAGTATTAGCCGAATCTATCAAGGAACATATGATAAGCATGTATGGTTGATGAGTTCCTGTTTTACTAGCCCTCCCGCTGCAGCTTGTGCTCAGTATGCTGCCACAGTCAAATTATGTTTAACATTACGGTCAAATAAAAGATAAATCTCTCTTCTCATTAGGCTTCAGCCCAGTAAAACGGTTGTGGCCCAACTGTGGATTCCCTGGATTGGACCGGGGCGGAGGCAGTCGTAGGCAGAGCAGGCGCCACGTGAAGTGCGGTTTCGACTTCCCCTATGAGTAGCAGCACCGGTCAGAGAGCACCACGGACCCGGGCGGCAAAGGCAGGCCAGGGGGCAGGGGGGACAACGACATGGACCCCTCAGGACCAGAGTGTGGATCCTTCATACAGGCCTACTACCACTGCAGGCCCAACTACAGCCTGCAGTGGTGGGGGGAGCTCCTGTGTCCTGAGTAAGCTGATCCAACTGCCGGCTCCGCCACTGTCGCGCCACCAGCTGAAGAAGTTAGAGGAGCACAGATACAGCAGTGCAGGCCGCTCACTTCTGGAGCCCTTCATGCAGCACTACTGGGAGTGGCTAGTGGCATGTGTGCCGGCATGGATAGCCCCCAACCTCATCACTATTGTGGGCCTGGCCATCAACATACTCACCACATTGGTGCTTGTGTACTACTGCCCCACTGCCACTGAACAGGTAGGTCCATGCAGGGGCATTGCTGGGAATTCTAGGCCCTGGAAAGAATTTGATGTTGGATCCCTTTCACACACTGTCACTCATATGGCCCTCCCTTCCACTGAGTATGCATATTTTCATTAATTAATCAGCAGGTATTCCTACTAAGTAATAACCATGGATTATTAGGTCAATGTTTGTTGTTACGGCTGTAATAATATACACTACTGACAGGACATAGAGAGAAGACGAGGCTGTCAGTATTTCTTTCAGAATTTCTTGATTGAAAAGTATTGATTGGGTAATTGTCATATATAGCCTACCCCTTCAAAGCGAAGGTTTATCAAAATATCTCTCTGTTTTGTCAATGTTGGGTGCAGTTTGTTCTAGATAAGAATGCTGCACTATACCTAGTATCCTTGTTATCTCTGTGAGATTCAAGCTATTTTAAACCATCTTACTGTAACAGTATTTGATAAGCATGGTGTTATGGTAAAACACCAGAATGCCACAGTGACTTTTTACAGTTTAGTCATTTAGCAGATGCTCTTATCCAGATGGACTTACAGTAGTGAGTATGTACATTTTCATACTTGTTTTCGTACTGTCCCCCCGTGGGAATTGAACCCACAACCCTGGCGTTGCAAGCGCCATGCTCTACACACGGGATCATCTCACTGAATTTGAATGTCACTTCCTTGGCTGTCTGAAAACGTTACCTGCTGTCAAATCCTCCCTCCCTCCATCCTAGTTTCCGCAATTCCTCTCAAAGCTCATTGGAGGAGGTCGACAGGAGGGACCCTGGATCCTCTCCTCTAATGCGCTTTGAGAAGAATTGAGGAAACCAGGAAGCAAGGATTTTACACCAGCTAATGTTTTTAGGGTGGGTAGGTGTTTTGGCTGCCATGCAGTCTGTGACCTGTGACCTTCCATGTGGAGGTCTAATGTCAACACTACCCATGTTGTATAACTAAGAGGAAAGTGTGTAAGTTGGTACTGGTGACATGTTTTTGGAATCTGACCTGTTGAAGAGTTATGACTCTTTTTCTGGGGTTTTGCACGTTGTTGTAATACGGGCAATTCCACGGTATCAGTGATGCTAAGACTAAGATTTTTCACTTAATTTCTTTTTCTCAAACACATGTACTTGAACAGTGCAGAGGCAAGTGTTGGTAACAGAATGATGGCACCAACAGCATAAACTGTCATTCTGTTACAAAACTTACCATTTGCACTGTTCTTCAATAAATGTGTTTTTGTAAAATTTCTGTGGAAATTGTTAAAATTAGTCATTGTGTGTAGAGTTATGGTTTGTTTAACTTCCCAATCATTGTTTTTTGTTTGACATTTTCAAGTGAAAAATCTGAGTTTCAGCATCACTCTGTTACTGTGGAATTGCCCCTACGTAACATGTTGTGTTGGCCTCATGAATGTCTAAAGATTGACATTTCAACTACGAGCGATTTGTAGATTATCAACCGGTTCATGAAAGGATGTGTGTTTTTAGCTGAAGCTGAAGAACATGCGCACATCCAGGTACTTTCCGTAGGTGCTGGAGTTGTAGGCAAACTCATGGAAAACAGAAAGGAAAGCGCCGAACACTGCTGCTTATGGTCCCAGGTGATATTTATTTATGACAACTTTTCGACCCTAAGGTCTTCATCAGGCATCCATATCCCAGGTGGCGGTGGAAGGTCCTATATATAGGGGCAGTACTCAGTGATGTCACTTCCTGAAACAGGAGGTACAATTTTTTCACAATATTAACTTTCAATGTATCAAAATATATGATCATACACATGTGTTCAATATTTACAGTAATATACATACAGTATTCAATTAGGATTTAAAAAAAAAACACAATTTGGACATATTGAAACTAGCAGCAGTGTGCTGCGTTTTCCTTTCTGTTTATGAATGTAGCCTGCCAATGTGAAACCAGTTAGCTTGCCTTAATACTTTTGCTTAGAAGATGTGATACAGCAGGATGTGTGTCACCACAAAAGTGTTGTGCTTAAGAATAAAAACGATCAAGGCTGTCAATTTTAACAAAGTAGATATGACTAGGTCATGACATTGTGAATGAAAAAGGTTGACCAATTATTGTTAGTTTATCAATATTTAACATTAGGCATGTTTTGCTTTTCCTTTCTCTTGGTCACTGGGGCCAGGCCAGGCTTGCGCAATGCTCCATGTCATGTTTGCTTATTTTGCTGAGGTGCGTGGGGGATGCCTTACAGGGCTCTTGGGGACAGGCACCCCGTGTCCTTGTCCTCTCAGGTTACACATCTAGCCTCAAACCCCTCAGGCCCCTTCTCCCGCCTCCTGAGCCGTAGAGGGTAGGAATAGGCATTTAGAACAGTCTCCCTCAGACTATCTTTGCCTCGATCCTGACTAGTCTCACAGTCCTTGCCGCTGAAAAACATCCCCTCAGCATGATGCTGCCACCACCGCTTGACTGTAATATAGATGTTGTTAATAAGTTATCTTGTGTCTGAAAATGAGATTACTTGAGGATATTGTTTCATCTGCAATTGACCCAACCTCCCCTCCATAGTGTTACTTTACTTAGTCTACTGTATGTTGCATTTAAGTATTATCAGCTACAGTGTGTTATCAGGGAAGCTTGCACAACGGTTACTATATCCCTCCATGTATTCCTCCTCCCACGGCTAGTTAAGGGGCAGCTGTTCAAACAAACTGTCCCTCTTAGTCTGATATTAAATGCACTTTTGTCAGTACTGTATGATGACACATGTGAAGGCATGACTGTCCTCATCTCTGTTGTCTTGCAGGGTTTGGTTACTTTCAACCCAATCAGTTGAAATTATATTTGTTTAATGGATCTGTTGTTGCCAGTGATTATATTTGGCCGGGTCAAATGAAAGCCTTGTGGCTTTCAAATTGTTGTCCTCATTTAATTTTCCTCACACAACAACACAAATAAGCAATGGCAAAATCAGACAACCCCATATTAGAATAGTTTACCTATTCAATTGGCCAGCTTGTCACACTATGCGAGAAGTTTCTCTCCGGTGCTTTCAAACAGCGAGTGCTGCACAGCGCATAGGGAGAGAAACATGCATGCCCAGTCATTGCACAACATTGTTAATGAAGTCATAAGAGAACACACCTTTTGATAGAAGTTTTGATGGCCACTGTTGGATCACAGAGCTTTCTAATGTTACTGCACTTTTCTTTTCTCAAATCCCAAACATTGGTGAACTGCAGCTTTTCAGAACTAGAGTTTTAACAGTGTCAGCGCTTGCCAATGTCATTTTAATGCATAGGGTAGACCGGGCCTAAATGTAACAGGAGTCAGGTGCAACGGGTAGGCCTACATTAAAGTAACTGCCCAGTGAAAGTCTCACATTTTGAAAGTTCATATTCTGTTAACTCCTACCCAGGTAATGTTGTCAACTCATCCTATACTCATATTTGTGGCCAAAGCATACATTGGAGAAAAAAACACTTAAAAAATCCCCCACCTCAAACACACTTTTCACGGCATTTAGCCCGGTGGGAGGTACTATACATCACGGTGGGCGTAGATTTCAGCGCGCGTACGGGTGCACACAGTATCGAGGCCGAACCGAGCACTCGCTCATGTCCGGATCGTGGAATGTATTCAACACACTGCGCTTATCCCATTTCCACTGAAGATTTACTTCAGTGTTTGGGCTTCATGCGGTCAGTTTGCAGTCTACAAATTATTTGTAATTATGTTCTATAATGTGGAGCTTCGCCCCATAGGGGAGCTCTGCTCCTAGTGGTTTACCCCGCTGCCTAGGCAGCGAATAGCCTGAGAGAGAACTATGCACACACCTGCAGCCAATGGGAGTACAGGTGTCACTATATAAGGGGATGCTTCCCCTCAGTCAGCCTCCCATTATTTTCAGCGACTTGGACTAGACTAAAGAAGCCGAGAAGGGAAGAGAAGTCTCAGGACGAACCCGCCGTCGATATCCAAATCTCAACGTCGTCCCTCTAGAATGAGCACTCCAGGTTTTCCACCTAATTCAAAAGCTCTTTTAGCTCAGTGTCGCTGCTCCACCATGTGGACTCACATGACTTATCTTTCGTGTGTCTAGGATCACAGCACGCTAGGGGCGGCCTCACAGACCCCCGGAATGCCCAAGCTGCGCCCTCCTATCTTTAAAGGAGAGGAAACAGCGGTGGGCGTTCTTTAGGGAGGATATCCCTTTAGAGGACGCCATGATGCCGCCTCTAGAGAAGACAAGGATATTGGGAAGAGTGTGAATGTTTCTCCGGAACAGTCCATCCCACTGACCGATTTTGATAAAATCCCCCCTCCCTATGGAGAGTGCAAGGTTTTTCTCATCCTTGAACAAGATGGGCTCTGAATTTTCAGCAGCCCCCTCCTATGCAACGGCCTCTGGTCTCTGATTTTCCAGGGGTCGTTGAGCGGGCTGCGAGTCGGCTTGAGATCATGCTGCCCCCCATTCCCTCCAACCCGGAAGTGGACATGATGGAGGGCGGCCCCTACTCTCAGCCAAGAAGAGCGGCGGTGCCACTGGCACCAGCCATGCCCTCACTCTGCAATATGTGGAAGGTTCATGGGGGTCACCTTTTGAGGGCGAGAGCGCCGCTAAAAGCTTACACCCCATCCACCAGAGGGACTGCAGACGACCCCAGGGGCTCGAGCACGCCATGGCTGCGTACCTCGTTCTGGGTTCGAGCTCCTGGCCGTCGCCCAAAAAGCCCACTCTACCTACGACAAAGGACAGGCTCACAGCTCAGCTGGTAGAGAAGTCCTTTGCATTAGGTGTCTAGGCTGTAGCAGCAGTGAACAATTTTGCCAACAATATCCTGGCAGCCTCTCTATCCCGTCTCACCACGGGCAAGACTGAGCTGTTGTGAGAGGAGATAGAAGAGGCGCCGAGAATTTCCGGCGCCATACTTCATCTCACCCAGGCGTCGGCTGTGTGTGCGGGGAGGTCCACGGCCACTTTGGCTGTCTCTGACGGCCATAAAGGAATCCGACAAAGCCACTCTGTTGAACGCCCCCAATCTGACAGCGGTCTCTTTGGAGCCGCCGTCAAAGAGGCGACGGTGTGTTTCGGAAAGCTGGAGGAGAGGAAAACACTATCTAGACACCTGCCAGTGGTTTCCAGAGAGCCACCCAGTTTCACAGTCTCCAACAGACCCGGGTTTACGGATAGACGGAGAGCCTGACGAACGGCAGCATCCAGCGCACCGAGTGGGCCCCACCACTCCCGCAGCGCCAGAGAGTGCAGCTGCTCCACCGGTGAGAGAGGTGGTCATGACGTCGCTCTGGCGACAACCTAAGGGCAGCCAGAAGCGACGGCGACCATGACGGGACAAGGGGGAGAGGACAGGGAAGAGCGCAGCGCCCTGTGCAACAGCGCCTACTGTCCCCCGCACCCCATGCAAAGGAGCCAACGTGGTGTTTGTTGAATAAAGACTGGATTCCAATTGACTTCGTCACGAGAACCTCTTTTCCATAACAAACCAGAGACCGTTCAGGTTCTCTCTCTCTCTCCACTCTGAGTGTAGCACAGCCCACCATGGGTGTGTAGCTGAAGACACACGAGGACGCTGTGAGTGGCAATGATAAGAGGGCAGCAAAGCGGACGCTCTTGATGAGCCGCCATGCTATACCTCATAAAAACCCTAGACCACAGACTCCTAGGAGTAATGTGGCTCAGGGTTTAAAGAACAGCCTGCGTACACAACCCCATGTTGGGTCGATGACGCGATCTCTGTTGGGAGACAGCGCACTAACTCAGGCAAGCGCCTCAGTGCAGTTCAGACCCGTGCTGCGTTCACGGAGGGCTGGAACCACAAGGTTACGAGTATAACCGTGTTGTCGCTAATATTTCCTCCCCCTTTCGAGGGGGGCCCACCCTGGGCTGTGCCACCACTTCTATGTCGGAGGACAGATGGGGTGGGACATGTCATGCTCAAGCGATCAGAGGTGTGTGTGGCCTCCCTCTGGACGCCACATCAACCTTCTGGAGTTGGAGACCGTTCTACTGGTTCTGACCCACTTCGTGTCTACCCTACGGGGTCGCGACGTGTTGGTCTGGTCGAACAACAGAACGTTAGAGCATCTGCACCCCGACATTGTTCTCCAAATATGGGAACGGTTCGGGAGAGCTGAGGTAGACCTGTTCTCGTCACGTATGAAAGCGCAGTGTCCCCTATGGTTCTCTCTACGAGCCCAGGACGAACCGCCACTAGGGATAGACTCTTTTGCGTACCCGTCGTGCCTGGATGTTCTCCTGTACACCGCTGTTCTGCGTTCTCCCACTGTTAGCCCGCGTGAGAACAGGAGGTCTGTCAATCATATTGATAGCCCCCAATCGCCCAGGGGCTCCATGGTTCGCAGAGATGACTCAGATGCTGGTTGCGCCACCCTGGCCCATTCCACATCGAGAGGACGCAATGTCTCAGGCGGGAGGCATGATTTGATAAGGCAATTGCCTTTAATCGGCCAACCACTGATGGTCTGGCTCCTGAGAGGGACAGGTTAGAGCGCCATGGGTTATCTGATTCAGTAATCAGAACCATACAGGGCTCACGTGCCAGTTCCACATCCAGGACGTATGCCAGCAGATGGAACGTGTTTTCACAATGGTGTGCCACAGAGAATGTGGACCCCGTGTGCTGTCAGGTCGAGAGTGTGCTTTCATTCCTACAGTTCATATTTGTTCAGCAGCGCTCACCCGTCACCATCAAGGTGTTTGCGGCAGCGATCTCAGCTTGTCATGAGGGGTTTGGCAGAGACGGTCTTCAGCCACCCTCTTTTGAAACGGTTCCTATTGGGAACGAGGCGGCTTAAATTAAATTTAAATTAACCTTTATTTTACTAGGCAAGTCAGTCGGCTAAGGCAGATGCCTAGAGCCACGCTTCCTCAGTGGGATTTGGCCTTGGTACTCAAGGCGCTCTGCGAGACGCCGTCCGAACCATTGAATCAAATCCCCCTCAAGATGTTATCTCGGAAGACGGCACTGTTGCTCGCTTTGACTACGGCTGAGCGTGTCAGTGATTTGTGTGCTCTTTCGACTAGACCCGACTGCCTGGCCATTGATGGTGATCTGAGCAGGACGGTGTTACGTCCTAACCCGGCATTTATGCCGAAGGTTATTAAGAGCTCATCTACGGCCCTTTTCAGAGGAACAGAGGTAGAGGATATTTGTGCAGCGGCGTCGTGGTCGTCACTGTCTCCTTTTATCCGGTTCTACCTTCTAGACATGTCTTCTAACTCTCTAGCTCGTTCTGTACTCAGCGTGGCTGATGGGAGAACTTGAGTTAAAGGGAAAGAGATGTAGGACTGTTTTTCCAGGAGAGAGACGACTCCTGTCTGATATTGTTAGTACAGTAGAGAACATGTATTTTGACTGCCCACCAGTGTATCACTGTGTTAGGGCTGGGTGATGAGGGAAATAGTTCTGTAACTGGTATTACATAACTATTAGACCGGTCACAAAATGTTTATGGAATATTGAGATATCATCTGTCTGCTGAGCCAGGTTAGTATGGCCCATATTCTGTTATCTGCCCACGAATCATTGGCTTTGGCTTATGGATTGAGTGTGGCAGGTTATACTGAGGAATCAGTGAGTATGTCTTCTAACTTGGTTCAGCCTGCACTCAGCATTGCTGATGGGAGGACTAGAACTAAAGGGAGAGGACCAATGCTTTTTCCTGTTAGAATGACTACATAGCATGACTCCTAGGCTGATTGAGGAGAAGTATCCCCTTTTATATAGGGACACCTGTATTCCCATTGGCTGCAGGTGTGTGCATAATTTTCTCAGGCTATTCACTGTCTAGGCAGCGGGTAAACCACTAGGAGCAGAGCTTTCCTATGGGGCTCCGCTCCACTCATAGAACTGGAGTTACAACTCTGGTAACTATCGTTCTGGCCCCTGACAATCCGTTCAAGAAAAAAAACAGCCTTAGGCTAAATATAGTTGATGAGCCCTGCTCTAGTGTAACATTGGTATTAGTCAAAGCAGCAATAGAGAGTACCGATTGGCTGAGCCTAACTCCAGTAATGGATGTTACGGTTACTTCAGGGAGCCACGAAGATGAAGTAAACAAATATCATTTCTGAATTCATGTTATGTTTTCTATTTCATGCAGCCACATAATACAAAGAAGCTAAACACATGATTTCGTATATGAATTTCGCATTGTTTAAAGTTGGGATGTCATTCACACAAAGTAATGTGTAAGTATGCCTCCAGGATAATATGGTGAAGTTGGCCTCATGTATAGGCCCTTGAACAAATAAATAAGACCAAAGACATCCAAAATCAGAAACAGTTTTTAATAAAGCCCAATGCAAATAAGGAATCTCTGTGATTGACAGGATACAGATATTATTGCATGTTGACTAACTAATTGCAATTTAATTTGATTAAATCTAGTCATGATCAGTTTCATATACACTACATTACCAAAAGTATGTGGACACGTGCTCGTCAAACACGTCATTCCAAAATCATGGGCATTAATATGGAGTTGATCCCCCTTTGCTGCTATAACAGCATCCACTCTACTGGGAAGGTTTTCCACTAAATGTTGGAACATTGCTGCGGGGACTTGCTTCCATTCAGCCACGAGCATTAGTGAGGTCGGGCACTAATGATGGGTGATTAGGCCTGGCTCGCAGTCAGCGTTCAAATTCATCCCAAAAGTGTTCGATGCAGTTTAGGTCAGGGCTCTGCAAGCCAGTCAAGTTCTTCAACATCACTCTCGACAAACCATGTCTGTATGGACCTTGCTTTGTGCATGGGGGCATTGTCATGCTGAAATGGGAAAGGGCCTTCCCCAAACTACTGCCACAGTTGGAAGCACAGAATCATCTAGAATGTCATTGTATGCTGTAGTGTTAAGATTTCCTTTTACTGGAACTAAGGGGCCTAGCTTGAACCTTGAAAAACAGCCCCAGATCATTATTAATCCTCCACCTAACTTTACAGTTGGCACTATGCATTGGGGGCAGGTAGTTCTTCTGGCATCCGCCAAACCCAGATTCGTCAGTTGGACTGCCAGATGAAAAAGTGTGATTCATCACTCCAGACAATGCGTTTCCACTGCTCCAGAGTCCAATGGCAGCAATAAGCTAAAACGACTGGTACCCAGACTACAGGTGGACGCATCGGACAGTCCTTGCACTTTGAAACCAACGCCCACCGTGATGTATAACACCGCCCACCAGGCGAAATGCAATGAAAGTGTGTCTCTAAACAAAACAACAAAAATGCTTGCTATTTCCTTAGCGGGGGATTTCAGCTGGCCAGTCAGCGGTTTACTCGCATTAATATTTTTAATGACCGTTGTATGCCCACACGATTCCAACACAGAAAAGCTGCTTTTTAACATCTTTAATTTAAAAAAATTGGGAAGGAAACTCATTGTAATTCTTTAGGTTATATTTCATAGAAATCTGGAAACGTGACAGTGGAACTTTTTTGGGGGGAACATTTAAGTCATCAATATGTTGCTTACTAGCAACAAGATCATGCTTAGAGTTTGATTTAGCTAATGATTAGCCCAATGGGGTAAATGCAAGGGGCTTCCAAGTGATGCAGTGGTCTAAGACACTACATACAACCTGGTTCGAATCCAGACTGTATCACAACCGGCCGTGATTGGGAGTCCCATAGGGCGGCGCACAATTGGTCCAGCGACGTCTGAGTTTGGCCGGTGTAGGCCGTCATTGTAAATAAGAATTTGTTCTTAACTGACTTGCCTAGTTAAATAAAGGTTAAATTAAAGAAATTACAAAAAATAATTCTGATGGAAAACCCTCAGCCACCCAAAAAAGATTTTTCCACTTTGCTGCTATAGCAGGTGATACAGTTTATTGCTAAATAGCACCTGCCTGATAATTTGGACCAATTTTATTTCATTTTAATTCATTTTGGAGTAGAATGTCCTTTTTTAAAAAGTCACCTGAACTGACCTCCATGCTTGCAAAAATGAGAAGCTCCCCCCCGGGTGCGACAATGAACTAGTAGGGACCTCCCAATCCCAATTTGACCTATGGATTGGACATAACATCCTATACCTCAAACATAGAAATTATGTTCATAAAGGCCGAAACCCATACTTTCGTGTTGAAGTCGAGGAGCACTAGTAAACCGTCTATTGTAAAGGTTTATAATGTGGAATGTTTTTGTTCCCTTTTCCTTTCAGGCACCACTGTGGGTGTACCTGTCTTGTGCAGTGGGCCTCTTCATCTACCAGTCACTGGACGCCATCGATGGGAAACAGGCACGGCGCACCAATAGCAGCACCCCACTGGGAGAGCTCTTTGACCATGGCTGTGACTCCCTTTCAACAGGTGTGTGTGCTGGAGCGTGTGTATACCATCTCAAACTACCATAAACAACACACTCACAGACTACAAATTACATGGAAGACAGACACAACAAATATGCACTTAAAGACAGACACAATATACCCATAAATGTACACATAACACACTTACAGATGTAAACAACACAATGATTTAAGACTGAGAAACATCATGTTGTGTAATTGAACTTTTTCTCTATCACTCTCTGTCACCCACTCTCTCCCTCTCTCTGCATGCATTGATGTCACTGGTACTAATATTTTTTTCATTTCCACACACAAGACAAAGTGAAGAATCAGAATTTACCTGCCTCTGACTCTTACTTTCTATCAACCACCCTTGCTCTCTTTCTCTCTCTCATTCTCTGTCTCTGACTTCCTTCTTTCCCCTCTTTTAGTGTTTGTGGTCTTGGGCACCTGTATCGCCGTCCAACTTGGAACTAACCCCGACTGGATGTTCTTCTGCTGCTTTGCCGGCATGTTCATGTTCTACTGTGCACACTGGCAGACCTACGTGTCAGGAACCCTGCGCTTTGGCATGTGAGTGGGTGGGCACCCCGTCTGGGGTTTCCTTTAAACTACAGTACCAGTCAAAAGTTTGGACATACCTACACATTCAAGGGGTTTTCTTATTTTTTTTTTTTTTTACTATTTTCTACATTGTATAATAATAGTGAAGACATCAAAACTATGAAATAACACATATGGAATCATGTAGTAACCCAAAAATGTTTAAACAAATCAAAATATATTTTAGATTCTTCAAAGTAGGCACCCTTTGCCTTGATGACAGCTTTGCACACTCTTGGTATTCTCTCAACAAATTTCACCTGAAATGCTTTTACAACAGTCTTGAAAGAGTTCCCATATATCCTGAGCACTTGTTGGCTGCTTTTCCTTCACTCTGCGGTCAGACTCATCCCAAACCATCTCAATTTGGTTGAGGTCGGGGGGATTGTGGAGGCCAGGTCATTTGATGCAGCACTCTGCTTCTTGGTAAAATGGCGCTTACACAGCCTGGAGGTGTGTTGGGTCGTTGTCCTGTTGAAAAACAAATGCTAGTCCCACTAAGCCCAAACCAGATGGGATGGCGTATCGCTGCAGAATGCTGTGGTAGCCATGCTGGTTAAGTGTGCCTTGGAATTCTAAATAAATTACAGACAGTGTCACCAGCAAAGCACCCCCACACCATAACACCTCCTCCTCCATGCTTTACGGTGGGAAATGCACATGCAGAGATCATACATTCACCCCCACTGCATCTCACAAAGACACGGCGGTTGGAACCAAAGATCCCCAATTTGGACTCCAGACCAAAGGACAGATTTCCACAGGTCTAATGTCCATTGTTCGTGTTTCTTGGCCCAATCAAGTCTCTTCTTATTAGTTTCCTTTAGTAGTGGTTTCTTTGCAGCAATTCGACCATGAAGGCCTGATTCACACAGTCTCCTCTGAACAGTTGATGTTGAGAAGTGTCTGTTACTTAAACTCTGAAGCATTTATTTGGGCTGCAATTTCTGAGGCTGGTAAATCTAATGAATTTATCCTCTTCAGCAGAGGTAACTCTGGTTCTTACTTTCCTGTGGCGGTTCTCATGAGAGCCAGTTCAGTTTCATCATAGCTCTTTATGGTTTTTGCGACTGCACTTGAAGAAACTTTTAAAGTTATTGAAATGTTCTGTATTGACTGACCTTCGTGTCTTAAAGTAATGGACTGTCGTTTCTCTTTGCTTATTTGAGATTTACTTGCCATAATATGGACTTGGTCTTTTACCAAATAGGGCTATCTTATGTATACACCCCTTACCTAAGTCACAACACAACAAAGAAATTCCACAAATTTAACTTTTAAGAAGGCACAGAGGTTAATTGAAATGCATTCCAGGTGACTACCTGATGAAGCTGGTTGAGAGAATGCAAAGAGTGTATAAAGCTGTCATCAAGGCAAAGGGTGGCTATTTGAAGAATCTCAAATAGGAAATGTATTTAGATTTTTTTTGGTTACTCCATGATTCTATATGTGTTATTTCATAGTTTTGATGTCTTCACTAATATTCTGCAATGTAAAAAATTTATAAAAACCCTTGAATGAGTAGGTGTTCTCAAACTTTTGACCAGTAGTGTATAAACATTAGCAAGGGACGAATGTCCTGGGAGTATGGTTGATTTGATTTATCAATATGATTTGATATGATGTAAGCCTTTGACAGAGTAAGTAAGAGTTAAATAGGTTGTTCGCCAGAAGAAAATGGACCTTGTCAGATCAGGTTCCTCTCAGCCTTTCGAGGGAAATGTTCTCTACATCCCCACACACACACACACACTCACAACTAACCCACAACCCAGAGGAATGGATGGCGTTTATGCAAGACCTGCTAGGGGGTGCTATGTGCATGTTGATTTTGATGATACTGTGTGAAATGTGAAATCACTTAACCGTTTGCATATGATTCCTCTGTCTCTCTGCCTGTGCAGCATTGATGTGACTGAAGTGCAATTCTTCATTATAATCATGTATTTGCTGGCTGCCATCGGAGGACCAGCTTTTTGGCAGTTCTTGGTAATGCATTTAACCCATTTGATTCAGCAAATTATGGCCTGTTCCTACTGCTTGGAATTGAAAGAAATTACCTTAATGCTAATTGTTACATGCATTGTAGTTGTAGTTTGATGCATTTTCTATCCTTTTTTGTCCTTGTATTGAATCTAGTGTAATACACTGGTATACATGCAATTAAACATTTATAGTCTCAAGAATGTCAAGACTTACGAAAGTAATGTAGGGAAGTTATGGCATGCTGGTTGACGTGTTAAGACTTGTTGGTGATTTTGCTGAATGCATCTTTTCCTTGTTTCCTGGAGGTAAGCACAGATCTATAAGGTATTGGATAGGTGAAAGCCCAGTTGCCGCCCTATTACTTCCACCAATCCAACCAATTCAGATCTGTGTTTACTCTAAGGAAAGTAGGAAAGATAGATGTGTTTCTAAAATATTGAAACAGGACTACGCTATTACTAATTCCCCAAACACACAGATCCCTGGGGTGAACATCCAGATTAAGATCATTCCAGCCATCCTCACTGTGGCAGGAGCCATCTTCTCCTGCACCAACTACTTCCGGGTCATATTCACGGGAGGAGTAGGAAAGAACGGATCCACCATAGCGGTAAGGATGACGTGATCCGTCCTGGCTAACGAGGATCCAAATGAATTGTATGGCTGATAAAAGATGACTTGGTGTGTAGAAGGTTATAGTGTGTGGGATGTTGTCGCAAGCCGTACGATCTACTGCTGCTCGATGCATTGGTTATTTCAACTTTGGTAGTAATATGATCCATATTACAATTACTATATATAGCTATGATACAGAGTGTATCGAGCTTAATTTAAAAACGTTAACAGAATTTGTTTTGGGTGAAGTAGCCAGTCTTTTCTAATACTTAAATACAGTGAGGGAAAAAAGTATTTGATCCCCTGGTGATTTTGTACGTTTGCCCACTGACAAAGAAATGATCAGTCTAGAATTTTAATGGTAGGTTGATTTGAACAGTGAAAGACAGAATAACAACAGAAAAATCCAGAAAAACACGTGAAAAATGTTATAAAATGATTTGCATTTTAATGAGGGGAAAAAAGTATTTGACCCCCTCTCAATCAGAAAGATTTCTGGCTCCCAGGTGTATTTTATACAGGTAATGAGCTGAGATTAGGAGCACACACTTAATGGGGAGCAGTGGGGCGCTAGCGCCCCAATCCCGACACTACCAGGTGAAATGCAAGGCGCCAAATTCAAAATCCAAAAGTTGAATTATTAAACATGCACCCATATACAAGTGTTTCATACTCATCAAAAGCTCTGTTTCTTGGCAATATCACAGCGTTGTCAGATTTCAAAAAGGCTTTACGGCGAAAGCAGCACATTTGATTGTTTGAGGGTAGCACCTTCACTATTTTCTCATGACCATGAATTCATTAGCCTTCACGGTTCACACAAAACACATTTCACAGCGAAAACAAATCAATTACCTGTTGAAGAACTTCTGCTGATGGCTTCCAAAGTGTCCAACAAAGACAATCCATGGTTCTTTTGTTAGAAAAAGTCATGTATTTTATCCATAAATCTCCGTTTGGTTCGCGCGTTATAATCAGAAACTACAGCCTCCACAACCTCCATTGAAACGTGACGAGAACTCGTTCAACTTAAACCTAGAAACTTGTACAAGAACAATCAAAAATCATTTTAAATGTATCCTTAGGAACACTTATGTATATTTACTATAATAATTCAACCGGAATATAAACTGAGCTATAAGGACGGGAAAAAAACACAGAGCGTGCCTTCTCGGGAGCGCGCGTTCTCTTCTGTTGACATCTGAGGGGACACTTCCTGTTTTCTCTTCTTCTCTGCTCTAATAGCATCCAAAAAATATCTGAACACTGTCTCGAGACTGTTGACATCTAGAGGAAGCGATCGGTACTGCATTCATATACCCTTATATGGGCATTTTCATAAGGGAGGGGTTCCAAATGAGGCACTCTGTCAAAACCACTTTTTCCAGGACAGAAATTCCTTGGGGTTTCGCCTGCCATATCCGTTCTGTTTTACTCACAGACAAATGGTTAACACTTTTAGAAAATTCAGAGTGTTTCCTATCCAATGGTACTAAATATGTGCATATCCTATTTTCTGGGCCTGAATGGGAGGCATTTTACTTTGGGCACGCCAGGGTCTCCAAAACGGTCACCTCGTGCGCTTCTGCCTAAGAAGTTAAAGGGGAGTGCTCCTAATCTCAGTTTGTTACCTTTATAAAAGACACCTGTCCACAAAATCAATCAATCAGATTACAAACTCTCCACCATGGCCAAAACCAAAGAGCTCTCCAAGGATGTCAGGGACAAGATTGTAGACCTACACAAGGCTGGAATGGGCAGCTTGGTGAGATGGTGACAACAGTTTGTGCGATTATTCGCAAATGGAAGAAACACAAAAGAACTGTCAATTTCCCTCGGCCTGGGGCTCCATGCAAGGTCTCACCTCGTGGAGTTGCAATGATCATGAGAATGGTGAGGAATCAGCCCAGAACTACACGGGAGTATCTTGTCAATGATCTCAAGGCAGCTGGGACCATAGTCACCAAGAAAACAATTGGTAACACCCTACGCCCTGAATGACTGAAATCCTGCTCAAGAAAGCACATATACATGCCCGTCTGAAGTTTGCCAATGAACATCTGAATGGTTCAGAAGATAACTGGGTGAAAAATGGAGCTCTTTGGCATCAACTCAACTCGCCGTGTTTGGAGGAGGAGGAATGCTGCCAAGAACACCATCCCCACCGTCAAACATGGAGGTGGAAACATTATGCTTTGGGGGTGTTTTTCTGCTAAGGGGACAGGACAACTTCACCGCATCAAAGGGACGATGGACGGGGCCATGTACCGTCAAATCTTGGGTGAGAACCTCAGCCAGGGCATTGAAAATGGGTCGTGGATGGGTATTCCAGCATGACAATATTCCAAAACACACGGCCAAGGCAACAAAGGAGTGGCTCAAGAAGAAGCACATTAAGGTCCTGGAGTGGCCTAGTCAGTCTCCAGACCTTAATCCCATAGAAAATCTGTGGAGGGAGCTGAAGGTTTGAGTTGCCAAACGTCAGCCTCGAAACCTTAATGACTTGGAGAAGATCTGCAAAGAGGAGTGGGACAAAATCCCTCCTGAGATGTGTGCAAACCTGGTGGCCAACTACAAGAAACATCTGACCTCTGTGATTGCCAACAAGGGTTTTGCCACCAAGTACTAAGTCAGGTTTTGCAGAGGGGTCAAATACTTATTTCCCTCATTTAAAATGCAAATCAATTTATAAAAATGTTCACGTGTTTTTCTGCATTTTTTTTGTTGTTATTCTGTCTCTCACTGTTCAAATAAACCTACCATTAAAATTATAGACTGATCATTTCTTTGTCAGTGGGCAAACATACAAAATCAGCAGGGGATCAAATACTTTTTCCCTTCACTGTACCACAGCACTTGGCATGCATAATTTCTAGGCCTCTGTAAAATAGTGACATGGATGCCTATCATGCCCTTTTCATTGATTTCAGCCAAGCTACTAGTCAGAACTTTACCTTGTGGTTTATTTATCACTTTAGAGACGGATAAGGATAGTGGAATTTTCAGCTAAGTATTGTGATTGTGACATCCATGTCCCTTCTTCTTCCTCAGGGAACGAGTGTCCTGTCGCCGTTCTTCCACATAGGGTCAGTCATCGTTCTGGCCGTCATGATCTACAAGAAGTCTGCGTCCCAGCTGTTTGAGAAGCACCCCTGTCTCTATGTCCTGGCCTTTGGGTTTGTGTCGGCCAAGATCACCAACAAGCTAGTGGTGAGGAACCAGGTGATCTGGGTCGTGTCCGTTAGGGCACACTGTAGCGACGTGTTGTGTAACGGAACACAGGCATTTTTTGATTGGACAAGTTCAGATGGTACCTACTGAACATGACCGTGAAACATGAAATAGCCAGTCTACATTCCAATATCCACACCCGCCACTTGTTTTGGTATAGCTGTCGGCTCAAGGGTAAATTACTTTTAAGTCTGTTATAGTGCGCTGCACTATAACGTACATTGCATTGAATTTCAGCCCTAGTCCAATGTTTTTAGTTGGTCTCAATATAGATCTTTGGTCTTTACTCCATTTACTCTGTTATATGTTGCCACATCACTCGTTTTTGTTTGTTTGTTTTACAGGTAGCTCATATGACAAAAAGTGAGATGTATCTCCATGACTTGGCTTACCTGGGGCCAGGGCTGCTCTTCTTGGACCAGTATTTTAACAGCTTCATAGACGAGTACTTGGTCCTCTGGGTGGCACTGGTAAGTCACCATAGCCCTTATAGAATAATAGTGAAGACTACCTCATGAAGCTGGTTGAGAGAATGCCAAGAGTGTGCAATGCTGTCAAAGGCAAAGGGTGGCTGCTTTTAAGAATCTCAAAAATATAAAATACATTTTGATTTGTTTAACACTTTTTTGGGGTTACTACATGATTCCATATGTGTAATTTCATAGTTTTGATGTCTTCACTATTATTCTACAATGTAGAAAATAGTAAAAATCAAGAAAAACCCTTGAATGAGTAGGTGTGTCCAAACTTTTGACTGGCACTGTACGTTCCAAGTAGGGGTGTGAATGTAATTAAGGTTAAGAACAAAAACCTCTAACGAAAAAACTGTTTTCCCCACAGAATTTAAATCCCAGTGCAGTTATCACAAACCTACCACTAACAAGTCCCGATCATCATCATAAAGTGAAAAATGTAACTAATAGGCCTACCTAACGCATCAATGCTGTACTGTTATTAAGGGGCGATATGCATCTTTCAAATTATTTGCCACGGATATGAAGTGCTCTGCATATCATCATTGTTAACAGTTGGGGAATAAAAAAAAATACAGAGATTGTTGCAGTTGATATGCAGTCATTGTCAATGGCCTACTTGAGTTGTGAGGTAATTTCCGAAATGAAAGACTGCAAGCGCCATTTGAGCCGTGACTCACGCTACTGAAAATGTTGCGTCTTTCTCCTCAATATCACTGTTCACCGTTACTCCATCTTCTGGATGGGACACTATAGCAGTTCGCAAAATAAACGAGGCAAATATATTATTCCTAAACTGTAGCTCATGGTTGAAACACATTTACCTATTTATAATCAACTAGTCCGTTTTTATTTGTGATGCGGCTGTCATGATTTAGCAAGGAATGTAGCTTGTCTACAGTGTTTGTGTAGCCCATCAGTTGGGTACGTTTTTAATGGCCTAATGGGAGCTTGGGTTCACAGCACACACGTACGTGTGTGTGTGTGTGTGTGTGTGTGTGTGTGCGTGTGTATATCGAGGGAGCGGTCGGATCGAAATTGAAGTGAGAAATGCGTTACGGAGGGAAAGGAAAAGAACTGATCACTTGGCTAGGTTTATTTTTTTTGTGAGTTGCTAATGTACATAACAAATGGAAGGAACACTAGAGTCAAAGTGAATTAAACGGTTGTCGTCGGCCCACAAATCGGCACGTTCCTGCATGTTGGCATTCCTGCATCTGCAGGAACCTCTTCATATTTTTATTGGTCAATTTTTAAGCTGGTACACGGGGGAGGCAGGGGTGCTCCTGTACAGTAGGTGGCGGTAATGCACCATAACGTTGATGTCAACCACCGATAAACCCGACAGAAGAAGAGGCAAGGGTGACAATGGTAGCTAGCTAGCTAGGACAACGGTCGAGTACTTTTTTCCCGCAGTTCTGTTAACGAGGGCAGTTGTAAGGCAGGCGTGTAATACACTGGGTGCTAGCTAGTTAGCAAGCTAGGACTCCAGTACACAGTGGGTGGGATAGGTAGATAGCTATTTTGCCATGAGGCTGAGAGAAAATGTTGATGTTTTAGAGCTCAGAGATTCTTGAAAGCCGGGACAATCAACTTTTTTCCCACTATTTGTCTTACTAACTAGTATGATCACTCTATGGAAGGATAAGACTCGCAACATGTTAAGTGTTGGTCCTATGTTTCATGAGCTGAAATAAAAGATCCCAGAAACTTTCCATACGCACAAAAATAAAAGTTCAAGTTTTGTGCACAAATTTCTTTACATCCCTGTTAGTGAGCATTTCTCCTGACTGCAGGAATGTCCACCAGAGCTTTTGCCAGAGAATTTAATGTTCACTTCTCTACCATAAGCCCAGGACCTCCACATCTGGCTTTTTTACCTGTGGGTCTGAGACCAGCCACCCTGACAGCTGATGAAACTGTGGGTTTGCACAACCAAAGAATTTCTGCGCAAACTGTCAGAAACCGTCTCAGGGGAGCTCATCTGTGTGCTCGTCGTCCTCACCAGTGTCTTGACCTGACTGCAGTTTTGCGTCGTGACGAACTTCAGTGGGCAAATGCCCACTAGAATTTCATGTGGAATTTAAGGAAATTGTCGTATTGCAGATAAATATTTGACTTCACAGACCGATTCTAGCCAAAGTAAGATGTCAAAACCCCTTAGTTGAGTGGTAAAGTAGTATATCAAAGTCCATCGCTGTTGTGTATTTTGCAGTACAATGTAGATTGACTAGTGTATATTCATGCAATTCTTTTCAGGGGGGAAAACGATGATTGACAGGACAACAAAAAACACAACCAATTCTGTAAATAAAGAGCCTTAAATGTACTTTATTTGACATCCATCCTGTCTGCCTTGTTTTATCTCCAGTTCCTGTCCATCTTTGATCTAGTGCGCTACAGTGTTAGCGTCTGCAACCAGATCGCCTCTCACCTGCACATCTTCGTGTTCAAGATCAAACCCCCCAACCTGCGGCCCGCCGCTGCCTCCCGGTCAGGAAAGGACGTCTGGTGTCACTGGTCTGGTGACACTACTGACAGGTGGTGACACCGTCCGGCTGGAGCTGGTGGAATTACCTCAACCGCCTCCCCCTTGTCTCCACAGGGTTCCCATTGGATGAGACGAATTGGAGGCAGTCTTTCTACGAATGTATAATGCTGCGTTCACAACATCTCGTAATTTCGTAAATACCAGCATACAACTGGGAAAAATCCACTTGAACTCCCCTCTAATTGGTAATTACTAGTGGGAAACTATCGTCCCTGTGCTCAGTTTCCCACTTGCACTTCTCTGACGTCATTTGTCAACAAACAAGACAATAAGCTTGGCGGTATCTTCAGCAGTTGTTGTTTATGGTAAGAACAAAATACAAATTGTTAATACAAAATGTATTCTGTTAATCTTCCTTTAGATGTAGAAAGTGAAAGCAGCTCTGGATATACTTTTTATGGGCAAAAAATAGTGAAACAATCACAAGCCTTCTAATGACCTCCATGTTTGATAATATTTCCCAGTTTAAAACATGAATACACCCAACTCATAATTACTACCTTCCCACTTGGTTATGAACGCAGTATTAGCCAATTAAATTATGAATGCATTGAGGGCGGGGAAAATAGATTTTTTTATGAAGATAATTTATTTCGGTCTGGTGTGCAATAGTGATCAGTTTTTGCAGATGTGTGGTGTAAAAGGTTCCTAGCCGAAGAGGAATACGTTTTCTGTTGAGGTTTAGTTTGTCATAAAAGAAGAACCTGGATATTTGGTAACTTCTAAATCTCAAATAGTTTGTTATCTAACCAAAGGTTATGGATAGGGGTTAATGTTGCTTACTATAACCATGCTACCACTATCCATCCACTATCCAAATGCACTGAAAATGTTATCCATAGGAAGGAGCAGGTTATACCTAACCAAATGATATTATACTTAGCTATGAGAAAAACGCCTACAGTGTATTCATGTGTTTTTGTCCGAGCAATATGAATGATAACTTAAATGCCTGTCTGTTCTTTCAGTATTGGTACTTGTTCAGCACATCTCTGTACAATTCCCACCTGTATTCCACTCCAGAGAAAATGCTAGTTCTCTGTTTAAGGTGTAGCGCAGAGTATTTCTTCATAGTATTTCTGCATTCTGTTTGAACCATCTGAAAATCTGTCATCATAGATTGCGAATTGCATTCAGTGGAAGAACACATGGTCATGAGCGAAGACTGCCTTGCATTTCTGTTATTGATCCTATGTCATCCTTGTCCTGTATAGCCTACATCAGGGTATTCAACTCTTACCCTATGTGGTCCAGAGCCTGCTGGTTCTGTTCTACCTGATAATGAATTGCACACACCTGGTGTCCCAGGTCTAAATCAGTCCCTGATTAGAGAGGAACAATGGGGAAAAAAGCAGTGGAATTGGCTGCAAGGTCCAGGGTTGAGTTTGAGGGGCCTACATGATCTACGACACTGAATTGTATTATGTTCAATAAGCCCCAACACACAAGGGGACCATTGTCTCATCATGTTTACATGATATGGCTACGTACTTCATGTTGTCCCATGTGATTGCAGTACAAATGGACCTGCATTATACTACTGTTTCTGAGCGATGGATCACGGTTCCTGCTGTGTGCTTCCAGTTAACTTGTGCCATATGTGATGCAAGTCAATGGAGCACTGCTCGTTCTCTGTTACATGCATTCAGACTCTTAACCGTTAGGAATCTAGCTTATCATTACGATTTTCAAGCAACAGTTATGAGTATGTGTTCTGTCTACCGCAAGTCATTTTTGTCACCATGGATGACAAAAACATTTTTTGGAATGTTTTAGTGATAGGTGTTATTCCAACCTCCTCACACTCCTTTTACAATATTCATCTGTTTTTTCTTTCTCTTAAAAAAAAATACATTTTATATATTTTTATTTTTTCATTCAACTGTTGCTTTTTAGTTGCGCTTTGGTTACTGTAGCATTGATGAAATAGGAGTCAGTCAGACTGGCACTAGTGTTACATCACCACTTGGAGGAACTGATTGTATGTGAAAAATGCAATGCAGTCGCCTTAAATGCTAAGTATTTGCATTAGAAGGGAAGGTTTCAAAATTACGGCCTGAAAAGGCTAGTGTTAGACCTAAGTGTTGTGCTATGAATGCAGTGAATGGTATGTTTAGATGTTCTCTTCCACTTCACTCCTTGATGTTACCCCTACAGCCACTCCAACTCCAGCTGTATCATGGCAGCTGCATCCCCATTTAGGTTTCCCTTTCTGTTCATAGTTAGTGAACTCTGGTCTGTGTTACACAATATCCCATCAGTTCTCTCTCTGTGTGGAACAGTTCAATCCACCCATTTTGTCTGGGGTCTTATCATTAACCAACTATTTAACTATATCCGTAGGGACGCAGTACCGTCCATGGTCAAACATAAGGAATGTTTTTTTTTTTGTTTAAGCAGAAATTAAGAAATGTCTACCCTACCAATTTAGCTAATATCAAACAGTGATGCACAGAGTATTAAAATGTCTACCGTTTAATGTCTCTTCATAACAAGACCTTGTCAATGTTTGTATCTGATGCATGGGATGGGCATTACAACCCACTGTAATGGTCAGTCAATAGCCACATGGATATATGTAACTGATAGTGTTCAACCAATAGAAACACCGCCTCAAGCGTAACTAACTTTCCCTTGGATTGTTTGTCTTTTCTGTGCAATGCAGAGATTTAAGATGACTTGCAAAGGGTGGATCATTGGTCGGTGTAAAAAAAAAAAAAAAAAAAAGCTTTTTAGTGTTTAATGATGTTCAATGGTTTTTAATTTGATGTTTGGTCAAAATGGTTACTTTTCTGTTAAAGAAAATCATTCATTTTTGAATAAACAAGCCTATGTAAAATAAAGATTGCTATATTTATAACGGTTGATCTAGTCGATTGCTAGCAGACCTTTGTGTCTATCATGACCTCTTCTTTATTATGCTGCAATATTGTTCTCCAGTACAAATGTATTAGTGTGATGAAGGTGGACAAAGTGGCTAATGATCCTATGCGGTCCTTTGACCTTTTGGCAGACTCCGCAAAATTGGAAACAGACTTGGGGTTTGATGTTCAGCTTGTTTTAACATATGCATGTGCCATAATGGGGTGGTTTCTCTGCCACAGATTAAGCCAAGTCCTGGACTAAAAAGCACTTTAAATGAGATGCTACGCTTAATCTGGATCTGGGAAACTGCCCCAATATGTTAACTCTTGTTAGGGATAGATGTTGAGTATTTTTGTTATAATGTGTATGCATTTTTGGCACATGCGTGCATGTGGGTCAGCCAGCACTAAGTTAAATGAAAGTCGTACTGTCTGGGAGTCAGCTGATTTTAGGCTGCGCGAAGAGCAGCAGACTAGTCACAAGTCCTGTTTGAGGGGAGGGGTGTGTTTGAGTTCTTAGACTCTGTATAGAACAAGAACAGACAAACACACATTCTCTCACTCTCTCACACACACACAGTTCTGTTCTCTTCATTTCCCATCAAAGCAGTTTCCCAACTGACTAATAAAAGCAGGGTTTCAGAGACCGACCAACTTTTCTCACGCTTGAAACCTGTGTATCTGGAGCTATACTGCTCTTGCTGCGTTGAATGGCGTCCTGAGTCTCTCGCTCTGCTTACTACTGTGAGTGATACCACCATTGAGATTATGTGCTGTGATTGTATGAAAACAGTGGGACTAACATTGTGAATGGTTGTATAGTGTCAGTAATGGGTTAGTGTGTGTAGTAGGATGTAGAAATCTGTTTGGTTGAGAAGGCATGGGTTTTTAAGACTGATTGTATAGCGGTTGTGATTGTGTGTGTGTGGCCTTTTGAACATGGGGTTGACTGTTTGACTTAGTGATTTAATAGTGGAATTTGAAGTTTGCACATGATTATGTGATCTGTGTGTTCACTTGTGTATGTGTTAGGGACTGCTCTGACAGGACCCCTTCCTCCCACCTGGAGTATGTGGTGGTTCCAGAGGGGGGTATGTGCCCTCCCTGCAGCCCTGGTCACCTGGTCCTTGGCCACCTTCGTCGTCAGCTATGTCACCGCTGTGCTGCTGGGCCACGTCGACCTACTAGTTCCCTACATCAGGTACTGGACCAGGGCCTACCAACCTGTGTGTGGCAAATCCTAACTTCCACTTAGACATGCATTGATGTCAATTGAAGTTGGGATTCGCTCCTATGAGAGGAAGATGAGATACTTTTGGACAGTGCACCACAGTCGAGACAACTTCTGGTTTGTGCTATAAATAATTACAGGATAATTCCAATAGCTTTCAGTACCAAAAGGTTTGAAGAACGCAAAAAAAGTTGGGCCAGTAACGGAAAGGTCGCTGGAGCCGAGTAGGTGATAATTCTGGCAATGTGCTCTTGAACAAGGCACTTGACCCTAATTGCTCCTGTAAGTCACTCTGGATAAGAGCCTCTGCTAAATTACTCAAATGTTAAAAAAATTGCCCATTTGGTCCTGTGTATAAGAGATGATTGTGGTTTTTCCTTACAGTGATGCCAGTGCTGTGGTTCCCGAACGCTGTGTCTTTGGGTTCATGCTGAGCATCTCTTCCTTTTTAGGTAAAACAGTTAAGTGGTCCCAAAATAAAAGGGGAATGCAAACTCCTTTTACTAGAATTTAGTGGTTGAAAATATTAGTGGGTCTCCTCTAGGACTTAGTTCAACACGCCGCTCGAACAGTGACTTGATTGTATTCCAGGTTCAACATTTCCAGGGAATTGTCATGGAATTGTCATGTCAGCCAATGAAATGACTGCTACATACAAATCTAGTTTCATGGGGGTTATTTGTGAAGCAAGAAGTATGTGTTGGCCCTGTCAGAGGATTGTGGAGGAATTAGTGTGATCTATGTGGCTTCGTTGTTAAATCAGTTAAGTGGGGATTTTTGTCAGTGGTTCACACATTAAAGACCAAGTAAATCTCACTTAAGTTCATATTCTGTTAACTCCTACCCAAATGTTGTTGAATCATCCTCTGGTCGTATTTGTGGTCAAATTAAATTGTAAAAAAATAAACTCCACCTCAAACTTGTATTTCAAACAGAGTTAAAAAAATGCTTGCCATTTCTGCAAAGGATGGATGAGCTGGCCAATCAGTGGACTACTCGCATACATTTTAGTAATGACTCTTATACGCCCACACCATCACAACACAAAATCTGCTTTTGAACATAGTTACAGATGCACGATGTAGAAATCACTGCGCCATTTCCTGCTTACAAAAATTGTAATAGTCCGCCTAATTTTAGTTTGTGACAAAGCAAGCGAGTGTAGAAATCATTGTACCATCTAAAACGCTGTGAAATATTTTCAATAACCAGCTGTCTGAAACAAAACCGAAAGTAAATTACGTAAGAACGGGAAGCATATAAATAGCACACAGAACAGATCTATTGCTTCTTAGACTTGCTTTCAATTAATGAGATCTATAACACATGTGAATTTAGTCACGTCACACAAAAAGTTACTTATTGCAGCTTTAATTGCCATTTTGGGAAGGAAAACGAACTCATTGTCATATTTAATACATCTGGAAACACTGGACAGTTACTTTAAAACACATACACTTCCAATTAATCTTGTGTTCATCCCTCTATATGTGGTTGACCCTGCAGGTGTAGCCACTGTCTATGTGCGATACAAGCAGGTCCAGGCTCTGGCACTAGGGGGCGAGCTTAAACTGCATCGACTTAACTGTGCTGGCATGGTCCTGGGTATCATGAGCTCAGTGGGCATGTGCGTCGTCGCCAACTTCCAGGTACATACAGCATTGCCCACCCCACTTTTCCATTATAATTTTCCTATTATATAAATACCCAATCCCAATCCCCAATAAGCAATAATATCGCCATATTGCTTATTTATCAAACCCTCTCAGATCAAGCATAGGGGGTAAGGACTGGGTCGATTTGGAATTGGAAGAAAGCTCCAGCTGTCAGTGTTGAAGGAACACACATTTCAGTGTTCTCTGAATGATGATGGGCATATCACCTTTGTGCTCCCTCCCTTCTTTCTCACCTCTTGAGTCAAAGACCCTGGATTTTCTTCCTTCTGGAAAGTGTGAAAGCTTGGGTCGGGTATGAAATCCATTGTCACCTCTGCCCTTTTGCAGAAAACCACCATCATGTCAGTGCACCTGCTGGGGGCGGGGCTGACCTTTGGCTGCGGGGCACTCTACATTCTGGTTCAGACGGGGGTGTCATACCACATGCAGCCTCGCTTCCACGGCCGAGACATCCTGTGGGCGCGCACCGCCATGGGGCTGTGGACAATGGCCAGCGTCGTCATCTGTATCCTTCACCATACTAGTCTGACTGGAGCACACACAGAGCAGTGTACAAAGGAAAGTTGCAGACATTGACACATTAGAAGGGGATACAACAGTGGGGAACTGAATGGATTTCTGTTGAAAACAACCGTGGGAAAGCATTGCATTCTGGGGACACTTGGACCACCTGTAGGACCAGTTTCATGGGCCCAAAATTAAGCCTACTCCTGGACTAAAAAGCATGCTCATTGGTTTGGGGAAACAGACTCAGTCCTAGTTTAAAATCTGATACTGTATCGAAGTGTTATGTCTGTCCCTCAATAATATGACTACATCTTCCACTGCTGCAGTTCTAGCCCTAGACTCTTACGCCCTCTCTCAGCGTTTGTGTCGTCAGCCATTCTGTATGATGACCTACCAGGCGTGGACGTGGACAGGAAAATACGCTGGAGACCAGAAGATACGGTGGGCAAACATCAGGGTCCTCTACACTGTGATCCTACTAAATACTATAAGATTGGAAATAGTGGCTACTAGTTTGTTCTATGTAGAGATTGTTGTCCAGCAGCACCCAAGTACAATGTGAAGTACGTACAAATACATATGAAGCACGTAGGAATGCTACTTCCTACTAAAATACTAGAGCATGGAGTTTCCTTTCCTTGTTAGTATATTGTCTAATATGGCTCAGCAAGAGACCATAATATGCCTTTGTCCCATGTAATTTCCATAACAATGCTACTATATTTTACTAATTGAACTTAAAGGTAATGAGAGACTGATTTATGTCAAATGCATGTTTGAGTTTGTTTAATGGTTTCCTCTGGGGGTCAATGGTGCTATACCTTGCAGGGTTACACAGCCCATCTGGTCAGCGCTGTGGCTGAGTGGTCTCTGGCCTTCTCCTTTATCGGCTTCTTCCTCACTTACATCCGAGATTTCCAGGTACGGTCTTCCTGCTATCCCTTCTCGCTCTGCTCACAACCAATGGCAAAGCAAAATAAACACTACCATTGCAAGACTTCATTCTCAGATCTGTTTTGTATAACAAATTACATTTGTATGAGTAGAGCTGAATGTGATACATTTAATGTTACAGCTCTGAGTTGTTTCATCAACTAAGCCTCTCACCATAGAAGTCTCAGGTGTATTCATGTTCTTTGCTCCCCAGAAAATCCAGTTGCGGGTACAAGTTGTCATGCAGAGTAATCACCTGTACGAC
The DNA here is from genome assembly GCA_030435695.1 of Brachymystax lenok tsinlingensis. Classification (NCBI taxonomy): domain Eukaryota; kingdom Metazoa; phylum Chordata; class Actinopteri; order Salmoniformes; family Salmonidae; genus Brachymystax; species Brachymystax lenok. The sequence continues at coordinate 32,222,526 of CM059802.1, read as the reverse complement.
TACACCCATTACGACGTGAGAGAGCATGTCCACCATGGAGAGCACTCGCCACTGCTGGCTGGGAGCATCTGACTACACTGCAGTCCCACCCCAGGAAAAGCATATCTGTGCCCCCGAAATGACTTCCCGTCTTCATCTCTTGCTAAGTGGAAGGATTGAATAGGTTGGAACAATAATGTATTTGCCCACGTGATTTGAGGAAAGGAGACTCAGCACTTCATTGACCGAACAACTGTGTTGTGTTCATTAGGTCAAACAATGGAAAGTGTTTCCTTATTGGACCAGTCCAGGCAGTCCCTCCCTGCTTCAGTTTGGTGCCTAATGAACACGAGTAAAGATATTTAGTGGGTCAAAATTCTAATTGAAAGTGTGATTTGATTTGACGGTCCATGAGTTCGCTTTTTCTATATCTGTACTGTACAGTTTGCTGAAAACATTTTATTTCTGGTATTTTACTTTTCTACAAATAAATCTGTTTTTAATGACTTGTCAAAATAGCAATTTTTCCCTGTCTGAACACACACACATTGCCGGCAACATTCTTGAACCTGACTGAAAAAACAGGAAAGTAGGCGTAAAAGGTTCACATAAAAAGATTGAGTCTTTATTAGAAAAAAAATTCTGCTTAATCATAGCAGGTTCAGGTGGTGACAGATTTATGAACCCAACACTCATTCTAACCAGTAGTCTTGTCAACCGTCTCATATACAGTAGCAACACATAAAATACCCACTGTTACCCCAACACATTAAAAAAACTATAAATACAAATTATTCACATCTCCAAAAATCAATTTTACTATCACATCTACAGTAAATCCCTTATATACACTATCAGCCTCGTTTACAGTGTATTCACAAGCTAGTTATCTCTTCTTTGCCTTCTCTCTTTTCTTCTTTTCCTGGTATTCAACAATCTTTTTGTGGAAAATTCCTGAAAAGACGAGGGGGTGATGATAAGTAAATGAACGATAAGCGAACAAGATGCATGTTATCCCCCAAGAACAACCCGACTTCATTACCATCTTAAACTTTAGATATGTTATATAGCTTTCAAATTCTCATGTTATGCATTAAAGCTCTCTCGCCTCGAGGCGAGTGGGCCTTCTCACCTTGCTGGGGGCTCGCTGGCTGCTGCTGCTCCAACTCTTGGATAAACAGGTCAAACATCTGGGTCTGGAGGAACTTCTTGACAAAGTGCCGCGTGGTCTTTGACTCGATGGCCTTGTAGAAGGGCCTGCTCTGAAACACCCCCGGCTGCCCACTTCCTTTCCGCGTCACGTATGAGGCAAAATGGCCGACTGTCTTCACGAAGAAGGGCAGGAAGGCTTCCGAGACCACCGTGTTCAGCTCCTCCACAGCTGCGTGGGAAATGGTACACGCACGTTTAGACACAGTCCAGGTGGTTTCAACCAAGATGTGTTATTTGGCCGTGCTCGTGAGCCATAACGTTGACCTTTCACCTTGTGTGCGAACAACCAGTCTCTTATGATGACATGCTAATTTTCCTAAACCTCACATTTACTTTGAAAGGATCAAAGAGCATAAAACAATTATATTCAAATGTTACAGTTAATTCCTCAGTATGGCCATCTGCACACCTGATGCGGTACTGTAGGTGAAAAAAGAGCAATGCAATCTAGAATAAAGAAATAAATAAAATACCCCATGCAACAGCTCTTTTTGCTCTTGCAAAAACATTGATGGAAAACCTATTTTCCAATTGTGAAATCAACAAAACTAAAATGCACTACATCTTATAAAGCTGTTTTCCATTTCACATTTGTTCAGGCATTTGTTTCAAAGGCTGATATCAAAATATACTCACTGGCTTTTTCTTTCCTATTTCTTAGTGCCTGCAGTATTTCATCTTGGAGCTTAGGGGGCAGAATAGACTTCTCATCTCCGCTCTATAAAACAGTTACAATATTCAATGGTATGACAAAGAAACTCCCGTTTCCCTCATAGTATTAAGTGCAAAACAGTACAAATAATAAACTGGATAAATTCAAAAGAGCATACATGTGATTTTTTTTTTTTTATGCTCATTTCGGCCATTGTTCCACTCGAGACCACACACTTACTTGAACTAGGAAAGTGTCCCCCTTGTCCTCTGACAAGTCCACAACAAGCAGCTGTGTTGGAAAACAGAGCCTACAATCATTATTCGAACACCAATCCATCACTATTACTACCAAGACTCCCAAACTTCCCATTCAGGGGCTCTTTCTCAATCTTTCCTTGATTCCTCGCCTCCTTCTCAAAATGCATTGGAGGTCCGAGGCTAGGGACCTTGGACCATCTCCTCCAATACATTGTGAAGGAGGCGAGGAATCAAGGAAAGATAAATTGAGATCGAACCAAGGTCTGATCCAGGAACAACCCCTTTGCCCCTGTCATTTCAGATATATACATGGTGTTTAGGTGTTGTTTCTGGACAGGGCCCATGTCATTAGTTCTATGTTTGACATTTAACTGGTAATGTGCTAACTTTGTTGTAGTCTCACTATTTATTTTCAAAGCCTGGGGGAGAAGAAGTATATTGTTTGTGTAGTGTGACAAGGCGAAAGACGTGTTTTGTTATGATTGTTAAGTATGCATTTAACTGTTAGGAAATCAAAATAAATCAAATCAAAAATCTAATCACAGGGCCATCCTTCCAAATCTCGTCTCGTTGTCGAAACTATTGGAAGTCACTATTGGATTTTTGTGTTTTAACGTCTGGCTGTTAACACTTCACATTTGATTGGCTCTGAGAAGACATGCCATATCCCCTCAGTAGAGCCATTTCACTTTTATTGTTTTGTCTGTGCCTCTTTTCCTACCATCTAGGACAAAAGTTTTAGTAGTCTATGCAGTGTTATTGTCCTCCACGATGAAATCGGGGAGGGGACAGTGAATCTGTCTCCATCCGTCCATTTCTTAGTCTCACGCGATATCTCTAGACAGCACTGGGACGATTTTGACGAAACTTGGGTGAATGATGCCATAGAGATCCGGCATTGACAAAATGACACGGATTGGCTTAAGGCAGGGGCTATAGTAATGAACTGGAATGTGTTAGTCACATAACTCAATTGGCCTAAGGGGGCTGCATCATTCATGGGGGATGACATGTTGACTGTTGCTTTGGTTTTTTGTATCTTATCTTAGTCACCTTGTTGCAAGTCAGTCAAATGTTCAGAAACGACCTCTGTTTGGAGTTTGACCCATGCAAAAATGTGATTGGTTTGAGAATTGGGAATTCATCATTAGAGTTCATCTAGATTCTACCATACTCCACCCCTTTTTAGAGTTTTCCTGCCGACAACTTCCCCAGGCTTTCGTAACGAACGTGAGCGTGAGCCTGTGTGTCAAAGCCAACATTTCTGTAACATTATCACAGAGTGAGGGGGTGACTCACGTCGCTCTGGTCTATGACCTGTTCCAGGAGCCGCTTCTGCACTCCCAGCAGGTAGGGGGTGGGTGCCATGACCACGTCAATGAGGATCTCGGGGACGATGGAGATGAAGGTGTGCTGCCAGGTGAAGGGGTAGAGCAGGGCGACCACGGCGTGGATCACCTGGGACAGGGTGCTGAGGAGAGACAGAGGTTAGACTTATTCAGTGCGTATGTGTCAGGGGAACCAGTTCAAGGAACAGAACCAAAAACAAAAGTGACCCATACTGTTCCAGAACAAAACTGTTATTTTAAAAGCATGAGAACCGGTTAGTCCCCCACCCCCACAAAAAAAGCACCCATGCAAAGCCCTCCCTTTGTCACTCAGAAATGTATTCCAGTATCTACCTGCCAACTGAAAATCTTTGATAATGTGCGCTTAGGCTACCTGCCCCTCCCCCATCCAAAGCATAGGCTACTATTCTGACATTACGAGCGTGATTCAGAAGATAGAGATCTTTGATTAGTTTGAGATGAATGGATTCACTTTAAGGATACCATAGGATACCTAGTTAAGGATACCATAGGCCTAGTTATCGCGTTTCACGTTGGGAACAACAACAAAAAACGTAAGACAAGCACGCTTGTTAGCTAGCTAGCTCAAAGGACATTCAAAGTTCCTCTATAAAAGCTGCTCCTCCTAGGTATCATTTACTGATTGGTGAAGTAATTTAATGAGCTAAATGTGAAGGGAAAAAAAGCTTTATCACAGGTTAAAAAGGGACGATATAAACCAGTACTTTTTGGGGGTTTGAACCTTTATTTTGCTGGTCGGAACAGTGCAACGGAACGACAAAAATAGAGATTCTGTTCAGAAATGAAACAATTTAAAAATAATTTTGGTTCCAACCCCTGGTATGCGTGTCACTGTGTGAACAATGTGAACTTCTGATACCCCCTTGAAGCCTTCATTGTGATTTTAGGTTTTTATTTCTGAGTGGTCCTCAACGTGTAAGGAGCATCTCGTTTCATATTCATATGCAATGACGTTTTTATAATAGGCTCCCATTGACAGAGTTGATGCAGTCGTCTCAGACGGCTATGCTGATTTGACTAGTATGTAATAGCGTGTGTGTGTGTGTGTCTGTGTGTGCAGTACCTGAGCTCCTCCGCTATGAAGACGATGCGTCGCTCCATAACGGCGGCAGCGAACACGAGCAGAACCTCCTCGTCAGTCAAGCAGCGAAAGAGTGTGCGGAAGTCCACATGCTCTAGCCACGAGTCCAACGGACGCGTCAGACTGATGATCTGGATGGGAGAGAGTCAATTCTTATATACACGGCACCATTGTTACCAAGATGTTATATACATGTCAAGAACATGTTATGTACAGTAAATGTTACCACCATCACCAACTTGTTATATACACTAAAGCAATACAAAGTTGATTTACTAACGGATCTCATGAAAATTGAGGCAAGCGAGCAGGGAAAATAATTGGCCCCAAGGAGATTTTAGCCTCTTAATAAGGTTGGCTTGACTCTTGGTGTAATGGCTAAGGTTTTGGAATGGCAGACACAGGGACCAGGGTTTGAGTCCCAGTCGGCATTGCACCCTAATTAACTACAACAGTATCAGAAGTGGGATAGCACCATTGAAAGTATGTCCCGGCCGAGTTTGAGCCAGTTTATTTTTCAGAGGCATAGTTCAGCCTATATTTTTCAGAATGAGTGAGCTTGCTAAAATATATAGCAGTTTACTAAAGTAATCAGACCTAAACATACAGATAATATACAGCAACCACTATAAAAAGTGTGTGTGGGGGTTAACTGGGGAAAAAAGGTTTTCCACCATATTGCTTTTCACCTGTCAAGTTGTTGTTTTTTTCTTCTCCCACCTGTCATGGTCGGGGACCATCCTCCTCAGTGAATTTCATAAAAATATTGAATCATTTAAAAAGTTATCATTTTGAGATCAATTATTTGGTGACGTGAATAGATTTATTATAAAAACACACTGTTTTGCAATGAAGGTCTTACAGCAGCCTCAACAGCACTCTGTAGGGTAGCACCAAGGTGTAGCAGGAGGACAACTAGCTTCCGTCCTCTTCTGGGTACATTGACTTCAATACAAAACCTAGGAGGCTCATGGTTCTCACCCCCTTCCATAGAGAGAGACTTGCACAGTAATTATGACAACTTCCGAAGGACATCCTCCAACCTATCAGAGCTCTTGCAGCATGAACTGGCATGTTGTCCACTCAATCAAAGGGCCAGAGAATGAATCTAGTACTGAAAGCATAAGCTGCAGCTAGGTAGCACTGCAGTGCATAAAATGTGGTGAGTAGTTGACTCAGAGAAAGACAATAGTTAAACAACTTAATTTCTTCAAACATGAGAAGCAAGAGAGCTATATTTTGTCACTTTTTTTCACTTTCACTTAGTTAGCAAATGCAGCTAGCTAGTTTAGCCTACTCAAAACAACCGACTCAAACAGAGGGATGCCATGTTAGCTAGCTGGCTAGAACTATCCAACACAAACTCTTCCAAGTCAAGGTTAGCTTTTGGTTTTACTAATTTATTGCCCACCGGTCTAACTGCTAAACTGCTTACTGACTCACTGTAATGAATGATTGTAGCGGGTTTACTAACGTGTTAGTTCTATTACCTATGTTGACTATGATGTTATATTAGCTAATATGGTGACAATGATGTAGTCTATGTAGCGGTTAGTGGTTATGATATGGTTTGGCTTGGAAAGTTTTTTTTCGCCCGGTCAGCTGATGTGTTGTGCATTTAAGTCGACAAGCGAAGGGATAAGGTGAGAACACCGTGTATATGCGAGAAGGAATACAACGTGGCTGCTATGAAAGTGAACTGTGTTTACGTGTAATCAGGTGTATTCATTCTGTCGATTTTGTTATAACGTTTCTTAAACGTACGCAAACGGAATGAAACAGGGATAAACATACCCAAATTTGTCCAATAGAAACTCTCGTTTGCAACTGTTGGAATAATGATTACACCCTAGATTAGCTAGATGCAGGCAAGAGTGTGCAAGGCGGTATTGAATGTGTCACTGTCTGTCCATGTGTCACTGTCTGTTACCTGAAATCTCTCTCTGGACCTGTGTGCACCTACTGTACGTTGTAAACTTTCATTCATAGGCTAGGTTGTAGCAACCCCATGATGGCTATAGGGAAAATTTGAGTATCATGTAGTTGCCTAAACCTATCGATGTTACATTTAACTGGGTGAATGGAATATGAATGACAGTCATCCAATATGCTGTAACAGAAATAAGGCCATGCTCATAATAAAAAAATAATTGTTCTCCCTCATCTTAAACGAAACCGACCGCTACTGCTATCAACGTGGATGTTTCTCAACTCTTGGAACTGTGTATGCTGGTTTTCATGACATCTAATTACAACCAATTATTCCAGTCCTAACATTTGGCTACAGTGTTCCTAAATGAATAGGACCCAGGTCTCAGTGAACAGCGTGTCATTGTGCTATGCCAACTTAGCCATGTGGCTACATCGGACACATCAGGGTGCTAACCTCAGTGCCTTTGTCGGGGATGAAGCTCTTGATCTTGACTGTGTTGCCTGGGGCGGGGAACGCCGCCTCCCTCAGGCTTTGCATGAACGGGTAGATCATCGCCATGGAGATCTGGCGCCGCTTCTCCACCTCATCAAAGATCTAGAAAAAAATAATTAGCCTACACAATTTCCTGGGTGACCTTTTTCAAGACAGAGATCGACAAACCACAAGAAATGGTGTGGCAGTAAGTATATAGTAATAAGTATATGATGAACTGTGGGGCTTAGTATTTCCAGTAGCCTAAGGGACAGTTTGGTGGTGGTGATGATGTGTCAATATTCACTTCACAAGACTTGGGGCACCACTGAAAGGCAGCAAATTATGATCAAAACAAATACAGCGACTTGGATCACAGACAGAGGCTAATGATAAAGGGCCACTAAGGGAGAGAAGGTATGGACTGTGCTGCAAAATAGGGCATTTCAAAACCCCAAGACCAGTCTAAGAGGCTCATACTCAATGCAGAGTAATTTGCTGGTACCATAACACACTGTTACATAAACACAGTAGTTACAAGAATTTCAATCCAATTTCACACTGTGACGACCCTCCCACTCTGTCTGTGGTATTCTCTCTTTGTTCTTGTTTCCTTGTTAGGATGCCGGTGGGCGGAGTCGGGAGGGTCGTCAGTGACATGGGAAACACCTGGGCTGGGGGTTGTCCCAGGATAAGTGGAACTCTTCCCCAGTCATTGGAAGACTCTCGCCAGGCAGACACCTTTATGGATTTTGGTTGTGCCAGTTTTGTGGCTGTTTTGGTTGTTTACTTTGACTTTAGTTAATAAATATGATATTTTGTTCCCTAACTCCACGTTGTCTCCCTTTTTGTTACGAGCTCTGAGCCGGTTCGTGACAAGTGGGAGCTCGTCCGGGATTTTTGAACTTGTTGTGTTTGGGAGAAAACGTGGAGTTAAATTCTGTAGGTGCTTTGTTGGCATATTTTCTTCGGCCCAGTATTGGTTGCCGTTGTTTGGTTTGTGGTGAGAGTACATTGGTTTGTTTTCAGGGCCTGCCCAGGCTGGAAACATTTTCTCTACTCGCTGTTGGGACATCGGTCCGAGGAGGTGAGTACAATCTGCTGTGTACCTCAGTGGGAGATTTAGGTAGGGTAGTGACACTTACTACCCGGAGCTATAGCCTTTCTTTTCCCCTGATAGGCTTAGCGATGTGTTTCATTTTGGAATATGTTGGGCATGGTTAATGTTTGTTATTTTTGTGTGGTGTCTGTGGACTGAGCAGTTGTCTCGGGGGCACATCCGTGGCTTGGGGGGGGAATCTGCCAGCTTGCTGGTAGTTTTTTCCTTGCCAGCGGGCTATAGTGCGTAATTACCCACCGCAAATCTGCACGAAGACTAGGGTTGAGTTATTGTAGATTTTGGGGAAGCTCCATATATGTTATCTCATCTCTCTTTTGTGGTGCCCAGTGTGATTGTCACTTCTTGTGGTCCGGTCTGGTGTTCAGCAGAGGGAAAGAGCAAGATTTTTATTTTTTTGTATTTTCTTCTGACTATGGCATCTAATGTAGATGAATTCATTCGCTTCCCATCAGAGGAACTGTTAGAAGTATGTACCAAAGAACAGCTGTTGAAGATTGCTGAACACTATAAGGTTGAAATTAGTGAGAAACGTCTAAAGAATTCCATCAGGTTAATATTGAAGGCTAATCTGATGGAGAGTGGTATTCTTGAAGTTACCACTGGGGTAGCCTCTGCTGAGTACTTGCAGTCTCCCCGTAACGTAACAATGGTCGCTCCGTCTATTAGTCCTAGTAGTCTTCTTTTTGAACAGCAGAAAGAACTGCTTCTGTTACAGTTAGAGCATGATCGTGAGAAGCTAGAGCATGACCGTGTAAAGTTGGAATTTAAACAGGATTTGGAGCGTGCAAAAATCAAGCTACAACAAGAGCGGCTAGAGGTGGTTAGGGAAGGAAAGCTCTCAGGGGAGAGTTTACTCTGGGAAGGTGACCCAGATTTACCTAGGGGTCGTTTCTCTTTTAGTCATGCCCCAGACACATTTGATATCGTTGGGAACTTACGGTTGTTGCCTAAATTTAATGAGAAGGATCCTGAGACATTCTTTTCGTTGTTTGAGCGGGTTGCTGACGCTAGGAGTTGGCCTGATTCTGACCGCACTTTGATGTTGCAGTGTGTGTTAACTGGTAAAGCACAGGAAGCATATTCAGCTCTTAGTGTAGCCGATAGTGTCATTTATGATAGGGTTAAATCTTCTGTGTTACAGATTTATGAATTGATCCCTGAGGCTTACCGCCAGCGATTTAGAACTTTAAAAAGGGATAATAAACAGACTCATGTTGAGTTTGCGCCAGAGTTATCTTCACAGTTTAATCGCTGGTGTTCTGCTTCTGCAGTTATGACTTTCCAAGGGCTGTGTGATCTGATTATGCTAGAGCAATTTAAGGACACAATCCCTGACCATATAGCCACGTACATTAACGAACGAAAAGTAAAGACTGTCGCTGAAGCTGCGGTTTTGGCAGACGAGTATGTTTTGACTCACAAAAGTGTCTTTGCAGAGCCCCGTATTTGGAGGGAGTGGGGACGTTCGGAAAGATTTGGGCCTCGCTCACCGAGATACTTTGGTTCACGGGCAGAGTTTCAGTCAAACAGGGTTGAGCCTGATTCCCGTGGTAAAGCTGACTTTTGTCAAGAGTGTCATTACTGTCAAGGTTCGGGTCATTGGAAAAACGAATGTCCGGTTCTTAGGTCTAGGGGTAAATTCAATGCTTGTGCTTACATGAAATCTAAGACTACGGCGTTAGCTGCGCCTGTTCCACATCAGTTCACTCCTGACACATTCTCTCATGCCCTGGGGCATATGAAAGTCCATATTGACCCAGATTATTTACCTTTCGTTACGGAGGGTTTTGTGTCTATGTTAGGAAGTAAAGACCAAGTACCAGTGACTATCCTGAGAGACACAGGTGCCTCGGAATCGTTTGTGTTGGAGTCTGTGTTACCCTTCTCTGCTGAGACTGATTCTGGGAATAGTGTTCTAATTAGGGGAATAGGATTGAACACTGTCAGTTCCATTGCATAAACTGAGGTTGGATTGTGGACTGGTGAAAGGTGAGGTTGTTGTGGGGGTGCGTCCTTCGTTGCCTATTGAGGGTATCGACGTTATCCTTGGGAATAACTTGGCTGGTGAGCGTGTATGGCCTGTCGTGTTTCCATCTCTAGTGGTTTCTGCTAAGCCGTCATTTTTAGAGATTCCAGATGAGAGTGCGCAGAGTTTCCCAGAGGTGTTCTTCGCGTGCGCAGTTACGCTGCTCTATGAGCCGTGGCGACCTCGTCACTGCGCCAAGCTAACGAGATGGCCACAAAGAAATCTGTTACTACTTTCCCTGTTATCCGTTATCTGTACCCCGCTCTGATCTAATCAAGGAGCAACAGGCTGACCTCCACATTATAAGCATTGCGTGACCAAATTGTGCCTGTGGAACAGTTGCGAAATGTAGCCCATGGCTATTTTCTCCAAGAGGATGTCCTGATGAGAAAGTGGATGTCTCATGGTAGTTGTTTTCTGGGGGAGGCGATTAGTCAGGTTGTTGTACCAGTTAAGCTTCGTGAGTTGGTGTTGACATCTTCCCACAATGATGTTGCTGGACATATGGGTGTGAGGAAAACCTACAATCGCATATTAAGACATTTCTTTTGGCCTAGGTTAAAGAGAGATGTTTCTGAGTTTATCAAAACTTGTCACACCTGTCAGTTAACTGGTAAACCTAATCAAGCTTATTAAGCCGGTACCACTGTTTCCTATTCCTATCCTCAGCCAACCATTTGAGTATCTGATTATTGACTGTGTTGGTCCTCTGCCTCGTTCTAAAAGGGTAGTAGTTACCTGTTCACTGTGATGTGTCAGACCACTAGATTTCCTGCTGCCTATCCTCTCCGGTCTATCACGACTAAGTCTGTGCTAAAAGCTTTGACTCAGTTTTTCTCACTGTTTGGAATCCCAAAGGTCATTCAGAGCGATCAAGGATCTAATTTCACCTCTAATCTGTTTGGTCAGGTTCTCCAACAGCTCCATATTAAACACAATTTGTCTAGCGCCTATCACGCGCAAAGTCAAGGAGCGTTGAACGTTTCCATCAAACACTTAAGTCTTTGTTGAGAGCTTATTGTACTGAAATGGATAAGGATTGGGAGGAGGGGTTGCCTTGGTTACTGTTAGCCGCTAGGGAGGTTTCACAGGAGAGCATGGGGTTCAGTCCAAATGACCTTGTGTTTGGACATAAGGTGCGTGGAATTCTATCTGTTCTCCAGGATGACTGGAAGTCTCCCGAGGCTCCTCAGTCCCTATTTTCTTATGTGTGTGATTTCCGGCTACGTTTGTACGCCGCAGGTGAAATGGCTAAAGAGAAGCTATCATCCTCACAGGAGAGGATGAAGGGCATATTTGATCGGAGAACTGAGCCATGTCAATTTAGTCCAGGTGACCAGGTTCTTGCTCTGCTGCCAATTGTTGGTTCTCCATTTCAAGCCAAGTTTCAAGGTCCATATACGGTGGTGCGCCAGTGCACTGAGCAAAACTATTTAGTTGCCACTCCAGAACGGAGAAAAGCACACCAACTGTGCCATGTAAATTTGTTAAAACCCTATTATATACGCTTGTCTGAGGCTGAACAGTTGGAATCTACAGAGGACGGTAAACCTGTTCTTTTGGTTGATACCGTTATTTCGCTGGGTTCTTGTCATGCTAGGTCCATGCATGAGGAGGAAGATGTTCCTGGTCCCGACGATTGCATACTGCAGGGTAGATTGAAAAATTCAGAGACGCTGAATAATTTAGACAGCCTTCTCGCTCATCTACCTGTTGATGGGCGGAAAGAGATGGTTGGTCTGATTCTGAGATTTCCAGGGTTGTTTTCTGATACACCTACACGCATACAAATTTAATAGAGCACGATATTGACGTTGGAGATGCTGACCCCATTCGTCAGCGGTTCTACAGAGTTTCTTCAGAGAAACTGCGTTGTCTAGATGCTGAGGTCCAGTACATGCTGGAGAGTGAGATAGCAGAGCCTTCTTTCTCTAGTTGGGCTTCTCCCTGTATCTTGGTCAGTAAACCGGATGGGACAAACCGATTTTGTACAGATTACCGTAAGGTAAACAGTGTCACTAAGCCAGATTCATTTCCGCTTCCTCGGATGGAAGACTGCGTTGATCAAGTCGGCGCAGCTAAGTTTGTGAGCAAGTTTGACCTGTTAAAGGGCTATTGGCAGGTGCCACTGACGAGTAGGGCACGTGAAATCTCTGCTTTATTACGCCCTCTGGTCTGTACTCGTATTCGGTTATGAGTTTCGCCTGCGTAATGCACCTGCCACTTTTCAGCGACTTATGAACAGGGTTGTCTCCGGGCTGGCCGGGTGCGCTGTTTACCTGGACGATGTAGTGATTTATGCAGATACTTGGGAGGAACATCTGTCCCGTATTCAAGCCTTGTTTGAACGCTTAGCTGAGGGTCGCCTCACGATCAATCTGGCTAAATGTGAGTTTGCTCAGGCGACCGTTACATACCTTGGAAAGGTGGTTGGGCAGGGTGAAGTGCGTCCTGTTCGGGCTAAGGTGATAGCTATTGATGCTTTTCCAACCCCAACTACTAAAAAGGAACTGATGCGTTTCTTGGGAATGGTTGGTTATTACCGGAGTTTTTGTAGGAACTTCTCTACTGTGGTCGCTCCCTTGACAGATTTGTTGAAAGCTAAGGCTATTTATGTATGGTCTTCTCGTTGTCAACAGGCTTTTGAAGATGTAAAGAGGTTGCTTACCTCAACTCCGGTGCTAGCTGCTCCTTTAATGGATATGGCATTTGACTTACAGGTGGATGCTAGTCATGTGGGGGCAGGTGCAGTTTTGCTGCAAACAGATGTGTCTGGTGTTGAGAGGCCTGTAAGTTATTTTTCCAGGAAATTTAACCATTATCAGTTGAACTACTCGGTCATTGAAAAAGAGGCATTAGCACTCATATGGGCGCTACAACACTTCGAGGTCTATGTCGGGAGTAGTACCTATTGTGGTCTACACCGACCATAACCCTCTCACCTTTTTGAGGACCATGATGTGTCCTAATCAGAGGATAATGAGATGGTGTTTATTTTTACAAGCATTCCATCTTGAGGTGCGGCACATTCGAGGAACTGATAATGTCGTTGCTGACGCACTTTCTCGTGCGCCATGTTCCTGAATGTCCACGGAACTGACCATGGTTGTTTTGTGTTCGATGTTGTCCTGTTCTGTCGCTCCTGTCTGTTCCCTTCTGGTCTCGTTTGTCCTTTCTTCTAAAAGGTTGCTAAGGTCTGGGGAGGACAAGGTTGGCTGGGGCAGGTGGAGATGTGGGCACATGGCCCCTCATCAATTTGGGGACTTGGACGCTGGGCCAGGTTGTTATGTGTGGACGGGTATGGTGTTCCGGGGTCCTTGTTGGTCCCGGTTTTATGGGGGTGTGACGACCCTCCCACTCTGTCTGTGGTATTCTCTCTTTGTTCTTGTTTCCTTGTTAGGATGCCGGTGGGCGGAGTCGGGAGGGTCGTCAGTGACATGGGAAACACCTGGGCTGGGGGTTGTCCCAGGATAAGTGGAACTCTTCCCCAGTCATTGGAAGACTCTCGCCAGGCAGACACCTTTATGGATTTTGGTTGTGCCAGTTTTGTGGCTGTTTTGGTTGTTTACTTTGACTTAGGGAACAAAATATCATATTTATTAACTAACTCCACATTGTCTCCCTTTTTGTTACGAGCTCTGAGCCGGTTCGTGACACACACCAATTAGCGTTATGAACGGCTGTCAGATTTACAAGAGGTCCCCATCACTTTTAGTTCCACGTCAGTGTAGGAGTGTCTTCTTGTTATCGTTTTTTCCAGATCTGAGCATGTGTGGTGTTATCCAATGTTGGCTTAATTCCTTTTTTACCACGTGCATAATGTTGTCAGCATGATTCATAACTGAAGTCTCAGGGAGAGATTTACTCAGAAGTATGAAGCGTCGTTACATCCAGGGATCCTCCCAGTTTAACTCATTGACTCGTCTCTGGGTAAAACACTCATTTCTAACAGTCGAAAGTCAATGACCTTTGAGGCATGTTACCTTGGAAAACAGTCCGAAACAAGCCAACCTGCTAATGATGCAGTAGGCCTCAGGTGGGCGAGCGCCATTGCCGTGGGGCTAGATGAGAACAATGGAGAAACAGAGACACAGATAATGGGCATGGCATTCACCACACTATAAATAATCTCAAGTGAAAACCCAAAGTGAAACATACCAGTAGCCTTCTACAGTATCCGTTCCTTCTGCTGCCGTCGATCTCAGTCAAGACAAATGAGAATGTCTCACTAGAGGGAGCGAGTGAGAGAGAAAGTAAGTCTATTGGTAGCTTTAAGACATCAACATTGGAATGACTCAACAATACACCCATCTTTCCAAATTGATGGTGACCCTTCATATTAGGTGCAGTATTACCTGTGGTACTCTGTTAGGGGGGCCCAACTGATGCCCTCAGGGAAACAAAAGAGTGTGATGGCCTTCAGGGTCTTTTCCTCCTCCTCTTTTTGGAATCTCACCATCCCATCCCTCTGAGAAAGAGTGCGAGAGAGAGAGTGAAAGAGGGAAACAGAGAAATGGAGAGAAAGACCAAGATATTTGTCAGAGGGATGTAACTTGGGCTCTTTCTCAATTCATCTTTCCTCAATTCCTCTCTCCTTGCCTCAAAACGGGGAGAGACCTTAGACCTTCTCCTCCAATACAGTTGAGGAGGCGGCGAGGAGATGGGAAGCGAGGAATCGCGTGAAGACAAATTTAAATAGAGCCCAATTACATCCCTCTGACAAAGATCTCTCTCTTTACAGGAAGACATCATGTATACCTTTCCATCGAATGGAATAAAGCCTGGAATTAAAAAATCATAATAATCTTCCTTGCTGAAGGCCTACATTAATTATTCTCTCCTACCTCCCTCTGACTATTCAATGACTTCCCTTGCGCTTTTCATTTCTTCTCCACATTTTTCTTCCTTATGCCTTTTGGGAGACATGCAGTTTCTACTAACTAGCGGACTTACTTTGGGGAACTGGTAGGTGATCTGTGGCTCATAGGCCCCCTCTTTGGATTTCTTGAGGCTGACCACCACCAAGTACTCAAAGAAGTACTGCCCACTCATGTAGCGCTGCTCCTTGGCTGGGGTGTCCACCGGAGCTGGCTCCAAAGACTCCTGAAGGGGTTGGTCCTTCATCACCCCTGTCGGGACAACAGTGTTGAGGCAGAGTCTTACTAATAACATAGTAAAATCAAAGGCTTATGGTCTGGGTAGCTCAGCTAATTAGACCATGGTGCCAGCAGCGACAAGGCAGCTGGTTCTATCCCCGTACCGGACACATGACATCTTACTGATCATTTGATTTGAGTACTTTTCAATACATCTGTTGTAAGAAATATTTGAAAATACAATATCCACTTGAAGGTGAAAACAAGCAATCCTTTTGAATATCTCTTCCACTGTGCTTCCTAGGCAGCAGCAGCTATACAGTATCAGTTACAATAGAAAAAGTATTGCTACTCATTGCCTGAGGGAGAATCCCAGGAATGTGGCCAATAAAAGTGATATCCGGATGGAATATTGAATGGAACTCAACTCATGTGCCGGTGCTGACAACCTCAAATCAAAAAACACAATGGCTGAGATTTGCAAAACTCACTACAGGCCGACCGACAAATACCTGTGCTGCCGTTGCACCATACAATGCGATTCCAGCCATAAGAATTTGTATGAATATAACAACAGCTATGATAGGTGTATGTTTTTCCAACAACGTATACAATTATATTAAAAATATATATTTATATTTAGAAGGTTCGAGTTGCCAAACGTCAGCCTCGAAACCTTAATGACTTGGAGAAGATCTGCAAAGAGGAGTGGGACAAAATCCCTCCTGAGATGTGTGCACACCTGGTGGCCAACTGCAAGAAACGTCTGACCTCTGATTGCCAACAAGGGTTTTGCCACCAAGTACTAAGTCATGTTTTGCAGAGGGGGTCAAATACTTATTTCCCTCATTAAAATGCAAATCAATTCATAACATTTTTCACATGCGTTTTTCTGGATTTTTTTGTTGTTATTCTGTCTCTCACTGTTCAAATAAACCTACCATTAAAATTATAGACTGATCATTTCTTTGTCAGTGGGCAAACGTACAAAATCAACAGGGGATCAAATACTTTTTTCCCCTCACTGTATATGAGCACCAGCCTTTTAAAAAGATTCTTATCAAGGGGTTTCTGAGATGTGAAATTATGACACATTTAGTTCTCAATCTACTTATTAATGTCTAGAAACTAAGGACAAGCCCATCCCCCACATGGTGTGTTTGCAGTTGGGTAAAACCTGCAGCAGTTTGACAGAGGACCTGCTGAACAGCAAACAACACCAAAGATAAATATTGGCTTATCTTTTCTCTCCTCAGGGTTTTGTGAAAATGTTACGGGTCTCTTGCTTTTTTTTTCCATTGCTCCTTAGAAATAATAGTAGAGCCGGGCAGCCCAGACAAGTTCTTTATGCTGCACTGCTGCACACACTCACAAACTCTCTCTCACACACACAAAAGAACCGTTCTGTGACTCAGCCTACTGTGACAGGTTTTACCTCCAACTGCTTTTACCATGGCAACAGTCCCTGTGTAAGCCAAGACTAACCCATTACACTCCACATTTAATGTACATTACCAGTCAAAAGTTTGGACACCTACTCATTCCAGGGTTTTTCTTTATTTTTACTATTTTTTACATTGTAGAATAATAGTGAAGACATCCAAACTATGAAATAACTTATATGGAATCATGTAGTAACCAAAAAAGTATTAAACAAATCAAAATATATATTTTACATTTTAGATTCTTCTAAGTAGCCACCCTTTGCCTTGATGACAGCTTTGCGCACTCTTTGCATTCTCTCAATCAGCTTCATGAGGAATGCTTTTCCAACAGACTTGAAGGAGTTCCCACATATGCTGAGCACTTGTTGGCTGCTTTTCCTTCACTCTGCAGTCCAATGATAAAGCTAAGCTAAACAAATGCATTACTTGGTCTGCAATAACTTCCAGGTAATTGGCACAACTGGAAAAAACAAATCTATCATAACTAGGGCTGTGGCGGTTATGAAAGTGTCAGCCGGTGATTGTCAAGCAAATAACTGCCGGTCTCACGGTAATTGACAGTTAATTAACAAACACAATTTGCATCTCTTGGCTTCCACGCATAGTCTACAAGCCATTGACGCAGACCTTAAAAGGTTAAATAAATTCATTGATCATACTGTAGCCTACACCATCACAACTCATTATTTTAGACAGGTCTAAAGAAACATGATATGAAGTAAATGTAGTCTATTTCAGAAGAACAGAATAGCATACTCTGAGTTGTCCTTATGTTAGGCCCTGATATGGTTATACCATTTGGCTGTGGGCTACATTAGTTCATTTAGCGGACAAGACTTGCTTAAAATTCCATGGCATTATTTTTTATTATTTTAGAGTATAAAGAATACAATTGAACATAGCTGAATAAATCGAAAGGATATTTTCTCCAAACAATTTCCAAGGAAGTGCACGTGGCTACTCTGTGTTGAGCGGTTAACAAAGAAACAGGTTCTCCTATATGCTTAATTTAGAGTTATTTATGCAACTTTAGTTGATTTTTAATACAGTCTGCATGATGCAACTAATGATGATTTGAAAAAATGTGCATGAAAGGCATGAGCTCTGATTTGTTTCTTGTGCAGGCTGCACACACTTCATCAGTCTCTCATTCACAATTTGACAAGCACTTTGACAAGCACACTCCCCCCCCCTGTGTGGCCGTAATGCCCCCTAAAGAATCCATGCATTTTGCAGCCAAAGTGGCCGTTGTGCCCTTGGGCTGAATATAATAATTATAATTCCCTTCTCCTGGCTGCCATGCGCCGAAGAACCTCTCACTCACATGGCTCTTTCAGATATCCCAATTCTTATTAGCAAATGCCTGTCACGTGACCATGTCCTTCTCACAGGCATCTCAGCTAAGAAGTAGGCTACAAGTGAAGACAAAGACATTGGGGACGCAACTGCGTGCTTCCCTCTTATCAAATTCCGAGGCACATAGTGAAGATGTTAGATGGACTGTCCACATTTATGATGTACCAGATCAGAATATTTAGCTTAAAATGTTGATAACTATTGGGCTATTTCTTCACAGTATAAGTGCAGCAATGCACACATGGCTGTGGGCTATACACGCAAATGTTCCAAAATGGAAACAATTAGAGGGAATACACTGTTATCAAAAGTGTTCGCAAAAGCGATTATGCATGTAAAGCTTTATTATAAAAAGGTGCCTTTTTTTATCTTCCCCAAACTTGAAACTCACGTGCTGCCTATGTGTTAGGCTCTACACTGGTTGTAAAGCAGATGCATGTGCTAATTTTAAGAAGTTATTTGGACAATTTAGTTGTGATACAAACACGCTGGGCATCATTCACAAGTGATAGGCTAATATTGTCACCCATCAGACTATTCTTAAATGTAATGTCTTTACATGTACTAAATAATATATGTGTGAAATTAGTTTTGATTTAGAATGGACCATTATCGTGCACCTGTCTGGGAACAGGGGCATTGGAAAAAAAATCTATGCACTTAAATAGCGAATGGAGGACGCTTTTCCAGTGGTTAATTTTCATGCCAGCCAGGTAGGCTATACTCCTGTTGTAAAGTGAAGCAATGTGCTTATTATTAGGAAAGTTGATAAATAAAGTAGGCATAGCCTATCGAAAGCTGATGGGATCCTCCTTTTTAATAGAGGTTTTCTCACGCAACTCTCATGAAGTGTTTGATTTTCCAAAACATTTGCATTGATGTCAGAGTGATCAGAGGGACAATAGAGTGCTGAGTACCAGGCAATTAAGCAAGTTTTGTAGGCTACTAATGACCATCAGCAGCATCAGAGCTTGGAAAATCCTAGTTACCGTAACTAAATGGTCAAACAGAATTTGACTGCGGTCATGACTCGTGACCGCCAGTGTGGCGGTAATACGGTCACCACAACATGCCGAATCATAACGCCATTTTCTTGCACCAGCCTATCCATTCTCATTCAGTGTCACACTTGTCAAAGATCTAATTTACTTTGGAGTTAGGCAAACCTGTTGGTCCTGTCTAAAGAAATGACACCTAGCTAAGGTGGCGCCATTGCTTAGCCTACATCCATCCAATCATTTCAGATCTACTGTACACAAATGCCTATGCCCTAGGTGGCTAGGGGTTATTTCTGGACAGGGCCTTGGTTTTGGTAAATTAGGAAGTATTATGTGTGAATACTGAAATAGGAAGTACTTAATAGAAAACAAGAAGTGTTTCTATGTAACAAGGCGTTTCTGTGGAGCCTTATATAGGGATGTTAATGGTTAACTGTGAATCTGTTGGCCACTGAAAATACATTTGACCAGTCATGCTTATCAGTCTATAGGTTCATTTGCATAATTTGGTGGAATTAAATTGGCGTGTGTGTATTAGTCCTCGTGGATTGTATTTATCACACTCACACAGCACACAGAGCTTAGTTTGAGGAGCGGAATAAAAAGTGCTACTATTTTTATTTCTCAATGTCACCTCGTAATTAAAGCGTGCCTCCCATTCGCCATTCGACTGCATAAACTATAGTCAACGGTAGGCAGGCGATCAGCACGGCACCCACTATTTTGTGAGTTTGAGGCAGTAGAATTGTCTGAAACCTGAACCTTTTACTTTCCTTCAAATAATGAGACATGTCTTACCTTGCTTCAAAGTAGCCTAGCCAAAATACAACCATAGAAACATGGTGGCAAATATTTTCAATTAACTTCCTCATGCCATTAAGCAGCATTTCTCTCGTTATATTAGCAACCCTTCCCAGTTGTTGCTATATGATTCTCCCTCTTTCTAAATTTCAGAAATGTTTCTTCTCTGTCACAGGAAACGGCTCGCATTAGGTGTGCTGTTTAGAACAGTGTTTTCTTCAGTTGGGAAGTGCGCAATATTGGAAGCAGCAAATATCAAAAGAGCGGAT
This sequence comes from Brachymystax lenok tsinlingensis, assembly GCA_030435695.1. Classification (NCBI taxonomy): domain Eukaryota; kingdom Metazoa; phylum Chordata; class Actinopteri; order Salmoniformes; family Salmonidae; genus Brachymystax; species Brachymystax lenok. The sequence continues at coordinate 32,202,457 of CM059802.1, read as the reverse complement.
TGTTACGTTGCGGCAGGCAGTGAAACGCATCTAAAATAGTGCTAGGCCTATCGAAATATTTCTAAATACTGAACAGGGGGCAGAACCATCTAATCACAGGACGTCATTGAAAATAAGAATTTGTTCTTATCTGAAAAAAAAAGGTCAAATAAATTATTGCCACTAGCGGAGAGCATTGCGCATATACAGTGGGGGAAAAAAGTATTTAGTCAGCCACCAATTGTGCAAGTTCTCTCACTTAAAAAGATGAGAGAGGCCTGTAATTTTCATCATAGGTACACTTCAACTATGACAGACAAAATGAGGGAAAAAAAATCCAGAAAATCACATTGTAGGATTTTTAATGAATTTATTTGCAAATTATGGTGGAAAATAAGTATTTGGTCACAAACAAGCAAGATTTCTGGCTCTCACAGACCTGTAACTTCTTCTTTAAGAGGCTCCTCTGTCCTCCACTCATTACCTGTATTAATGGCACCTGTTTGAACTTGTTATCAGTATAAAAGACACCTGTCCACAACCTCAAACAGTCACACTCCAAACTCCACTATGGCCAAGACCAAAGAGCTGTCAAAAGGCAACCAGAAACAAAATTGAAGACCTGCACCAGGTTGGGAAGACTGAATCTGCAATAGGTAAGCAGCTTGGTTTGAAGAAATCAACTGTGGGAGCAATTATTAGGAAATGGAAGACATACAAGACCACTGATTATCTTCCTCGATCTGGGGCTCCACGCAAGATCTCACCCCGTGGGGTCAAAATGATCACAAGAACCACACGGGGGGGGACCTAGTGAATGACCTGCAGAGAGCTGGGACCAAAGTAACAAAGCCTACCATCAGTAACACACTACTCCGCCAGGGACTCAAATCCTGCAGTGCCAGACGTGTCCCCCTGCTTAAGCCAGTACATGTTCAGGCCCGTCTAAAGTTTGCTAGAGAGCATTTGGATGATCCAGATGAGGATTGGGAGAATGTCAGATGAAACCAAAATAGAACTTTTGGTAAAAACTCAACTCGTCGTGGTTTGGAGGACAAAGAATGCTGAGTTGCATCCAAAGAACACCATACCTACAGTAAAGCATGGGGTGGAAACATCATGCTTTGGGGCTGTTTTTCTGCAAAGGGACCAGGACGACTGATCCGTGTAAAGGAAAGAATGAATGGGGCCATGTATCGTGAGATTTTGAGTGAAAACCTCCTTCCATCAGCAAGGGCATTGAAGATGAAACGTGGCTGGGTCTTTCAGCATGACAATGATCCCAAACTCACCGCCTGGCAACGAAGGAGTGGCTTCGTAAGAAGCATTTCAAGGTCCTGGAGTGGCCTAGCCAGTCTCCAGATCTCAACCCCATAGAAAATCTTTGAAAGTCCGTGTTGCCCAGCGACAGCCCCAAAACATCACTGCTCTAGAGGAGATCTGCATGGAGGAATGGGCCAAAATACCAGCAACAGTGTGTGAAAACCTTGTGAAGACTTACAGAAAACGTTTGACCTCTGTCATTGCCAACAAAGGGTATATAACAAAGTATTGAGATAAACTTTTGTTATTGACCAAATACTTATTTTCCACCATAATTTGCAAATAAATTCATAAAAATCCTACAATGTGATTTTCTGGATTTTTTTCCTCATTTTGTCTGTCATAGTTGAAGTGTACCTATGATGAAAATTACAGGCCTCTCTCATCTTTTTAAGTGAGGGAACTTGCACAATTGGTGGCTGACTAAATACTTTTTTTCCCCACTGTATATCCCTGGTGAGTCAATGCCACTGGAAAGTTATTTTAGGACAATATAATTTGGACATCATATTGAACAATGTGTATCTCACCTTTTCGTGGGCCTAGATTAGATGGTTGCATTCAAGACAAGGTCGTTTTTATTGATGTCAGTTTGTCATTGTCAGAACAGTAGGCTACCCTGTCATGTAAAGTGTCGTAGAATTGCATGAAATGTGTTTTTAAAAAGGCAGATCTTCCTAAAATATGTTCCTGTAGCTGGGGCTGTGCAAAGGGAAAAAAACACATTGTTTTGCAGTGATCGAGTTATATTATAGGTTAATCCTAATTTATGACTATCCAATCTATTTATCACGTTAAGAATATTAGGATATTTCACATAAGTCTGCAAATGTGATGATAGTTGCATCCAATGCTCATTGGCGAAAGGTGATATTTTCAGTGAAAAGAGCTTCCCAAACTTAAAATGTTGTTCTATGGGCTTGCTATTGTTGCACGTTTACATTTAGCTCTTAATGAAAAATGGCAATTCCTTGTTTAGTATTTTCTGTTGGGCAGGTCATTTGACTGTTTAGATTTTTTTTTTTTGCTATTTGTTGACCATTTAATGAGGGTCGGTTAGTCAGCAGAAAAATGTAACGCATTTTTTAATCCCTAGCCTTATACTCACGGTCTTTGTCGTGTTTGCCCCGGAATGAGGACCACATGGTGCTTAGCCTCTTGATGGCACCTCTCTCACCCTTCTCATCCTCTCTGGGCTGGACGGTGCCTAGAAGGGACCACAGGACCAAAAGATCATTAGTACCTCCTACACAAGGATCGTGCTCATTAGGTACCAAATGGAACGAAATGGACTGTGCTCCTCTGACGTAATAGCTTAGTCATCAGCTAACTAATCTAGGCTCAAATAGCAAAACTCCTCACGGGCAATAGGGTCTGAGCCCAGTGATTTTCCATTAACATTGCATCCAAAAATGTGCTAAACTAAATTCATCCTCAACACTAACTCTCCCAACTTTGACCACTACGATAACATAATGCCCTGGACCAGAGCTAGGGCGCAGACTGGTATGTCGAGTTCAGGCTGCGCGCCCACATACCATATGAAATGCAAAGATACCATCTGAGACACACGAACATCCACTTTGAGAATCGCAGACCAGGCGGTATAAACCCGCATTATCTGCAGCTAGATGCTTCTCTCCACGGGCTCCTCCAGAGTTATCATTATGTAATCTCTAATGTGTGTATTTTCCCCTGACGTCCCACTTTTGAACACACTGCTAGAGCTATAGGTAAAGTCACAATTAAAAAGGTGTACTGTGCCCAATGGGGTTACTCACTGAGGTCAAATGACAGGGCGTCTTTCTCTTTCCCATTGGCGGCGCTTTGAGGTTGCTCACCTGGACAGGAGAAAAGACACGCAGGTCAAAACACAACTCACGCAGGTAGTTCTGAGAATGCTGTGAAACTGGGTTGTCATAACGTTTCCACAACAGAGGTTCTACGTTATTTCAATACGGATCATAGATACTGATCCAACACCACTACAGTAGGAAGTAATGGACGTTGGCTTACTGCCAAAATTACCATATGGTTTGCCATTTGATATGTCTAGTTACACAATAGGCATTAACTAGTGTCTATGTGTGTGTAACAGCTAAACCAGTAATGGACACTAGAGCCACAGCCAGCCAACTGACTGAACAAGTGCCAAATTTCACTTCTATGCTGGCTCATCATTATTGGTTGCAGATCAGCACTGTGGAAACACAAGGTCAAATACATGCACACCTCAGCTATATAATAAGTAGCTAAAGAAAATCACTGGGGAAGCCAAGCCAGGAAAAGAAAAGCCATACAGTGCCCTTGGAAAGTATTCAGACCCTTTGCCTTTTTTTACTAAAATGGATTTTTAAAAGAAATGTATGCAGCAATCTACACACAATACCACATAATGAAAAAGTGAACAGGTTTTTTTTCGAAATGTTTGCAAATGTATTACAAATAAAACAGAAATACCTTATTTACATAAGTATTCAGACCCTTTGCCATGAGATTCAAAATTAAGCTCAGGTGCATCCTGTTTCCATTGATCATCATTGAGATGTTTCTACAACTTGGAGTCCACCTGTGGTAAATTCAATTGATTGGACATGATTTGGAAAGGCACACACACCTTTCTATATAAAGGTCCTACAGTTGACAGTGCATGTCAGAGCAAAAGTATTGGAACCACCAAGACCCTTCCTAGAGCTGAACGCCTGGGCAAACTGAGCAATCGGGGGAGAAGGGCCTTGATCAGGGAGGTGACCAAGAACCCGATAGTCACTGACAGAGCTCCAGAGTTCCTCTGTGGAGATGGGAGAACCTTCCAGAAGGACAACCATCTCTGCAGCACTTCTCCAATCAGGCCTTTATGGTAGAGTGGCCAGACGGAAGCCACTCCTCAGTAAAAGGCACATGACAGCCTGCTTGGAGTTTGCCAAAGGGCACCAAAAGGACTCACACCATGAAAAACAAGATTCTTTTGTCTGATGAAACCAAAGATTGAACTCTTTGGCCTGAATGCCAAGGGTCATGTGTGGAGGAAGCATGCACAATCCCTACAGTGAAGCATGGTGGTGGCAGCATCATGCTGTGGGGATGTTTTTCAGCGACTGGGAGACTAGTCAGGATCGAGGCAAAGATGAACAGAGCAAAGTACAGAGAGATCCTTCATGAAAACCTGCTCTAGAGTGCTCAAGACCTCAGACTGGGTTGAAGGTTCACCTTCCAACAGGACAACGCAGGAGTGGCTTCGGGACAAGTCTCTGAAAGTCCATGAGTGGCCCAGCCAGAGCCTGGACTTGAACCCAAACGAGCATCTAGAGAGACCTGAAAATAGCTGTGCAGCAACGCTCCCCATCCAACCTGACAAAGCATGAGAGGATCTGCAGAGAAGAATGGGAGAAACTCACCAAACACAGGTGTGACAAGCTTGTCGTGTCATACCGAAGAAGATAATTCATTGGACAGTGACCATTTCTTTGTTATTTTGGTTCCGTACTCTAGCACTTTGAGTTTGAAAGGATACAATGACAATGTGAAGTGCAGGGTGAAGTGCAGACTGTCAGCTTTAATTTGAGGGCATTTTCATACATATCGGATGAACCGTTTAGAAATGACAGCATCTTTTGTACATGGTCCCCCCATTTTAAGTTACTAAGTATTTGTTGAATTGGCTTCACTGATGTGTGTCATTAGGCAGGTTTATTCATTTGTGTTGTTAGTGAATGCAGGAGAGCTGTTGATGAATAGTATTGATTCTAGACTTTGCTATTGCCTTTGGAGGTTGTTGTTGGGGTGTGACAACATGAGGAAGACAGCAGTGTTGATGCAAATGAAGCTGGCCGTCATAAGGCTCAGAAATGAAAATCAATCAATCAGGAACATTGCAAAAACCCTGGGCATGCCCAACAGTTTGGTTCATCATTAACAAGAAAAAAACAACCAGTGAACTCAATTATGTCAAAAGACCCGGTAGACTGAGGAAGACCACTGTAGTGGATGACCGGAGAATACTCTCTATGGTGAAGAAAAACCCCCCTGACAACAGCCCAACAGATCAAAAACACTCTCCTGGATGCAGGTGTAGATGTGTCAAAGTCTAGTCTCCCATACGTAGAAGACTACACCAGCAGGACTACAGAGGGTACACTACAAGATGCAAAACCCTGATAAGCCTGAAGAACAGAAAGGCGAGATTACAGTTTGCTAAAAAGCACCTAAAAGAGCCCAAAGAGTTCTGAATTTCATCACGCAACAAGACAATGACCCTAAATGTACTGCTAGAGCAACGAAGGGGTTTTTGATGGCCGAGTCAATCACCAGATCTGAATCCAATTGAACATGCATTTTACATGCTGAAGAGGAGACTGAAGGCAATAAGTCCCCGAAACAAGCAGGAACTGAAGATGGCTGCAGTACAGGCCTGGCAGAGCATCGCCAGGGAAGATACCCAGCGTCTGGTGATGTCGATGCATCGCAGACTTCAAGCAGTCATTTGGTCGCATGCAAAGGACATGCGACCAAATATTAGAAGAAGAAGAAGTTTTATTTATATAGCGCCTTTCATTAGCTCAAGGTCGCTTTAAAATTCCACATTACAATACATTCAGAACACACACACACATACATCGCAGTCACATAGGATACACACTACCCAAAATGCATGTCAAACAGATAATATTCAGTTGAAGACATAACAATGATTACTTTATTCTACATTATGTTAAACTGTCCAATGTTTTTTGATGCCCGAAAATAAGGGGGGGACTATGTACAAAAGCTTCTATAATTTCTAAACAGTTCATCCGATATGTATAAAAATACCCTCAAATTAAAGCTGACAGTCTGCACTTCACCCTCATTGTATCCTTTCAAACTCAAAGTGCTAGAGTACAGAACCAAAATAACAAAAAGTGGTCACTGTCCAATGAATTATGGTGCTCACTGTAAATTAGTAACATTTTCTAAAAACCTGTTTTTGCTTTGTCATTATTGGTTATTGTGTGTAGATTGATGAGGATTTTTACACATCTATTTTAGAATAAGGCTGTAACCTAACAAAATGTGGAAAAAGTCAAGGGGTCTGAATACTTCCAAAGGCACTGTATTACAACCTATATGTTGTGATAATTACGTTGTTTTCTCTATAACCTGTTCATATGACTTGAGACTCATGTCTCAGCCTCAGGCCTATATAATAAGACACAGTGGAATAATAAATTCAACCACACCTTTGTTTCATCACAAAACCGGAGAGCAACATCTTTCCGGTGAAGTTCAAAAAACATAAACAAAGAGTCAAGCAAGTTAATTTGGTCAAGCAAGACATTTTTCGGACTATTGATTTAGAACCATGAGTTAGCGCTAGTCAAAGAAAATAGGTGCTGCCTCCACTATATCCAGCACCATTTCATCATCTAATCACCTATTCTTAGTCTAATACAGTGACAACTAAAAGATACCAAAAACGATTTAGTCCATTTAGCGTAAGCTAAATATGATGTGGCTGTCCATGGTACTGATTTAACTGTGTGAATGTGTGTGTGCGTGCGTGCAAGTAGAAAAAACATGTTGACTCACCCTATTTGTAGAGGAAGGCAATGTCAGCCTCCTCTTTCATGTTGCCTAAACGGTCTATGACTCTTATATACGAGTACAAATGTTGTTGTCCTAGGCTACTTGGCTGAAATGCTAACGTTACTACATCTAGCTACATGTTGGACTTCCATCCTCTCAGGCCAGGGGCACAATGTATGAATTAATGGTTAGATCAGAATCGCCGGTAAGCTATACAAATAAATAAAGAGAGTCGAACACTCGTGTATATATATATATAAAAATAAACTCAGAGTAATTTATTGGGTAAAACACCAACATTTCGGCATCACTGTGCCTTCTTCGGGGTGGTAGGATCAGAATCGCCATTATAATTATTGGCCAGTACAGAGTGTTAAGTAAAAACACAAGTCCAAATCCCTATCTCCATCCATGGCAAATTTAGGAAAGGGGCGATTTTAGTTAGCTAGCCACAGGAGGACAATGACACAACAAGATGTAACAATTCAAGTTCTGTGAATTACGTTTGGCTTCAAATGTGATGTGATTGGTGTGAAGCCAAATCCAAACTGCCTTCCCGTGACACTTTTTTTGGTGGCCAAGGACCATTCATAGCTGAGCTCACTCAGTTGAGCTATTATTTTAGACAACAATGTCATACACTTTTTGACCAGACAGCAAAGATGGGCTACACAAAGACAGAGGGGTGCTGTTTTGTTTGCTTTCTCCGGTGAAATACATTCAGCCTATTGAAGGACATTTATGAAACACAGAGATGAAAGATAAGTTATTTTGTATGTTTTTTTCCCTTGGTCATTTTTTGGGGGAAGCCTGGCTTCCATTGGCATCCACGAATATATGCTACTGCTTTTCCTACCACCAAATGAATACCTTAACTATCTTTCCTAGTTCCTGAGCTGCCAAAAGAAAGATGTAAACAAACGCTGTCTTTTAGAGACTCGTCCTCTAATTCCTAAACCTACCACAGCTCCTACGTTTTTCCATACTGATCTAAGATCAGTCTCAGTATGATCACAAATGTTTGAAGACGCAGAAAGAGATGAAACATGACCTATTCATTACCACATACCTACTCAACTGAGTTTTACCAGAACACAGACTGTTTCTCAACAATTTACGCCTCTTCTCACAGTTATTCAAATGGCTCTCTTGCTAGCTGCACTGCAGACACATTTACTAGGCACATCATTTGGACCCGACACAGTATGATAAGCTCTGTGTGGGTCTAAATACATTGCTGGGAAACACTTTTGCTTTTTTCTGTCCAGCAATTGGATGTGGTCCAAACACCAATTTCAAAGTTCAATACAGGAAACACACTTAGACCTCCAAGGAGGTTTTTCATTCAGACCTAAACACTGAACAAATACTGAATTTAGTTTAAAAAAAAATAATTGCACACCTAACTAAATTAGTAAACTAATCACCAAGCCCTTCATTATTTGAATCAGACGGGCTAGTTCTTGAACTCATAAAATAAGTGGAACTGGCTGGGTTACTCGAAAAGAGGCTTGGGAATCACTGCATTAGAATAATATAAGAACAGCAAGGCTTACATACTGCGTAGGTGTAACAGCCATTCACCATCACAGGGAGTGCTGCCTGCCCCTCAGGCTATATAACATGTTACAACATCTCTGGCAGCCAGCAAGCTGCAACTCCATCCAAAGAGGGATAGGTAACTTTATTCTGGCATGACTCTCACTCCCTCTTTCTCGCACTCTCAAAACTCACTCTCTGCTTCCCTAAACCTTTACCTGAATGTAATCTAGTAAAGTATTACTGCACTTGAGATATGACCATAATAGTTTGCTGAAGTCCACGCTTCATGGTTTTGGGCCTGCGGCATTCAAAAATGTACACCAAGCCAGTCTCACTCGTCTCTAATTCATTTTTGTGTCAACAGCCACATTCCAGTCCCTAATATGTGCAGTCAGCTGTTAAAGGTCCCCGTAATGCCATAATAGTCGACCAACTTGAAGGCATTGGCCTTCAAAGGGAGGGATCATCTGTAGCATGGGCAGTGGTGGAAAAAGTACCCAATTGTCACCCAGTAACATACAACTTGAGTAAAAGTCTAAAAGTATTTGGTTTTAAACATACTTAAGTATCAAAAGTAAATGTAATTGCTAAAATATACTTAAGTATCAAAAGAAAAAGTATATATCCTTTCACATTCCTTCTATTAAGCAAACCAGACGGCACCATTTTCTTGTTTTTTTAAATATTTTTGGATAGCCAGGGGAACACTCCAACATAATTTACAAACAAAGCATTTGTGTTTAGTGAGTCAGTCAGATCAGGCAGTAGGGAATTTGACAATTTTCCTGTCCTGCTAAGCATTTGAAAATGCTTAGCATTTTCCACCTATCAGGGAAAATGTATGGAGTAAAAAGTACCTTATTTTCTTTAGGAGTAAAAGTTGTCAAAAATATAAATAGTAAGGTAAAGTACGGATACCTCAAAAATCTACTTAAGTAAAAAATACTTGAAAGTACTAATTAAGTACTTTACAGCACTGAGCATGGGTTACTAAATCAAGGCAGTAAACTAGCAGACAGTTGGGCTACAAATATAACATTATAGTAAAGACATATCACAAGTGATGTGGAAACATTTGGAAGGAAGTGATTTACAATGTCAGAAAGAAGAACCCCCCCCATCAAATATAGTGCTGTTAGATACATATAATTAGGTCTACTCAACCTAGACAGAATTCAACGTAAATCTATTTCTCCACTCTTGTCTGAACAGTGTTAGACTATACCAAAATGTGGACAGTCAGAGCCTGGTGCAGTATATGGCTGGGAAAACATGCCTTAATCCAGGGATGGAATATGTCGCTCCTAATTATCCCGAAATTATGAATGGTAAATTGAGATGATTGGAATACTGCTAGTTTTTTTTTATTAAACTGGACGTTTCCATCAGCATGCTAGGCTAGCTAATGCTATAACAGCCCATTGGACCCCATGCGACGCCTAATGTTGGGGTGAGTAGCTACAGGAAGTGTTGTTGAATCCAATAGGTTGCTTTAACATTAGCTAGCCCAATGACAAAAACATCAGTTTAATTAAAAACTAGCAGTATTTCAATCGTCTCCATGAATAATTTTGGATAATGGTATAATTAGAGGACAACAGGGCCCTCACACATCGATGGATTGAGGTACATTTTCCAAGGCCTTTTCATGCCAGCTCTTGCAGTGTCCTGATCATGTGGGAAGGTGCAATAATGGTGCTTTGGGAATTCGGCTCGGAAAAAAACGATGTCAAATCATGACGTCAGTGATGTTCAGGTTGTAAAGTCGGCGCTCTAGAAAGATGCCCGAGTTCCCGACTGGAAATTCATGGTTGGATGACCGTTCAAAACGATTTTTCGCAGTCAGAGCTCGTTTTTCCCAAGTTCCCAGTTGTTTTGAACGCACTGAATTCGAAGATTTGCGAGGTCCCAGTTGTTTTGAACGCAGCATTATAGAGTACTCAGCCCAGCTTCATGCGTAGTGGCCACACCATGTTAAGTCAATAGAAAAGCAGTTCAGGTTATTTGCTTCGCTTAACAAGAGTCTTGTCATTGAAAAGCATTTTCCTACGGCAAATAAACCTTTAGGCAGAAAATGACACAGCTACAATGTTGCGTTAGCCTAACACTTGTTGGCACCGGCGGAGTCGGACCGCGAGTTGTGACTTCATTTAAACAGCTTTTACAGTTGATGTAAACTACTTACATTTTTAAGACTATACATTAGGCTGATGTAATGATAGTCTACTCACTCCATCTCTGCTTCACATGTTTTGGTCCATGTGTTTTTCGAATCCGCCTCTTCACTTCATCTCCACTCATAGCTCTCACAGGCTTAACACTCAATGTTATCTTATTTCCCTGGATCGTTTCCTCAGACTATTTGTTTTATCGACCTCATTCCGTTTGTAGCGTAAGGAGAGTACACAACGCATGCTGTTCACGGGTTTGCTTCGCTGGAAGTCGAGCTGCCCTGTAACTGTGCGCATGCGTGCGCCTATGTTTTAGCAATTGTCACCCTTTTCTCTTCACGTGGATGTGCTTCTTCGGATACAATTACGCGCTACCAATGTGTATAACTATTCATTTGATAGTAACTGTAGAATTACAGGTCATTGCATCTCGTGAGTCAAGAAGACAATAAAATATAGCTGCGAGCAGCAATGAACGGGGTTCACAGGATGACAGAAAGGACACAAGATCAGTTGGATAACAAAGCAAGCACTCTATCATGTAAGAACTATCTTACATTATGTGCAATCAGTGATGCCATTACGAGAATATTAAAGTATTTTAGCATTAGCATATGTGCTAACATGCATCTATTCGAACAGTGTGGCCATATTTGAATGCTGCAACAATTTTTACTTATGGTTCACGAGGAGAAGATGATTGCAGATGAAGGAGTTGTTAATAGTTTCCTTGATTTTTGACACAATACCAAATGTATCTTAAGGACATCCATGATAGCAATGGCACGTTTCAAGTTGATAGTCCACTGTGGAGTGGATTTACAGTGGTTTAAATGGACATATAAAATCTGATTTTGGAGTTGTCAATAACTCAGCCAACACTTAGATTTTCTCAAACTAAGTTAAGACATGTACCATGCTGTAATTTGGTCCTATGGTTCACGAGAAGAAGATTTTTTAAGTATTTTATTTCTTCATATTAGTGTATGTACTAATATGAATCTACTGATATAGTGTGGCCATCTTTGAATGCAGTAAAACTATTTTCTCAAACTCTTTAGGGACTGATGTGATGATACAACATTTGGAGTGAATCTGACTTTTAGTCCATGAGAAGAGGATTTTTTATGATTATTTTAAGTATTAGCATGGCATAATCATAAAAGTGAATTGTTAATAGTTTCCTTATTTTACAAGACATCAATGCCAAACCTAACATGGTTCATCATGGTAATGTCTTTGATGACCCTAAACAGTTTCAAATTGATAGGCCATTATTCAGTAGAATTACAAAGGACTTAAATGGACGTGTAAAATCTGATTTCCTGATTTATAAATAACTCAGCCATCTCTTAACCAATCCACTTGGAGTTATTTGGACAAATGGTTCATGAGAAGACGTTTTTCACATTTTTTTTTCTTCAATACAGACAAAAATCTACCCTGACAGTCCTTATTAAGTCCCATTAAGGCAAATTTGGCCAGCCTGAGGAAAGATACCTACAAACAAAGTTTGAAGTCTCTATGTCAAACGGGGCGCGGATATGAGGGTTTAAGTGAGACTGCTTATAACAGCGCCACCTATAAGACGATCAGTTTGTATTAGTATTTATTATGGATCCCCATTAGCTGCTGCCAAAGCAGCAGCTACTCTTCCTGGAGTCAAGAAAAATTAAGGCAGTTTCTACAATTTTAAAACATTACAGTACATTCACAGATTTCACAACACACTGTGTATCCTCAGGCCGCTACTCCACCACTACCACATACAGTGAGGCAAAAAAGTATTTGATCCCCTGCTGATTTTGTACGTTTGCCCACTGACAAAGAAATTATCAGTCTATAATTTTAATGGTAGGTTTATTTGTACAGTGAGAGACAGAATAACAACAAAAAAATCCAGAAAAACGCATGTGAACATTTTTATAAATTGATTTGCATTTTAATGAGGGAAATAAGTATTTGACCCCTCTGCAAAACATGACTTAGTACTTGGTGGCAAAACCCTTGTTGGCAATCACAGAGGTCAGACGTTTCTTGTAGTTGGCCACCAGGTTTGCACACATCTCAGGAGGGATTTTGTCCCACTCCTCTTTGCAGATCTTCTCCAAGTCATTAAGGTTTCGAGGCTGACGTTTGGCAACTCGAACCTTCAGCTCCCTCCACAGATTTTCTATGGGATTAAGGTCTGGAGACTGGCTAGGCCACTCCAGGACCTTAATGTGCTTCTTCTTGAGCCACTCCTTTGTTGCTTTGGCCGTGTGTTTTGGGTCATTGTCATGCTGGAATACCTCATCCACGACCCATTTTCAATGCCCTGGCTGAGGGAAGGAGGTTCTCACCTAAGATTTGATGGTACATGGCCCCGTCCATCGTCCCTTTGATGCAGTGAAGTTGTCCTGTCCCCTTAGCAGAAACCCCCCCCCAAAGCATAATGTTTCCACCTCCATGTTTGACGGTGGGGATGGTGTTCTTGGGGTCATAGGCAGCATTCCTCCTCCTCCTCCAAACACGGCAAGTTGAGTTGATGCCAAAGACCTCCATTTTGGTCTCATCTGACCACAACACTTTCACCCAGTTGTCCTCTGAATCATTCAGATGTTCATTGGCAAACTTCAGACAGGCATGTATATGTGCTTTCTTGAGCAGGGGGACCTTGCGGGCGCTGCAGGATTTCAGTCCTTCACGGCGTAGTGTGTTACCAATTGTTTTCTTGGTGACTATGGTCCCAGCTGCCTTGAGATCATTGACAAGATCCTTCCGTGTAGTTCTGGGCTGATTATAAGCAGTTCTGGGCTGTTATAAGCAGTCTCACTTAAACCCTTCCAGCCTTGTGTAGGTCTACAATCTTGTCCCTGACATCCTTGGAGAGCTCTTTGGTCTTGGCCATGGTGGAGAGTTTGGAATCTGATTGATTTCTTCTGTGGACAGGTGTCTTTTATACAGGTAACAATCTGAGATTAGGAGCACACCCTTTAAGAGTGTGCTCCTAATCTCAGCTCGTTACCTGTATAAAAGACACCTGGGAGCCAGAAATCTTTCTGATTGAGAGGGGGTCAAATACTTATTTCCCTCATTAAAATGCAAATCAATTCATAACATTTTTCACATGCGTTTTTCTGGATTTTTTTGTTGTTATTCTGTCTCTCACTGTTTAAATAAACCTACCATTAAAATTATAGACTGATCATTTCTTTGTCAGTGGGCAAACGTACAAAATCAGCAGGGGATCAAATACTTTTTTCCCTCACTGTATCTACATGACTAAATCCATCTGTATGTATAGTGTGTATGTTATCGTGTGTGTGTGTGTGTATGCATGTGTCTGTGCCATTTTTTGTGTTGCTTCACAGTCCCCGCTGTTCCAAAAGGTGTTTTCTTTATCTGTTTTTTAAAGCAAATTTTACTGCTTGCGTCAGTTACTTGATGTGGAATAGAGTTGCATGTAGTCATGGCTCTATGTAGTACTGTGTGCCTCCCATAGTCTGTTCTGGCTTTGGGGACTGTGAAGTGACGTCTGGTGGGGTATGCATGGGTGTCCGAGCTGTGTGCCAGTAGTTCAGACAGACAGTTTGGTGCATTCAACATGTCAATACCTCTCATAAATAAAAGTAGTGATGAAGTCAATCTCTCCTCCACTTTCAGCCAGGAGAGATTGACAATGCGTATTATTAATATTATCTCTCTGTGAACATCCGAGGGCCAGCCGTGCTGCCCTGTTCTGAACCAATTGCAATTTTCCTTTGTTGCACCTGACCACACAACTGAACAGTAGTCAAGATGCGACAAAACTAGGGCCTGTAGGACCTGCCTTGTTGATAGTGTTGTTAAGAAGGCAGAGCATCGCTTTATTATAGACAGACTTCTCCACATCTTAGCTACTACTGCATCAATATGATTTGACCATGACAGTTTACAATTTAGTGTTACTCCAAGCAGTTTAGTCATCTCAACTTGTTCAATTTCCACATTATTTATTACAAGATTTAGTTGAGGTTTAGGGTTTTGTTCCAAATACAATGCTTTTAGTTTTAGAAATATTTAGGGCTAACTTATTCCTTGCCACCCACTCTTAAACTAACTGCAGCTCTTTGTTGAGTGTTGCAGTCATTTCAGTCGCTGTAGTTTCTGACGTGTATAGTGTTTAGTCATCCGCATACATAGAAACTCTGGCTTTACTCAAAGTCAGTGGCATGTCATTAGTAAAAATTGAAAAAAGCAAGGGGCCTAAACAGCTAACCTGGGGAATTCCTGATTCTAACTGGATTATATTTGACAGGCTTCCATTAAAGAACACCCTCTGTGTTCTGTTAGACAAGTAACTCTTTATCCACATTATAGCAGGGGGTGTAAAGCCATAACACATACGTTTTTCCAGCAGTAGACTATGATCAATGTCAAAAGGTGCACAAAGGCAAACAAGACAGCCCCCACAATCATTTTATCATCAATTTCTCTTAGCCAATCATCAACCATTTGTGTAAGTGCTGTGCTTGTTGAGTGTCCTTCCCTATAAGCATGCTGAAATTCTGTTGTCATTTTTTTTATTGTAAAATAGCATTGTATCTGGTCAAACACAATTTTATCCAGAAGTTTACTACGGGTTGGTAACAGGCTGATTGGTCAGCTATTTGAGCCAGTAAAGGGGGCTTTTACTATTCTTGGGTAGTGGAATGAGTTAATTCTAAGAATAAAAATAGGTTTCATGTGAAGCCCTAATAAAATGGGTATATGCGGAGCCTCATATTGGCATGTTATCTAAGATTTCGGCCGCGTTTCTCTTCCCAGGTGTTGCTGAAACATGCTAAATCGTACAATGCCTGGATAGGTATTTTACGTATCAGCTAACCACATGTTGGTCACGTTCCCCTGCTTAGATGTGGAATGCATCAACCAATGGTTGCGTGCCACGTCATCGACTGTGCCGTTGGGCACCAGATTGCTATAACATATGTGGTTAGCTGTTACGTAAAATACTTATCCAGACATTGTAAGATATGGTATGTGTAAGCAAAGTCTGAGCAGGGGAGCACGACCCATATGTTATAGCAATCTGGTGCTCGATGGCACAGTTGACGACGTGGCATTGGTTGATGCATGCAACGTTTGAGTAGGTGAACATGACCCTCATCATGTTAGCTGTTAGTCGTGCACATGCCTTTTTATGAGGGGATTCACTATTTTGAAAATTCGAACATATATTTTATAAAAAAGAGATTACTATTCAATTTGAGCAGGGCTCAAACTCCCTCACCGTTTTCGGCCCAGTCACGTGATGGGCCATAGCCCAGTGCAACCCGGGCCAGTTTAATCGAATCCCCTCTATGCTTTTACAGGTGTGCTTCTCCTACTCAGGTAAACAATGACTAATCGTCAAGCACATGACCTTAGGTGCAAATTATTCATAATTCAAGTACACTGTTGCTTTCTTTTAAAGAAAAGTAGACAAATCATATTACATCCCAATTCTTTAAGTTTTCTTCCTTGAATAGCCTAATATTACTGGTTCACAGCCATAAATAAAGTGACACTTCTTGTTTTCAGTACAGTTATGAAGGCCTACCAACTTGTATTTTGAACTTGTATTTTGGTAGTAGCCTACGTTATAAAATGCCACTAATAGTTCCATAATGATGGTTTTCACCATGAATTGCCCTCTCACCATCTCCTCTTTTTAACGCAAGATCCTACATGCGCAAGCTATCCTATCCACATGTCCTATACACTTATTCTATACAAATTAGTGATGTGACATTATTCAACACATACAGTGAAGCATCATCCTGGACGGCTGCATCACTGCTTGGTATGGCAACTGCTTAGCATCCAACCGCAAAGCGCTACAGAGGGTAGTGCGTACGGCCCAGTACATCACTAGGGCTGTTCTCCCTGCAATCCAGAACCTCTGTACCAGGTGGTGTCAGATGAAGGCCTTAAAAATGGTCAAAGACTCCAGCCACCCAAGTCATAGACAGTTCCCTCTGCTACCGCACGGC
This sequence comes from Brachymystax lenok tsinlingensis, assembly GCA_030435695.1. Classification (NCBI taxonomy): domain Eukaryota; kingdom Metazoa; phylum Chordata; class Actinopteri; order Salmoniformes; family Salmonidae; genus Brachymystax; species Brachymystax lenok. Next base: position 32,185,881 of record CM059802.1, on the reverse strand, counting down.
AAGCGGTACCGATGCAGTCTGGAACCAACAGGACCCTAACCAGCTTCTACCCCCAAGACATAAGACTGCTAAATAGTTTGCCCGCGTAGCTATTGGTTAACTATTTAACTATTTGCATTGACCCTTTATGCACTAACTCTTTTGACTCATGACATACACTGCTGTCGCTTGTTGTTATCTATCCGGGTACCTATCACTTCATCCCTACCTATATGTCCATATCTACATCAATTACCTCGTACCCCTACAGATCGACTCGGTACTGGTATCCTGTGTACATAGCCAAGTTATCGTTACTCATGGTGTATTTATTCCTGGTGTTATTATGTTTTTCTATTGTTTCTTTTTTTTTCTCTCTGCATTGTTGGGAAGGGCCAGTAAGTAAGCATTTCACTGTTAGTCTCTACCTGTTGTTTACGAAGCATGTGACAAATAACATTTGCTTTGATTTGTTCATAGCATCCATGATGTTGAGAATAGTTAGGTGAATAGTAAGGTATGTTTACTCTTTAACCGGTCAGCCATCGTCCTCAGCTGGACCAGATGGGTGGGTCCTCCTGAGGCGCCCGTCACAGGAGCCTCAACCTCCTCCGTCTCCTCTAGAACCCTCTCTAGAAGAAGAAGAACAACAACAACAAAAAGCCATACTTTACTTCGGTATAACACTGTTCATGTTCAGAGAGAGAAGGAGAAAGAGAGAGCGATAGTAGATGTTTAGGGTATGGCCACTCACCCTTTCTTGAGGCCTCGCGCACCGAGGAGTAGAACTGCAGCCCTCTCTGTCTAAATCCAGTCTCTTGGCCATCTGTTAGCTGTTTACCTTGGATTGACATTAAGCATCAAGAAGTTTTACTTCAACCTCTTTTGGAATTACACCATACTTCTGTGATGTACATGTATATGAAGGAATGCTTAATCACAGTTTTGAAAAATGGACAGTAATGATGAATGTAGTGCTGTATGTATCAACTTGGCTAAAATAATATTATAATAAATTTATAAATATTTTTTAATAAATAATTACACTATGACACACCGTCAAGACAGTTAAAAATGATCTTTGTCAAGGCAAGTGCCATCTGCCTGTTTTGACCACCTGGGCCAGTGAATAGAAAGAGGACATGGATGCTCACGTTTGTGATAAAAAGAGGAAAAGCTCCAGCTTCTTCTCTGAGGCTTCTCTCCCTCCATCCTAGCTCTCTTTGTCTGGAAGAGAGGGGGAGAAATAGTTTTGATTTTTTTTTCTTAAATACAATTCATTGAAAGGAATGACTTCAACAACTTAAGATTGTTTGCATTTCACATTTTTTGGTTGTTCATTTTAGTCCGGGATACCGTCCCTGAATGTCATAGCAGCATCACACCTGCACCTGATTCCCTGTCTCGTGAAGAAGGTCATCCTTGTGTCACTACTATCCACTATCCATGCTCTCCCATCCGTCTGCCTGTCAGTATCCGTACTGTACCAGAGACACAGGCTGTATGTGCACATCATGGGTCTGGATGGAAATGCATCTAGTTAGACTATTTATAGCTGACCAAAATGACAGGACACGGAATGCCCCATGGGAAATCTCCCTGATGATACAACTCTACAGCGTTGGGAGGGGACGCTATAACGTTATGGCCTGGTTGTAGTCTCTAGACAGACGGGTTGCCTCCCCCAATGTTCCGGCTTACATGTCTGTTTAAGTTCCGGCATCAGTTGGGACCGAGAGGACGAGTCGGAAATGGGATGTGCGTCACCGTCACTGCCGTATTCGCTTGTTGCCCTAGCTAAACACGAGCACTGCTTTTTAAACCCGTTTCAACCAAACTCGTGATTTGTTGAGAATTGTCTGAAGAGGACCCTCCCTACAAAATGTTTTCTCCTTTTGAAATGAGAATCTGACAACGTCCCAAGACCTTGTGGCATTGTCTAGCTTACGTTGGTCCAAGGTCTGGGATTTCCAAAACTAGCGTGGTTGTGGAAACATTGTAGGAATGTTGTGTGCTGTAGCTGCCACTTTTTTAATCGAACAGGGTGTAGCATGCCCTGTGATGGTAATGAAATATTTAGTGGCCATCATAAACAAAGGTCATAACGTAATAATTTGAAGATTCTGAATTGTGGGCTAAATCGGAGGCTATTAGAGTGTGAATGCCAACACACAACCCCTTCACTTCAATGATACATACAGGTCTATTTTTACTGACACCTAAGTCAAAACAATATCTATACTGAACAAAAATATAAATGCAAAAATGTCAAATGTTTTACTGAGTTACAGTTTATATAAGGAAATCAGTCAATTGAAATATATTAATTAGGCCCTAATCTATGGATTTCACATGACTGGGAGGGCATATGCCCACCTACTGGGGAGCTAGGCCCGGCTAATCAGAATGAGTTTTTCCCCAAAAACTGGCTTTATTACAGACAGAAATTCTCCTCCGTTTTATCAGCTGTCTGGGTGGTTGGTCTCAGATGATCCCGCAGGTGAAGAAGCCAGATGAGGAGTTTCTTGGCCGGCGTGGTTACACGTGGTCTGCGGTTGTGAGGCCGGTAGGATGTACTGCCAAATTCACAAAAATTATGTTGGTGGTGGCTTATGGTAGAGAAATTAAATTAAATTTTCTGGCAACAGCTCTGGTGGACATTCCTGCAGTCAGCATGCCAATTGAACGCTCCCTCACAACTTGAGTTCAAAACTGCACATTTTAGAGTGGCCTTTATTGTCCCCAGCACAAGGTGCACATGTGTAATGATCATGCTGTGTAATCAGTTTCTTGATATGTCACACCTGTCAAGTGGATGGATTATCTTGGCAAAGGATAAATGCTCACTAACAGGGATGTAAACAAATTTGTGCACACAATTTGATAGAAATACTATTTGTGTGCATATTTCAGTTCGTTAAACATGGAACCTTACATGTTGCGTTTAAATTTTTGTTCAGTATAGAATCTGCATCTGTGCTCTTCTGAGTATAGAGGGAATTGCTCCTGACTGTCCATTCTAGATTCGGGTCATGCCGTCCTCTTGGGATCCCCTGTCCAGTGAAATGTGACTGTGTGTACGACAAGGACCACCCCTCTTCGCAAGAGCAAACACTGAGGGGGTATTTTAAGCCTCTGGGAACTAGGGGGGCTGGACATTGTGTGTCTGAACTCTCAGTGACTGGCCTGGCCTGTACACATTCACCCACCCTGGGGCTCTCTGTCCACTGTTCACTTTGAATCTAACCAGTAGCCTACTGTAGGTACTGCACCTATTCCCAGACTCAACATTTGGGTCAATTCCAGATTGTGTGAAATTAACTTTGGTCAGATTCTGTGTCCTGTTCTCATACACACTACCCTCCTTCTAAAAGCAGAGTTAACCAGAGTTCACCAACTGACAAGCCCCTACTAGTTCCAGTGTCGACGTCATTCCCTATCCCAATAACAGGTTACTAAGTATCATGAACACCTGCTTTTTCACCCACTGAAGTGTATTAGGGCAAATAAAATATCTGACTTGGTGTTAACTCTCTCTCTGTCTTTTACCTCATCCCCTAAGTAATGGTAGTTGCTGGTAATCTGACTGAAGATTAGGTTCGAAAGCTTATCTAAACAAACCTGACATATTGTGTGCTTGCCGTATGCTGCAGCTCGTGGTTGTGTAATGTTAGGGCACTAGGAAAGAAGACACGCATCTAACACAATATTGTTCTGTTAATGTATTATTTTATTATTACCTAGCTTTTTATTGTATTATTTGATCATGTGTGTTTCTAAAAAGCCTACACGCAACAAGCTAACTCAGTGGAGCTAACAATGAATTAAGTCTATATATTGGACTTTTACAGTGCCTGCAATGTAGTACGGTATTGCTCTTTGCAGTATGTGGTGAGTTGTTCCCCGCGCCGAAGACGTGGAAGTTGATTAAGGCAGCCTTCCGCACCTATCTGATTCAGAGGGGTTGGGTTAAATGCAGGAAGACACATTTCAGTTGAATGCATTCAGTTGTACAACTGACTAGGTAACCCCCTTTCCCTTTCCCATTGCAGAATGTAACCCAGCAATGCAGAATGTAACCCAAACCTATGGAGGCCACTGAAACACAAGCACAGCCTTGGGTCATAACCACCTGTGGTACAAATAGTCATTTTTAAATCAACCATATGGATCAAATGTACTCAAATAAGACTGTATTTATTGCAAGTCTGATGTCTTGATTTCGTTATGACAAGAGGAAGTCACCAAGCACAGTGGTTGTGCTGCTACCACTAACCACAGGAAGTAAAAGCGAAATTGTGTTAGTTTGATAGCACCAGCACCCAGTCAAGTAGATCATACATTTCTCCTCCCTTCCCGTGTGATGTTTATTGACGGGAAATTGTCAGATATCAAAATATTTTAAGTGTGCCTTACACAACTATTGAGATGATGCTAAAGAAATCTGCTATGGCCAAAATGATCAAGGGTTCGATGAAAACAAAATACACAATACACTCTCTCTCGATCTAACCCCTCCGCAAACTGTGCAATAGTTTACACATTTAGTGATTATTTTCAGGTTTTTGTTCTCTTTCTCTATCATGTATTTATTTTACATTTACAGTGTATTTACCAATATCCATTTAGCTTTACTTTACCTGGTGCAACATTATTTCTGTGCCTCTAATCATAGGCCATAGCCAGAATCCCACAGGTAAAGCTGCGTAGTGCAAACTTGAACTCAACACATGTAGAACACAGTTGAAATGGGTCAGAACGACTAACATACCGGTACTCACCAAGGTGCAGTCTCTTGCCCAGTCAGAATCAACCTGTAGGTATATCCACTGATCTTGTCCTCAAATTTTGGTTGATAGAACAATTCACTACTTGGTTCGGTTTGTAGGTCAACTACACAGTTCACCTCTACCCAGGCAGACACCACTGCTAGAGGAAATGGCAGCGGACTATTCTGTCAAGTTGAAGTCCCCATAACCTTCTCTTACTCTCTTTCAATTCTGTCCTTCCTTACCTCTTTACTTTCAACCTATATTTTTTATTTCCTATATTTTTATTTCACTTTGAAGTCTTTTGTTCGTACTCTCCTTGTCTCTGTATGTTTAGCAGTTCCAAAGGTTGCTGGTGCCCTACGCTATGAGGAAGTGTGCTTTTTGACAGTGTGTACAATGCACGCCTCAGTTAGCAGAAACAGACTTTACACTTTAACCCATGCCCAGGGGAATTTCCTCGTTCAATATGAGTTGTGACTACTGCACATGCATCTGTATGCATAATACATAGACAGGTGTGTATCATGTATCACCAATCTCTCAATTTCACCCCTTATCCTCCCTTCGCAGGATATCGTCGACAACCAAGTAATGGTGCTGAAAGTTGCTATCCCTTTCTCTAACCTAATCATTTCTGACACACATTTGCCTATCCATTTGACACACAGCACTCAACTTTATGGGATGTTATGTCGGCCAGCTAAATAGGGTTACTTTATTTTTGCGAAATGGGCTACAACATGAATGTGAAATGGGCTACAACATGAATGTGAAATGGGCTACAACATGAACGTGAAATGGGCTACAACATGAATGTGAAATGGGCTACAACATGAACGTGAAATGGGCTACAACATGAATGTGAAATGGGCTACAACATGAATGTGAAATGGGCTACAACATGAATGTGAAATGGGCTACAACATGAACGTGAAATGGGCTACAACATGAATGTGAAATGGGCTACAACATGAATGTGAAATGGATTTCAACATGAATGCAGAATGTCCTTCATGAACATTTAGGTCAATGTTAAGCTACAGGAAGTAGCTGTAGATAAACTAAACTGCACTGCGTACTGGTTCTACGCTATATGAAAGTGTGTTACGATTTATTATCTCCGTCATCTGCATGTTGTTGTTGTGTTCCTTCTACTGTATATGACAAGATCAATGTCCACCAACTCCCAAGAAGCACTTTCCTGGCACAAATATAACCTAAAGGCATGGTGGGAAGGAGGAGTGGGGCTCTACAATATTGGTCTGTGACCAGGTGCAAACTGTCCCGAAGTACTCCAAGCAAAGTATGCTTCCCTATGCATAAACAATGCATCCTTTTCGCCCTAGTGTCTTCATATTACATAACCCATGCCAACATCGACTAAGCATCTCAGCTAAGCACATCTCTTAACATTCACCGGATTCATTTCTAAATATACAAGCTGACAATTTTTTTTACAGTCTCTGAAAGACTACAACTCGCGTGGGGCGGTACTTTGTGTTCTGGCCCCCGCCCCTTCAAAGGCAGGCTTTTTTGAAAGTGAGGCGGACACTAATAACAATCTTTTGGGCAAAACTGAAAGAACTGACCAGACCGCAATGGCTTCGAGTGATTACTCTCATCAACACGAATTTGACAATGGAGCATTTTTGGATGTTCTATTAACTACGTGGTGACATTCAACCATACATGTTTCAACTTGAATATAGCGAAGAGGATTCGAAACAGAGTTGGATTTAGCTAGAAGATCAGCTACAGCTGATGCTGTATGAAAAATATTGTGGCTAGCTAAGTTCTTTTTCCTGCAAGCCACCTAGCTAGCCAGCTAACTTTAGTTTATTTACTGAACCCCACATTGTGTATTTCTGGCTAACATAATACTGTGTTACAGTGGGGTGGAAATCTAATTATTTTTTTCTGTTTGCTAACTTAGGTAGCTTGACTTTTTCTACATTTTGCTACATTACAGCTTTATTCTAAATATTTTTTTCCCCTCATCAATCTACACACAATAGCCCATAATGACAAAGCGAAAAAATAAAAAACAGAAATACCTTATTTACATAAGTATTCAGAACCTTTCCTATGAGACTCGAAATTTAACTGCATCCTGTTTCCATTGATCATCCTTGACATGTTTCTACAGCTTGATTGGAGTCCACCTGTGGTAAATTCAATTGATTAGACATGATTTGGAAAGTCATACACCTGTCTGGATAAGTTCCCACTGTTGACAGTGCATGTCAGAGCAAAAACCAAGCCATGAGGTCGAAGGAATTTTCCGTAGAAATCCGAGACAGGATTGTGTTGAGGCACATATCTGGGGAAGGGTACCAAAAAATGTCTGTACCAGTCAATCAAGAACATAGTGGCCTCCATCATTCTTAATTGGAAGAAGTTTAGAACCACCAATACTCTTCTTAGACCTTTTTTATTTTATTCATATTTACAGATGGCATACACGTTTGTTATTAAGGCACATGAAAGTTCACATGTTCCAGAAGGCATTTCTGCCCAAAAATCTTCAAATGTCTCTCCTGTGAGGTAGTGACGTGCGACATACGCCTAGCTTCCTGTAACCGGTCACATATTTTGGGTTCTGATGGGGTACGACAGTTCAACTAAGCTCATGAGGCATTTATAAGTTATATTCTTCAAGAACCAATAGGTACATATCATTAATTTATAAGTCCAAAAATGGCTGTAGCAACTGTTGATTGCGCCTTTCTTACCATTATGAAAACATTGTGCCACCAGTAGAAATAGTAACACCAATGATGGTAACACTAACGAGACATTTTAGTTTGTTGATCACTTTCTTAAACGGAGGTCACAGATGCTCAAATCTAAGGTCATTAACCCTTTAAAATATAATTGACTAAAGTGATATGATTGTAAGGACCGACGCCGAACAGGAGAGACAGGTACGGGGAGTCAGACATTTATTAACACGGACATGAGACAATTAATCCCAAAGCAGGGAACAGAGCTTGGGAACAGACAGGTATAGGGAAGGTAAATGACACAAGTAATTGAGTCCACGTGAGTCCAATGATCGCTGATGCGCGTGACAGGGGGAAGGCAGGTGTGCATACTGATGGTGGCTTGAGTGCGTAATGCTGGGGATCCTGGCGCCCTCAAGTGCCAGGGGGAGGAGGAGCGGGAGCAGGCGTGACAATGATTTATAATTTTGCTCACAATGTCATTTCCCTTCCTTTAAATTGAGTAACACCAAGTGACACTTTGGATTTAGACACACCAAACAATCAATGGAATCCTCAAATTTATGACAGGTGTGATTAGCTAATAATACAATTTTATTTAATATACAGTCGTGGCCAAAAGTTTTGAGAATGACACAAATATATATTTTCACAAAGTCTGCTGCCTCAGTTTGTATGATGGCAATTTGCATATACTCCAGAATGTCATGAAGAGTGATCAGATGAATTGCAATTAATTGCAAAGTCCCTCTTTGCCATGCAAATGAACTGAATCCCCAAAAAACATTTCCACTGCATTTCAGTCCTGCCACAAAAGGACCAACTGACATCATGTCAGTGATTCTCTCGTTAACACAGGTGTGAGTGTTGATGAGGACAAGACTGGAGATCACTCTGTCATGCTGATTGAGTTCGAATAACAGACTGGAAGCTTCAAAAGGAGGGTGGTGCTTGTAATCATTGCTCTTCCACTGTCAAACATGGTCACCTGCAAGGAAACACGTGCCGTCATCATTGCTTTGCACAAAAAGCGCTTCACAGGCAAGGATATTGCTGCCAGTAAGATTGCACCTAAATCAACCATTTATCGGATCATCAAGAACTTCAAGGAGAGCGGTTCGATTGTTGTGAAGAAGGCTTCAGGGCGCCCAAAAAAGTCCAGCAAGTGCCAGGACCGTCTCCTAAAGTTGATTCAGCTGCGGGATCGGGGCACCACCAGTACAGAGCTTGCTCAGGAATGGCAGCAGGCAGGTGAGTGCATCTGCACGCACAGTGAGGCGAAGACTTTTGTAGGATGGCCTGGTGTCAAGAAGGGCAGCAAAGAAGTCACTTCTCTCCAGAAAAAACATCAGGGACAGACTGATTGTCTGCAAAAGATACAGGGATTGGACTGCTGAGGACTGGGGTAAAGTCATTTTCTCTGATGAATCCCATTTTCGATTGTTTGGGGCTTCCCGGAAAAAACCTTGTTCGGAGAAGACAAGGTGAGCGATACCATCAGTCCTGTGTCATGCCAACAGTAAAGCATCCTGAGACCATTCATGTGTGGGGTTGCTTCTCAGCCAAGGGAGTGGGCTCACTCACAATTTTGCCAAAGAACACAGCCATGAATAAAGAATGGTACCAACACATCCTCCGAGAGCAACTTCTCCCAACCGTCCAGGACCAGTTTGGTGACGAACAATGCCTTTTCCAGCATGATGGAGCACCTTGCCATAAGGCAAAAGTGATAACTATATGGCTCGGGGAACAAAACATCGATATTTTGGGTCCATGGCCAGGAAACTCCCCAGACCTTAATCCCATTGAGAACTTGTGGTCAATCCTCAAGAGGTGGGTGGACAAACAAAAACTCACAAATTCTGACAAACTCCAAGCATTGATTATGCAAGAATGGGCTGCAATCAGTCAGGATGTGGCCCAGAAGTTAATTGACAGCATGCCAGGGCTGATTGCAGAGGTCTTGAAAAAGAAGGGTCAACACTGCAAATATTGACTCTTTGCATCAACTTCATGTAGTTGTCAATAAAAGCTTTTGACACGTATGAAATGCTTGTAATTATACTTCAGTATTCCATAGTAACATCTGACAAAAATATCTAAAGACACTGAAGCAGCAAACTTTGTGGAAATTAATATTTGTGTCATTCTAAAAACTTTTGGCCACAACTGTAGACCTCTTCCCAGATTTGCCACTAAAGGGAATGCTCAAGGTCATATATCTTTGTAATGAGTGGTTTTCAATGAGCAACATACCAGTATTTTTTATTTATTTGAATAGTCTTTGTTTTATTGAACTATGCAATATATCAAATACTTTTGTTCACTTTCTATCATTCAAAATAATAGATATCTCTAAATCCCCAATACATGTCTCTACAATTGTAGCACTTTAAACCATGCATAAACTAAGTTTTGCAATATAAAGGACTTGCATTATGTTTTATCATTGAAAAACAGTTCAATATAAACAAAAACATGGACATTTCTTATTGTAAAGTGTTTTTCATGGTTGCAAAGGAAAGAGATGCAAATGCCACCACAATTCATGAACGACACAGTAGGAGTTAATGGAGTTAATGGCCAAGGACCCCCATCTAGTGGACATGTGTGGCACGTTCTCTAACGGGAAAAGCTACAGTACATGATGCATAGTCTCAGTCTAGCCTATCAATGTGTCTTCATGGTATCATCTGATAACTGAAGCAACCAGGCCATTAAGCAACCAGGCCATTAATTTCATTCTTGTTCATCAGTAGATTAGCACAGAATAAAATCTAACTTACATCCTGTTAGAAGTAAAGAAACGTTAAAACATTACATTTTCTTCTCAACTGCAGCATAAATCCATAAAATCCATACAGAGAAAAAAAGCATCCATAAACCCTTAACCTGTTCCATATATCCTGAACAAAAAGATAAACGCAACGTGTGAAGTGGGTGGACCTGGCTCCCAAGTGGGCCGGCTTATGCCCTCCCAGGCCCACCCATGGCTGTGCCCCTGCCCAGTCATGTAAAATCCATAGATTAGGACCTAATTAATTCATTTCAATTGACTGATTTGCTTCTATGAACTGTAACTCAGTAAAATCTTAGACCATTGTGAAGGGAAACAGCCACCACTCTGTAAAAATGAAATATACTGAACAACAATATAAACGCAACATGCAACAATTTCAAAGTGCATCACTCGGATGCCCAGGGTAAATCTTTTGCAGCATGAATGTTTTGAAATAATCAGAAATGTAGATATACAATGACATCAACACACACACACACACACACACCTAGTCCATGTCTGATAATGCCTCAGACATGTTTGTCTTTTCTACTTGTTCAAGGAGATCGAGATTGCTGTTCATAAACAAGCTTTAATCATACATCCCTCAAAAACTAGTGGCACCAAAATTGCAGAAAACACACTAAATAAGACAAGATTGACTGGTGAAAACACATATAGGACCAGTCATGTCTGTCCTGTCCTTGGGATCTTCATGTCATTCACTCTCATTTAATTCATCTCAATGGTCTTGCTCATCCTGTCACTCATACCGTTCTTACCCTTTAGGCCCTGTTTGAGATAACAGAGATATTTATTTACCACGTCAGTCACTGTGCGTTCTGCAAGTGCCACTAAGTCTGGTCACTCCCCCCCAGAAAAGGTCAATGTCTAGACTTGGAATTTCACCGCCATCTAATCAACAGCGAATGGTCCTTGTCCTTTAAGCGTTTCGTCATGTTTCACCGGAAAACCAACCAAGACGTTTTGTTTTGAACTTGATGCTAAACAAACATATCAACAGTCAGACTGACAGAAAAACAAACAAATATGTTCATATCAGATGCCCCCCGAAGAATTCCTACAGTATGTTTTTATTCAGGACATTTAGTGGTTTTGCCCTGTCACACTATACAAAGATGATTAGGGGCTCTATTCAATCCGCAAAGTGGAAGTTCAGCTTTATAGCATGATTGGAATTTAAAGGCAATGTTTCAGCTTTAGCAGAGACTGCATTCACGGTAAACCCTGCATATGTCGACTCAATCGGAAATGACCTTAAAATGTATATAGCGGAATCTGTAACACTTTACAGATTGAATAGAGCCCTTGGTCTGTGGTTTTGAATGGCCAGCTTTTCCCACTGTCCTGGCTAAACTAGAAAGATGTTGACAAAAACTCCTATTACAACAAGCACAGCTGTGTGACACAGCAGGTGCGTTTATCAGGACCAGGTGGGTTTCAGTTGACCATGGCTGTGTTCACACTCATGTTGTTCAAATCCAATTTCAGACTCATGTTATATTATGCCTGTGTGGACTCAAGTAAGCATTATGCATACGGGTAGAATTGAATTCCTCTGTGAAATAGTACCATCCTATAGCAAAAATAATGGTTTGTAGCATGTAAAACTATTTTCTTGAAGTCAGTAGAATGATATGTCCCATCCCTCCCTAGTGTTTTCCCCAATTGGAGGCCAGACCTTTTTTGTATGAATTTAATATGTATTGAGAGTTTGCAGTGACTTTTCATTTAGAAAATGAGTACCTTGTTACTTTCTATGATTTACCTTGGTTTGCTGTGTTTCTCTTCATTGTTTTCTTAATTGATTTATTGTAGACTCCTGATGAGAATTGATCAACTAACAAGCTACCTGAGCTCCTTAAAATGGAGCTTCCAGTTTATTCTTGGGTTGCTGCTGGAGGGATAACACCAATGCAGAACCACAGCTGCAGCCAGAGGGGGACCAAACATGTGAGTGTGGTTGAATACTTGTGTTCAGAATAACTCCCTGCTCATGCATGTTTTCCTCTCTCATCTCTTTCGCCTGCATGGGCCCGGCTCATGGTCTGAGTGCCAGATACACTTGATGACAACGGACGATGCGGGACGACTGGCAACCGACTACTGACGAATGAACCAACCAACGGAGCGATCGTCGAATGACGGCAGTGGCCATCTTGATGACCCACCAGCAGCATGGACAGTATCCTCTGGGACTGCGTTTGAGTTGCGCGTGAATGGGGTTTTTGAACGAGTCCTCCCCAAGAATTTCCAGATAAAGAAAATGTTTTTACCTTTACATCCTGGTATCTCAGAACTTGCATATTGACAAATACACCAGATACAGGACTTGTTGTACTTAAACGTGCCCATTGACTTTGAGGATTCTGACAGCTGGTCCCAAATTGCTCCCTAGCCCTTTCCATTGTCTCTAACCCTTAGATGTTGGCAGATCGAAGCAGTCGGGTAAAATCAGTGTAGTGGTGGAGCTTCCACCATCTTTCTTCCACCTTAAAGATACTTTTGGTCATGTAGTAATGTGGACACCCACTGGTCAAACATCTCCTTCCAAAATCATGGGCATTAATATGGAGTTGGTCCCCCACTTTGTGGCTATAACAGCCTCCACTAGATGTTAGAACATTGCTGTGGGGACTTGCTTCCATTCAGCCACAAGAGCTTTAGTGAGGTCGGGAACTCATGTTGGGCGTTCCAATTCCTCCCAAATGTGTTTGATGGAGTTGATGTCAGGGCTCTGTGCAGGCCAGTCAAGTTATTCCATACCATTTCAGTATGGAAGAACGGGGGGATTGTCATGCTGAAACAGGAAAGGGCCTTCCCCAACCTGTAGCCACTAAGTTGGAAGCACACAATCGTCTAGAATGTCATTGTAGGCTGTAGCGTTGAGATTTCCTTTTACTGGAAGTAAGGGGCCTAGCACCAAACCATTAAAAACAGCCCCAGACCATTATTCTTCCTTCACCAAACTTTACAGTTGGCACTATGCATTTGGGCAGGTAGTGTTCTCCTGGCATCCGCCAAACCCAGATTCGTCGGTCGGAGTGCCAGATGGTGAAGGGTGATTCACCTCTAAAGACAAACCTTGGCATTGCGCATGGTGATCTCAGGCTTGTGTACGACTGCTCGGCCATGGAAACCCATTTCCTGAAGCTCCAGACGAACAGTTCATGTGCTGACGTTGCTTCCAGAGGCAGTTTGGAACTCGATAGTGAGTGTTGCAACCGATTTTTACACGGTTCAGCAGTCGGCGGTCACATTCTGTGAGGTTGTGGCCTACCATTTCACAGATGAGCAAATGTTGCTCCTAGACGTTTCCACTTCACAATAACAGCACTTACAGTTGACCGGTCCAGCTCTAGCAGGGCAGACATTTTATGAACTGACTTGTTGGAAAGGTGCCATGATGGTGCCACGTTGAAAGTCTCTGAGCTCTTCAGTGAGGTCATTCTACTGCCAATGTTTGTCTATGGAGATTGCATGGCTGTGTGCTCTATTTTATACACCTGTCAGAAATGGGTGTGGCCGAAATAGCCGAATCCATTCATTTGAAGGGGTGTCCACAAACTTTTGTATATTCATAGTGTATGTAAACACCAAATGGTTAGGACTAAGGGAAAGGGGTAAGGAACAAATTGTCTGTTGAATGCAGCACTGGCAGGCAGGGCCCATGGCCATTCGGACTGTGTGTGCACTGTGCAGCTGGTCTGCAGGTTGATAACTGAGGTGAGGCTGAGATTGTAGCAGGAAGGGGGAGAGCGGCATGTCCTCATTGCCTCTGTTTTTTATTTTTACAAAGGATTCTTTCCAACCACATTGAAACACTCCCACATTGAAAGACTCTTTGCAGCCCAACGGCGCTACAGTGGCTTGTGAAAGTATTCACCCCCCTTGGCATTTTTTCTATTTTGTTGCCTTACAACCTGGAATTAAAATGTATATGTTTGTATCATTTTATTTACACAACATGCCTACCACTTTGAAAATGCAAAATCATTTTTATTGTGAAACATACAAGAAATAAGACAAAAAAACAGACAAAAAAACAGTGCATAACTATTCACCCCCGTAAAGTCAATACTTTGTAGAGCCACCTTTTTGCAGCAATTACAGCTGCAAGTCTCTGCTCTAGCTCCTTCAAGTTGGATGGGTTCCGCTGGTGTACAGCAATCTTTAAGTCATACCACAGATTCTCAATTGGATTGAGGTCTGGGCTTTGACTAGGCCATTCCAAGACATTTAAATGTTTCCCCTTAAACCACTCAAGTGTTGCTTTAGCAGTATGCTTAGGGTCATTGTCCTGCTAGAAGGTGAACCTCTATCCCAGTCTCAAATCTCTGGAAGACTGAAACAGGTTTCCCTCAAGAATTTCCCTGTATTTAGCGCCATCCATCATTCCTTCAATTCTGACCAGTTTCCCAGTCCCTGCCGACGAAATGCTGCCACCACCATGCTTCACTGTGGGGATGGTGTTCTCGGGGTGATGAGAGGTGTTGTGTTTGTGTCAGACATAGCGTTTTCCTTAATGGCCAAAAAGCTAAATATTAGTCTCATCTGACCAGAGTGCCTTCTTCCATATGTTTTGGGAGTCTCCCACATGCCTTTTGGCGAACACCAAACGTGTTTGCTTATTTTTTTCTTTAAGCAATGGCTTTTTTCTGGCCACTCTTCCGTAAAGCCCAGCTCTGTGGAGTGTACAGCTTAAAGTGGTTCTATGGACAGATACTTCAGGGTTATCTTTGGTCTCTTTGTTGCCTCTCTGATTAATTCCCTCCTTGCCTGGTCCGTGAGTTTTGGTGGGCAGCCCTCTCTTGGCAGGTTTGTTGTGGTGCCATATTCTTTCCATTTTTTAATAATGGATTTAATGTTCAAAGTTTCGGGTATTTTTTTTATAACTCAACCCTGATCTGTACTTCTCCACAACTTTGTCCCTGTCCTGTTTGGAGAGCTCCTTGGTCTTCATGGTGCCGCTTGCTTGGTGGTGCCCCTTGTTAGTGGTGTTGCAGACTCTGGGTGTATATATACTGAGATCATGTGACACTTAGATTGCACACAGGTGGACATTATTTAACTAATTATGTGACTTCTGAAGGTAATTGGTTGCACCAGATCTTATTTAGGGGCTTCATAACAAAGGGAGTGAATACATATGCACGCACCACTTTTCATTATTATTATTCTATTTAAGTTATTTTTTTTCATTTCAATTCACCGACTATTTTGTGTATGTCCATTACATGAAATCCAAATAAAAATCTATTTAAATTACAGGTTGTAATGCAACAAAATAGGAAAAACACCAAGGGGGATGAATACTTTTGCAAGGCACTGTATGTCACCATCAAAGTCATGCACTGAATTATTCCATTGCACAAGCCCACGGTCTCACAAACTCTGTCTCACTACTAAATGTCAGATCTTAGATTTGCTGAGCTTGGCAAAACTCAACTGTCTGTTGTGCAACAGGTTACTGAGCGAGCGTTATTACTATGTAGCCGTCGGTGACAGTGCACACTTTGCCTTCTTGTTCTTGCCATGGGAATCTGGGTTCATTCCCGGCTATGGAAATCAAATATAACTGTGGGCATTATCAGAGAAGAGGACCGAAGTGAAATAGGGGGAGTGAATGGCCCTATCTGGAGTAGCCTAATGACGCAGGCAGGCGCAGGGAAACAAGCTCTTTACTTAGGCGGTTATCAAGTGCCTGAGCAGCTGTTACTCAGTCGCTAAATTAAAAAGGCCAATTCCATCTCCTTGTGCTGGAAAATTGATGTTTCAAACTGAATGAAAGGGTGAAGTCTGGTTTGGACCAGTCTTGTTGATGTGTCTTGTCGGTGTGAGGAGAGGGGGATTCAGTGAATATTACGTGAGACTACAGACAGTTTACGTTTGCGTTGGGGACGTTTGAAATGCAGTAGTCAAAGTTATGTAAAAGAAGGACGCTATACTTGGGTACTCAACAATAAAGTAAACACTGTTGAATTGAACGTGTTTAACATATAATTTCAACTTGCTCTGCACCTGCAGTTCTGAAATAAACCAAGTATTTTGCAGGCTGCTGTCATTGCTTTCAGTCTTTTAAGGTGCAGCATGTTGCCCTCCAGCCCATACAATATTCCCATAAAATCCTACTAATATCCTGCAGAAAATCCGCTCTCCACACTAGGCGCATCTTGTAGAAGCACCATAAATTCTTAGAGAAAAGCTTCACTGCCCTTTACACTCCTAACCGAAACTCAGAAACAACTGAGATTACCAACAACCTCCTGAGGAGAAAGGGCCGCAATGCTACCCAGCATGGTGCAGAGGTCTTGTAAGCCCCATTCATTCCTGGTGCTGACAAGCATCCTTTGATGACATGCGTCCTCTGATTTAGGATTTTCATCCAGTAGGATTCGATGCACACTATTGAGGAAGAGAATTGTCTCGTCACACTCACAAGTGTTTGACAACAGCTGTTAATAAGAATATGGGACGAGCTCTACAAAGATGTATGAATGGCGAGATACAAGCGGGATTGTGTATTGGATGACGCCTTCTCAGTAGTGTGTTGATATTTGTTGCATACTTCCATATCTGCGGGAAGTAGGGGTGTTGCAGAACCCCTTGAAAAATCAGTAAAAAAAAAAAAAAGAATTAAAAATATGTTTTTCTTCACAAATGTAGTGCACTGGGCGTTTACTAGTCCTGCTTTAGTGGACCGATATAGCCGACATAGATCCCTTTTGGACTGCTGTAAGCATCCAAGTTAACCATCTATGCCTCATTTTAGGTCAATTTCCCACTGCCATCAAATTTTACCAGATTTGCCACCATGGACTGCCATGAAGCAGATAGCACCAAAAACCTTAGAGAGACACAATGATTTGTAACAGTTAAACTGCGTGACACATTTGTGTCATTCCGCTCTGCATCCTCTTCCTCTGGCTCTCTTTTTGCCAACCAGTGATCAACCAATTTTGCTCTGGGAGGGAGGGAGAGGACCTAGTGTTTTGCTTATTCATATGTGAAACCCCAGATAGCACCCTATTCTCTATGGAGAATTATCAGGGTAAACCCTAAACCTTCCCATCTCAAGGGCAGCTAAAGCCTTGTTAACCCTGGCAGCTTGAAGTGACTCAAATCCTATTGTTTTGCATGTCTGATTCAAATCTGTTACACCAAAAAGCACTTGGAATCAGATATTTTAAGCCAGATTTCAAACCACCTTCAAATGGTGAAATCTGATTGATTTCCCTCAAGTGGTTTTCAGACTATTTGGCATATCTTGCTGCTTTCTAGCTACTCTCTTGACAGCTTTGACAAGAACATGTGGTAGCTAACTAGTTTGTTAATTGTTTACAAACAATTGTGTGAATGCGCTCGAAAGTTAAACAGCTACAGTACCTAGCTAACTAGTTGCCTGATGTGGCTAGCCAAAAATGACTTGTTTTAGAAAATGTTATCATCTTATCCTTTGAGGCTTTAAAAGTGTTCTTACACTATGATTTTTAACATTCAAAGCAACTGGGAAATGACCATTACAGGCAATGTTGTCACCTTAGCTTGCTACATAACTGCTGTGTGATAGGAAGCATGAGCACCACCACCAATCAGCATACACCACTGTGCACACCCGTTGTTACTATGACAACTAGCGTAGACATGTCAGCAAATGACTGCTGTCTGAACACACACATCCGATTTGGTCACTTGTAACTGTTTGGACAGTCAGTATTTTGAGTTTGCAGTGACCTTTCATTTAACATAGTTTGCGTGCCTTATTCTAATTTTCATGAATTTCTATGGTTTGCTGTGTCGGTCCCTTCTTATGAACTTTCTAATTTATTTATTGTAGACTCCTCCCCCTTGGCTGGTCTCCTTGGAGACGGGAGTTGGCTCAGGTCTGCCACACCTGGGCCTGATAAACTAACTTCCAGTTCTGGGGCTGCTGCTGGAGGAGGTGCCAGTGGGCAAGATGGCAGATGTTAAGATGACACAAGGCAGAAAGAAGGGTGCAAGGTTCAAAGGTTAATCTGTGAAATACAAGCCGAGTACTTTCTCCTTTGAGTCAAGTACAGGAGAGATAATTACATGCTACGCTCCTGAAAACCATGAGCAGTTGACGGACAGTTTTCTCTCAGAAATTGAACCTGACATAAATGAAGAGGAATAACCTCCGCCAACAGGTGAGGTGAAGGCTTCCGAGCCTCACCCCAATTATCAGGAAAATACCCAAGATGACTCTGGCCCAGTGGGAGTATGATTTGTGGAGAAAGTGGATCCATGCCTTTTGGCGATCCATTTGTGCTATCGGGCTGGGTGAAGAAGGATTTTGGTTCTGTCAATTTGGGCAAAGTATCCAGAGGTGGACTTGTGTTTATTACATTTTTTGTGTGTATGCTGCCCAGAGGGAGAAGGCGCTACATGACTCGAGATGAGAGATGTGTTCTGCTCTCCAGAGCAGAGCACCGCTGAAAAGAGTGATAACTGGGGTGGCTCTGAGGTGGATTGACTGAAGTTGAGGATTCTGTGTCTGATGCATGCCATTTGGTTCGATGCAGGCCTGGCGGGGGCCATGAGACTGACCTGGTCTGTCTTTCTGAGTTTTGATGCAGAGTGTTTGCCAGATAAAGTCATGCTAGGGTATATACAGTTGAAGTCAGAAATGTACATACACTTAGGCTGGAGTCATTAAATCTCGGTTTTCAACCACTCCACAAATTTCTTGTTAACAAACTATAGTTTTGGCAAGTCGGTTAGGACATCTTCTTTGTGCATGACACAAGTCATTTCTCCAACAATTGTTCACATACAGATTATTTCACTTATAATTCACTGTATCACAATTCCAGTGGGTCAGAAGTTTATATACACTTAGTTGACTGTGCCTTTAAACAGCTTGGATTTAGAAGCTTCTTATAGGCTAATTGACATAATTTGAGTCATTTGGGGGTGTACCTGTGGATGTATTTCAAGGCCTACCTTCAACCTCAGTGCCTCTTTGCTTGACATCATGGGAAATTCAAAAGAAATCATCCAATACCTCAGAAAAAGAATTGTAGACCTCCACAAGCCTGGTTCATCCTTGGGAGCAATTTCCAAATGCCTGAACGTACCATGTTCATCTGTACAAACAATAGTATGCAAGTATAAACACCATGGGGCCACGCAGCCGTAATATCGCTCAGGAAAAAGACGCGCTCTGTCTCCTCGAGATGGACATACTTTGGTGCAAAAAGTGCAAATCAATCCCAGAATAACAGCAAAGGACCTTGTGAAGATGCTGGAGGAAACAGGTACAAAAGTATCTATATCCACAGTAAAACAAGTCCTATATCGACATAACCTGAAAGGCAGCTCAGCAAGGAAGAAGCCACTGCTCCAAAACCACCACAAAAAACCCAGACTACGGTTTGCAACTGCACATGGGGACAAAGATTGTACTTTTTGGAGAAATGTCCTCTGGTATGATGAAACAAAAATATACCTGACCACCATTATGTTTGGAGGAAAAAGGGGGAGGCTTGCAAGCCGAAGAACACCATCCCAACCGTGAAGCACGGGGGTGGCAGCATCATGTTGTGGGGGTGCTTTGCTGCAGGAGGGACTGGTGCACTTCACAAAATAGATGGCATTGTGAGGAAAGAAAATTATGTGGATATATTGAAGCAACATCTCAATACATCAGTCAGGAAGTTAATGCTTGACTGATGGACAATGACCCCAAGCATACTTCCAAAGTTGTGACAAAATGGCTTAAGGACAACAAAGTCAAGGTATTGGAGTGGCCATCACAAAGCCCTGACCTCAATCCCATAGAACGTTTGCCGGCAGAACTGAAAAAGTGTGTGCGAGCAAGGAGGACTACAAACCTGACTCAGTTACACCAGCTCCGTCAGGAGGAATGCGCCAAAATTCACCCAACTTATTGTGGGAAGCTTGTGGAAGGCTACCCGAAACATTTGACCCAAGTTAAACAATTCAAAGGCAATGCTACCAAATACTAATTGAGTGTATGTAAACTTCTGACCCACTGGGAATGTGATGAAAGAAATAAAAGCTGAAATAAATCATTCTCTCTACTATTATTCTGACATTTCACATTCTTCAAATAAAGTGGTGATCCTAACTGACCTAAGACAGGGACTTTTTACTTGGATTAAATGTCAGGAATTGTGAAAAACTGAGTTTAAATATAATTGGCTAAGGTGCAGGTTAACTTCCGACTTCAAGTTGTGTAGGCTGTTATTGTGAATAAGAATTTGTTCTTAACTGACTTGCCTAGTTAAATAATGGTTAAATAAATTTATTTATTGTGTGATAACCGAACCCACTATGGTGTTTCGGGTGCCAAGTTTACGGTTTTGTTGCAGCAGTATGTTAGAGGGAGATTCTGAGGTGTGAGAAGTGTGTAGGAGGACATGGGACAAGGAGTGTGTAGTTTCAGTGGGGAAAGTGTTTCAATTGACCATTTAATCATTTTCTGTGTGGTGGCCTGTGATCCTTAGAAACCCATTTTGGACATTTACTCTACATTCCACTCAACACTATTATTGATGCTTATTGATGGCTATATTCTAAATTGACTCAAAGTAACATTTTGAGTTAATGGTACAATAGAGTTCTGCTGGGGGTCGGGCTCTTGACTGTAGCAAATTACAGTTTGCTGCCTTGTGCAACCTTCAGACAGGAAGAAGGTAATGGAAAGATTAATAAGGAATGTAGTTATTGTGGCAACTTGTGAATTGTACTAGCCTATGGCAATTTATATCAAATAGGATTTAAATGACAAGACACAAATAGCCAGACGTCAGGTGGTGGCATACATTGTATTACATCAAATATTGTGAATACTTCCAACGTAGTCAAAGTACAAAACAATAAGCATTGGAATTGGAACAAATTGGAATCTACACTTTTTGTATACGTCAAGCACTCAAATGCGGCTTGGATGGGTTGTTTCTGAGGATGCACGGCTCTCGACCTTCGCCTCTCCAGAGTCCGTACGGGAGTTGCAGCAATGAAACAAGACTAACTACCAATTGGATACCACAGAATTGGGGAGAAAAAGGGGTGTAAAAAAGTAACAAAAAAAATAAGCATTCAAATACATAGCAGCATAATGGTTCACTCTTCATTCATGCAATAAACACTCTGGCTTTAAAGCAGATACATTGTAATAAATAGTTTAAAAAAGATTGTCTCCATTCATAAACATTAGCCCTGGCCTGAGGCATGGCAATAGTAAATAATTATAGTAAGTCATCAAGTCACAGAAGGGGCCTGTACATACGATTCATATTCAAAGATAAAGACATGGTGAGACAAAATAGAGGTGAAATGAAAATCAAGTGTGCCGATGCTGTTTAAATTGGAACCCAGTGCTGCTATTTGCAGTGCTTGTGATGATACTAGTATAAAGTGAGGTTATCAATACAAAATAAATCATATGCATACGAAATATAATGATAGTGCTTTAATTTATGATATATAGTGGGGTCTGAAATGATTGACACCCTTAAAAGATAAGCAAAAATGATTGTATAAAATAAATAATTTAAATACTGAGCTCCTGCATATTGTACATTTACATTATTTTATAATACAATTGTTCAGAGAAAGACTTTGTTTAACAAGTAATACTTTTTTTCTCAAAGTTAGGGGTAAAAATTGACACCCCTGGTTTCAATACCGCACCTTGCGAGGATAACGGCACTGAGCCTGATCTAAAATGTTTGAGATTGGAGAACACATTGGGAGGGATCTTAGACCATTCCTCCATACAAAATCCTTCCAGATCCTTGATATTCGTTTGTGCTTATAGACTGCCCTCTTCAATCCAAACCACACATTTTCAACTGGTTTCAAGTCCAGAGAATGATGGCCATTGTAAAATGTTGATTTTGCAGCCAATTAACAATTTCTCTGTGGATTTTGATGTGTGCTTGGGGTCATGGTCTTGCTGGAAGATCCATTTGCAGCCTCCTGGCAGAGGCAACCAGGTTTTTGGCAAAAATGTCCTGGGTAAAGTTCATGATGACGTTGAGCCCCAGGACCAGTGGAAGCAACATAGCCACAAAACACCAAAGATCCACCACCATATTTGACAGTAGGTATAGGGTAATTTTCTGCTCATTGATTCTCATACATGCCATCACTGGTGTGTGACCAAAGAGCTCTTTTTTCACAACATACAACAAATGTAAATGCCTGGAGCATGCTAAACAGCACTTGGATTGGAACCAGTGCTTTGGTCAGATGACATGAAAATAGTGGTGCGTTTGTTGTCGAAATGAGAACACATGAGCAGAATAAAACCCCATACCTACTGTCAAATATGGTGGTAGATCTTTGATGTTATGGGGCTTTTTGGCTTACATGGTGAATTTGTCATTATAATAACCTGTGAATTACTTGTTTCTTTCATAAGGAACTATACATTGTAATTACCGATTGGGTTGAATTATTCTAGGTATAATACCACAATTTTATTTTAAATACCTTCTACTTCTGGAATGTAAATTATTTTTGTTAACTTCTTCCCCTTTATTTAGAATGCATTCATATAATTGTGCATTTGTTAGAATGCAAGAAGAATTTAAACCAATGTACACTATTTGGCATGCTGCTAAAGAACATCAGAGGTACAGAACAATTCCAGGACAAGTCCTGCAACTTATGTATAATTTCTTATATACCCAAAATGTCTAAGTTTAATTTATAACATGACAAAGCAGAACTAGATAATTGTATTTTTTTCTATGTTCCTCTGTCTAGTGTTTTAAAGTGCATTGGGTGTACTGGATTGACTTGTCAGTCTCACAGCCAAGAATAAAAGGATCTGAAAGATATTTTGTGCCCAGTGCAGACTGTTCATCTCAGTTTCTTGAAATGCTGGACTCAAAAAGGTCAAAGATCACAATGGTCGTGTTGTTGTTGCTGCTGCTGCTTTGAAGGGATTTCTTGAGTCTGAGGGAGTCCTTGTCTGGTGTTTTTGCTGTGTTCCCCTCAGCACTAACCCTTTGAGGTCTCCGGTGTCCATAATGCACTTTATTTTGATGATGCACACTGTGGGTCTGCCTCTCTTCATCATGACTTGACTCAAGTTTCCAGTGGTTCATTATTCTCCTCCGAAAAACAGTCTGAAATTGCTCCTCCTAGAAATGACAAAGTAAATACAGGTTGCTTTACATTCAAGACTGAGGGAGCTACTGGTTTCAAAGAATAGCCACACCCTGTGGATGTGCTGTCCCCTCTAGTATGTGTGTGCATGTGTTAAACTTTATGGATGTGCTAGAAGGATGTGTTCAACTTTTCAAACAGCAATTCCACAGCCTTCCAAGTAAGCGCTTTAGAATGAGGTTGACTTTGAAAATTTCTATAAGGCTGAAAACAGTGGCACCCTAGCTTGTATGGCACCCTGGGCGAACCCCCCCTTCAGCAAACCCCGCAAAAAAATATATACAAAATTAAGACTTATAAATAACACAAAGTAGTAACAAAGACAACTAGAAACACGTGTTGATTTGGCACTCGAGCATCAATACATTACCCATCCCCCAACACTGTCAACCAAGAGTCAAGACTAAACCAATTCACCTTGGTGGTGTGCAGACTGGTTTTATATATAATAACGATTTCGCACAAAAAATAAAAGGCAACATGTCTGTGAAACTATATATTCACAGTATTATGAATGAATTGTGATTTATTTGATAGCATTTCGTAGTGTGACTGATTTTACTAATTGCATTAGTACTGTATAAAGTTAGACGTGCACTATTTGATAGATTCCCCTGCTCCCCCCATCTCGTACTTCTGAGTGGGAGACCTTCCCAGGCAGTAGCCTGCCTAGCTCACAAACTAGAATCAGGGCTCCCACTCCGACAAGGTTAATTTACCCACAGTCCCACATAGTGACATGATATCATTGACGTGATGTGCAAATGAGCGATAGAAAACCGATCGCGCAAAAATGTCACCATTACACATTTTTTGGTGCGGGCGCCCAGTGCCGCCCCGGACAAGATGCCACCCTGGGTGGCCTATACCTAAATCCGCCACTGGTTGATACCAAAGTGAGGTCTCTTACCATAACTTGCTGAGGCGTGAGGGGAGCGTGTCGTCGGCTCCGCTTTGGCTTTGCGCAGTAGCTCTCCAAATGCTGCAGGTCGCAGGCCTTTAAGCAACACTGCTCTACAATCCCATTCCCTCTCATCCGAGTCCCATTCCCCCTGAGGCGAGGACCATTCCCTCGGGTGGACCGAAGTCCGTTCGGTGCTGTAACAAGAAAAAAAGTAATTGGATCAGATCATGAAACACTGCGCTGTCTTGAAGAGTTGCATACACATCTAGTAGGTGGTGGGCCGAAGCTGAAGAATCAGGAAGTTGATCGATCTACGTCGAGGGAGGAGCTGTTTTTTTGTATATGACAATTAAATACTATTATAATTACTGTAAGTTTGTTGGCACCTTTAATTCTTGCAAATTTCCTCAGAAAAAAATATATTTCAACTGTCTGCTAAGGCAAATTTGCAAACTGCTAAACTTGCAAACTGCTAAACTTCTATCTAAGATTTAAACACAGCCTACCATGAACTCATGATCTGCTGTCAGTGTGTTAAGAGGAACTAACATTAGCTCCCAAAGACTGAATTAAGATAAATATATTTTTGAGTGCACTTGAAATATGTAGCATGCAATACGAATGGTCTTGATCATATGAAGTAGTAACTCCATTGACCAATTAGCAGTAGCATGAAGTACTTAAGTACAAATATTTTAAAGTAGTTTTTTTGGCCATCTATACTTTATATATTTGACAACTTTTACTCCATTACATTCATAAAGAAAATGTACTGTTACCAACGTAATTAGAACAGTAAAATGTATGTTTTTGTATGTAATTGTAATTATAAACTGGGTGGTTTGAGCCCTAAATGCTGATTGGCTGACAGCTGTGGTATATCAGTCCGTATACCAAGGGTATGTCAAACATTATTTTTACTGCTCTAATTACATTGCTAACCAGTTTATAATAGCAATAAGGGGGATGTGTGGTATACTGCCAATATACCACAGCTAAGGGCTGTGTCCAGGCATACATTTTCCCTGACACCCAAAGGTACTCGTTACATTTTGAATACTTAGCAGGACAGGTAAATGGTCCAATTCACACACTTATCAAGAACTTCCCTGGTCATCCCTACTGCCTCTGATCTGACTCACTAAAACACAAATGCTTCGTTTGTAAATGATGTTGGAGTGTTCCCCAGGCTATCGGTAAAAAAATTAAAAGATAAAAATAAATTTATGCCGTCTGGTTGGCTTAATATAAGGAAGGTGAAATGATTTATACTTCTACTTTTGATTCTAAGTACACTGCTCAAAAAAATAAAGGGAACACTAAAATAACACATCATAGATCTGAATGAATGAAATAATCTTATTAAATACTTTTTTCTTTACATAGTTGAATGTGCATGACAACAAAATCTCACAAATTATCAATGGAAATCAAATTTATCAACCCATGGAGGTCTGGATTTGGAGTCACACTCAAAATTAAAGTGGAAAACCACACTACAGGCTGATCCAACTTTGATGTAATGTCCTTAAAACAAGTCAAAATGAGGCTCAGTAGTGTGTGTGGCCTCCACGTGCCTGAATGACCTCCCTACAACGCCTGGGCATGCTCCTGATGAGGTGGCGGATGGTCTCCTGAGGGATCTCCTCCCAGACCTGGACTAAAGCATCCGCCAACTCCTGGACAGTCTGTGGTGCAACGTGGCGTTGGTGGATGGAGCGAGACATGATGCCCCAGATGTGCTCAATTGGATTCAGGTCTGGGGAACGGGCGGGCTAGTCCTTAGCATCAATGCCTTCCTCTTGCAGGAACTGCTGACACACTCCAGCCACATGAGGTCTAGCATTGTCTTGCATTAGGAGGAACCCAGGGCCAACCGCACCAGCATATGGTCTCACAAGGGGTCTGAGGATCTCATCTCGGTACCTAATGGCAGTCAGGCTACCTCTGGCGAGCACATGGAGGGCTGTGCGGCCCCCCAAAGAAATGCCACCCCACACCATGACTGACCCACCGCCAAACCGGTCATGCTGGAGGATGTTGCAGGCAGCAGAACGTTCTCCACGGCGTCTCCAGACTCTGTCACGTCTGTCACGTGCTCAGTGTGAGCCTGCTTTCATCTGTGAAGAGCACAGGGCGCCAGTGGCGAATTTGCCAATCTTGGTGTTCTCTGGCAAATGCCAAACGTCCTGCACGGTGTTGGGCTGTAAGCACAACCCCCAGCTGTGGGCGTTGGGCCCTCATACCACCCTCATGGAGTCTGTTTCTGACCGTTTGAGCAGACACATGCACATTTGTGGCCTGCTGGAGGTCATTTTGCAGGGCTCTGGCAGTGCTCCTCCTTGCACAAAGGCGGAGGTAGTGGTCCTGCTGCTGGGTTGTTGCCCTCCCACGGCCTCCTCCACGTCTCCTGATGTACTGGCCTGTCTCCTGGTAGAGCCTCCATGCTCTGGACACTACGCTGACAGACACAGCAAACCTTCTTGCCACAGCTCGCATTGATGTGCCATCCTGGATGAGCTGCACTACCTGAGCCACTTGTGTGGGTTGTAGACTCCGTCTCATGCTACCACTAGAGTGAAAGCACCGCCAGCATTCAAAAGTGACCAAAACATCAGCCAGGAAGCATAGGAACTGAGAAGTGGTCTGTGGTCACCACCTTCAGAACCACTCCTTTATTGGGGGTGTCTTGCTAATTGCCTATAATTTCCACCTGTTGTCTATTCCATTTGCACAACAGCATGTGAAATTTATTGTCAATCAGTGTTGCTTCCTAAGTGGACAGTTTGATTTCACAGAAGTGTGATTGACTTGGAGTTACATTGTGTTGTTTAAGTGTTCCCTTTATTTTTTTGAGCAGTGTATATATAAAACCAAATACTTTTACTCACGTAGAATTTTACTTGGTGACTTTCACAGGAGTCATTTTCTATAAAAAAAAGGTATCTTTACTTGTACTCAAGTAAGATAATTGGGTACTTTCCCCCACTGCCATTTAGCTAACTTATTGAAAGCTTGCCAATGTTACAGTAAACTAACCTAGCCAGCTGTAAATGTCCAGTAGCGGTGCGTAGATAAAAATCCCTGCCGGAAGTCAAGCCAAGCCAGATTACAAACTACACTACATGCCCAAAGGTATGTGGACACCTGCTCGTCAACATCTCATTCCAAAATCATGGGCATTAATATGGAGTTAGTCCTCCCTTTGCTGCTATAACTGCCTCCACTATTCTGGGAAGGCTTTCCACTAGATGTTGGAATATTGCTGCGGGGACTTGCTTCATTCAGCTACAGGAGCATTAGTGAGGTCGGGCACTGATGTTAGGCGATTATGCCTGGCTCACAGTCGGCGTTCCAAATCATCCCAAAGTTGTTCAAAGGGGTTGAGGTCAGGGCTCTGTGCAGGCCAGTCAAGTTCTTCCACACTGATCTCGACAAACCATTTCTATATGGACCTCGCTTTGTGCACGGGTGAACTGTTATGCTGAAACAGGAAAGGGCCTTCCCCAAACTGTTGCCACAAAGCTGGACGCACAGAATCGTCTAGAATGTCATAGTATGCTGTAGAATTAAGATGCCCCTTCACTGGAACTAAGGGGCCTAGCCCGAACCATGAAAAACAGCCCCAGACCATTATTCCTCCTCCACCAAACTTTACAGTTGGCACTATGCATTCGGGCAGATAGCCTTCTCTTGGCATCCGCCAAACCCAGATTTGTCCGTTGGACTGCCAGATGGTGAAGTGTGATTCATCACTACAGAGAACAAGTTTCCACTGAGTCCAATGGCGGCGAGCTTTACACCACTCCAGCAGACACTTGGCAATGCGCATGGTGATGTTAGGCTTGTGTGCGACTGCTCGGCCATGGAAAGCCATTTCATGAAGCTCCCAACAAACAGTTCTTGTGCTGACATTGCTTCCAGAGGCAGTTTGGAACTCGGTAGCGAGTGCTGTAACACGAGGACAGAAGTTTTAAGCGCTACGCACATCAGCGGTCCTGTTCTGTGAGCTTGTGTGGCCTAATTAAATTGGAAGTTATCGAATGTGATCAAGGTCACAGCTCTATCGCAAATGTATCATTCGCCACCTTTAATGCCAGTTTCATTGTGGACTTTTCCCTGAAATGAGATATTGGCATATTGGCCTATCAGGGACCATTGCTAGCTCAGCAAACCATGGCAAAATTGAATTGCAATTATAAACCCATAATTTAGTCTGTAGCCTATGCCTATGTCAATCTCGCAAATAGGCATTTTTTTTTTTTTTTTTACAGTTTGTATTCTTAATTAACACCTGGCACATAATAACGGGACAACATTCGTTTGTAATTTCATCCAAATGTTTTTTTTTTTCCATCACTCAAACGCTCCTGTCAGATACATCTGTAGTTATGCACACAAACAGGGTTTACTTAAGGAATAAGGCCTGAGGAGGTGTGGTAAATGGACAATATACCCCCGGCTAAGGGCTGTTCTTAGGCACAACGCAACGTATAAACTGGTAACCAACGTAATTAGAGCAGTAAAAATAAATGTTTGTCATACCCGTGGTATACGGTCTGATATACCACGGCTGTCAGCCAATCAGCATTTAAGGCTCAAACCACCCAGTTTATAATTACAATTACACACTTGTTACTGTTCTAATTACATTGGTAACCAGTTTATAATAGCAATAAGGCAACTCAGGGGCCAATATACCACAGCTAAGGGCTGTTCTTTGTGGTATTTTGGCCATATACCACACCTCAGGCCCTATTGCTTAATCATAGCAGTCAACACAAGTTAAATAGACATCCATTGATAGAAATTGATCTGGAGAGTTTAATAAGGTTACTTATCTTTTCTCTTGCGACTTTCTTAAACTTACAAGAATTGTTATTTTGATGGAAAGACTAATTTTGTTTCTTAGCCTACGGCGTTAAAAATGACATCGTTATTCCTCAATTTGCTTTATAGCGTATGGAAAAGGGTTTATTGGATAAATGTGGCAACTCCATTGCTGAAAAAAAATATGGGGGGCTTGTTTTCAGGGCTTTTGTTTGCGGGTTTTCAGAGGTCATTACACTAGAAATTTTAGCTATACATGGCAACCCTGGTTTCAAAGTCTATATAGTGACATCAGGGCTAGTTCAAACTTCAATAGGATGGGCCTCCTCACATGTGAGTTAATCAGTCCATGAATAGCACTCGGTTAATCTCGGGGAGGACACAGGAAATCTGAATAGATCATGTGAGACAAAAGTGAGACAAGAATGAATAGAAGAAAACATCACAGCAAAGGAATGTAGTTTGTGAGCTAGAAAATGAACATTTTAACAGTCTGAGGCAGGGTGCTCTGCAATCATCCACTCCAACTATTGAAATGGATGTGTGACATTTCTTATGTCAGTATGAATAAAATGAGTGGGTCCTGCCATGATAATAGCTTTACACAACTTGTCCTATAGATTTTTGTAGCTTTAAATTATTAAGATAAATAAATGTATAGCTAAACCGCTCCTTGTCCCAGAATGACATGCTTGCTAGTGATAAAGCTATCTGCTCCTGCTAGCTAGATATGATCTACTTATTGTAACTTCCTAGCTACATTACGAAGGTTGCTGCGTTCTAAATCGGGAGTCATTTTACAGCTTGCACTGATGCCATCACGTTTCTATAACTAGTTAGCTAAATTACAAACAAAAAATACGTACCTTATAGCAGTCAAACAGATCTCTCTAGCTGTAACCAGCTTTCTACTACTAAAAGTATGGATAACGTGAATGGCAAACGTGTGCTTGCAGAGATAGTACCATGCATATTACACGGGTTTTGATTGGTTTACAGTTTAGTAATGGGCTGCGTTTGCCTGCCCAGCTAGCGAAGATAAAAGCAGAGTTTATCTTGAAAATGTGCAAGAACTGACATTGCCAACAAACGGAAATGTGATCACAAATAGTAAATATTCACAATATGTAAAAACCAGCTCCTCCCTCAACAGAGATGGATGTTTGCATTTGGTGGTATTTTACGTGTGTGACTGTCCTTGTCCAGCAGTGTTTCGTTACTTGTCATGTTTTGTGTTTTTTTGTGGACCTCAGAAAGAGTAGCTGCTGCTTCTGCAACAGCTAATGGGGATCAAAATAAACATCCAAAACAGAACTTGCACCATCCACCGGCTATAATTCTCAACCTGTTTTATGTAACAGGGGACAGTGGGGTAAGTTGAGACATTTTTTACATTCAGCATAACTCTGTCAAGGTAAACATAGAAAGAATACTAACAAAGATATCTACACTGAACAAAAATATAAAACACAAGATGTGAAGTGTTGGTCCCATGTCACAAATCTGAGTAGTATTTCTGTCTGAAATAAAGCCTTTTTGTGGGGAAAAACTAAATCTGATTGGCTGTCCCTGGCTCCCCAATGGGTAGACCTGGCTTCTAAGTGGGTGGGCCTATGCCCTTCAAGGCCCACCCATGGCTGCACCCCTATCCGTAGGTTAGGGCCTAATGAATTTATTTAAATTGACTGATTTCCTTTTATGAACTAACTCAGTAAAATTGTTGAAGTTGTTGCATTTATATTTTAGTTCAGTGTACATACACTACCGTTCAAAAGTTTTGGGTCACTTAGAAATGTCCTTGTTTTTGAAAGAAAAGCAAATTTGGCTTTTTCTTCTTTGCAACTCTGCCTAGAAGGCCAGCATCCCAGACTCGCCTCTTCACTGTTGACGTTTAATGTACTTTTCTTCTTGCACACTTGTGCACCGGGGCCTCCCACTCCTCTTTCTATTCTGGTTAGAGACAGTTTGCGCTGTTCTGTGAAAGGAGTAGTACACAGCGTTGTACGAGATCTTCAGTTTCTTGCATGGAATAGCCTTCATTTCTCAGAACAAGAATAGACTGATGAGTTTCAGAAGAAAGGTCTTTGTTTCTGGCCATTTTGAGCCTGTAATCGAACCCACAAATGCTAATGCTCCAGATACTCAACTAGTCTAAAGAAGGCCAGTTTTATTGCTTCTTTAAATCAGGACAACAGTTTTCAGCTGTGCTAACATAATTGCAAAAGGGTTTTCTAATGATCAATTAGCCTTTTAAAATGATAAACTTGGATTAGCTAACAACGTGCCATTGGAATACAGGAGTGATGGTTGCCAATAATGGGCCTCTGTACGCCTATGTAGATATTCCATTAAAAATCAGCCGTTTCCAGCTACAACAGTCATTTACAACATTAACCATGTTTATACTGTATTTCTGATAAATGTATTTTAAAAATGGACCAAAAATGTGCTTTCCTTTCAAAAACAAGGAGATTTCTAAGTGACCCCAAACTTTTGAACGGTAGTGTATACATGGAAATAATCCGATTTTTATTATTTTTTTACCTTATTTAACTAGGCAAGTCAGTTAATAACAAATTCTTATTTTCAATGACGGCCTAGGAACAGTGGGTTAACTGCCTTGTTCAGGGGCAGAACGACAGATTTTTACTTTGTCAGCTCGGGGATTCGATATGGCAACCTTCCGATTACTAGTCCAACACTAACCACTAGGCTACCCCTACATCACAGTTTTGAAAACATAGCTTGTCCAAAAGTGGTCTCTTGGCACAACATACCCTGGGTATGGGGTAAGTTGAGCCATGGGACAGTTTCACTTAAGCAGGATATACATTTCTGTGTTGGATAAAATATTACCACTGCCTTTTTAAAACCACCTATTTCTCCCCAACACTTTGTGTTTATTTAATTTTTTTAACACGACATAGGCCAGGCCCAGTTGTTACCTCATACCCAAGCGTTAATGCCTTGCTTGCATTATGCCTGGGAAGAAAACACTTACATTTGCTCAACCATTATCTCAACTTACTCCAAGCAAACATTTTGACTATATTAGCCCACACAACTATACGGAACAAAAATATAAAACCTAACATGTAAAGTGTTGGTCCCATGTTTCATGAGCTGAAATAGAAGACAAACATTTTCCGAACGCACCAAAAGCTTATTTCTCAAAAATGTTGAGCACAAATTTGTTTACATCCCTGTTAGTGAGCATTTTATCATATTTCAAGATAAATCTATCCATCTGACAGGTCACAGCATGATCATTACACAGATGCACCTTATGCTGGGGACAATAATAGGCTACTGTAAAATGTGCAATTTTGTCACAACGCCACAGATGTCTTAAGTTGAGGGAGCATACAATTGGCATGCTGACTGCAGGAATATCCACCAGAGCTGTTGCCAGAGAATTAAATGTTAATTTATCTACTATAAGCTGCCTCCCTAGTTTTAGAAAATTTGGCAGTATGTCCAACCGGCCTCACAACCACGTGTAACCACGCCAGCCCAGGACATCCACATCCGGCTTCTTCACCTGCGGGATCGTCTGAGAGGAGAGGGGGGGTGCTGAAGAGTATTTCTGTCTGCAATAAAGAAAAACTCATTCTGATGGGCAGGGCCTGGCTCCCCAGTGGGTGAGCCTGGCTCCCAAGTGGTGGGCTTAAGCCTTCCCAGGCCCACCCATGGCTGCGCCAATTGACTCTTTTCCTTATGAATTAACTCAAACTCTTTGAAATTGTTGCATGTTGCATTTATATTTTTGTTCAGTATACAGTAGAAGGATGCACTTTCTTGCTAGATGTAGGACCTCATATTGAAGCTTAGAGACCCCTTTTTATGTATAGAACAATCTTAAAATGATCTACTTTGGTATAGATACAAGCATAAAACAAATTTACTTGACTTGGTAAAAGTCCATTTTTTGGACCCAACTTGCTTACCACTTTTTCCGTGTGGTTTCTTTCTTCACAGACTACATAAAATGACCACTTCCTAAACATTTGGTCAAATGATACATTTTATGTATGGTTTCCTAGAAACAAGTGTGGCTCAACTTACCCCACTCTCCCCCACTGCAGTTCTCTAAGCATTTTTTTATGTTTAATACACTTCCCTTTACATAAAATTGCACATAATCAGTTGTATTATTTATTGTTATAGCTACGGCTATCGCTCTAATGTTTGCAAAATGTTCTTGTAAGCACTCTGTCATCTTGTTGGATGAGAAAGAAACACGATATCAGGCTGTGAATGTGGCCTTGGTGGAATAAGGGTAAAGGTGATTAGGTGAGAGGGCTGCTACTGTCTCAGCATGGGATTCTTTTTTTCCCTTCAATTAATGGCTATTTGCCTGTAAGAAATGTCCCAGTATACATTTTCTTCTGAGCATTGAACATTGAGTTGTAACACTGGTGTCAGCAGTGGGATTCAGTGACCATGTGGTGTTTCTCTGACAGAAAGGAGGGAGCATACTATCTTAACAGCAGGACATTAAATGGTAAGTAGCAGCACAAATGTGACAACGGGAAACCTTACCTCTGTAAAATCCACGGTCTCCGCACACAAACTCTAGGTGGGCAACAAGTTCAGATCCACAGCGTGCTCTTGACTCTGCATGGTCTGGTAGAGCTGCAAGGCACAAGATGGAGTACAGCACACCAACGCTCCGCCAACATAGCACCTAGGAAAGAATACACTTTAATAATCAATATCTAGCACCACTCATTTGACTGAGCACAGCGGTCTTGTCCAAGCTGCCACTACATTATTAACACATACAAAAACGTTAGGCTCTGTTGAGGTGAAGATACAATTCCACAACAATTTGGGCAAACAGGTGGCATAAAACCTAAAAATAATAATTTATTTGCTGGTAATAAGTTTCACTGTAATAA
Source organism: Brachymystax lenok tsinlingensis (assembly GCA_030435695.1). Taxonomy (NCBI): domain Eukaryota; kingdom Metazoa; phylum Chordata; class Actinopteri; order Salmoniformes; family Salmonidae; genus Brachymystax; species Brachymystax lenok. The sequence goes on along the minus strand of CM059802.1, from coordinate 32,151,808 downwards.
AGCTCAACACTTGGCAGTCAGTAATTATAGATTATTTAGTTGAGAAGCAAGGAAACTCATCATAAATATTCAAGACAAAGACATTATTCAACCCAACAAAGTAGGAGAGCCTCCATGCACACTATCAAAACAGCTATTACAAACCAACGCATGGCAACAAACATTGTAAAAAAAATCCTTATCAAGCAAAGAGCACATAGCGGTTACCCCGTATTAACCTTGATGTTTGTTTTAGTACAGCGAGTTACAAAATAAAGATTCATAATTCAGCTAGGATAGAGTTATGGATAATAGCAGCCTTAAAATACAACCACCTCCTCCCACGCTCTTTCTGTCACTCTGGCAAGGCTACTCTGCCCTCCCCTCTAGAAAGGAGGATGCGCCATTTCTACTGAGGCCTAAATTACACCTGTACACTTCATTCACATGTACATCTCAGGGACCCAAAAGTAAACATTGCATCCAATCCTCCGATGCTTTACAACTGAGGACATTATTGCTCCTTCAATACCAAGTTCTTCATTGCAGAAAAAGCAGCAAATATGCATGTAGATTAGATATGGCATCATAATGAAGTGTATACATCAGCTCATAGAAAGTACATTACAAGAAGCACCTACCAATTCTGAGCTGCACTGATGTCAAAATTGTCCATGCAGGTAATTATTGCAATACAACGGAATGAACCCACCGGGCCAATGAGAGTTGCAGTGCAGAACATAAATATATTATAATTCTATGGTGCAGTCTGCTGATAGGAATGTCATGAGCTTGAGGTGAAGGGCCTCCAGCTCATGACATTCAGACAAATACAAAACTTTGCAGCCTCAAAAGCACTGGGTAGATATTATTTCACTGCATCCCACACAGCCAAAGATGCATCATGTGAACTTCCTAAACTGTGCATCCCTAAATTTGCCACCATGTAGGTGGATATTTAAATGCTATGCAGTGAAAATATCACATTTCAATTTCTGCAAAGCCACATAACCCCACATAAGAGCATGCATATTATACTGTTTGTAAGTAAACAAAAAACTGTTTTCAATATCTGTAAAGAAAATACATTGGTCACTAGGGACCTATAGCTTGATGAAACTTCTACTTTGGTCCGGTTTCCCGGACAGATTAGCAAAAATCTATTCCTGGACTAAAGCATGCTCAATCTACAAATCCAACCTCCTGAAACCTGGTAAAACTTCACAGTACAAATAAATGTCAATAATCACTGTTCCTGAATTAGTTCACTGTTCTCCTGGGTGACCGTACATACCTTCAGTGTGCATCCTCTTGCAGACGACCAGTGTAGTGAGGGCTCAGAGGAGTGCATCTTGTCTGTCGGTCTGTCTGTCTAGGCGTAGAGGCAGTAAGGCCTTGGAGCTGCAGTCTTATACTCACAACCAGAGGGGGAAGGACCAGTAGCTCAGTAGCTCCCTCCCTCCATTCTAGACATCCTCCCTGGCCGAAAGGGAAAGGGTGCAATCTATTGGATCGTGTCCAAATCAAAAGCCTGAGTGTGCCTGTTAGTACTATCATGCCAACTTCCTGCCTCTCATTGTCATGCCAAACAAGATACATTTTAACGCAGATCTTCGGCAATATGGATTGAATCCTGCCTGTGTCTTATTTTACTCTATTAGTTTAAAAGCCCAATACAAGAGAAAGAGATGGACTTACATTACATTGTATGTTCACCACTGCTATCAATTGGGTCGAGCCAGGACTTCTTTTTTACTGTCAAACACTCCAACTCAGAGGATTGTCACATATAAATGTGGTTCCTGAAAAGTTAAGACACTTCCAGGTGTTGGGAGACGGGATATTCTCCATCACACAACGGCCCAAAAAATTACGACCCCATTGACTGCTGTCATGACCCATGGCCCTTATGGGCAACCATCCAAATAGTAAACTGACAACACTGTACATTCGTCATTACAGCACACTGTCTGGGAGTAAGAGTGAACACATAGCACGTGGCATTCGGAAGAGATGTGACTGGTGAGGAAATGCAGATTGTGTGTGATACACAAAACAAAAAAATAACAAAATGATGCTTTCGTACAAACATTGGTTGCTTTATTGCACAAGGTCGATGTTATGAGACTACACAAAACAGAGTGATTTGGCAGAACTCAACTCCCCATTGACTAGTCTATGACAGTAAGACTTTGCTGCCACAGGTGGCAACCTGGGCGTTATGCTTCCTGAAGGATTCCACTTATAATGTTACAACTTGAGAGGAACTAATTTTCAGTACCTGGTAATAACTTATGTAGTATCATCTAACAAACATCTGTTGAAAACAAAAAAATATTCAACCCTCAGTATAAATACTGTTCCAACTGAGGGGAATAGGATACAACTTGTACTTTTAACACAAGTGAGTGACAATGTTCAAAATGTGAAAAGAAAATGAACAACTAATTGTTTCTCTAAAGGGAGAATTCAGACCAGAGTTACACGTGACTGGAACTTTATTCAGTTTTTAGGCACTTCTCTCTATGCGTATTCTGACCTTGAACTTGTACATGGGGAAATGCCAGTGCCAGCTAAGGTAAGCATTTAATGTGGAGATCAAAGAAATGAAGGTGTGGTGGGTGTCTTACAGGTACATTGTATTCTGAACTTGTCTGAATTCCCTCATAATTCCACCACCTTTACTCACGAGGAAACTGATGGTCGAGCAACCTGTCAGTTCCAAGTGGGAAAACTAATTATTTCCCCCCCAGATAGAAATAACACCAATCTCCATGCACTGTAATTTATACATTGATAAGAGCTAGGTAATCCGTTTGGATAAGGGGATTGTAAATATTATTTAATTACTTTAGATACATTTTACCTTATGATCACTGGAGACAAAATGTGAAACCAGTCATATTTCAGCAAACTGAAAAGCATGTCAACTTGTCAGGTATTTCGGCAGCTTTTCCACAAAGTATAAACAGCAGTGATGTTATTCAGAATTGTAAGTGTAGGCCTATGGCTTCATCATTTGAAGGGCTGAAATTTGGAGATCCAAGCCAAGGCTTGGTAACCTGTGCGCACTGACAGTAACTCCAAACCTACAGAGATCTGGATCAACCACACGTACGTGACAGAGGAAAGACTGGTAAACTAACCATGTAATAGAAGGATGCAAAATGTAGGCTATACATTTTAAAGAGAACCTACTAAAGTGATTGTTATGTATGTGGGTATTACTGACGGTGGCTACTTATGGTGGCTAATATTTAATCCAATAGAAATGGTCAAAACAAACAACTGAAAAGTCATGGCATATAATTGAAACATTCTAGAGTGCGATTTATGCACGTACGTGTGGTTGATCCAGAGGGTCACTAGCAATAGGCTTTAGGCTTACATACATTGCATTCGGAAAGTTCAGACCACTTCACTATTTCCACTTTGTTACGTTACAGCCTTATTATGTTCCTCATCTACACACAATACCCCATAATGACAAAGAAAACAGGTTAAGACATTTTAGCAAATGTATTAAGACCCTTTGCTATGAGACTTAATGGTGCTCAGGTGAATCCTGTTTCCATTAATTATCCTTGAGATGTTTCTACAACTTGATTGGATTCCCCTTGTGGTAAGTTGGATTTGGAAAGGTACACACCTGTCTATAGAAAAGATCCCACCGTTGACTGTGCATTTCAGAGCAAAAACCAAGCCACGAGGTCACAGGAATTGTCAATAGAGCTCAGAGACAGGATTGTGTCAAGGCACAGATCTGGGGAAGGATATCAAAAAATGTCTGCAACATTGAAGGGGACCTCCATCATTCTTAAATGGAAGAAGTTTGGAACCACCAAGACTCTTCGTAGAGTTCTCCGCCTGGCCAAACTGAGCAATCGGGGGAGAAGAGCCTTACTCAGGGAGGTGATCAAGAACCCGATGGTCACTGACAGAGCTCCAGAGTTCCCTGTGGAGATGGGAGAGCCTTCCAGAAGGACAGCCATCTATGCAGGTCTCCACCAATCAGGCCTTTATGGTGGAGTGGCCAGACGGCACCTAAAGGACTCAGACCATGAGAAACAAGATTCTCTAGTCTGATGAAACCAAGATTGAACTATTTGGCCTGAATGCCAAGCGTCACATCTGGAGGAAACCTGGCACCATCCCTACTGTGAAGAATGGTGGTGGCAGCATCATGCTGTGGGGATGTTTTCATTGGCAGGGACTGGGAGACTAGTCAGGATCGAGTGAAAGATGAACAGAGCAAATTACAGAAAGATCCTTGATGAAAACCTGCTCAAGAGCGCTCAGGACCTCACACTGTGGCAAACATTCACCTTCCAACAGCACAACAACCCTAAGCACACAGCCAATACAACGCAGGAGTGGCTTTGGGACAAGTCTCTGAATGTCCTTGAGTGGCCCAGCCCGAACTAACATCTCTGCAGAGACCTGAAAATAGCTGTGCAGAGCTTGAGAGGATCTGCCGAGAAGAATGGGAGAAACACCCCAAATACAGTTGTGCCAAGCTTGTCGTGTCATACCCAAGAAGACTCCAGGCTGTAATTGCTGCTTCAACAAAGTACTGGGTAAAGGGTCTGAATACTTATGTAAAAGTCATATTTCAACAACAAAAATGTTTAACTGTTCTTGCTTTGTCATTATGGGGTAGTGTGTAGATTGATAAGGGGGGAAAAGAATATCAGTTTTAGAATAAGGCTGTAACGTAACAAAATGTAGAAAAGGTCAAGGGGTCTGAATACACCATTACAAGTTGTGCAATAATTTGGGACATGTAGCCTATTTGAATTATTATGGAACGCACACCATAAATACCCATTTAAACCTTGAGCCTGGCGACTGGACCCTTGTCATCACAGCTCCGTGATTAGTGACGATTAGGGTAGGTTTATAGGACTACTATCCAACCCCTATTGTACACTTCTCACCTTCCAATACTAAATGGATTGAACAATTGAATATGGCAACTTTCAGAATTAATCAAACCACTATTTTTGATTCACCAATAGATTATTGTGCATAAAGGCTCTCCAAACCTGTTCATGTATGACACATAAGTACTTTCCTTACCTTCAAAATCTACAAGACCATTTTTTTATCTACCAATTAGTGCTGAAAAGGAGACAAATACGCATGTATTTGTGTCTTTCATTGATCCATATTCTGAACTCATTCTCTCAATATATTCTAATGAGTATGTCGAGAAAATGTTAATTAAAGGTGCAATATTCAGAAATCGCTCCACCATTTTCTGGTTACTTAAATTCTAATAGTTTGCCTTTTTTCAGATTGTGACAAAACAAGCAATGTATAGTGTAGAGAATCATTGTACCATCTAAACCAGCTGTTTGAATCTGGTGTACAAAACCGAAAGACGCAATATCTAAACTTACGAACGGGAAGCATAGAAACAGCGCACATAGAACTGCTTCTTAGACTTACTTTCAATGAGAATGACAGATTTATAAAGCACATTTCTATGTGAATTTGGTCTGGTCGCCCAAAAAGTTACATATTGTAGCTTTAAAGGTACACCATATTTAAATGAAAACTCAAGAAAATCTGTTGGCCAGCAAGTAGGAGGGTTTTTAGTATTTTAATTATATTTATTCAGTGAGTGCAAGGTAGCCACACCTGCAAAGCCCATAAATTCTGAATACCAACTACTGAAGTGTGTAAATCAAAACGCGTAAAAATAAGTCTGAATCGGGCCCTAAAATAATAACTGCAACTCTAATAACTAATCTTCAAATTCAATAGCTGGGCAAGTTTGATCAAACAAACGCTGCTTTCACATCAGATATAATCACACGAAAAGTAAAAAGTCCTTCTGAATCTTCTAATAAAATAAATGTAAATGTTGATTTCTGAGTTATTTTTAACGTAAAATATTTTAGCCCATCATAAGATGATGATCACAGGTCTTGGAAGATAAGGAGTGGAGAATTGTATGGGTTTCAAATAAAACTCAAATAATAACAATACTTTACCAGTTACAGAATGGATGTTCTTGCAGCGCTTACACGTGTGTGGAATAATCCTTCATGGCATTCAACATCTGTGAAGGCCATTATAAATAATTGTTTTCCACTTTGGAGCCAGTCAACTTGGAGAGCGCAGGTTGTTGAGGGCAGCCTCTCGCTCTCTCAGTTTGGCCCGGATACGGTTGATCCTCTCCTCACGGGCCGAATGCTCAAAGTCAAAACCATGGTGCTGTTTGGGGGTGGGGACTAGAGCGGGTATGATTGGGCACTCCGCCGTCCAACTCTGAACACTGTCCCCCGTGAAGTCAACTTGCAAAACCGTATCCCTGCTTTGGTCTGCATTAAGGGCCCCTGGTGGAGGTGAGCGGTCACTCAAAGCAACAGCCGTAACAGAGAGAAGATCTTGCACCTCAGACTCATCCCCATTGGTGGCTTGGCCCTCTGCCCCACCTTCCTTCCCACTCTTACCTTTGTCCTCAACTCGTCGTCGTTTGACACTATCCAAATTGTGACATCCCTCTTCCTCAGGCTCCTCCTGAGCATCTTCATCTGTCTCACTGGTAATCCCACCTTTGCCCTGAAAGCCTTCGCTTGAGCCAGGGTGCCGATTTGCTGTCTTTGATAATGATTCTTGGGTCTCCTCATTCAAAGGCTCGTCTTCCTCTTGAGTAACCAACTCCATCTCCTGTTCAGGACATCTGCCAGGTGTCTCATTTAACGACCGGTTGGCATTCAATAACTTCCGTATGACTTGATCCTATGGTGGAAAAGCAACAACAACAAAAAAAATAGGTAGAGACAGGATTTAAAATGTTGACTTAGACCAGTTTTCCTGTTCTCTATGAGAGGAGATGTACAATTATACAATTCTCACATGTGTGTTAAAGGACAACTCCCTGGAAACTTTACAAACAGACTAAAAAAGCAACAACAAAAATAGCTATATTTGAAGTCTGATAAGTGACTGACTACCTTTGTGGGGTTTATCATCAGCATATATTCATCTCAACCTAGCCTTTATTAACTACAGCACACATACCACAAGGTGGAAATAGGTTGTCCATTTTCTAATTACTTATTTGCCAAGTTACAAGATTTTTTGTTGTTGATCAATTAACAAAGCAGTTCCAAGGAGATTCATATCACATACACATCTGGTATTGGCATGCTATGGCACAGCTGAGACAATAGTACCCACTTGCTCTGAGTTATGAGCCTCTTCTGCTGAGTGACCCTGTTTGACAGCCTGCTGTGGTTCAATGTCCCCCGGGGGGATTCTGGACAACTTCACCTGGACTTGGTGGGTCAGGCCGAAACTCTGCAGCAATGCCCACTTCTCCTGGGGCTTTTTAGGAGACGGCTTGGGAGATGCGGGGCAGGACTGAGGTGGTAAGACAAGGTGGTGGCAAGACAAGGGGGTGGGGAAGAGGTCAAAATACAGGAATTCAGCTTTCTGTGAAAATATACACCTCAAAAGGACATCTAGTTTCAAGCAACTTGATCATGTTGATATCACAAACAGTTTCAAGTCTCATATTTACATACATAAGCAGACATTTCTCAAGAGCATGGCGTATAGCCAGGAGGGAGCAACAGTAAGGATAGCAGGAGATGGCAGGGCCTTACCTTCTTCTGGCTCTTACTGGCAGGTGAGAGGAAGATCAGTTTTCGCTGTGTGGTCTGAGGGGCCTCGGAAGACAAAGAGTTGTCCAGGTCAGGGCTGTGCTGCCTCTTTCCTCTGACAGTCTTTGGTTTCTTGATTGACAGAAAGATCCTCCCCTTGTGGATGATGATGGCATCCTGGTGGGGGACAGGGGGCAGGCCATGGGGAAGGGGGGAAATCTGGGTGGCAGTACCCTGCTGGAAGTTCTGTCTGGTGGGCAAAAAATCCTTGAGGACATTGAAGGCTGTGCCGCTGGAGGAGACAAATGGCATCAAGAAGGGACCCTGGGCTGCCTTGGGTTCTGTGGTCACTAGTGATGTCAGGTTCATCTTGGCTGTGTCCACTGTGGGGCTGGCCGGTGAACAGCCTCTCTCTCGGATGACCACTGGAGAGATCCACGTGGCCAAAGGTGAGGACCTTCTCTTTGCACTGCCACCCTGAGAGCAGGGCACCCCCATCCTTCTCAAGATGGAGGTCGGCAGAGTCTGAATAGAGGTGGTTTTCACCTCTGCCTCTTTGGGGATGTAGATCTCAAAGTTCTCCAGGATGTCCATGCCCCGCATCTTTCCACGTCTACAGCTGCCTGAAAGCTATAGCAAAGATGGTTTACACTTATGCCGCATATAGTAGAACATTGCATACAGTTGCATACATTGGCAGTGCTCAACCTGGATGGAAATAGGTGCAAATATTATGACCCGTAGTAGCCATGTGAAAATGTAATGAAGGGATTTGCTCCATTGTGTACGTTTTATGATCCACAGTTTTCCTAATTTCAGTATATGTGACAAAACAAGCAAGCATTGTACTACTAAACCACTGTGAAATATATTTTCATTAACAAAACATATATTGCCTTTTCAGCTGTTTGAAGTTGGTGTACAAAACCAAACGTAAAAGACAAAAACTACAGTTTCGGGAAGCATACGGACCTCTTCTTTCATATCAGCAAGAAATGTATATATATTTTTTAACAAAAGTTTAAATTGATACACGGCTTGATAGGGTTAGTGTTCCTACATGGCCAAATCTCCATGTTCCAGAACTTGTTTACGGAAGACAAGGTGTCCACCTGTGCTAATTAGCGATCTAGCATGCTCCAAACACCTGAATGTAAGTGTAACTCGGGAAGTGTAGAGAACGTGTAGTTTAGTCAGATGGAGGCACCTACAAATCAAATGTAATTTGTCACATGCACCGAATACAACAGGTGTAGACCTTACAGTGAAATGCTTACTTACAAGCCAACAATGCAGTTAAGAAAAATAAATGTAACAAATAATTAAAGAGCCGCAGTAAAATAACAATAGCGAGGCTATATACAGGGGGTACATATAAAGAGTCAATGTGCGGAGGCACCAGTAAGTCGAGGTACAGCTTTATTAACAATCTATGCAAAACTGCTATAGTAAGTGTAACTTTGCTTATTTGAAGGATTATTTCTCGCTGATGAAATGGACATATGTTTCGAAAGACGGGTCGCAGCAATGATCATTGATCTCTTTTTACGTTAAAACAGAGAGTCGGTATTGTAGTTCACACAGTAATCGTGGGCGAAGTTAATTGATGAAAACTGTAGGGAGAAGGCAGAATGCCGCCAAGAGTTTGAGAGCTACACTTAACCGTAGCAGTTTGGCACATATCCACATACTGTGTGCCTCCATACTGTGTGCCTCCAGCCAGATAACATGAACTAATTAGCACAGGTGGCTGCCTATGTCTTCTGTAAACAAGCGATGGAACATGGAGGTATGGCCATGTGTGAACACTAACCCTATAAAAAGGTGTCGTAAATAACCTTTGTTTTTTGAAAATGATGATTTCTCGCTGATGTGAAAGACACGTTCCGTTTGTTTCCAAAAACGTACAACAAGCGATGCGTGTTATTGCTTAGAGCAAGCGTCAGTGTTCTTAACAAAACTACCCAGTCAATAGGCTCCAAATTAGCGTCAATTAACATATGCCCCGTTCACATTTCAACTTTAGTCGGAACTAGGAAACTCGGAAATGTAACTTGCTGTTTGTAGTTATACACGTGCCAAGTTACACTAATTAGCAAGTAGGACATTTCCGAGTTTCCTATTTCCGAATGGCATGTGAACGCGGCATAAAGGTGCATGAATAAACACGATCTGATTGTTGATGCCCTACAGCCAGCCCAGCTGTAGCTAGTTGACTCATTACGTGGCTATGTAGCTAGCTATGCAGACAATTAATAATGCGACGCACCTGCTAACTACAATAGTTAGCTAGGTGACAATAAAAGCCAGTAGTTTATAGTTGTTTTGCATATTACCTGAGCTTGGAGTGGACCAGATAAAAACAAATCAAACGGTTAGCTAAGCAGAAGCCTGGCTAAACTTGAAAAATATAACAAGAAGTACCTAACATGTTTCCAGCAGCTAACGCTGTCACATGGGCAAGAATAACGATGTACTTCCGGTTCACGGGTTTTTGCAATCCTTCAGAGTCCCGTCCTGTGTACAATTGTAAATGGACAATTACGGCGAAAAATATGGGAAATGTGCACAGTGAATGATATATTGTATATATCGAACTGTATAAATTAAAATTGTTACAAAGAAACCTGTGTGAAACTAGCGGTCTTAAAAGGTCTTAAAAAAAAAAACACATTGTATGGCAAACTGTAGGCCTACAGTATATTAATTATCAGTGGTGTGTATTCATGGATGCCAAGGGAAGCCAGACTTCCCCCCCAAAAATGTTGCTTTAGGCTATCTGTGTTTCATAATTTTTCTTTAATTTGCATAGGGCTGAATGTATCTCACCGGAGAAAGCATTCGAGCGAGCAAAACAGCGCCACTCTGTCTCAGTATGTGTGGTGTATCTATCTGATGCTGTCTGGTCAAAAAGAGTATGACATTGTTGCTGCCCATAGCATTAAATACAAGGGAAGCCAGTAGAGAAGGGTGCAATTGTGGCCCGCAATTCCTGCATGTGGGCAGAAGCCACTCCTCAGTAATAGGCACATAACAGCCCGCTTGGAGTTTGCCTAAAGGCACCTAAAGACTCTCAGACCATGTGTAACAAGATTCTCTGGTCTAATGAAAAATTGAACTCTTTGGCCTGAATGCCAAATGTCACGTCTGAAGGAACCCTGACACCATCCCTACAGAGAGATCCTTGATGAAAACCTGCTCCATAGCGACCAGGACCTGGTGAAAAGGTTCGCTTTCCAACAGGACGACGACCCTAAGCACACAGTCAAGACAACGCAAGACTGGCTTCGGGACAAGTCTCAATGTCCTTGAGTGGCCCAGCCAGAGCCCGGACTTGAACCCGATCTAACATCTTTTGAGAGACCTGAAAATAGCCGTGCAGCAACGCTCCCTATCCAACCTGACTGAGCTTGAGTGGATCTGCAGAGAAGAATGGGAGAAACTCCCCAAATACAGGTGTGCCAAGCTTGTAGCATCATACACAAGAAGACTAGAGGCTGTAATCGCTGCCAAAGGTGCTTCAAAGTACTGAGTAAAGGGTCTGAATACTTATGTAAATTTAATATTTCCGTGCTCAGAATATGTGGGAACTCCTTCAAGACTGTTGGAAAAGCATTCCACATTAAGCTGGTTGAGAGAATGCCAAGAGTGTGCAAAGCTGTCATCAAGGCAAAGGGTGGCTACTTTGAAAAATCTCAAATATAAAATATATTTTGATTTGTCTAACACTTTTTTGGTTACTACATGATTCCATGTGTGTTATTTCATAGTTTCTATGTCTCCACAATTTTTCTACAATGCAGAAAATTGTGAAAATAAAGGAAAAACCCTTGAATGAGTAGATGTTCTAAAACTTTTGATCTGTAGTGTAGCTATAAAATCTGACTGTAGACACGGCGAGATCAACAGTCGGGGCAATAGCATACATGATAGGATCATCCACATATAGATGAAGTTTACATTTTTTTACTGATTGACCAATGGTTTTATATAAATAGTGATGAGAACAGGCCCCAAAATCGACCCCTGTGGTACACATTTATGTACTTCAAGAAATTGGCCTGAGTTCTGTTACTAAGATAGTCATGAAACCTAGAACAGGCTCAGAGCTCAGGCCTATCGAGGACAACTTATTCAATAAAATTGCATGATCAACAGTATCAAAAGCTTTTGACAATGACACAAACAAAGCAGCACAACTAAAGTGGTTGTTGTAATAGTACTATGCCCAGACTTAAACCCTGATTGATTTATATTCAAAATACATTTCTCAGATAAAAAAAGAGTTGTACATTTACCAAGGATTCAAGAATCTTAGCTAGACAAGGAAGTCTTGAAATGGGGTGATAATTATTAAGATCACTTCTATCCCTCCCTTATGGAGTGGCAGCACAAAAGCTTATTTTCCTAATGTTGGAATAGTTCCTAATAACAATATTAAATAAAACATGTGAGTTATTGAGCCAACAATGATGGGCGCTGCACACTTAAGCAGACCAGGATGCAATTGGTTGGGCCCTGTTGATTTCTTGTGTCTATTGCTAGCAAATCATCCAGGACTTATTTTTCTGTAAATAGCCTAAAAGAAAAGCTTAAACCTCACAGATTAGTGATGTTTAAGATGAAGGAGGACAATTGTTTTTACTGAGCATGCCCCTATTTCTATTTTAGCATATTGGATGACTGTTGTTCATATTCCATTTACCCAGCTTAATGTAACTGGGATAGGTTTAGGCTACTACATGATACTCAAATTTTCCCGATACCTATCATGAGGTTTGCTACAACCTAGCCTATGAATTAAAGTTAAAATATTACAGTAATCAAGGTGACAGACAATGACACATTCAATACCGCCTTGCACACTCTTGCCTGCATCTAGCTGATCTAGGGTGTAATCATTAGTCCACCAGTTAAAAACAAGAGTTTCTATTGGACAAATTCAGGTATGTTTATCCCCGTTTCGTTCCATTTAAGAAAAGTTTTTCAACAGAATCGGTGGAATGAATACACTCCTGATCACATGCAAACACATAGCAACCCCAAGAAGTTCTAGAAAATAGTTAAAGACCTGTAGAATAAACCCTCCTCCTCACAGCTGCCCATGTCCCTTAAAGTTGATGATGTGGTTGTTACTGACACGAAGCACATGGCTGAGCTTTTTAAATCACCACTTCATTAAGTCAGGATTCCTATTTGGCTCGGCCGTGCCTCCTTGCCCGTCCAATATTTTACTCTCCCACCCCTTCTAATGCAACTAGCACTGATACTCCTCCATCTTTTTCCCTTGTCCCACTACAAGTTTCTCCCTGCAGGCGGTCACTGAGTCCGAGGTGCTAGAAGAGCTCCTTAAACTTGACACCCAAAAAACATCTGGGTCAGATGGTTTAGACCCTTTCTTCTTTAAGGTTGCTGCCCCTATAATCACCAAGCGTATCTCTGACCTTTTTAACCTGTCTCTCCTTTCTGGGGAGGTTCCCATTGCTTGGAAGGCAGCCATGGTTCGTCCTTTATTTAAAGGGGGAGATCAAGCTGATCCTAACTGTTATAGACCTGTTTCTATTTTGCCCTCTTTATCAAAAGTGTTGGAAAAACATGTCAATAATCAACTGACTGGCTTTCTTGATGTCTATAGTATTCTCTTTGGTATGCAATCTGGTTTCCGCTCAGGTTATGGATGTGTCACTGCAACCTTAAAGGTCCTCAATTATGTCACCATTGCTCTTGATTCTAAGCAATGTTGTGCTGCTATTTTTATTGACTTGGCCAAAGCTTTTTATATGGTATACCATTCCATTCTTGTGGGCCGGCTAATGAGTATTGGTGTATCTGAGGGGCCTTTGGCCTGGTTTGCTAACTACCTCTCTCAAAGAGTGCAGTGTATAAAGTCAGAACATCTGCTTTCTCAGCCACTGCCTGTCACCAAGGGTGTACCCTAAGGCTCAATCCTAGGCTCCACGCTCTTCTCAATTTACATCAAAAACATAGCTCAGGCAGTAGGAGGCTCTCTCATCCATTTATATGCAGATTATACAGTCTTATACTCAGCTGGCTTCTCCCTGGATGTTGTGTTAAAAGCTCTACAACAAAGCTTTCTTAGTGTCCAACAAGCTTTCCTCTGCCCTTAACCTTGTTCTGAACACCTCCAAAACAAAGGTCATGTGGTTTGGTAAGAAGAATGCCCTTCCCCCAACAGGTGTGATTACTACCTCTGAGGGTTTACAGCTTGAGGTAGTCACCTCATACAAATACTTGGGAGTATGGCTAGACGGTACACTGTCCTTCTCTCAGCACATATCAAAGCAGGCTAAAGTTAAATCTAGACTTGGTTTCCTCTATCGTAATCGCTCCTATTTCACCCCAGCTGCCAAACTTACCCTGATTCAGATGACCACCCTACCCATGGTAGATTACGGAGACGTATTTATAGATTGGCAGGTAAGGGTGCTCTCGAACGGCTAGATGTTCTTTACCATTCAGCCATCAGATTTGCCACCAATTATCCTTATAGGACACATCCCTGCACTCTATACTCTTCTGTAAACCTGTCATCTCTGTATACTCATCACAAGACCCACAGGTTGATGCTTATTTATAAAACTCTCTTAAGGCCTCACTCCCCTCTATCTGAGATATCTACTGCAGCCCTCGCCCTCCACATACGACACTTGGTCTGCCAGTCACATTCTGTTAAAGGTCCCCAAAGCACACACATCTCTGGGTTGCTCGTCTTTTCAGTTCGCTGCAGCTAGTGACTGGAACGAGCTGCAATAAACACTCAAACTGGACAGTTTATCTCAATCTCTTCATTCAAAGACTCAATCATGGACACTCTTACTGACAGTTGTGGCTGCTTTGAGTGATGTATTGTTGTCTCTACCTTTTTGCCCTTTGTGCTGTTGTCTGTGCCCAATAATGTTTGTACCCTGTTTTGTGCTGCTGCCATGTTGTGTTGGTACCATGTTGTTGTCATGTTGTGTTGCTACCATGCTGTGTTGTCATGTGTTGCTGCCATGCTATGTTGTTTTCTTAGGTCTCTCTTTATATAGTGTTGTTTTCTCTTATGTCGTGATGTGTGTTTTGTCCTATATTTTTTATTTTGAATCCCAGCCCTCATCTCCGCAGGATGCCTTTTGCCTTTTGGTAGGCCATCATTGTAAATAAGAATTTGTTCTTAACTGACTTGCCTAGTTATATAAAGGTTAAATAAAACATTTGACTTTCATAGCAGCCACATACAAACAGCATGATCATTTTACTTGTTGTAGAATACCTTCTCGCTTCTACGTGCTCTCCTCTCACCTTTTCCCTTTACATGTGGACTTCAGTGCACAACACATGAGCTATCTGTGACCAGGCGAAAAAACCTTTACAAGCCAAACCTTCATATCATAAGTGCTACACACAGACTACATCGTTGTCACCATATTAACTAAGCTAGTCAACATAGCTACTAGAACTAACACGTTAGTAAACCTGCTACAATCATATAGTCCAGTGTACAGTCAGCAAGAAGTTTAGCAGTTATACTGGCAGGCCCCGGTAGCAATAAATTAAGCTTACCTTGACTTGGAAGAGTTCCAGTGTTGGATAGCCATAGCCATAGCCAGCTAGCTAACATAGCATCTCTCTGTTTGGGCTGAGTGTTTGAGTAGGCTAAACTATCTAGCTGCAAGTGCAAGTATAGAAAATAAATCTCTCTCTGGCTTCTCCTTCATTTTGAAATAAATGAATTTGTTCAAAACCGTTCAACTATTGTCTTTCTCTCTCTTTGAGTCAACTACTCACAACATTCTATGCACTGCAGTGCTAGCTAGCTGTAGCTTATGCTTTCAGTACAATATTAATTATCTGATGCAGTGTGTTTGAATCAATTATTTGGTGATTTCTTTTGTTGTTGATTTTTTTCTTCTGAAATTCACTGAGGAGGATATTTCTCCACTGCTACAGATACATGGTATTCTGACCTTGAGTTAATTCCATAGTAATTCCACCACCTTTACGCACCAGGACACCATGAATAAGGTCTTGTGCACCTACCGGTTCCAAGTGGAAAAAGCACCTACTTCTTTTTTTTTCGGTAGAAATAACACCATTCTCAATGCACTGTAATTTACAACTTGATAAGAGCTAGGTAAATGAGTAATTCGTTTGGATAAGGAAATTGTTAATATAAATTACTCTTGTTCTAGATATACTGTATTTTACCTCATAATCGCCGGAGACAAATGTGAAACCAGTCATATGGCAGCAAACTGAAGCATATTAACATATCAACTTTCCCACAGTAAAGTTTAAGAAATAATGTGCCATTATGCAGAATTGAAATTGTAATGCCTTTTAACATGCAGGGAAGGGCCCTCTCGATTGTCTTAATTATAGGCTACCCCGGCTTTCTCTGTTTCCTATTTCTATCATGTTAAATATTGGCCACTATCAGCATCGACCTTCAGTAGGCCTAATAACCACACATATTCAACTGCCAATTTAGTGTTAATTCCCTTCGGTTGGTATATTATCATTCCATTAAATGACATTGTTTCATCTACATTCATCCTCTGTAAATGCTGTCACGGCCATGTGGTTGTTGCTGAGGATCATTAGTAACAGTTGATAATATAAAAATGTAGGCTAATTAAATTGTTATGGAGACGCATGGCGCAATACTTAGCTGTCAACACAGTTCCATGGTTAGTGCAAGCAATAGACGAGGGTATAGCCTACTATTGTACACTATTCTCCCTATAATTATATGTACATTAACCTTCCAACATTACCATGGGTTGAAGAACTGAATGTGGCAATTTTCAGAATGAATCAAACCACCGTTTTCTTTCATGGTCTTTGTAGTTGAATCCGTGTTTGTAATTCACTGCTCGACTGAGGGACCTTACAGACAATTTTATATGTGGGGTACAGAGATGAGGTAGTCATTCAAAAATAATGTTAAACACTATTATTCACACAGAGTGAGTCCTTGTAACTTATGTTAAGCACATGTTTACTCCTGAACTTATTTAGGCTTGCCATAATAAAGGGGTTGAATACTTATTGACTCAAGACATTTCAGCTTTTCATTTTTTATTTATTTGTAAAAATTTTGAAAAACAGCTGTTTAACTACCCCCCCCTTTTTCAATTGGTTGAAATGCAAAAGGTTAAGGGTTATTGTTAAAGGGCGTAGCACTGACTTTTCACTGCAGTCACTGTGGTGGTAACTTCCTGTGTCCACTAGGAGGGCTGTTTTCAGAGCCAGTGAAAATGTACAGTATAGTCAGTCATGAGACAGATATTTCACCGGATGAATAAATGTGAAGCATCCGGATTGGAGTTTCCATACACTATCAAATATGGTGGTGAGAAGAAGCCCAGTGGCCGGCGTGATGGAGCGAGATGGATTCTGGCCGAGATTCTACTTTTCTTATCGATGAAACATTACTTACTTGTAGTTAGGCTCTCGCTAGCTCGTGCTTCTGCCCACCTCCTTGCTTGTTCTGTCTATTGTGACAGGCTGTTGTCCATCTTGGGTTAGTTATAAAACATATTTGGTATAGTCTACTCTAGCCCTACACTCAGGTGTATCACTTCTTTCGTTTTAGCATCCTCTGTACATTATTTTGATAGTGCACAAATGCAGTCATTACAAAAAGCCAAACACTCATTTTATACTAAGTTGTCATTATACAAGTCCTATTGCACAAAATCGTTGGATATTTTCAACTAAATAATGCATTTGTAGTAACATGTAAACATGTTATTTAATACAAAACAAATAAAGAAAAAAAAGGACTTTATGTTAAACTGAGGATTTTCAGAATATCTATGTGCACCAGATTCTGTACAATATACTCAAGCCTTTCAAAAGTCCTTGAGTCTAAATGTAGAACATTTCAATAAAGAGTCATTCTCCAACCACACTTCTGTTCCATTTTCCTGTGAGTGAGTCCACGCCCAAACCGTGCACGACTTACAGTTAGTGCATTCATCTTAAGATAGCTAGGTGGGACAACCACATATGACAGTAAGTAAATTTTTCCTCCTAGCTTTCAGCAAAGTCAGAGCTAGTAAGAGGGAAGAGTGAAGTGTGAGTCTTAGGTCATGAAAGGCTTTTCTTGGAGGGGACTGCAGTGGGATTATTTAAAATATTATTTGAAAAGGTTAATTTTCAAAACATGGGCAGGGACTCTGCTGTCCTAGCTTCAGGGGGAAGCTGGTTCCACCATTGGGGTGCCAGGACAGAGAAGAGCTTGGACTGGGCTGAGCGGGAGCTGCCATCCTGTAGGGGTGGGAGGGCCAAGGGACCATAAGTGGCAGATCAAAGAGCTTGGGTTGGGGTGTAGAGAGGAGAGCAGAGCCTGAAGGTAGAGAGGGGCAGTTCCTCCTGCTGCTCCATATAATCCAACAACACTGCCATCTACTGACAACATTTATTACATATTTTTTAGTTACAGTCTTTTTATTCATAGACAGAAAAACACTTATGCCTACCTAACCAAATGTTAATATTACATTAGTCAATTATAAAATAAATTACTCTAAAGGGAGCCAACAAGTATCTGCATGCAGTTTGTGGATAGAATTGTGATCAATCTTTGCAGAACAAATAGAAAACCTAGGTGCAAAAGCTGATAAGGCAGAAATACAAAACATTGTAAAAATGCTAATCAGTCAAATTTAAATATTTTCAGAAAACATATCTTAAGATGCTTAGTCAATGCATCAACATACTCAATACCTACCCCTCTAGGACAAAACAGGAAAACCCAGGAACATTGTCATAAAAATGTAAATGACATCTATCTTTTTACTGGAATTATTGTATTTTGGAATTAAACATTCAATACTGAAAATAATTGCATTTCCTGCAAGTAATAAAACATTACATACAGTGCATTTTGAAACTATTCAGAACCCTTGACTTTTTCCACATTTTGAAACCTCCCTGACCAAGGCTCTTCTATCCAGTTTGGCTCAGTTTGGCCAGCTCTAGGAAGAGTCTTGTTGGTTCCAAACTCCTTCCATTTATGAATGATGGAGGCCACTATGTTCTTGGGGACCTTCAATGCTGCAGACATTTTTGGTACCTTTCCCCAGATCTAACATGCACTGACAACTGTGGACCTTATAGACAGGAGTGTGCCTTTTCAAATCATGTCCAATTGATTGAATTTACCACAGGTGGACTCCAATCAAGTTGTAGAAATATCTCAAGGATGATCAATGGAAACAGGATGCACCTGAACTCAATTTCAAGTCTCATAGCAAAGAGTCTGAATACTTTTGATTAATGTTTTTTACATTTGCAAACATTTCTAAAAACATGTTTTCGCTTTGTCATTATTGGGTACTGTGTGTAGATTGATGAGGATTTTTATTTATTTAATCAATTTTAGAATAAGGCTGTAACGTAACAAAATGTGGAAAAAGTAAACGGGTCTGAATACTTTCTGAATGGACTCTAAATATGACAATTCAGAAAAGAGTTCTACAAGGCTGAAGTTATGCAATGCAATACAATGGAATTTGGAAAGTGATTCAGTCCAACTCAGCCCATGTTCTTTCTAATCACTGCAAGAGCAGCCTCCTTTTCTTTCAAGAGTTCTTTCAGTCGTTTGATTCTCTCATGACGCTTGATTTCTTCAGGGTCCATGAGTGCTGTAGAGCAGAGATAACTGGTTGGGATCTCTCCAGCTGTACTACTTCCCTGCTCACTCACAGTTGAAGGACATTGGATCTCCACAGATGTTCGCTCTTTATCTTCCATTTGAGCCTTTGTGGACTTTCTACCCTTTCGTTTAGCTGATGTTGCAGTTGCACTGATACTGCTCCCTGAGGACCTGGTGTTCGCTGGTTTAGATGAACCAGGCTCCTCTTGTGAAGTGGATGATGAGCTCATTGCTTTCTCTTGTACTAGTGTTCCAGTCACCCCACATGGACACGCTGTGCATCTTTTCCCTTTTCCCCTTCTTCTTTTAGAGTTCGGCTTTATGTTGCTTGGTGTGCCACAGAAGGGCCCAGGAGCGCAATCCATAGCTTCAGCATTTCTTTGTGGGTGGACAGATGGAACGGGTGAGTTTGAGCTTTTTGAAATATGACCTGGATTGATTTCTGGCAGAGGTTTGGAAGGGACCCCTGTTTCAACTGCGGTGGAAATTAGATCATTGACAGTCGGTTCCTCATAGCCAAATATATGTTCAGCATCAGATAAGATGTCTAACTTAGGACTTGGACTGGTGAGGGGCTGTATTTCCAATTTAGGACTTGGACTGGTGAGGGGCTGCATTTCCAACTGAGGAGTTGGACTGGTGAGGGGCTGCATTTCCAACTGAGGAGTTGGACTGGTGAGGGGCTGCATTTCCAACTGAGGAGTTGGACTGGTGAGGGGCTGCATTTCCAACTGAGGAGTTGGACTGGTGAGGGGCTGCATTTCCAACTGAGGACTTGGACTGGTGAGGGGCTTCATTTCCAACTGAGGACTTGGACTAGTGAGGGGCTTCATTTCCAGCTGAGGAGTTGGACTGGTGAGGGGCTGCATTTCCAGCTGAGGAGTTGGACTGGTGAGGGGCTGCATTTCCAGCTGAGGAGTTGGACTGGTAAGGTGCTCTGTGTTTTTTGAACATTCAGAAGCATTTTCAACTTTTTCTATTTTTAGTCTTTTAGCATCTATTGGGAAACTACCATCCTTGATAGTTGCAGAGACCTGTGAAACAACAAGGTGCTTCATTTTTAGAGTGGGAAATACATATCGGAAAATGCTGTTCAAATTAATGGTTAAACAATGTACATTTTGTCTCCAAATTCAACCATGACAATCTAATAGGCTAAGGTAGACCAACAGTACCTCATGCATTAGTAAGCTTTAGAAAAGTAGAAAATCATCAATTACCTCTGTTTCCTTGTGTTCCCTCTTTTTTATCAAAATGTTTGATCCCTGTAACAATTTGCGAATAGCCTCTATGGTACGCTTGTTTGTGGTCCCAATCCGAGGAAACACCTTAGGGATAGCCTTGGGTTTAGCGTCAATCCTCTCCAAACATATTTTCACATCAGATGTGATCCCAAACATCTGTTTCAGCAGGCGATCACAAGTTTCCAAGGATTCCATGTCCAACACAGAAGTCCGCTGCTCAGGGATGGGATCTGATGAGCTCTAAAATTGGGGAATGATCAAGATTAAAAGCCTTGGTGAGTTTACTTTATTATATACTGTATTATTTATTATACTGTAATATAAATGTATTAGGCCCTAATCTATGGATATCACATGACTGGGTCCACCCACTGGGGAGCCAGGCCCAGCAAATCAGAATGCGTTTTTGCCCACAAAAGGGCTTTATTACAAACAGAAATACTCCTTGCTCCCTAAAAACATCTGTGGCATTGTGTTGTGTGACAAAACTACACATTTTGGAGTGGCCTTTTATTGTCCCCAGCACAAAGTGCACCTGTGTAATGATCATGCTGTTTAATCAGCTTCTTGACATTCCACACCTGTCAGGTGGATGGATAATTGAGAAATGTTCACTAACAGGGATGTAAACACATTTGTGCACATGGAACATTTCTGGGAAACATGGGTCCAACATTCCAACACTACATGTTGCGTTTATATTTTTGTTCAGTGTAGCTATCCTACCGATCATGTAGTAATCTGAGTAGTGGTTTGTCTTACCTTTTCGTTGTGAGTCTCCATTTCTGTTTGGAGAGAGGTACTTCCAGTAATGTTGTCAATTTCTTGCGTGGCAGGATGGTGGTGGCTGTTTCCAATTCCCTGGTCAGTGGCATCATCCTGGACAATCCCCATTTCTTGGGTTGAGGCACTGGGATGACTGCTTCCCATTTCCTTGCTAGTGGCATTACCCTGAATGTTCTCTATCCGGATTCCAGTTGCACGGCAATGAAATCTTTGCAGTATTTTCCTATACTGACCAGTGATGTTATGCTGGCGGGAGTTCAACTCTTGGCCTGTTGCACTACCTTGACAGCCTGCCATGTCTTGGGCAGTGGCAACGCTCTGACACTTTTCTATTGACAGGCCAGATACTTTGTTCTGACTATCCACTACCTGGCCATTCAAATGATCTTGACTGCATAACACTTCTTGTTCAGTTTCCAAGTCATTCAGTATATGAGCCCTTTCTTTGTCTTCTTCAGCTACTTTAGACACGGTTTTGGGTGGAAGGTATGAGACAAATATTACATTGGAGTCTTCGTCCTCATCGACTTCAGACTGTCTGAAAGGTTGCCTTGTTATGTCCCTTGTTGATATTGCTTGGTATGTAAGGTCATCTTGGGGATCATCGTCACAGAGGTCAATGATGTCATCTGGTATAACAATGTGTTTAGGATCTGGTCTGGTTTTATTTGACAATTGTGATGCAAATGAGGAGCTTAAGGGTAGGGGGGGCGGTAAGCTGATTCTCTGATTGAATCCAACACTTTCTGCTGCCTGTGTGGTGGAGTCACCCATGTTCCTACTGGCCTCCAAGGGCTTTGATGGTCGGTTACAAAGCTCAGGGGTTTTCTTGGCCACAAAATACACCTTCCCATTGTACATCACTAAGGCATTGTCCTTCTCTTGGCCAATTTTTGTCAGGCTCTCTTGGGAAGGTGAACACTTTTTTGCTATGTTTTCACCGGGTTTGGTGGCTTTTTCCATCTCTGCCAGAGTTTTCAGAATATCTGAGGTCATAGAAGAGGAATTCACAGGAACAAGGCATGGAGCAGGTGAGCCATCTGCCTCCTCAATCACCCACTTAATAGGAGTGACCGGTCTTTTGCCATCCTTAGCAGTAGTAGAACACGGTGTTGAGCCTGTTGAAGAGCATGTAGACTGTGTCTGGCCAGATGACCTTGGAAGTCGGCTGAGGGAGAGGGGTGCCTTCTGAGATGTTGGACATAATGGAGTACCACCCGGTTTCATTGTTTGGACAGGGGACACATAAAGAACCATTGGCAAATTTGAATTTGAGGCACAGCTCGTTGATGAAGTAAATATCTGTCTCTTTATGGCTGGGGGGAGTGCGGATGCTGGAAGGGTTTTCACTTGAGCATTAGGAGGAATTTGAAGGTATTGTCCGTTTGGAAGCGCTGGAGATTTCACAGTGACTGGCAGCTGTTCCTTATTCAAAAGTGTTTGCTCAGGTGATGTCAAGGATAACACACTTTGGCCTACTTTTGTTGTTACTATAGGAGTCTGGATGCTCACTGATTTATATATTCCTGTCAGATTGGTTGGATTTGGAGAGGTACTCATGTAAAATGGCCTTTTATTCACAGATTGTCCTTTAGCTGTGGGTCCCAAAGTAGACATGTTAATCTTCGAAATTGATGGCACGTCCAAGGTAAGATCTCGTTGAGGTTCAGCGATGTCCTTCATAGTGCTTGTTGGTGATCGAACAAACTGTCCGTTTACTTTTTGAACAGGGATCAGTTTCATAACATTTCTCCCATCAGTTCCCACAGCTGGCATCGCTTGGTAAAAGACACCTGTCCCACTGAAAAGGAAAAATGTAACACATAAGCACTTCACAGCAAGACAGTTCGGGCAATTAAAATCAATTTCTTAAGCGTTTTGATTCAGCATGCAGTCCCTATATAAAAAAAAAAAAATAGGCCTTTGTGTTTTATTCTATACACAAACAATACAGGCCACCTCTTAATTGAGATCAAATCAATGCAGTTAGATTTGCTTGTATACAACAGCTACTCGCTTAATCATGCACTGACATCACACACTTTCATTTTGTTGAACCTTACTCCCTACTTATGTGTTTTATATTTTTCTTTGTCTTTAGTCTGACGTTTTTGTATAGGTTTTTGGTTCTTGTGTTTCTTTAATACCGTCTTAAGCATCTTTGGATCTTTGAAAAGCGTATTATTATTATTTATAGTGGTGGCTGGAAGCTTGCCTGATGGACACATCCTGAATTTAATTCCGCTGCTCTATAGATTCTTACATACATTTAGTCTGAAACTGCCATCTTTGAAGTAATTTGTGTGAGGGGCGTTCATTAGCGATTGGATCGTCTCTAACAAATCTAACCAGAGTATCAAAGAATCATGTACGCCGGCTCTGGCCCAACCCATCGGTTTCTGGGACCAATCAGAATGTGTTCACATTCTAGAAATCGTAAGGGGAAGGAGGCAAATCCAGAATAAATCGGGAAGAAGAAACGTCAGTTGGCCTGGGCAATGTGGATGGGTAGCCAGGCAAGCGGTTAGCCTTTTTGTGGGATTCTCCTTGCATGGGGTCAATATCCATATGGTTCTGTGGTTGCCATGACTTCGTATGGCAGCTTTGATTGTTTACTACTGCTAATTTAATCTATAATGAATAGTTTTAATTGTTTTATATCTACACATTTTACATCAACTTTTATTTTATGGTAGCTTATCCAGTATAGATTGTAAATATATAGATATTCTATCCCAAAATGCTAAACTGGATGATTAATCAGACTTAAACCTGCTCAGCATCCCAGAGCTACTCATTGACATTCTTAAGAAGTTTTCAAAAGAATCAGACATCCATTACTTTGGACTTCAAGTATTTCCTCAAGGCTCTAGATTTAATTCGCCAGAGAGGACGCCGGAGAGGGAAGAGAGCAGGTCGTAACTCCGGGTATATTCAAACTGTTGGATGTAGACCCTCCTCTAATCTGAGTGTACAACCCCCCCACCTAAATACCACTAAATCAAACCTTCGGACCATTCAACCAGTTTTGCAAAAGCACACGCCCAAGGAAAGTAAATACTGCATACACTCAGTGTTCTTATCAAACGCACAGTCTCTCTTAAACAAGTTGGATAAGTTTGAGTGGAGAATGAGTGAATCAAAATCTGACATTGAAATTACTTTTGAGACATGGTTTAGTGGCAACTCACCCACTGAAATGTTTGACATTTAGGGCTTTACAAATTTCTCCCGCTCTCCTGAGGAAAGGAATGGAGGGGGAGTGGCCATTATGTAAACAACAGCATCCCTGCATTTTCAGTGCCACCTGAGTTAGAGTGCATAAGGATTCATACTGGGGGTGGGCAGTACCCAGATGTTCATAACAGTCCTGTACCATACCAACGCTATTTCTTTTCAAACGTAAAAATAATAAATACATATTTATTATTTTATGGACATTAGGGTCCCAACAAATGCTAACAAATTACTATTGAATTCCCTAGCTAAATGCTAACAAGCGCAAGTGAACATAAACTAATTGCAAGAATAGACTGCCATCTCAAATACTGGAGCTCTGAGAGAGATATAATTAGATTAGATCTTAGATGGTTAACTTAAGTTATAAGCAGTGAGGTTGCATGCAACACAAAAGCCCCTGTGACACGGGGGGCTTAGAGCTTTAGGGGGCCCGGGGACGGTATTGAAACTCACACAGTCTGTATTTAACAATACCCCGGTATTTGGTATATTGCTAAAGCCTAATACATACAAGACCATACAGACTACCCAGATCGTCACAAGTGTTTCGGTATGTGCAGTGTACTCTCCACCTGACTCACCCCATGCTGAACAACTCATTGACCATCTGGTAGCCTGTTGACTCCCTGCGGGTAAAACACCCTGCTATTGAAGTTATCATTGGTGGTGACTTTAATCAAGTGAGCATAGACATGCTGTGTAGAGGCCACAATCTTGAGCAGATCCATAAAACCATAAGGGGGCAAAATATTATTCAACTGATGATCATCCACCTATCATCGGTCTACTCTGAACCTGCTATTTCTGACCCACGAGTGACCACAGTGTTGTTACAATACAACTTAAACTGAAGAAGTCCAAAAATCATACTGTCAGAAAGGTATTCAGGCCACTGCGAGACTCAAGCACACGTTCATTTGGGCAGTGAATCACTTCCCACCACTAAGTCCCACCACCTCGAAGTCAAATGCCAAAAGAGAAGTCCGCTGCCATGTATGCTTCCCTACAATGAAAAATAGAGGATCACTTCCCAACAAAATCTGTTTGGCTACATTTCCGTGATAAGCCATGGATAACCCCAGAGATAAAGGCAATGGTCAGAGAACGCCAGAGAGCATTCCATAACCAAATCACAACCCTATGGAAGGAATTAAGGAATAAGGTGCAAGGGACAATTTTAACTGAGAAAGAAGCATTCTACAGAGATAAGACCCACGCCCTGAAAATCAAGATCCCGCCCAGTGGGATAAGAACATCAAAGCCAACCTATCCCAAACTGAGGCAACCTGACAATAGACATGATACAGCAAATGAAATTAATAAAACACTATCAAAAGCAGGGATTGTAACCGGTTCAGGGAACAGAACCAAAAACTGGAGAAAAAATTAAAAAATTCAAGGAACGGAAACTGGAACGAAAGTGCTTTACGTTCCAGGATTTTTTTTCTAGTCCCACAACAAAGCAACCTATGCAAAGCCCTTATTCTGTCACTCAGAAACTTGTGTCTGCCTGCATGCTGAAAAACTTTGCCTGTGCGTGTTTAGGCTACCTGCCCCTCAATGCTAGTTAAGGATTCTATAGGCCTAGTTATGTTTCACGTTGGATTTATTAACTACAAAAAAGGTAAGACGTGTTTTTAATTCTGGTGCCGCTCTGCACACACAAGCTTGTTAGCTATCTAGCCCAGCACTTCAAGCCTCCGCCTCAAACCTCTCTTCCCACCTGCAAAAGTTCAGTCGCATCTTGCGCCACAGGCTACATTTACAAATGTAAACAACTAGCTTGCCTGATCTATCCACACTGATTGGAGAAGTAATTTAATGAGACAAATGTAAAAAACAGTTGATTTCACAGGTTAAAAAAAGGAACAGAAAGGAAAAATATAAACCAGTACCTTTTGGTTCAAACTGGTTAAAAACTCTTGCTGGTCGGAACAGTGTAACGAAAGAAAAAAAAGGGGTCCTGTTCAGAACAAAACGATTGGAAAATAATTCTGGTTCCAACCCTGATCAAAAGTAACACAGCCCGTACCACCCATCAACCCAGCACTGCTGCCCTCCATTTTACCAGCACGCCCTGCTCCAACAGTCCAACCCTGGGAAGTCTACAGAAAGCTACAGAAGGTGAAAACCTATAAGGCAGCGGACCCAGATAAAATTCCAGGCAGACTAATAAAGGAGTCTGCATATGAACTGAGCAGAACACTGGCTGACATTCTTAACCTCTCTACAAGAAGGCATCGAACCTGACTAAAGGAAAGAAGCTATAGTGGTCCCCATTCCTAAAACCAAACCACCCTCCATCAGTGAAATACGGCTCACTATCTCACTAAGCAAAGTAGCTGAGAGCTTTATCACAGAATGGGCTCTGACCAACATCCTACCCCAGACAGACACCAAGCAGTACAGATGTCTACAAGGCTGATCAACAGCACACTGTCTGGTGGGTCTAACCACGAAGCTCTTCAAGTCGCAGGATAAGCATAGTTCCACCTGCTCCCTGGTGACCACTGACTTTGACAAAGCCTTTAGCCGTGTCTGCCACAACCTCGCCATCACCAGGATGTTAGAGCTCGGGCTTCGACAATCGCTCGCCAGATGGATATGAAACTTCCTCTCTAATAGACACCAGGTGGTGAGGTATCATTGTATGAGTGTCAGTAATCTTGTGGCCTACCTCAAGGAACTCTGCTTGGTCCACTGAATGTTATTGCATACCTCAGTGCAGCCATGCAATCAAGCAATGGAATTTGTGGATTACCTTAATTTATTAGAAACCAGAACACCAAAATCCACTTCCACCATCCAAGAAGACCTGGCTGACCTGGAGAAGTGGTCAGTGGGGAGAGACATGCTCCATGCGCACTTCACTAAGTCACCAACTACAATACCACCTGTCAATCAACAACACAGAACTCCAGAAGATAGAGGTTATCAAGATCATTGGAATCTTCATTCAAGGCAATCTTCATTCAAGGCGATCTATGATGGACAACACAGTTAGAGCCCATCTGTGAAAAGGCCAGCCCACGTCTGTTTCTCTTCCGACGCCTTAAACACTTCCACATCCATAAGGAGGACCCGGTAATGGTATTCACCACTTACGTCCAACAAGCGGTGGAATATGCTGCCCCAGTGTGGCATGCAGGGCTAATCAAGAGACACTCTTCTATAATCCGATCCCTACCACCATATGCTCCCACCCCAATGATCGTCTGTTAGTCCACACAATTTAGTTGAGACCCACTCCTCAACTAAACTGGAAGTGAATCATTGCTGCACTGAGCATTTCCCTTTCAGCCATGGTTCGCCTCCTTAACGGTTGACGAGGATTTTTCTTTTTCAATTTCCATGTTCTATTGTCTACATCCATTGTATATTGTTTTAATATTCAAATGTTCGTTGTACTCACAATTCAGCATGTTGCTGCCTCAATATCTCAAGACCAGATTGTCAAAAAGTTATCCCTTGCCAGGCAGTGTTACTTTGCGAGGTGGGATATAGGTTTCCTATTTCTTTGTGCGATTAGCAGCTATGAAACAAAATAGCAGAAATACCTTGAAAACAGCTACTGCAGTATTTTTCTAACCCTAACTCACACGTACTCATACTTGACCTTTGACTATTTATTCGCAAATGTAATGCTCGGCATTGTAAAGCCCTGAAAATTGACCACCCGCCAACGTGGCTGTTGAAATAGACAGTCTTACCCGCCAATATCTAAATCTATCCGCATTTGGCCGGGTGTTCATTTTATGCCCTGCTATTATTCCCGACCACGTTTGTGAAGGAATAGTGGCAACGTCAAACATAGCTACTCCAAACCAGTTGATGGTGCTATAAAACCTATCAGTAAATTCACTGAACAGATGAATTTGAATTGTCATGCGTGCACCAAGGAAGAATTGTAGCTAGTATTAATGATATTAGAATAAACTCACATGGTGGCGCTGTTGCAAACATCTTTGCTATTGTGCTAAAATTTGAACACTGCCAGTAAAATGTTGCCTGAATCAAGTGTGTGTGTGGTATTCAAATAAAGAGCAGTAGTCCATTGTTATAGTCTCTGTTATAGTTCAACAGATGTGTGCAATATGATGGATAGCCTTGAATAGCCTAATATTTCCTTTCATTGTTGGGGAGTAGTTTCAGTTCAGTCTACTTTAAGTGTAGTTTAAACTCCTGATGTAGGCAAACCCTTGTGGGATATTGATTACAGTATGTTGCCCTAATCCTGTAGAAAAAATATTGGTAGCCAATAAATAAATTGCCAATGTATTATTTAATTTAAATCATTAAGCTGTCCAGTAAAGCCAAATATAAACTGGGCGCTGTGGAATACAGCTACCGCATCCCCACCAACTGTTTTTGGTATGGGCTAAAGCTGAGGGATGAGGTTGGAGAATCCCTCTCTCATAGAAAGTGTTATAAATGCCAAGGACTGACAGTCCATTACATCCAAGAGATAGGCCAAGTTTCAACCATATGTTGAAACTGTATATTGTTTGTTTTCATTCTTGCTGTTTGTAAACAATGGAGTAATAAAACCTTGTATATTTTTGGTTATGATAAAAAAAAGATGGATAGAGGTTAGTCTTCCAGAATCAATGGCTTAATATCAAGAACTTAAATGAACATCAAACAGCTTCCCAAATTCCAGACTGTACATTTCTAGCAAAGTTGATATTCTGTTTATTTTGATTGCACAGGACTGGGTCTTTAAAACTTCTTCGGGATCGGTGTCCCTTCCACGGGACGGTTGAGCTAACGTAGGCTAATGCGATTAGCATGAGGTTGTAAGTAACAAGAAAATTTCCCAGGACATAGACATATCTGATATTGGCAGAAAGCTTACATTCTTGTTAACCTAACTGCACTGTCCACTTTACAGTAGCTATTACAGTGAAAGAATACTGTGCTATTGTTTGAGAAGAGTGCACAATTTTGAACTAAAAAGTTATTAATAAACAAATTAGGCATATTTGGGCAGTCTTGGTACAACATTTTGAACAGAAATTCAATGGTTCATTGGATCAGTCTAAAACGTTGCACATACACTGCTGCCATCTAGTGACCAAAATGTATATTGCACCTGGCCTGGAATAATACATTATGGGCTTTCTCTTGCATTTCAAAGATGGTACAAAAATCTAGTGATCTAGTGTTATTCTCCCACATTCCTTTCACATTTCCACAAACTTCAA
The DNA here is from genome assembly GCA_030435695.1 of Brachymystax lenok tsinlingensis. Lineage (NCBI taxonomy): Eukaryota > Metazoa > Chordata > Actinopteri > Salmoniformes > Salmonidae > Brachymystax > Brachymystax lenok. The sequence goes on along the minus strand of CM059802.1, from coordinate 32,122,074 downwards.
AGTGTTTCCTTTCAAATGGTACCAAGAATATGCATATCCTTGCTTCAGGGCCTGAGCTACAGGCATAGCTAGGCCTAATCTCATTGTCTCAAATCTGTCTAATTTTAAAGCAGCAATCAGCAGTTGAAACAGTAACAAACCACTCTCAAATTCCTAGAGTTATGGATACAACGACTGACCATGATATGAACATTCTAGTTTTAACCATGGTTTGAGGCTTTATTAGTAAAACAAGGTTATATTTTGGGTTCTGATGGGATAGTGTAACTAAGCTCATGATGTATTTAAATTATACAAGTTATATTCAAGAATCATTGGGTACATTTCATTTATAAATTCAAAAATGGATGTAGCTGTCAGATTGTCTCTTAAATTAAATGTATTGCATTTGATTTGAATAGCAGGGCTAGGCTACTTCCTTAAATTCCAATGTAATCCTTTGTTAAATTCAATTGAATTCACCCATTTCAAGAAAGATTAAGACCCCAACCCTCAAATTACATTTTTTGATACACAGATTAACTGTTTAATCTTACCTGCGACACGCGCCTTGGGATGCCATCGTTTTACCTTGATGACTGTATGAGATATTCAAGTTACTCATGCTATCCAAGGTAGCTAGCTAGGTAGCTAGCTAACTTGTCTATCGAACCAGACAAAGTCAGCAGTGTGAAGCGTCAAAAAGCAGCGGGAACCCCTTGTTGTAGTTTATATCTAGTACATGCATGCCTAACAGAAAAATCTGGTAACGTCGTAGGCTATCTAATGTCTGGTAACGTCGTTTGTTGACGGCTGCGCCATCTAACGTTAGCTAGCTAGGCTAGAGCTGTCGGTCTCAGTGATTGAACAGCTCAGGCCAGGGTAACGTTCGTTACGTTGCTTTTGTATGAAGGACTGTCTAAAATAGCTAACTCATCTAACTTACATTACATCACGGGTAGGTACTACTTTCTCCTAGAAAATGTCACTTTCCAAAACTAACGTTATCCAGCTGACTAGCCAACATATAACTATCGCCAATCAATTTCCGTGGATATCCTTTTTTTTGCGTTACACTTCCGTGAAACGTTACCAGGGTGTACGTTCAAGAAATTGAATAATTCAAGTTCATCAACAGCATCAGAATTCCGCGTATAAAAGGCTGTTTGCAAGACTCAATTGAGACCGGTATCTGTATCAAACTGTAGAAATCTGTATATTTCTCTCATCTCCATTCAACCCAGAGAGCGAACAGAACAGACCAAAACAACGTTCATAAAACATCGACGATCTTGAATCCCCACTTGAGACGGCTACAATAATACAACATAACTTCCGGGGACAATATACAATTTCCGGTGTGATTTGGAGACATCCTCGGGCCGTTTGAAGAAGCGTTGCAGAACCAACTTCTCATGTTGTTGTTATTTCATTGTACCCATCCCCCTCCCCTATAAGCTTGCAGGGCAGGGTTTTCATTGTTTGCAGAAAGCAAATAGCCTACAAGGTAACACTAGCAGTGTGTTAGGGAAATATATAGTTCCTTTATTAGGCTATAGGATGTCTGACAGGGTGAATCTGTATTTTCTGTATTTCGGGGGCATTAATTCTGTGGGATCTTGGAATTTTCCATGGCAAATTCCCCAATTTTAAAGAGGTGGCCTATTTTTATTCAATTTATGTGACATGCAGCAGAACAATATTCCTCAAATATATTGAAACACTATCCCTTTTATAAACCAAACATTTTGTTGAAATGAGCCAAAAAGTTAGCCTTGTGTCCTAGTCATGGGGCCAGGGTTCCAGTCTGGAAGCATGCTTTCCACTGTGCTTAGAAGGCACTTTCGGTTACTGCTGTTTAGTTGAAGTCAGGGGCGCCACCTTGATTTTCGAAGTGGGGGGGCATGACATAATCAGGTCAGGGTCCTCCCCCAGAAGTTTTCGGGGTATCTAAAGCTAATTTCCTGCATTTTTACACAATCCAATATGCCAACTCTATTTAGAGTAAAAAGTAAGCAAAAATGCCCACAGTCATCAAACTAGGTAAGAGATCAATATTAAATATGCTTAACGGGGCAGTTGTAAATCATGCAGCGCCGTGTGTCACGATTGCAGATTTTAGAGAAACAACAAATGTTGGTACATATAAATGTCTTATATTGGCTGAAAGCTTAAATTCTTGTTAATATAACTGCACTGTCCAATTTACAGTAGCTATTACTGCGAAAAAATGGCATGCTATTGTTTGAGGAGAATTCCTAGCAACAAAACACTTTTTTCCACCGCGATAGGTTTGATAAATTCACCTCTGAAGGTGAAATGTGTACTTACATTCTGAAATCTTGCTCTGATTTATCATCCCAAGGGTCCCAGAGATAACATGAAGTGTCATTTTGTTAGATAAAATAATTTTTCATATCCTAAAAAGGTCCATATAGCATGCATGATCGATTTTGTATTTCCACCCGTTCAATTTGCAAAGAAAGGAATTTGTGAAAATCTAACCCTAAACGTTTTTTCAACCAGTCAAATTACGTTCATATTTATTCCTCAGAGATCCTAGAATGAAACCAGACTTCACTATATCAGTAGGAGTGTAGTATATCCTATAGGACACCAAATGTGGTCAGAGAGCAACGCCTTCATGGTGCGCCGATGACACGGGCGGTCTTCACTTGATTGACTGTAACTTTGTCAAATAAGCACCAATCGGGGTCAAACAAAGCTAGCTAGATAGCCAATGAGCTGGGCTTTATGGGAGTATGCGGACCCTAACCCTAACCCCGTATCTGTCACACAATTTTGCTGCTAACCTTGTGCGACAGCAAGCCTTTTTCTTTTGGCCAGAAATTGCAAGAATATGGAGAGTTATGTAAACTGGGTGTTTTGCAAATGTTAAACTTACAATATGGCTACTAATACTGGAAAAGCTAAATCAAAGTCCAAGTATACAGATTTGACGATATTCTTGCAGAATTCTTTTATGTAAATGTCTCATTTTCCCAAATGTACCTGCGTGACTTCACACTAAATGTCATGTAGCTTGCTCATACTTCAAGTTATCAATCTTAAACTTTGCACATACACTGCTGCCCTCTTGTGGACACCATCGGAATTACAACCAGAGTGATGGCTAGATTTGGGACCTTTCTGTTGCATTTCAAAGATGGTGGTAGAAAAATAAAATCCTTGGTTCAGGGCCTGAGCAGGCAGTTAGATTTGGGTATGTCATTTTAGGCGAAAATTGAAAAAAAGGGGTCTATCCCTAAGAAGTTTTAAGTGATTCATAAGACTGAACTATATCAAAGGTAATTCAATAATACATATTGTGTTGCACCAATAGCCTAACAAATGAACAACTCTTGAAAAAAATACAAAGACTTTTGATTGTCATCCTCTATATCAAATTTCAGCCAGACTGACCGACCAGCAAGCCCGAGCCGCCTGCATGCTCGAGCTGCCTGCATGCCTGACCCCCACCAGTCTACTCAACTCTCTCCCAAAACAATTTCCTTCCCAGTTTACACCTAAATTGTTTTGACGGCTAGAAAAAAAAACTAAACTCAGCATACACCTCAAATATACATTAACCCACAGAAACAGCAAATACTCCATATAATTAATCCCATAGGACTAATAGTATTGTAGAGCTCTTTTTACTTGCACAATATAGCTGCGTTGCCCCATCCTGTCCCTAGGGGTCCACACCTTGCAGTGCCCCAACCCAACACACCTCACTCAGCTTAAGGATCTTAGTGAAACGTTCATTATTGGTTTTGGGTGTATAAGGCCAAGGCCAGAGTGATAACCCACAGGACGGCAGACCAGTTTCACTGGCATATAGTACATTCTATAGATTATCTATAACTCCAGAAATTTGTGTCTGAGATTATTTGAACATGGCTGGGCATTCAAACATATCTGTATCCATTCATCATCATCAATAGCTTCTACCAGGTCTTCCTCACATTTTTTTTGACATGTTTTGTGTCATCGGAAAAAGCGTCTTTCAACCCTTGATACAGTTTGGAAGTTAACTTTGGAGGTTTTGTCAGACTGCCTTAAAATAGCATCTGGCTTGACCAGTATTTTCTGTGCAGAGATAATAAATTGTTGTATCTGCAAAAATTCACCTCACCTCCATCACAGACTGGTCTTCCCTGGCTGCCTGACCCTGCTGGGACCCCTGTCGCCATCTGATCCTCCTAAAATGAGGCATGACAAATAATTACCTTGGTGTACATTTTATACATTATATTATCCAAGAATACAATTAATGGTTCAATAATTGAAATGACCATTATTCCCAGATCCAAGACTGAAGCTTTAAGCTTAAGTTGCTGTCCTGTAGCTACTGTAGGTGTATCCATCAATTCAAGATGGAATGTTGTATCATTCACTGATATTGTTTATATACTGTAAAACTCACCTGAGCTCCATAGACTGGTCTTCCCTGGCTGTCTGACCCTGCTGGGACCCCTGTCACCATCTGATCCTTCTAAAACATGATAAGCATAGTGTTGTGTACTGACTGCACTAGAGGGCTGCATTCCCGTGGGATTCCTGCGGGACCTGTGGGTCCCAACAGAGATCATTTTTCATGATGGGTGAGGGAGCGGGCGGTCAGACAGATTACTTTGGGTTGAAAATATTTTTATTGTCCCACAGATTATTTGGAAACGGTCCTCTTTCTGCTTTGTATGCGTTAGCCTACCTATTGTATTAAAAACACATCTTTTTCGCATTATTCACACACATAATTCGCTGCTTCAACTACAGTAGCCTACCTCTCCTAGTTGGGCATTATCAGCTCTCTAAAGCAGATGACAGTTACCAAGAAACCACAGAGAACAGTAGCTGCAGTCCAAACATTTAAAAGACACACCCTATCTCCTCAGCCCTCAAATTAAGTGGACACTTCTGATGACGTATCATGACGTCTGACGAGTATACACTTGCAGGGCAAGGGGCGAGGGAGGAAGGAATGATTTTTAAATGGACCATCCTTGCCCGGAAACTCGTCACTTGTTGTGTTTTCAGCCACCAGTAGCTTGTGGGTGCTTTATATGCGCTACAGTCAATTATGATTGCATGTCTACTTACATTAAATATATAATTATTAATATACAGTGAGGCAAAAAAGTATTTGATCCCCTGCTGATTTTGTACGTTTGCCCACTGACAAAGAAATGACCAGTCTATAATTTTAATGGTAGGCTTATTTGAACAGTGAGAGACAGAATAACAACAAAAAAATCCAGAAAAACGCATGTGAAAAATGTTATAAATTGATTTGCATTTTAATGAGGGAAATAAGTATTTGACCCCTCTGCAAAACATGACTTAGTACTGGTGGCAAAACTCTTGTTGGCAATCACAGAGGTCAGATGTTTCTTGTAGTTGGCCACCAGGTTTGCACACATCTCAGGTTGGATTTTGTCCCACTCCTCTTTGCAGATCTTCTCCAAGTCATTAAGGTTTCGAGGCTGACGTTTGGCAACTCGAACCTTCAGCTCTCTCCACAGATTTTCTATGGGATTAAGGTCTGGAGACTGGCTAGGCCACTCCAGGACCTTAATGTGCTTCTTCTTGAGCCACTCCTTTGTTGCCTTGGCCGTGTGTTTTGGGCCATTGTCATGCTGGAATACCCATCCACGACCCATTTTCAATGCCCTGGCTGAGGGAAGGAGGTTCTCACCCAAGATTTGACGTTACATGGCCCCGTCCATCGTCCCTTTGATGCGGTGAAGTTGTCCTGTCCCCTTAGCAGAAAAACACCCCCAAACCTCCTGACATCCTTGAAGAGCTCTTTGGTCTTGGCCATGGTGGAGAGTTTGGAATCTGATTGATTGCTTCTGTGGACAGGTGTCTTTTATACAGGTAACAAACCGAGATTAGGAGCACTCCCTTTAAGAGTGTGCTCCTAATCTCAGCTCGTCACCTGTATAAAAGACACCTGGGAGCCAGAAATCTTTCTGATTGAGAGAGGGTCAAATACTTATTTCCCTCATTAAAATGCAAATCAATTTATAACATTTTTCACATGCGTTTTTCTGGATTTTTTTGTTGTTATTCTGTCTCTCACTGTATAAATAAACCTAACATAAAAATTATAGACTGATCATTTCTTTGTCAGTGGGCAAACGTACAAAATCAGCAGGGGATCAAATACTTTTTCCCCTCACTGTATGCCTACTGTATGATAGCTAGCAAATTAATTAGCTAAATAACGTTAGCCTGCCTAGCTGGAACTTCTGAAGAAGGAAAATGTTTTATTTCTTCAATTTCCAAAAGCTAACCAAACAAAAACACCATGACTTTTATGATACGTGTTTGCGCCGTCATGTGCATTATTAGCACACTTTCTAAATTATTTACATTTGTTTTTACTTACACTTGTATGTTGACTCAATATATTGACATTGGGGTTTTAATTTTTGGCTGACTTTTCTTACAATTGTTGCGAACTTAATTATGGGGAGTTTATGTCCTTGGGGGAATCCCCGTCGCCATTTTGGAGGGCAGTCCAGATGATTAGCCAAGCAAGGGAATTTAGCAACTTAAGCCCCTCAGCCCTCGTTTTTAGTCGGGTTTGTGAGTGTACAATTATGTTCACTACGGGGCCTGAATCTCCCCATAATTCAATTCTCGACGATTGTACATCCGAAAAAAAAGTCTGCGAAAAAAAAAACATCAATGGAGAAATCAACATAGAAGTGTAAGTAAGAATGCAATTAAGTTAGAAATTGTGTTACTAATGCACATGACGACACAAACACGTCTGGTAAAAAGTAAATATGTTTTTGTTTGGTTATCTTTTGGAAATTGTAGAAATAAAACGTTTTCCTTCTTCAGAAGTTCCAGCTAGGCAGGCTAACGTCAGTTAGCTAATTAATAATTATATATTTAATATAAGTAGACACTCATAATTGACTGTAGCGGATATAAAGCACCCACAAGCTACCGGTGGCTGAAAACACAATCATCACGGGATGAACTAATGATGAATTTCTGGCCAAGGTCCATTTAAAAATCATTCCTTCCTCCCTCGCCCCTTGCCCTGCAAGTGTATACTCGTATACACGTCATGATACGTCATCAGAAGTGTCCACTTAATTTGAGGGCTGAGGGGATAGGGTGTGTCTTTTAAGTGTTTGGACTGCAGCCATAACTGTACACTCGCAAACTCGACTAAAAACGTGGGCTGAGTGGATTGCGTTGCAAACTTCCCTTGCTTGGCTAATCACTTAAACCGCCCGCCAAGATGGTGACGGGGATTCCCTCAAGGGCATAAGGCGAGGGTAAGTGGATGAGGGTGTGTCTTTTAAGTGTTTGGCCCGTAACCAATGAGCCAGACATTTCACCGGATGTGAATCATTCGTTTTGCTTTTCCACTCACCAGGGTTACCATGTCCGTTTTTTTCTAGCCAAATTGGGCAACTTTAAAAACGATGTCGCGGGTGAAAATGTATTAGTCGCATGTTGCTGTTTTTTGGGCAACTTCTAAATTGTACCGCGGCCGCCATGACATTTTTCAACAACAAAACATATATTTCACTGTGACCTGCTGCTGACTATCAGGCGGTTAACAGGTTGTCACTGAGTGAGTGCGTGAGTGAGTGGTGGAGAGGGGTGTTGATGTGTTAAGGGTACTGTTTGAGAGACAGAGGTGAGTCATGGAGACAGAGCAGCATGCGAGCACGTCTTGACAACTTTTTACCAGTTGTAGCCAGGCGATTTAGAAAGTCTAGGTGTCTTCATAGTGGCCTATTTCCAAACCTTTTCCATAAAACATATTAACGCACTAGAGCTGATATAACGGCGACAAAGCAAAGGAAAAGGACTCCAGGCACACTAGAGGCTTTCGATAAATTCGCTCCTTCGGTGGTTTAAAGTAAACTGCATTTTAATTTTGACTTTTCTTATGGAGAACCGTATAAAGGAAAGGGTTTTAAGCATGCTCAGTTCTTGGGTTTCCAGCGCTGCTGCTGTGCAAGTGGAAATTTGAAATGGAAGTTAAGGAACTCCCTCGTGTGCTTCTCTCATGGAAAAAAGTCTACAACGAAACTGACATTAAATGTGGAGAATGAAACATTTGCATCTTTGGCCATCAAGTAGGCTATTACATTCAATGCCATTGTAGGCTACTGTATAGGCTACCATTTGATACAATAAATATGTAAAAATGATACCACTGGAGTCATTGCAAATCAATTTGTGCCACTTGTGTAGCCTACCTGGAGCTGGCAAACGGATTTAATAAATAGCCTATAACTTCAGTTTGTTGTAGCCTTGTGTTATTCTGCCATTATTAATGGCCATGTTTAGTTAATTAAATTGTAAGTTATCAATTGTGATCAAGGTCACCGCTCTATCGGAAATGTATCATTCTCCACATTTAATGGCAGTTTCATTGTGTACTTTTCCCTGAAATTAGATGTTGGCCTATCAGGGTCATTAGGCCACCTGCATCTATACTGAACAAAAATAAAAACACAACATGTAAAGTGCTGGTCCCATGTTTCATGAGCTGAAGTAAAAGGTCCCAGAAATGTTCCATGCGCACAGAAAGCTTATTTCTCTCAAATGTTGTGCACACATTTGTTTACATCCCTGTTAGTGAGCCTTTCTCCTTTTCCAAGATAATCCATCCACCTGACTGGTGTGGCATATCAAGAAGCTGATTAAACAGCATGATCATTACACAGGTGCACCTTGTGCTGAGGACAATAAAAGGACACTAAAATTTGCAGTTTTGTCACACAACACAATGGCCACAGATGTCTCAAGTTTTGATGGAGCATGCAGTTGGCATGCTGACTGCAGGAATGTCCACCAGAGTGTTAACACTGAATGTTAATTGTTCTACCATAAGCTGCCTCCAATGTCGTTTTAGAGAATTTGGCAGTACATCCAACCAGCCTCATAACCGCAGATCAAATCACATTTTATTTGTCACATGCGCCACATACAACAGGTGTAGACATTACAGTGAAATGCTTACAATCCCTTAACCAACAATGCAGTTTTAAGAAAAATAGGTGTTAAGTAAAAAACAGATAAGTAAAAAATAACAAATAATTAAAGAGCAGCAGTAAAATAACAGTAGCATGGCTATATACAGGGGATACCGGTAGAGAGTCAATGTGCGGGGGCACAGGTTAGTCGAGGTAATTGAGGTAATATGTACATGTAGGTGGAGTTAAAGTGACTATGCATAGAAAATAAACAGAGTAGCAGCAGGGTAATAGAGAGAGGGGGGGGAAGCCATTTGTCTGGGTAGCCATTTGATTAGCTGTTATGCTTGCCCGTGCGGTAGCAGAGAGAACAGTCTGTGACTAGGGTGGCTGGAGTCTTTTTCAATTTTTGGGGCCTTCCTCTGACACTGCCTGGTATAGAGGTCCTGGATGGCCAGTGATGTACTGGGCCATACAGTGATGTACTGGGCCCCCCGATGCCCGGCTCCAGCCGCAGGACACCGTCAAAGGGGACGAACCTAGGGATCAGGAGTGGACCGGTCAGCCCTGCTGGTGCGCAAGAACCTGTCACACCAGCTGAGGCACGGGAACCTGACAGATCTGTTGAGGCAGGGGAGCCTGGCGATCCGGCTGAGCCATGAGAACCTGACGAGCTGGTGGAAGCAAGGGAGCCTTGCGATCCGGCGGAGGCATGATAGCCCGACGAGCCGGCTGAGGCAGGGGAGCCTGGCAATCCGGCTGAGGCATGAGAACCTGACGAGCCGGTGCCATTACTCTGCCACAAATAAAATAAACTCCCTGATGCTTCCCTTAGGGGAGGTGTTATTCTGTAACGAGTGCGCTGAGAGTCGGGAAGCAAGTTCAGGGAGTGAGTGTTTTAATAAATAAAAGAAACAATGAACACAAACAACGCACCGACAGGAAACTGAAACAGAAATAATGACGCCTGGGGAAGGAACCAAAGGGAGTGACATATTGTATATAGAATACAGTCCAGTTAGATGATTAAGGTGTGGTAACTATATTTTGTGTATCTTTTTGTTTATGCTTTTATTCATTTTTGTTTTATTTTCTGACTTCTATGACTTAACAGCCGGTCATAAATAATTTGCAGAAACTCTCATTCACATTCATTCATGCATTCACACAGTTTTGATTTATAGGATCCTTCCCACTATATGATTGATATGTCAAGTGATTAAAAAAGTTATCAATTAATAGTTTATGGAAAAACTGCACTTGTTCTCATGTGAAAATTACATTAAATATTTTACAGCTGTAATATCATCAATCAATTCCAACTTTATTTATATAGCACATTTCTTACAACAAATGCATTTCAAGGTGTTCAAAGTCATGCATTGAAAGACGTGGCACTTAACATCCTTCCTCTTGGCAGATCTCTATAGGTGACCAGCAGTGGCGGTCGGTGTCGTTTAAGATGAGGGAGGACGATTATTGTTATTATGAGCAAGGCCTTATTTGTATTACAGCATATTGGATGGCTGTCATTCATATTCCATTCACCCAGTTCAATGTAACATCGATAGGTTTAGGCTACTACATGATACTCTAATTTTCCCTATACCCGTCATGGGGTTGCTACAACCTAGCCTATGAATGAAAGGCTACTGTAGACCTTCATTGCAAAACAGTGTGTTTTAATCAATTATTTGGTGACGTGAATATATATATATTTAACTTTTTAAATGTTCCACTATTTTTATGAAATTCACTGAGGAGGATGGTCCCCACTTCCTCCTCCGAGGAGCCTCCACTGGTTGATAGGTGAAAAGAAATATGGTGAAAACCTACCCAGGCCCTGTCACTAATGTGATCATCCAGGCCAGGAGAAGGGCTGGGTGTATTCAGTCGGAAGCAAACGGAAGCCAACGAAACGGGAAGGGTCCTACGGTCCTACCAGAAATTATTGTTGCAAAAAGTTAAAGGTTAGAGAGGAAGGGAGCTGGGAGACATTAAAGGGTGGAGACAACACTAACAAGATGCACAAAGCTAGCTGGACACAGAGCAAGACAAGGAACACACACAGCTAGTGAAAAAGGAGACACAATGTCATCAGTTGAAGATGCATTTACTAAAATGAAAAGGAAACATCCTATTTTCCTGGATGCTGGTGACACACACAGCTAACATGAAAAGAGGAACATCAATGCTAAGCCTGGAAGACAAAAGTGTCTTCATAGAGCAGGGTTCCCCAACTGGCGGCACACGTGTGGTTTTATTTGGCAACCCCAAGTTTTCTGAGCAAAAAAAACAAACTCTTACATTTATTTTATTTTATTGTTGGACATAAAAGACTTAACACACCAGGAAATCAGCTCCAAGTGATTTTCATTCAGGAAATCTGTTCCCAAGTATTCCCACGCATTATAGACACATCTGAACGTATACAAATGTAAGCAAGGTTTGAAATTATTATGTTTTAGTCAAATATTTTATCTGTTTGGGCTTCTTGCGGTTATTTTGCAGTCTACAAATTATTTGCAATTCTGTTCCGGCCCCCTGACCATCCGCTCAACAAAAGATCTGCCTGCGGTTGAATCTAGTTGATGATCCCAGTCAGAGAATAGTGGACATGTGTGTAGACATAGCACAGTGTGTATGTGTAGTCTTTTGCACTCCTTCAGGAAAAGTATAGTGTATGACTGGTTAAACAAAACAAAACAAAACAACACACACACACACACACACACACACACACACACACACACACACACACACACACACACACACACACACACACACACACACACACACACACACACACACACACACACACACACACACACACACACACACACACACACACAAACTGAAATAGAAGAGGTATTGCTGAGGTAAGATGTTCCAATCCTATCCTGCAACATTCCATTTTTCAGGCCCTTTTTCCCAGTTAACTCCCACACACACAATTTGTTTAGTGGTTGCTGTATATTGTATGTTTAGGTCTGATTACTTTAGTAAACTGCTATATATTTTAGCAAGCTCACTCATTCTGAAAAATATAGGCTGAACTATGCCTCTGAAAAATAAACTGGCTCAAACTCGGCCGGGACATACTTTCAATGGTGCTATCCCACTTCTGATACTGTTGTAGTTAATTAACCCTGGTCCCTGTGTCAAACCCTGGTCCCTGTGTCTGCCATTCCAAAACCTTAGCCATTATACCAAGAGTTAAGCCAACCTTATTAAGAGGCTAAAATCTCTTTGGGGGCCTCAATTTTCAGTTAGTAAATCAACTTTGTATTACTTTAGTGTATATAACAAGTTGGTGACGGTGGTAACATTTACTGTATATAACATGTATTTGACATGGTGGTGACATGTACATAACATCTTGGTCACAGTTGTGACGCGTAGATCAGTGGCGGTCAGTACCGTTTAAGATGAGGAAGGACGATTTATGACCAGGCAAAAATAACTTTCCAAGCCAAACCGCTACACACAGCCTACATAGTTGTCACCATATTAGCTAAAGTAACATCATAATCAGCATAGCTATTAGAACTAATGTGTAAACCAGCTACAATGATGGAGTAACGTTACAGTCAGTAAGCAGTTACACTGGTGGGCCCCGGTGGCAACAAATTATTAAAACCAAAAGCTTACCTTGACTTGGAAGAGTTCCAGTCAAGGTGTTCTCTCTCTTTGAGTCAACTATTCATCACATTTTATGCACTGCAGTGCTAGCTAGCTGTAGCTTATGCATTCAGTACTACATATATTTTCTGATCCTTTGATTAGGTGGACAAAATGTCAGTTCAGGCTGCAAGAGCTCTGATAGTTTGGAGGACGTCCTCCGGCAGGTGTCAGAATTTCTGTGTAAGTCTATGGGAGGGGATGAGAACCATGAGCCTTCTAGGTTGTGTGTTGAAGTCAATGTGCCCAGAGGAGGACGGAAGCTAGCTGTCCTCCAGCTACACCATGGTGCTACGCTACAGAGTGCTGTTGAGGCTACTGTAGTATAGTATAGTTTTATATAATAATGGTAACTTTTTAAAAATGTTTTACAATTTACATTTTTATGATATTCATTGAGGAGGATGGTCCTCCTCTATCTCCTCTGAGGAGCCTCCACTGAGTGAGAGAGAGTACATCACTTCCAGCAGATCTCCTTGCTGAGGGTGGCAAAAATGCACTGCTTCTCGTGGGGTGTCTAAAACATGGGGAAAAGGGGACATAAAGAAAAAATGACAATGCTGCTACAAATTCAATGTTTACACTGTATTGTATCATATTTGATGATTTACTAACCTGTCAGTCCACAGGCTCGATGTGCTGTAGTCTCCACAACTGGACGCTCATTTCACACTGGTACAGGATGTCCATGCACCTAATGGTCTGAGGGATGCCCTCCTGTTGGACTGGAAAACAAAGAGACATTTGGTCAGTGGTAGATATTTTTCAATGCTGTATCACCATCTTTATCTGGACAGAAAACACCTTGGACAATGTGACAAGTGGTCCCTCACCACCCAATCCTCATGCCTCATTGTTTGTTCTTGTTTCCCAATCAACAATCTGGATCTTCCTCTTTTGCCATGGTGGATGAGCTACCTTTTCTGTTAAATACAGGCCCATTTCTCTTTCCCACCGTAAAATGGCAGCTGCAGAGCCGAGTATTGTCACTGGGTTTCTGGTCTGCCCATCTGAAAGACAAAAAGTTCCTTTTACTAGCTAGCTAAGTTGATTACTAAAATGGTAACATCTATATTAAAATTACTACAGACTTGACTGTAGTAACGGTAAAATAGACTGGGCTTTGGTCTATCTGCACATCTAAAATCCTACTATGTGGATGGGACATTTCTAGAATGCTCAACTAGATGATCAGGACAGGCTAGGATACTATTTGCCCGAAGAGGTGAAGTATTGCTATGAGCTATACGACTGTCCTTCTGATTCTAATTCTCAAGAGGAAAGTTAAAATACTCAGCCGTGAGGTCACTGAAGAGGACCAACAGTGATAGGAGGATCGTCTGAAATACATTTGTTAAACTGTTCAACTACTGTCTTTCTCTCTCTTTGAGTCAACTATTCATCACATTTTATGCACTGCAGTGCTATCTAGCTGTAGCTTATGCATTCAGTACTACATATATTTTCTGATCCTTTGATTGGGTGGACAAAATGTCAGTTCAGGCTGCAAGAGCTCTGATAGTTTGGAGGACGTCCTCCAGAAGTTGTCAGAATTTCTGTATAAGTCTATGGAAGAGGATGAGAACCATGAGCCTTCCGGCGCCGACAGGGATGGCAGCCTCGCTTCACGTTCTCAGGAAACCATGCAGTATTTAGTTTTTTTATGTATTACTTCTTACATTGTTACCCCGGGAAATATTACGTTTTATTACATACAACCGGGAGGAACTATTGGATATAAGAGCAACGTCAATTTACCAACATTACGACCAGGAATACGACATTTCCTGAAGAGGATTCTCTGTTTGTTACCCCAACTAGGACAATAGACTGGATAGCACCCGGCGACTCAAAACAACGGCGGCGCCGGAGAAGAGGGAAACGCGCCGGTCTTTTGGTCAAGCTACGTCGACGGGTGCATCGTGCACCTCTCCCGAGTATTTTAATCGCCAATGTACAGTCTCTGGACAACAAAGTAGACAAAATCAGATCGAGGGTTGCCTTTCAGAGAGACATCCGAGACTGCAACGTTCTTTGCTTCACGGAAACATGGCTCACTCAGGACACGTTATCTGAGTCGGTACAGCCACCTGGTTTTTCCACGCATCGCGCCCGACAGAAACAAACATCTATCTGGTAAGAAGAAGGGTGGGGGTGTGTGTCTTATGATTAACGAGACGTGGTGTGATCATAACAACATACAGGAACTCAAGTACTTTTGTTCACCTGACATAGAATTCCTTACAATCAAATGCAGACCGCATTATCTACCAAGAGAATTCTCCTCGATTATAATCATACAAGGCTATTCTCCGCCCTCCTTTCGGCAAGTCTGACCATGACTCCATTTTGTTGCTCCCAGCCTACAAACAGAAACTAAAACAGGAAACGCCCGTTCTCAGGTCTGTTCAACGCTGGTCCGACCAATCTGATTCCATGCTGCAAGATTGCTTCGAGCACGTGGACTGGGATATGTTCCGGATAGCATCTGACAACAACATTGATGTATACGCTGATTCGGCGAGCGAGTTTATTAGCAAGTGCATTGGTGATGTTGTACCCATAGCAAATATTAAAACCTTCCCCAACCAGAAACCGTGGATTGATGGCAGCATTCGCGAGAAACTGAAAGCGCGAACCACTGCTTTTAACCAGGGTAAGGCTACCGGAAAAATGACTGAATACAAACAGTGTAGCTATTCCCTCCGCAAGGCAATCAAACAAGCTAAGCGTCAATATAGAGACAAAGTAGAGTCACAATTCAGCAGCTCAGACACAAGAGGAATGTGGCAGGGTCTACAGTCAATCACGGACTACAAAAAGAAAACCAGCCCCGTCACGGACCATGACGTCCTGCACCCAGACAAACTAAACAACTTCTTTGCTCACTTTGAGGACAATACAGTGCCACCGACACGACCCGCTACCAAAACCTGCGGGCTCTCCTTCACCGCAGCCAATGTGAGAAAAACATTTAAATGTGTTAACCCTCGCAAGGCTGCCGGCCCAGATGGCATCCCTGGCCGTGTCCTCAGAGCATGCGCAGACCAGCTGGCTGGTGTGTTTACGGACATATTCAATCAGTACCTATCCCAGTCTGCTGTTCCCACAGGGCCACCATTGTTCCTGTTCCCGAGAAAGCTAAGGTAACTGAGCTAAATGACTATCGCCCCGTAGCACTCACTTCCGTCATCATGAAGTGCTTTGAGAGATTAGCCAAGGATCATATCACCTCCATCCTGCCAGACACCCTGGACCCACTCCAATTTGCTTACCGTCCCAATAGGTCCACAGACGACTCAATCGCAATCACACTGCATACTGCCCTAACCCATCTGGACAAGAGGAATACTTATGTAAGAATGCTGTTCATCGACTACAGCTCAGCATTTAACACCATAGTTCACTCCAAGCTCGTCATTAAGCTCGAGACCCTGGGTCTCGACCCAGCCCTGTGCAACTGGGTCCTGGACTTCCTGACGGGCCGGCCCCAGGTGGTGAGGGTAGGAAACAACATCTCCACCCCGCTGATCCTCAACACTGGGGCCCCACAAGGGTGCGTTCTCAGCCCTCTCCTGTACTCCCTGTTTACCCATGACTGCGTGGCCAAGCACGCATCCAACTCAATCATCAAGTTTGCTGATGACACTACAGCGGTAGGCTTGATTACCAACAACGATGAGACGGCCTACAGGGAGGAGGTGTGGTGTCAGGAAAATAACCTCTCACTCAATGTCAACAAAACAAAGGAGATGATCGTGGACTTCAGGAAACAGGAGAGGGAGCACCCCCCTATCCACATCGAGGGGACAGTAGTGGAGAAGGTGGAAAGTTTTAAGTTCCTCGGCGTACACATCACGGACAAACTGAATTGGTCCACACACACAGACAGCGTGGTGAAGAAGGCGCAACAGCGCCTCTTCAACCTCAGGAGGCTGAAGAAATTCGGCTTGTCACCAAAATCACTCACAAACTTCTACAGATGCACAATCGAGAGCATCCTGTCGGGCTGTATCACCGCCTGGTACGGCAACTGCTCCACCCACAACCGTAAGGCTCTCCAGAGGGTAGTGAGGACTGCACAACGCATCACCGGGTAAACTACCTGCCCTTCAGGACACCTACACCACCCGATGTCACAGGAAGGCCAAAAAGATCATCAAGGACAACAACCACCCGAGCCACTGCCTGTTCACCCTGCTATCATCCAGAAGGCGAGGTCAGTACAAGTGCATCAAAGCTGGGACCGAGAGACTGAAAAACAGCTTCTATCTCAAGGCCATCAGACTGTTAAACAGCCATCACTAACATTGAGTGGCTGCTGCCAACATACTGACTTAAATCTCTAGCCACTTTAAACATAGTAATTGGATGTAACAATGTATCACTAGCCACTTTAAACAATTTTGTATATAATGTTTACGTATCCGACATACTCATATCAAATGTATACACTGTACTCTAAAAACCATCTACTGAATCTTGCCTATGCCGTTCGGCCATCGACCCAAATCTCTAGCCACTTTAATAATTATAATTGGATGAAATAATGTATCACTAGCCACTTTAAACAATTCCATTTATATAATGTTTACATATCCTACATTACTCATCTCATATATACAGTGGGGAAAAAAAGTATTTAGTCAGCCACCAATTGTGCAAGTTCTCTCACTTAAAAAGATGAGAGAGGCCTGTAATTTTCATCATAGGTACACTTCAACTATGACAGACAAAATGAGGAAAGAAAATCCAGAAAATCACATTGTAGGATTTTTTATGAATTTATTTGCAAATTATGGTGGAAAATAAACTTTTGTTATTGACCAAATACTTATCTCAATACTTTGTTATATACCCTTTGTTGGCAATGACAGAGGTCAAACGTTTTCTGTAAGTCTTCACAAGGTTTTCACACACTGTTGCTGGTATTTTGGCCCATTCCTCCATGCAGATCTCCTCTAGAGCAGTGATGTTTTGGGGCTGTCGCTGGGCAACACGGACTTTCAACTCCCTCCAAAGATTTTCTATGGGGTTGAGATCTGGAGACTGGCTAGGCCACTCCAGGACCTTGAAATGCTTCTTACGAAGCCACTCCTTCGTTGCCTGGGCGGTGTGTTTGGGATCATTGTCATGCTGAAAGACCCAGCCACGTTTCATCTTCAATGCCCTTGCTGATGGAAGGAGGTTTTCACTCAAAATCTCACGATACATGGCCCCATTCATTCTTTCCTTTACACGGATCAGTCGTCCTGGTCCCTTTGCAGAAAAACAGCCCCAAAGCATGATGTTTCCACCCCCATGCTTCACAGTAGGTATGGTGTTCTTTGGATGCAACTCAGCATTCTTTGTCCTCCAAACACGACGAGTTGAGTTTTTACCAAAAAGTTATATTTTGGTTTCATCTGACATTCTCCCAATCCTCATCTGGATCATCCAAATGCTCTCTAGCAAACTTTAGACGGGCCTGAACATGTACTGGCTTAAGCAGGGGGACACGTCTGGCACTGCAGGATTTGATTCCCTGGCGGCGTAGTGTGTTACTGATGGTAGGCTTTGTTACTTTGGTCCCAGCTCTCTGCAGGTCATTCACTAGGTCCCCGTGTGGTTCTGGGATTTTTGCTCACCGTTCTTGTGATCATTTTGACCCCACGGGTGAGATCTTGCGTGGAGCCCCAGATCGAGGAAGATTATCAGTGGTCTTGTATGTCTTCCATTTCCTAATAATTGCTCCCACAGTTGATTTCTTCAAACCAAGCTGCTTACCTATTGCAGATTCAGTCTTCCCAACCTGGTGCAGGTCTACAATTTTGTTTCTGGTGTCCTTTGACAGCTCTTTGGTCTTGGCCATAGTGGAGTTTGGAGTGTGACTGTTTGAGGTTGTGGACAGGTGTCTTTATACTGATAACAAGTTCAAACAGGTGCCATTAATACAGGTAATGAGTGGAGGACAGAGGAGCCTCTTAAAGAAGAAGTTACAGGTCTGTAAGAGCCAGAAATCTTGCTTGTTTGTATGTGACCAAATACTTATTTTCCACCATAATTTGCAAATAAATTCATAAAAAATCCTACAATGTGATTTTCTGGATTTCTTTTCCTCATTTTGTCTGTCATAGTTGAAGTGTACCTATGATGAAAATTACAGGCCTCTCTCATCTTTTTTAAGTGAGAGAACTTGCACAATTGGTGGCTGACTAAATACTTTTTTTCCCCACTGTATATGTGTATATACTGTACTCCATACCATCTACTGCATCTTGCCTATGCCGGTCAGCCATCGCTCATCCATATATTTATATGTACATACTCGTATTCATTCCTTTACTCTTGTGTGTATAAGGTAGTTGTTGTGAATTTGTTAGATTACTTGTTAGATACTACTGCATGGTCGGAACTAGAAGCACAAGCATTTCACTACACTCGCATTAACATCTGCTAACCATGTGTATGTGACAAATAAAATTTGATTTGATTTGAAAGGGACTGACATGCAGGGATGTAACAAGGATTTGGGGCACTGGCCAGCAGACCAGGATTTCTACTAGCCCGGGGTAACATTCAGGTCCTAAATCTGTGGCATACAATGTTTGTGAAGGCAAAATGTCACTACTGTGTCAGGCGAGTTTGGCACATTGTCTACTAGCCCAGTCTGAAAAGTACTAGCCTCGGGCTAGCTTAATTTCCATCCCTGCGGACATCTACAGTATGTATAGGTGTAAGGTCACAAGGTATCAGTATGTATGATAAACAGAGTAGCAGCACCGTAAATTAAGATTGTATGTGTGTGAGTGTATATAGACTCAATATAAATGTGTGTTCATGTTATGTGTGTTTTGGAGTGTCAGTGAGTGTGTAGAGTCCTGTGTAAAAAAAAAAAAAGGGTCAACTCAGTCCATGTAGCCGTTTGGTTAGCTATTATGACTTCAGGATAGAAACGATTAAGTTGGCTGCTGATGTCAGACTTTATGCACCGGTACAGCTTGCCGTGCGGAGGCAGAGAGAGCGGTCTATGGCGTAGGTGGCTGGAGTCTTTAACGATTTACCGGGGCTTCCACACTGCCTGATATAGAGATACTGGATGTCAGGGCGCTCGGCCCCAGTAACGTACTGGAATGTCCGCACCACCCTCTGTAGCGCCATGCGATGGAGGGCAGTGCTGTTGCCATACAAAGCAGTGATGCAGCCAGTCAAGATGCTCTCAATAGTGCAGCTGTAGAACCTTTTGAGGATTTGAGGGCCCATGCCAAACTTTTTCAACTATTTTAAGTCCTTAGTGATATTGACCCCGAGGAACTTGAAGCTTTCGACCCCCTCCACTGCAGCCCCTTAGATGTGGCCGAGCCTGCGCCCTGGAATACCGTCCGGCCCCGTGGCCTTGCGAGTGTTGACCTGATTAAATACCTTACTCACGTTGGCCTTGGAGAGGGAGATTGATCACCCAGTCCTCTAGTTCAGTGGGGGCCCTCACGCATGGTATGGTGTTGCTATTGTCGAAACGTGCATAAAATGCGTTGAGTTCGTCTGACAGAGGCATCGTTAGGCAGATCACAGCTGTGTCTTCCTTTGTAATCTGTAATGGACTGTAGCCCCTGCCACATGCAACGGGCATTGGAGCCTGTTTAATAGGATTCCACTTTATTCCTATTGTCCATTTGTTCGTTTGATGACTCTGCTGAGGCCGTAGCGGGACTTCTTGTACTTGTTCCTGTCCTCAGCCGAAGCCTCAGGGTTGTCTGCCCTGTAATAACATGTTCAGTTACTAAAGACATTGGCTCGAACCCAGGTTGTGCCTCTAGCTTTCGAGAAAATTAAAGCTGCAATATGTAACTTTTTCGGCGCCCGACCAAATTCACATAGAAATGTGAGTTATAGATCTGTTATTCGCCTTGAAAGCAACTCTAAGAAGCGGTAGATATGTTCTATGTGTGTTTTTTCTATGCTTCCCATTCTTAAGTTTAATTTGTGCGTTTTTACTTTCGATTTGGTACACCAGCTTCAGCTGAAAATACAATATTTTGTGTTATGGAAGAGATATATCACAAAGGGTTAGATGTTACAATGATTATTTAAGCTATACTTGCTTGTTTTGTCACATAAATTAAAATTAGTTGAACTACTAAAATTTTTACAACCAGGAAAAGTGATTTCTGCATAGTGCATCTTTAATAAGGAAGAATTTTGCACTTTTCTCCTTGGGTGCATTTGAACGGATCACTTTTGTCAAGGTGACCATCATTGGCCACTTAAAACTGAAATATTTTGGGTGACCCAACAAAATTGACATAGAACTATGAGTTATAGATATGTCGCTCATTAAAAGCAAGTTTAAGAAGTGGTAGATCTGTTTTATATGCGCTATTTCTATGCTACCTGTTTTTAAGTTTTGTTTTTTGAGTGTTTTACTTCCGGTTTTGTACACCCGTTTCAAACAGCTGAAAATACAATGTTTTTGGTTATGGAAAATATATTTTACAGCGGTTTAGATGGTACAATGATTCTCTACACTATACTTGTTTTTTTTGTCACAAACTGGATTTAGGCAAACTATTTTAATTTTAGCAACCAGGAAATGCCGGAGCAATTTTTGCATATTACACCTTTGAGTAGACCGGAACTGACCATTAAAAAAAAAAGGTAAACGGCTTGAGTGAACTGTCTTCATTCATCTTCCATCTTTGTTTGCTTCTGAAGCGTCCTAAGAAGTCTCGCAATGTTGCACCTCTGAGTTTATAAATTGTTATAGTAGGGCTAGGCTAAACCAATAACATCAGCATACCCCGCCCCCCCCAGGTAAACCTGCTTTCCTATACTGTAGCCACCACCATTATGGTATGACAAATAACATTTGAAGGCATAACATTATCCAGCCAGCATACACTGAAAACCAGCATTTAACTATGAATCAAGATAGGCTACTCACTGCATCAAGGAGCTTAGTTCCTATAGGCTACATTTCAATGACTTCTAACTAATACAAACTTGTATCTTTATTTATTTAGCTTACAAGGTATGTCTATTGTCTACAGTGTCAAATGCCAACACACTGCATACTGTAAGTGCAATGCTTTAGAAACATCAGATGCATAACTACAGGGCCGTTCAAAAGCATAAAAAATACAGTTAGGTACTGTAGAATAAGTGAACACAGTAAATTATTCATGGAAATAAAGAAACACAAAATATACCATTATTTAGATTAAACATTTTAGGAACATAAGTTACTTCATTAATTGACATGCATGATATAGCACCTGCCGTGCTTTACAACAATATTAATTTGTCAAGTTTTTCAAACCCATTATTTTCATTTGTCTGACATGGGAAAAAAGTAACAACCCCAGTTTTTCCCCATCTGACTAAAAGAGACTGATAGAGACATGCCTAAACTCACAAATCTGACATTGGCTAATTTGAGCTCCACAGCAAAAAGACAAGAAAAAGGTATTGTATACATGATCAAACTCAGAGGACAACATCTACAAGTGTCTTTTTATACTGTATTTTCCTCCATTATAAAGTACCGTTTTATATCCGCAATTGACTGAATACTGTC
This sequence comes from Brachymystax lenok tsinlingensis, assembly GCA_030435695.1. NCBI lineage: Eukaryota > Metazoa > Chordata > Actinopteri > Salmoniformes > Salmonidae > Brachymystax > Brachymystax lenok. Next base: position 32,099,904 of record CM059802.1, on the reverse strand, counting down.
ATGAGTCCTAACATCACAACCATAGATCCACACCCTTTTGACTGACCCATTGAACAGCAATATTGTTTTTTTATTCCCCCAAAGCTAGTTCAAATGAGAACATTTGTCAATGTTTCTCCTTGGTTTAAAATATTTCCATGCTCAAGGTATCCTTATGCCTTCAAATCGTACCAGTGATATTGTTTGAGTTTCTGACTCTGCACACAAATGCAGTATTGTCAATGTGTGAGACAGTGGAAGGAAGCCATTTTGGAGAAGTTGGGAGAGAGTCAATGCTGATTTATGTCCTTTCCCAGGCAACATACAGTACAACAGTCTACTCTGTGTCAGTCAGTCTATTCCAAGCCCATCCACGCAACTAACTCAAGAGTTTGTGGCCTTGTGGAAAGCCTGGATCTTTTTCAGGTTTTGCCGGACTCTGACAAACTCCAACAGCTGGGCCTCCTCCTGCACTTTCTCCCCTTCGTGCTTCTCCCTCTGTCAGACAGGAAAAATGGAAACAACACCGGTATAGCATATCAATTCAAACTTTAAAGTTGTCCATAGCATTTTACTGAACGATAGAGACAATATGCATTTTGTGTCAGTTTTGTGTTATGAAATCTGTTGACATGAGTTGGGAGCTGTGTCAGGGTCGTGTTCATCAGGGCACACAACGGGAAATGTTTTACAAACCAATAACCAACCTACTGATTTAGCTGCACTAGTTATGTCTAGGGGTCTTAGGCATGGTCTGCATGGTCTGTAACCTGATTTGATGTGTGCATAAAGGTGAGAAGTAAGCATATGCTACCAGGTGTTGAATGCAGTGGAGGCTGCTGAGGGAAGGACGACTCATAATAATGGCTGGAACGGAGCAAATGGAATGGCATCAAACACATGGAAACCTATTTAGCTCCAGCCATTACCATGAACCTGTCCTCCCCAATTAAGGTGCCACCAATCTCCTGTGGCTGAATGCATGTACCCGGTTGACAACAACCTTACCTTAGGTCCAGGGCCAGCTCAGTCATGGCTCCCATGGTCAGCCAGTCCAAGCAGAGTATTATGTGTTCAGATGGTGACAAAACATAAATATGTATACAAAGTAAAAAATACTAGAGGCATGCCGAAAATGAAAGGTAATGCAAAACAAATAGAGAAAGGCTGAGAGGCGTCCTGCCACCTCTCTTACACTGAGTCACAATCACCTAGTTTGGCCCAACCAAAGGCTTCCTGGCAGAGCACAGCCCTTGACTTGGTTGGTGCTGGGATGGAGTGTGGCAGTGTATCCTGGTAGTGTATTGCCTGCCTGTGTGCTAACACTAAGCTACCCCCGGCCCATACCATAACAAATGGAGCATTTGTGTTTCTTATTGGACAAGTACACGTAGTCCCTCCCTGTTTCAGTCTGCTTTCTTCCGTTTGTTGCTTAATGAACATGACCCAGGTGTGGGCTGTGTGAGATGGGATAGGCTACCGTAGCGTTCCCCACTCACCTCAGTGTTTTTCTGCTGGCGTTTCAGAAGCACCTCCTCCAGGGGAGTCCTGGCCTGGTCTCCCTCCTCTTTCTGAGTCTGCTCCTTCTTACGCCTCTCAAGCACCTGCTGCAGCTCAGGCTTACTGCTCAGGGCCTTACCCCTGGGCCCATAGACGGAGAGAGGGGGAGGGAGAGAGGAAGAGGGGGAGAGGGAGTGAAGGAGGTGGGGAGAAGGAAAAGGAGAGCATGGACATGCTGTAGCCACAGTAGGACATAGAGTACCACAGGAAGAGTCATAATACCCATAAAACCTAGCGATCAAACAAGGAAATGGTGCTAATCGTTTTTTCCCAAATATATATATATATTTTAAACACTTAAAATAAGGGCTGTGTTTTATGTAGGCTTACCCTGAGGGACTTTTTAATGACCGTGTAAATCTCTCTAGGACAAGGTGACTTTTAGCTAAATAGCTGTATTTACCCGACTTTTAGCTGTATTTACCCCCCAAAACTGAAACGCAAATTAGATGCTAATGTGGCTATCATACTGTAAATAACTGAAAATGCCATGATGATCTGGACGAGATTGCTGAATCGAGGCAAAGGTAAAAAAAAAACTCTGGATTAACTATCTAATGTTAGCTAAATTTACTAATTAATAAATTGGCAAGATTTCTTTAAATTGACAATTCTGTGAACGGTCTTATGCAAGTTTTAAATTGACACAATACCTGTTATCAAAGGTGTCAGCTAGAGATGATGTGCAGAAGCTTGCAGGGATTTGTAGTCTTGCATGATGTCTACTTTGATGCTAATTAGCATTTTCGAATCTGAGAGTATATAGAGTCGAATATATTGATATAGTCACCTTGTCCAAAAGAGATTGGTTATCAAAACATCATGCCAGTGTAAGCTTACATGAAACACAGCCCTTATTTTAAGTGTTTCTAAAATTCCCTATAGAAAAAATGAATGGTGGAAAAATTATTGGAACCATTTCCCTGTTTGAACACTAGGTTTTATAGGTATTATGACACCTCTACTGTCAGGCTCTATTGGTCCTTTTCAGTCAAAACAGGTAAGCTAGGAATACCTAAGTGGGTGTACCCAGAGTCCTTTATACACATATTGTATATTAATGGCTCTGTGTGTACTTAATGGGTTAATTTTGGGGTGTTAAATACAGAAGTATGTGGCTAGGTACATCATCAAGTGCTTGACTTGAGGATTCGCTAGGTCTGTTGGCAATGGTGGGAAAGCATCCAATGGTCATACAGTGCGGCGAACAAGTATTTGTCCCCGTTCTGATTTACTCTATTTTTGCATATTTCTTACACTGAATGTTATCAGATCTTCATCTTCAACTTAATATTAGATCAAGGGAACCTGAGTTAACAAATATCACAACATTTGCGTACTTACATTTATTCAATTTATTGAATAAAGTTATGCAATACCGAATGCCCTTTGGGGTTTAAAAAGTAATTGCCCCCTTACACTCAATAACTGATTGTGCCACCTTTAGCTGCAATGACTGCAACCAAACGCTTCCTGTAGTTGTTGCTCAGGCAGGACATGGGTCCCGTAATGTCTGGCGAAAACCAAACACTTAATTCCGCAGTAAGAATCGAATACCAATGGTAAAGCATGGTGGTGATAGTGTGATGGTTTAGGGATGCTTTGCTGCCTCGGGACCTGGATGACTTGCAATCATTGAAGAAACTATGAATTCTGCTCTGTATCAGGAGAATGTCAGGCCATCCATGTGTGAGCTGAATCTGAAGTGCAGCTGGGTCATGCAGCAAGAAGATCATCCAAAACACACAAGCAAGTCTATATCAGAATGGCTGAAAAGCAACCCATTTTAAGTTTTGGAATGGCCTAGTCAAAGTCCAGACCTAAACCCAATTTAAGATGTTGTGGCAGGACCTGAAATGAGCAGTTCATGCTCGAAAACCCTCAAATGTCGCTGAATTACAGCAGTTCTGCATGGAATAATAATTCCTCCACAGCGATGAGAGAGACTGATCAACAACTACAGGAAGCATTTGGTTGCAGGCATCGCAGCTAAAGGTGGCACAACCAGTTATTGAGTGTATGGGGGAAATTACTTTTTTACACAGGAGCATTGGGTTTTGCATAACTTCGTTTATAAAATAAATGAAAAAATATTATTTGTTCACTCAGGTTCCCTTTATCAAATATTAGGTCTTGGTTGAAGATTTAAAAACATTCAGTGTAAAAAATATGCAAAAATAGAGAAAATCAGAAAGGGGGCAAGTACTTTTTTACAGTACTGCACTTAAGTAAAAGTAAAGATACCTTAATAGAAAATGTAAAAGTGAAAGTCACCCAGTAAAATACTACTTGAGTAAAAGTCTAAAACTATTTTGTTTTAAATATACTTAAAGATGCACTATGCAGCAATCGGTCCGCCATTTCCAGGTTGCTAAAATTTGAATAGTTCACCTAATTTCATTTCATGTGACAAAACAAGCAAGTATAGTGAGCGAAAATATATTTTCCATAACCAAAAATATTGTATTTTCAGCCGTTTTAAGCTAGTGTACAAAACCGGAAGGAAAATACACAAAAATGTAACTTAAGAACGGGAAGCATAGAAATAGTGCACATAGAACAGATATACATCTTCTTAGACTTGCTTTCAATGAAAATGACAGATCTATAACATACATATCTATGTGAATTTGTTCGAGTCACCCAAAAAGTAACATATTGCAGCTTTAAGTATCAACACTTAAAGTAAATGCTTAAATTCAAATTCCTTATATTAAGCGAACCAGACAGCACGATTTTGTAGTTTTGTAGTCTGGATAGCCAGAGGCACACTCCAACACACATAATTTACAAATGAAGCATTTGTGTTTAGTGAGTCTGCCAGATCGGAGCAGTAGGAATAAGTGCATGAATTGGACCATTTTCCTGTTCTGCTAAGCATTTGAAATGTAACAAGTACTTTTGGGTGTCAGGAAAGGTTTATGGGAGTAAAAAGTACATAATTTCTTTAGGAATGTAGTGGATTGATTAAAAGTCAATGTTTTAAAAAATAAAGTAAAGTACCAATATCCCAAAAAACATAGTGGTACTTCAAAGTATTTTTACTAAGTTACTTTACACATCTGCCTATTGGTGATGGAAAGACAGTGGAGAGGTTTGAGGTACACTCAGAAATAGGAACAAGTTTTCATGACCAAATAACCTAAACTTTTGATGCTTCAAATGTATGTAGCAAACAACTGTTTCTCATGGCGATTAAGGTTTCACTTTCACAAATCATTCGCACCAATGGCACAGTGACTGATTCAAGCTTTACAGTATTTGATATCAAGATGCTTGCGGTGGGTGGGGTCAGGTCAGCCATTGTTTAAGACAATATCACTTTACTCTGGCTTGTGCTCCCCGTGGCCTAGAAAGAAACAGAGCACCATAGATAGAGGGTATACTATTGCAGTCTGTGAGATTCCGTCATTCATATTTGATGAATCAACCATGGGAGAAGGGATACTCAGGTGAAAGGTAGTTTAGCTCTGCTTTCCAGAGGTTACCGAATAAGGCACCAAATGGAAGAAAATAGAGTGAAACAGGGAGGGACTATTACCTGAACTTGTCCAATAAGAAACACTTGTTTTCATTTTCTGTTCCAAAGCTTTTTGCTGCGTTTTGCTACAGTATGCCCTATTGACAGTTTGTATGTATAAGGAAGGAGCTTATGAACTCCCCTCATCTCTATGGTGGTCCCTACTTTTTGTGGGCTAGCAGCAGTTCCTTATGCAGCTCATGATGGGTCCTGGAGGCTTTGATAGGGTTGGCCTGTGGCCCCGAGGGGCCCTCGGCCGAGCTGCTGCGGTTGAACTCCGCTTTGACGCCATTATCTGGAAAATACAGTACAGACAGTGCCAACATCCATTCATTTCTGACTAAACTATGACCATCATGTGTCTGCTGAAGAGGCTGGTGGAATGGAATTAATGGAATGGAATCAAACATGTGGTTTTCATATGTTTGATGTGTTTGATACCGTTCCATTGATTCCATTCCAGCCATTACAATGAGCCCGTCTTCCTATAGCTCCTCCCACCAGCCCCCACTGGTGCCCTGTTATAGTATACCTGATGAAATTTAAATGTTCAATATAAATACATGCACATTTATTGTGTGAAGCAGAAACATTTCACTGATGTGTGATGTACAACCTGAGTATACCCGATTCAGCTATGAGTTTGTAGAATCCAAATGGGACACTGTAAAGTCCATGGAGAATAAGAGCATCTCCTCCCAGAGGCTAGGAAACACTGTCAGCACCAATAACTCTACGATAATCGATCATTTCAATAAGCATTTTTCTACGGCTGGCCATGCTTTCCACCTGGCTACCCCTACCCCGGCCAACAGCTCTGAACCCCCTGCAGCAACTTGCCCAAGAACCCCCCGCTTCTCCTTCACCCAAATCCAGACAGCTGATGTTCTGAAAGAGCTGCAAAATCTGGATCCCTACAAATCAGCTGGACTAGACAATCTGGACCCTCTCTTTCTACAATTATCCTAGCCTGTTCAACCTCTCTTTCGTATCGTCTGAGATCCCCAAAGATTGGAAAGCTGCAGCGGTCATCCCCCTCTTCAAAGGGGGAGACACTCTAGACTCAAACTGTTATAGACCTATATACAGTGAGGGAAAAAAGTATTTGTGAGAGACAGAATAACAACAAAAAAATCCAGAAAAACGCATGTGAAAAATGTTATAAATTGATTTGCATTTTAATGAGAGAAAGAAGTATTTGACCCCTCTGCAAAACATGACTTAGTACTTGGTAGCAAAAACCCTTGTTGGCAATCACAGAGGTCAGACGTTTCTTGTAGTTGGCCACCAGGTTTGCACACATCTCAGGAGGGATTTTGTCCCACTCCTCTTTGCAGATCTTCTCCAAGTCATTAAGGTTTCGAGGCTGACGTTTCGAAACTCGAACCTTCAGCTCCCTCCACAGATTTTCTATGGGATTAAGGTCTGGAGACTGGCTAGGCCACTCCAGGACCTTAATGTGCTTCTTCTTGAGCCACTCCGTTGTTGCCTTGGCCGTGTGTTTTGGGTCATTGTCATGCTGGAATACCCATCCACGACCCATTTTAAATGCCCTGGCTGAGGGAAGGAGGTTCTTACCCAAGATTTGATGGTACATGGCCCCGTCCATCGTCCTTTTGATGCGGTGAAGTTGTCCTGTCCCCTTAGCAGAAAAACACCCCCAAAGCATAATGTTTCCACCTCCATGTTTGACGGTGGGGATGGTGTTCTTGGGGTCATAGGCAGCATTCCTCCTCCTCCAAACACGGCGAGTTGAGTTGATGCCAAAGAGCTCCATTTTGGTCTCATCTGACCACAACACTTTCACCCAGTTGTCCTCTGAATCATTCAGATGTTCATTGGCAAACTTCAGACGGGCATGTATATGTCAAATCAAATCAAATTTTATTTGTCACATACACATGGTTAGCAGATGTTAATGCGAGTGTAGCGAAATGCTTGTGCTTCTAGTTCCGACCATGCAGTAGTATCTAACAAGTAATCTAACAAATTCACAACTACCTTATACACACAAAAGTAAAGGAATGAATACGAGTATGTACATATAAATATATGGATGAGCGATGGCTGACCGGCATAGGCAAGATGCAGTAGATGGTATGGAGTACAGTATATACACATATATATGAGATGAGTAATGTAGGATATGTTAACATTATATAAATGGCATTGTTTAAAGTGGCTAGTGATACATTATTTCATCCAATTATAATTATTAAAGTGGCTAGAGATTTGGGTCGATGGCCGAACGGCATAGGCAAGATTAAGTAGATGGTTTAGAGTACAGTGTATACATTTGATATGAGTATGTCGGATACGTAAACATTATATACAAAATTGTTTAAAGTGGCTAGTGATACATTGTTACATCCAATTCCTATGTTTAAAGTGGCTAGAGATTTAAGTCAGTATGTTGGCAGCAGCCACTCAATGTTAGTGATGGCTGTTTAACAGTCTGATGGCCTTGAGGTAGAAGCTGTTTTCAGTCTCTCGGTCCCAGCTTTGATGCACTTGTACTGACCTCGCCTTCTGGATGATAGCAGGGTGAACAGGCAGTGGCTCGGGTGGTTGTTGTCCTTGATGATCTTTTGGCCTTCCTGTGACATCGGGTGGTGTAGGTGTCCTGAAGGGCAGGTAGTTTACCCGGTGATGCGTTGTGCAGTCCTCACTACCCTCTGGAGAGCCTTACGGTTGTGGGCGGAGCAGTTGCCGTACCAGGCGGTGATACAGCCCGACAGGATGCTCTCGATTGTGCATCTGTAGAAGTTTGTGAGTGATTTTGGTGACAAGCCGAATTTCTTCAGCCTCCTGAGGATGAAGAGGCGCTGCTGCGCCTTCTTCACCACGCTGTCTGTGTGTGTGGACCAATTCAGTTTGTCCGTGATGTATGCGCCGAGGAACTTAAAACTTTTCACCTTCTCCACTACTGTCCCTCGATGTGGATAGGGGTGCTCCCTCTCCTGTTTCCTGAAGTCCACGATCATCTCCTTTGTTTTGTTGACATTGAGTGAGAGGTTATTTTCCTGACACCACACTCCGAGGGCCCTCACCTCCTCCCTGTAGGCCGTCTCGTCGTTGTTGGTAATCAAGCCTACCACTGTAGTGTCGTCAGCAAACTTGATGATTGAGTTGGATGCGTGCTTGGCCACACAGTCATGGGTAAACAGGGAGTACAGGAGAGGGCTGAGAACGCACCCTGGTGGGGCCCCAGTGTTGAGGATCAGCGGGGTGGAGATGTTGTTTCCTACCCTCACCACCTGGGGCCGGCCCGTCAGGAAGTCCAGAACCCAGTTGCACAGGGCTGGGTCGAGACCCAGGGTCTCGAGCTTAATGACGAGCTTGGAGGGAACTATGGTGTTAAATGCTGAGCTGTAGTCGTTGAACAGCATTCTTACATAAGTATTCCTCTTGTCCAGATGGGTTAGGGCAGTATGCAGTGTGATTGCGATTGCGTCATCTGTGGACCTATTGGGACGGTAAGCAAATTGGAGTGGGTCCAGGGTGTCTGGCAGGATGGAGGTGATATGATCCTTGACTAATCTCTCAAAGCACTTCATGATGACGGAAGTGAGTGCTACGGGCGATAGTCATTTAGCTCAGTTACCTTAGCTTTCTTGGGAACAGGAACAATGGTGGCCCTCTTGAAGCATGTGGGAACAGCAGACTGGGATAGGGACTGATTGAATATGTCCGTAAACACACCAGCCAGCTGGTCTGCGCATGCTCTGAAGACACGGCCAGGGATGCCATCTGGGCCGGCAGCCTTGCGAGGGTTAACACATTTAAATGTTTTCTCACATTGGCTGCGGTGAAGGAGAGCCCGCAGGTTTTGGTAGCAGGCCGTGTCAGTGGCACTGTATTGTCCTCAAAGCGAGCAAAGAAGTTGTTTAGTTTGTCTGGGAGCAGGACGTCATGGTCCGCAACAGGGCTGGTTTTCTTTTTGTAGTCCGTGATTGACTGTAGACCCTGCCACATTCCTCTTGTGTCTGAGCCACTGAATTGTGACTCTACTTTGTCTCTATATTGACGCTTAGCTTGTTTGATTGCCTTGCGGAGGGAATAGCTACACTGTTTGTATTCAGTCATGTTTCCGGTAGCCTTACCCTGGTTAAAAGCAGTGGTTCGCTTTCAGTTTCTTGCGAATGCTGCCATTAATCTACGGTTTCTGGTTGGGGAAGGTTTTAATATTTGCTATGGGTACAACATCACCAATGCACTTGCTAATAAACTTCGCTCACCGAATCAGCATATACATCAATGTTGTTGTCAGATGCTATCTGGAACATATCCCAGTCCACGTGCTTGAAGCAATCTTGCAGCATGGAATCAGATTGGTCGGACCAGCGTTGAACAGACCTGAGAACGGGCGTTTCCTGTTTTAGTTTCTGTTTGTAGGCTGGGAGCAACAAAATGGAGTCATGGTCAGACTTGCCGAAAGGAGGCGGAGAATAGCCTTGTATGCATCACGGAAGTTGGAATAACAATGATCCAGGATTTTACCAGCCCGGGTGGCACATTCGATATGCTGGTAAAATTTCGGACCTTGTTTTCAAATTAGCCTTATTAAAATCCCCAGCCACAATAAATGCAGCCTCAGGATATGTGGTTTCCAATTTACCTAGAGTGAAATGAATTTCTTTCAGTGGCGTCGATGTGTCAGCTTGAGGGGGGATGTACACGGCTGTGATTATAATCGAGGAGAATTCTCTTGGTAGATAATGCGGTCTGCATTTGATTGTAAGGAATTCTATGTCAGGTGAACAAAGGACTTGAGTTCCTGTATGTTGTTATGATCACACCACGCCTCGTTAATCATAAGACACACACCCCACCCTTCTTCTTACCCGATAGATGTTTGTTTCTGTCGGCGCGATGCGTGGAGAAACCAGGTGGCTGTACCGACTCTGATAACGTGTCCTGAGTGAGCCATGTTTCCGTGAAGCAAAGAACGTTGCAGTCTCGGGTGTCTCTCTGAAAGGCAACCCTCGATCTGATTTCGTCTACTTTGTTGTCCAGAGACTGTACATTGGCGATTAAAATACTCGGGAGAGGTGCACGATGCGCCCGTCGACGTAGCTTGACCAAAAGACCGGCGCGTTTCCCTCTTCTCCGGCGCCGTCGTTGTTTTGAGTCGCCGGGTGCTATCCAGTCTATTGTCCTAGTTGGGGTAACAAACAGAGAATCCTCTTCGGGAAAGTCGTATTCCTGGTCGGAATGTTGGTAAGTTGATGTTGCTCTCATATCCAATAGTTCCTCCCGGTTGTATGTAATAAAACTTAATATTTCCCGGGGTAACAATGTAAGAAGTAATACATAAAAAAACTAAATACTGCATGGTTTCCTGAGAACGTGAAGCGAGGCTGCCATTTCTGTCGGCGCCGGAACAGTTGAGCTTTATTGAGCAGGGGGACCTTGCGGGTGCTGCAGGATTTCAGTCCTTCACGGCGTAGTGTGTTACCAATCATTGCAACTCCACGAGGTGAGATCTTGCATGGTCTTGTAGCCCATTGCAGGTCTACAATCTTGTCCCTGACATCCTTGGAGAGCTCTTTGGTCTTGGCCGTGGTGGAGAGTTTGGAATCTGATTGATTGATTGCTTCTGTGGACAGGTGTCTTTAATACAGGTAACAAGCTGAGATTAGGAGCACTCCCTTTAAGAGGGTGCTCCTAATCTCAGCTCGTTACCTGTATAAAAGACACCTGGGAGCCAGAAATCTTTCTGATTGAGAGGGGGTCAAATAGTTATTTCCCTCATTAAAATGCAAATCAATTTATAACATTTTTCACATGCATTTTTCTGGATTTTTTTGTTATTCTGTCTCTCACTGTTCAAATAAACCTACCATTAAAATTATAGACTGATCATATATTTGTCAGTGGGCAAAAGTACAAAATCAGCAGGGGATCAAATACTTTTTTCCCCTCACTGTACATCCTGCCCTGCCTTTCTAAAATCTTCGAAAGCCAAGTTAACTTCTTAGGGAGTGGCTGCAGAGGTGACGGTTTTGGAGAGTCTGGCGTTCCCAAAGTAAAATGCCTGCCACTCAGGCCCAGAAAATAGGATATGCACATAATTAGTACTATTGGATAGGAAACACTCTGAAGTTTCTAAGAGTGTTAAAATAATGTATGTGAGTATAACAGAACTGATATAGCAGGCGAAAACCTGAGGAAAATCCATTAGGATTTGCAGTTTGTTTTGTACTTGACCTTCTTCTCCAGGCTGCCTATTCATTTTTATTTTAACCAGGACTGAGACTGCAGGACCTATGGCTTCCACTAGATGTCAGCAGTCTCTATACAAAGACTGGGAGCAATAGGAGTAAGCAAAACGGATAGGAACAGGAAATGGTCAAGGGAGCTCAGATGTCAACAAGATTTCTCGGGCCGAGACTGGATGCGCGCCCAACTTTATTTTACTTATAACGTATAGGTGACCATCCAAGATAAATATTATCGCTAATATTCATAAAAGGATAGCTAAGGATGCATTATAACTGGTCTTTGATTTGTTTAGGAAAAGTTTATAGGTATATTTGAACGCGTTCTCTTCACGTTTCAATGGGCGATTCGACGTTGGATTTTCTGAACATAACGCGCCAACCAAACAGAGATTTATGGATATAATAAATGACTTTTTCTAACAAAAGAACCATTGGATGTCTTCGTTGGACACTTGGGAAGCCCTCAGCAGAAGTTATTCGAAAGGTAAGGGATTTGTTTTCGCTGTGATATGGGTTTTGTGTGAACCGAGCTGGTTTATGAATTCATGCTAATGCAGAAATATTAGAGGTGCTATCCTCAAACAATCAAATGTTGTGCTTTCGCCGTAAAGCCTTTTTGAAATCTGACAACGCTGTGATATTTCCAAGAAGCAGAGCTTTTGATGACTATGCAACACGCCCCACTACTCCCTAAGAAGTTAACAAACAGATCACCAACCATTTTGAATCCCACCGTACCTTTTCCACTATGCAATCTGGTTTACGAGCTGGTCATGGGTGCACCTCAGCCACGCTCAAGGTCCTAAACGATATCATAACCGCCATTGACAAAAGACAGTACTGTGCAGCCGTCTTCATCGACCTGGCCAAGGCTTTCGACTGTCAATCACCGCATTCTTATCGGCAGACTCAATAGCCTTGGTTTCTCAAATAACTGCATCGCCTGGTTCACCAACTACTTCTCAGATAGAGTTCAGTGTGTCAAATCGGAGGGCCTGTTGTCCGGACCTCTGGCAGTCTCTATGGGGGTGCCACAGGGTTCAATTCTCGGGCCGCCTCTTTTCTCTGTATATATCAATGCTGTCGCTCTTGCTGCTGGTGATTCTCTGATCCACCTCTACGCAGACGACACCATTCTGTATACTTCTGGCCCTTCTTTGGAAACTTTGTTAACAAACCTCCAAACGAGTTTCAATGCCATACAACACTCCTTCCGTGGCCTCCAACTGCTAATAAAACTAAATGCATGCTCTTCAACCGATTGCTGCCCGCACCCGCCCGCCCGACTAGCATCACTACTCTGGACGGTTATGACTTAGAACATGTGGACAACTACAAATACCTAGGTGTCTGGTTAGACTGTAAACTCTCCTTCCAGACTTACTTCAATCCAAAATGAAATCTAGAATTGGCTTCCCATTTCGCAACAAAGCCCCCTTCACTCATGCCGCCAAACATATCCTCGTAAAACTGACTATCCTACCGATCCTTCACTTCGGCGATGTCATTTACAAAATAGCCTCCAACACTCTACTCAGCAAATTGCATGTAGTCTATCACAGTGCCATCCGTTTTGTCACCAAAGCCCCATATACTACCCACCACTGTGACCTGTATGCTCTCGTTGGCTGGCCCTCACTACATATTCGTCGCCAAACCCACTGGCTCCAGGTCATCTATAAGTCTTTGCTTGGTAAAGCCCTGCCTTATCTCAGCTCACTGGTCACCATAGCAACACCCACCCGTAGCACACGCTCCAGCAGGTATATTTCACTGGTCATCCCCAAAGCCAACTCTTCCTTTGGCCGCCTTTCCATCCAGTTCTCTGCTGCCAATGACTGGAACAAATTGCAAAAATCACTGAAGCCTTATATCTCCCCCTCTAACTTTAAGCATCAGCTGTCAGAGCAGCTTACCGATCACTGTACCTGTATACAGCCAATCTGTAAATAGCACACCCAACTACCTCATCCCCATATTGTTATTTATCTTCTTGCTCTTCTACACCCTAGGATCTCTACTTGCGCATCATCATCTGCATATCTATCACTCCAGTGTTAATGCTAAATTGTAATTATTTTGCCTCTATGGCCTATTTATTGCCTTACCTCCCTACTCTTCTACATTTGCACACACTGTACATAGATTTTTTATATTGTGTTATTGACTGAACGTTCGTTTATGTGTAACTCTGTGTTGTTTTTGTCACACTGTTTTGCTTTATCTTGGCCAGGTCGCAGTTGTAAATGAGAACTTGTTCTCAACTGGCCTACCTGGTTAAATAAAGGGGAAATAAAAAAATAAAAACAAAAGATGTAGAAATATTATTGGGAAAAACTGACCTCTGTTGTTGTGGTAGTGGGTGTGTGAATGGGCGTTGTGGTTAAGCGTTCTGGTCCTGAGGCCAAGGTTGGGCGTTCTCGGGAGGGCCGGGGGGTGGGGTGGCACATTGGGGCTATTGCGGGGAGACGGGGCGCTGTTGGACATCTTGGCCCGGGGGCTGTGGGTCAGGTCAGCGGCTCTGGGGTAGCAGTGGGGGTCCGAGCTTGCAGGGTGGGGTGTGTCTGTGGACACGGCTCTCAGGGCGCACACAGGCTTGAGGGAGGACAGCACCTGAGATTTTGCTCGCAGCCACAGCTCCTGCTGCATGCTGGTACCCTGCGGGAGGTCCGTTTGGGGGTGGGGTGATGATAGGTGGGTGCAGAGAGGAGAGACAGATTGAAATGATAGAGGGGGAGAGGAGATAGGGTAACCCTAAAGCGGAAATCAATAATTCATTCAATCTAGTGGGCAAATGCATTACCCATTCAAATGGATGGTTAGGAAAGAAGGACAACATTGGCACTGAGATGGTTCTGATGAATGAGATATGAAGACAATATTGGCATCAACGTTGTTTCCACGTCATAAAAAAATACAAGAATAATCTATGTGATGACGTTGAATAAACAGGGAAAACTGATTGGATTCGCAAAAAGTCATAAAATAATGGAATTTCATATTTTTTTCAACCAACTTTTCACCTAAATCCAGTGACATTGGGTGGGGAGGCTGATTTTTTTTTTGCCTCGCTGAAGACATTTATATTGGGTCTGCTAATACAGGGCTAGTAAAGGCACTACTTTTGTGTTTTTTTTTACTAAATGTATTTGACTGTTTACCAGAATTTGTAACTTCAGTCGGATGATTATCTGTACAAAACAACCTGATAATACTATTCATTCCGTTTCCATTTTAGTAGATACTCTTATCCAGAACAACTTTCAGTAGTGAGTGCCTTTTCATACTTTTACATACTGGTCCCCCATGGGAATCAAACTCACAACGCTAGCATTGTAAGTGCCATGAACTACCGACTGAGCCACATCACATCAGATCAGCACAAACCACTGGATGTACTCAATTACTGTATTGTGCATTTTATTTCTTCATGGTGGTGAAAAGTCTACAGGTACAAACCTAGATGACCAACCTATGTCCAGTACAGTAATGTACATTTACATTGTGGTTTGTAAGGAGGGTAAATTAATATCGCACATAAAGTGGTTGTTTTCCATGTTATTTGATCAAGAAAAATATTGAATTTGATGTGGATGTTTTGTGTCTTTGCCCATAACTGCACCTTTTGATGTAAATGTTTGAGCAGGGGCGCAACTTTGCTTTTAGAAGTGGGGGGGACATAATATATATATTTATTTATCCAGTCGGATAAACACTCCAAACAGCCTGCCCGACCGCTCGGAGGCGTTCGCATGGTCCTAAAGCACACCGTTGCCTAGTTTTGTATCACATTCCAATTATAAAACTGGGGGGGACAAAAATGCAATTTCAGAATGTGGTCCCCAGTGAAAGTTGCAGCCCTGTGTTTGAGGACAGGGTTTTGTTCTTTTTGGATTCCATTAATAACAATAACAGAGAAAGGGACAGGGCAACAACTCGTACAATTCCAAATATTGAAGATACGGTACTTAATTACACAGCTACCTTTTTTGCCAAAGCAGATGCATAATTTTTTTGTTGTTGCCCGCCCTACAGATGTCTATATCGGCCACTAATACTAGTAAAGGCCCAGAGCACTACTTTGATTTTTAAGGGGGTGCTACAGCACCCTTACTTCCAGCAGATATTAATTTTCTGTTGATTTCACTTTTGTGAATCTAAACTAGATGTTGAAATGACATCTGTGCCCAGTGGGAGAAATCAAATCTATTGAGTCAGTCAGTGAGGATGTAGATCTATTTACACAACTATTTTAAATCAATTGTAAAAATACATTAAAAAAAATATATATATATTCTAAGCCTGATCACACCTGGCTGCCAACATCAACATCTCAATTCAAACAATGACAGTTGTCTATAGTATAATGCTTACAAAAATGTATACATTTGTCAAACTTGCATGATTTTTTTGTTGTATAGATCTAACTGTAGGTATTTTGGTAAACATTTTGAACATAGCAACAGAGTAATCACTCAGTAAGTAAATTATTTATTTTGTATACAAAAGGTAAAGTAACGGGTTATGACAAAATACTATACACAAACGTGACTTTCAACCCATTGCAGAACTGCTTTTCCAACACTTCCTAGTTCTAATAATTTGTTGCATCCTTGGCCATTTTTAGCATTTGCTTGATTTTTCAACAACCTTGATTACACACCAATGATTTAACAAAAACGGACCAGAACTTGAGCACAAGTTCCTACAACTAACTACTCTAGAAAGAAGGCTGAATTGTTAATTCCCACCTACCTGAACTGTGCCACTGCTTCATGAAGAAGCTCTCGTCTGAAAACAGTAACCATCACCTCTACCTGATTGACAACGATACTATCGAGTGTGCAGTCACCTGAGAGCAGTGAACATGCTACTCTCATTTCCCAAGCTGTCCTCAAAACTGCACATCCTCATTATCGACACACGAGGGCACAGTTTCACTCAAGCTTTGGTCAGAATGTGTAATAAAACAATGACAGACAATTAAACATATGGACGGATAAAGGCTGTAACGTGACAGGTGTTTAAGTACACCAGTGTGAAGCATTTTTACAGTGGAAATTAAACGTTTATCCACTCAAATCCACTGTAAGAGGATAGATGGCAGATCACATGACGTTGAATAAAATGTCAAATTCAAAGGTTAGTTAAATCTCACTGTGCTAGACAGAAACACGTCATACACTGACCATACACTGATGAAGAAAAACACATCATACACCAAACATACACTGATGAAGAGAAACAAAAGTGAACACACAAGTAACCAAGTTCCAAATTGTGTTTTTTTTTTATTGCCACAAGAATAATCATACATTTTAGTAAGAAAATCTAAAATAAAAGGTGTATTATAGAATAGCCACATATTTTATCATCAGCCTACAAGACAATTCAATAACTTTCCTCACAATGTAAAACAGACAAATTTTGATGATGCCTGCAAGTAAAATTACAAACAAAGGATCTGGAAAAATGGAACCTTGAAAAAAGTAGAACAGATCAAAGCGACAGACAAAAACCTGGTGAAAAATATTCAAATAGCCAAACTACTCCAACTTTTGTCCGCTTGACCCCTTATAATGATAACTTTTCAAACCGAGGCTGGGCCTTAACATGAAGCCTTTCGAAGACTGACATTTAAAGTCAGAGATACAGAAGCAAGTGGATGTTTCCCAGTCCTACTGTTACATCACGCCTGCTGTATAATCATTACAGCCCAACAGAGGAGATAACATATGGTACATTGTAGCATTACCTTACTATATTGTACCCTGAGCATCACCAGTTCATCATGCTAAATCTAAATCTCATATTACATGGTCAATAGAATGATTTCCTCAAGTGTTATAAAGACAACAGTGGAATGGTAGGTTGACAACAAACACATTTGGCACAATTTCCCCTGGTAATGATGAAGACAGGATGAATCAAGAGGAATGAAAAAGAAGAGGAATGACAAGAGAAAATGACAGAAACAAGTGTGGACTTCAACCGTGTTTGTTCGCACTCGACACCAAATCTCTGCTCGCTGCCACTGCACCCTGGCATGGTCCCAGAACTGTTTAAAGTGTATTTGCCAACTCCTATTGGGAAGGTTATTCAATTTATGCTGATCTGGGACCGGGATTATTGCACCCCACTCTCACTTCGTCAGAACAGGGTGAAGGTACATCCGAAAGATGAGGTGTGACGTAGTGCGAGAATGCATCATGGAATCACATCTGTAGTCTAGTTTTCACAGGACAAAATAGGACACAGAGCATGGACAAAACTGCATGTCCAAATGGACTGTGGAAGAAACCGACAGGTTTTCCCTATTGACATTTGACACAGAATCACTGTCCACAAACTAGTCTCCACATCGGAAAATAAACAATTTTCTTAAAATCACTCACAGAATTACAACTGGCCAATCGCCCATCACCAGGAAGTGGAGTAACCAGTGAATACACTTTTTTTTTTTTACCAGGAGACCCGCTTGTGTACAACAACCATAATGCAGAACATTTTACAGAACCCCTCACCATACAAAACTAAAAGCATTTTTTTTTTTAAATGTATATTGTCATGAAAAAATATTGTTTTCTTTACATACAACCTCCGTTGTACTGTGATGTGCTGCCAGATATCACCCGTTGATACCCCTTTAATAACACTACGTTGGAAGCTCGCAAACTTATGCTGAAAACTTACAACCATTTCCCTCATTTAATGTTAAACTCCCATTCTGGTCCTTTTTAAAGTAGCTAGGTTGAGTTAAATGCATTACATTTCCTGGAAGGGTACATGAATGATATGACCAAATAGGCTACTTTCTACCCCTGTCCAATAAATCAATTAATAAATGATTAGAATTTAGTCTGTTTAATAAAGCTACAGCT
Source organism: Brachymystax lenok tsinlingensis (assembly GCA_030435695.1). Taxonomy (NCBI): domain Eukaryota; kingdom Metazoa; phylum Chordata; class Actinopteri; order Salmoniformes; family Salmonidae; genus Brachymystax; species Brachymystax lenok. The sequence continues at coordinate 32,081,740 of CM059802.1, read as the reverse complement.
GCAATTGCATTAAACAAGGTTTCATTAAAGCATATCAAAGCTCTGTAAGTCAACCCTTTGAAAAGGCCAAATTGATTGCATATCTCAAACTAGGTTCCATATTTTCACCTCAGAGTATTGCCATGTGCTCAAAGGGTTGGTGTCTAGTTGACAGCTTGTTGCTTTGAGCAAACATTTATTTGATGTCAAGTGCATGAATTTACTTAGTTTCAAGCCATACGCAAAGCTTTGACAATATGGGAGTGTTGGATACCGACTGGTCACAAGCAAGGCTCATGCAGTAAAACCGAGCAGGGGCGAGTGGTCGACCATTGTTACAGAACCCCAGTCCTCTAGTAGCCCTGTATGTGTTGGTTTTGCAAGAAATCTAACCTGTCAATTGTCCTCAAAAACCAGGCCAAACAGATGAACGAACAAACATACACAGGGTTACCCCAGGACCAGGTAAATGGAAGAAAGGTTCTCCGCCACCATCTGCCTCCCCCGGCCCCCCGATCTACTCTTCTAGAATGTGATTGAGGGTCTGGAAATAAGTGTGCACAGATTCTCTCACACCATAGGTCAAACTTGTGTCTTGGAGAAGACATCCTACAGGAAATGACATGTGTAGCTCGAAATTGTCACTGGTACCAAGTAACACAATGGATTGGATAAGACCTCTTCAGAACACACGTTCACAATTCAGATTCACTGGAATCAATGGTAAGTAAAATAACTTTCTGTTAAAATGCAATCCTAATTGTTCACAACATCACATTACTAAAAATGCATTCCTATTTTTATTCACGTTCCCTCAGTCACTACAGAAAACACAGAGCTAAAATCCAGACCTACGCTAGTGGCACATAACCGTATAATCTACAGGAGACATTGCATCACAGATCTATTCTCATCATGTTTCTCCAGCATGTATCCAATCCATTAAATCTTAGTTTCTGGCATGGCTATGGCCTAAAATCAGTGCCGGACTTAGAAAGGAGCAACGGAATATTTGTCTACCCAACATGACAAGAACAGTAAAACGGTCTCTGCACAACCCTGAATGTGTAGTTCTTTGTTACTTGTCAGGTCAAATCAATGGGGAATCAGCAGAATAGAACTGCTCCTCTCTCAGGGACACAGACTAACCCTGGACAGACTACCAGCACCTTGCATATGATGACCAGATTTCAAAATGGAGGCAGAAGAATCACCGGGACACGGATAAAGGGACAGACAGAGACATACGGACAATGTAGGTGGGACAGTAGGGGCTGAGGAAGAGGTGGTCATTTGAAGGCCGACTGGAGGTTCTTGAAGGCGGCTTGCCTCTGCTTCTTCTCCTCCGCCTGCTTCTTCTTCTCCTCCTGCTCCTGCCGGATCTCCGCCTCGAATTGGCTGCCCGCGTTGACGGCCGCCACCTGTCGAAGGGAGAAGATGTATTACCACTGCTCCCATTGTTATCCTACCCTTCATTTCATCTCATAGCCCTGCAAACATCACTAATCAACCAACGTCTCAAATCAGTTTAATAAAGTGGCTGTATTTCTTGATTATTTATTGAAAAGGATCAACGTGAATGAAAGGGCAGATAAGGGGGACAGTGTAGAAGAGCCATGAGAATGGGATTCGCTCTCATGCTTGTGCTGAGGGCGGTGCACAACCAACCTCGGACACGGAGGATCAGAACTTGAACTCACTTTGGCTTCAAAGAAGGTCTTGGCTCCCTTCACTCCCTCAGTGGACACATCAATCTCTGATAGCCGAGCCAGAACACTGAGACCGCTGTCCTCTGCTAGCTCCCCTGCTGCCGACTTCCTGAAGATCAGGAGGAACTGGTGGGAGGGAGAGGAAGAGAGGACTGTCACTGGAGACAGAACAGAATCCATACAGGTTCTCTTCTTGTGATCACTGATCAATATTATATATACAAGCAGCAAAATGATCACATAAAAAAACATCACTAAACTTCATACAACCTGACAGAGCTTGCACCACTCACTCATCTTCCACACAAATACAAGTTATAAGATACAGTAGGAAGAGCGAGTGCTTGGTGCCATGCCGTTTCATTCTCGTCTCACCTCTCTGAAGCTCAGCTTGTTGTCCAGGTCCTCGTCCACCTCCTTGATCATGTTCTTCAGGCCCAGGTGGGTCTGTGGCGCCCCCAGCTTCTCCATCATTAGCTTCAGCTCCATCAGGTCTATGAAGCCGTCCTTCCCCGCGTCGTACCTGAACACATGCACAGAGAGAAACACGGGTTAGCCTTAAAGCAGTTAGCCCGGCGTAGGTTAAATGTGTTAAAGGATTTGTATGATTTCAGCTAGTAGTTTTGAAAGTAGCGATCGAGAAAACGGGTCCCACAAAATTGTGTACAACGTCATCCATTTCATGTACGTTACATCCTTTTTCCTTTTTTGCAATTCGTATGATACGTTACGAATTTCTAAGTACTTCACTTAATTGAAGCACGTTAACATGTTGAGTATTATGCACTGGAATAAGAGCAGTTGATTCCAAATTGCTGTCAATGGACTCAAATAGGTATTGATGGTTTGAGCGTCATGCTACTGATGACCACTTGAGGGGGGTAGAGCATAAAGAATATAGCTCCTTTCATCTCAATCCGACTGCTTCCTTCTCCTGAGCAGTGCTAGCCTCTTCACTGTTCCTCTGAAGTTTCCCATTTGTCAAACCGTGTTAGCCAAGCTACATGATAACATAATCATCCATGGGTGAGTTGCATCTGTTGGGAGGCAGACTGTATTGAAAAAGGGGCATCTGCAGAACAAACAACGAAGCCATCAGGCCCACCACCTTTTTTTGGTAAACAGCTTAGGGATGGGCCTAGAGAAATGTAACCCTTTTCAAATCCAGACAGGGCTATGGATGCAAGGACTGACCATCCATGATATCAAAATGATAGTTTGTATAGCTTCAAAACATGGTTCAGTGTAAACAAACACGAGTTAGAGAGTTGAAAAACTCGAGGTATTTATAAAATTCTTCATTCATTAATTTTGAAGTCCAAAAATTGATGTAGCAAATGCAGATTGCTCCTTTAAAGAATGTATTTGACTTGGAAATCTTTGTTAGGGGGCTAACTGAATATCCTTAATCCATAACAAAAACAATTATTATCTACTGGCTAGTAGCTCATATATGCAGATCTTGCCCACATTATTAAAAATCATATTTTAACTCTGTGTTAGCAACCAGTGGTCAGCTGTGTCAGAGGACTAGCCAGCAGATCAGACCTGCTTGCTTCCAATTGCACTAGGGTCGGACAGCATTCCTTTGTATATTAAGACACCGCGGAGCCGGGGCAAGATATGGCTCGGAAAACATACCTCAATCCACGGATGAGAAATGCATTGTACTCCGAATTGTCCCATTATCCTAACTGCTACGCCGAGAAGATTGAATGACTGAAAAAAAAAAAAAAAGGACATTGAATATCCTTTGGACCATGGTGCAGTTATTAATTACACTTTGGATGGTGTATACACCCAGTCACTACAAAGATTTCAGGCACCCTTCCAAACTCAATTACAGGAGAGGAACGAAACCACTCAGGGATTTTACCATGAGGCCAAGAGATTTTAAACCAGTTAAGAGTTTAATGGTTGTGATATGACAAAACTGAAGATGGATCAACATTGTAGTTACTCTGCAATACTGACCTAAATGACAGAGTAAAAGGAAGGAAGTCTGTACAGAATAAAAATATTCCAAAACATGCATCCTGTTTACAATAAGGCACAAAAGTAATACAGAAACAATTAGGCAAAGATATGAATGTTTTTTCCTGAATACAAAGCGTTACGTTTGGGGCAAATCCAACAAAACGCCACTGAGTACCACTTCATTTTCAAGCATGGTGGTGGCTGCATCATGTTATAGGTATGCCTGTCATCGGCACGGACTAGGGAGTTTTGGGGGGAATAAAAATAAACAAAAATGGAGCTTAGCACATGCAAAATCTTAGAGGAAAACTTGTCGCAGTCTGCTTTCTAACAGACACTTTCAGCGGATCTGCTGGCTACCTGAGGAGAGGCCTTTAAAGGAGATGGATAAAGAGAAAAATCAGACCCCCAGCCATCTTGTCCACTCAGCAGTCGAAGTCACTTACGTTTCCCAATAAGAAACCAAAAATCGTCGCTCAACAGAAAAAGCGAACTAACAAATGAGCCACTGACAAACAGAATGAAACAGGTGGGGTTTTAAAATGGGTTCTGAAAGGCATCCATGAGGGGCCTACTGAGTGCTGGCCAAGCAACTTCAGTTGGGTCTTAAAAGATCCCCACCATGGACACCCACTGGATTTGCCTGATAGAAAAAAAAAAAAAAAAAGAATGGAAGAATGTCAAATATATTTTGAATTGTTTAACACTTTTGGTTACTACATGATTCCATAGTTTTGATGTCTTCACTATTATTCTACAATGTAGAAAATAGTAAAAAAAAGAAAAACCCTTGAATAAGTAGGTGTCCAAACTTTTGACTGGTACTGTTGACTGGGAAGCATACGGTAAGCTGTAGTCACCATGCACACACTTTCTCTGTCCGGTGAGTTAGACCATGTTGAGTCACACTTTTACAGGAAGCGGTTTGACTACGGAGGGGTGGGGGTGGTAATCTTACTCATACATATTTAAGTCACACCAACGTTTCCCCACAAATAGGCCAGCCTATACAGCATATCAACCTCTGTGCAACAGAAAGAGCACCTGCTACATTTTACGACTCCACCTGACCTTTTTACCTTGTCTATGTAGGCTATGCAATCTTTTCTTATCATACCCTGCTGGCCTCTGCTGTGAGTTGTTATAGACAAGTGCAATTGCACAATGAGGAAATGAACATTTGAGACATGCTGCCAACTAAAAGTGCATTCTGTTAGATGACACACACAGAAAAAGACAAAGATCTCGGACTAAAGAGTTGGACAGGTGCTAGCTGTGTGTTTATCAGTACAGAGGCTGGCACTGGCTGCCCCTCTGACCCACCGGCCCGAGAGAGGGGGGCCAGTGTACACTGCTGGGGAAACTCTGGGTCCAAGCCAAGACAGGGTGGGGATTGACTGTGTGTGTGTGTGTGTGTGTGGGTGGGGGCACTCTTCCCTCCAGAGATCCCAATGCCTCAGGGCAGTTAAGGGGACATTGCCCTGCGTATGGTGCCTTCTTTCGGATGAGACTTTAAAATGGGTGTCCTGAATCTGTTTTTAATTTAAAAAAATCCAATGGCACTTATCGTAAGAGTAGGAGTGGTAACCCCGGTGTCCTGTAGTGTTGTGCAGTTCACGAACGATTGGTTCTTTTTGAACAACTCATTTTACTGACTCGGGAGTCACGATTTGTTTTTCTGAGTGACTCGTTCGTTTGACCTGCTAGTCAGTGGAGGTTCTAGACCCTTTCAACTGGGGGGGCCAAGCTGGGGCCAGTTGTACTGTTAGAGGGGCCAGTTACATTAGACGTTATTGTTGTCATATCGTTTTCTTCACTTCATTGCAGGCATTAGTAGGCAAAAGACCATGTCCCTCTAGTAAATGTGTGGGTTTAACTAGTGTTCCACGTTGCCACTGTCTAATAACGGATGTAAAAAAAGAACGATAGCAAAAATTAGTTATGCAAAAAATTATTTTATACTCCACATTTAGGGGGGCCACAAGGGGGTCCAAAATTGTTGTCACAGGGGCACTGGCCCCTGGCCCCAGAACCGCCAGTGCTGCTAGTGCTGGCTGTAATGAGTCCTACAGCAGGATTAATGCCGCGGACAAAACAACAGGAAAATTGCCTACTTACGACTTAAGTACGTTCAAGAAAACGATCTCCGACTAGCAAAAATACGATGAACGATCACCCAACTCTGGCCTCTTTGTAGAGCTCTGACTTTCCGACCTAAAGATTACTGACGTCATGATTTGACCTCTTTTTTTTTTAAGAGTAACCAGTTGTCTTGAAAGCGCCATAATACACGCACCTTTGGCTCAGTGGCTCCAGAGACGTCCGCCGACCACCAAGCACCAACAGTCTGCTTTCTTGCGCGCGTGCGTGCGTGCGTGCGTGCGTGCGTGCGTGCGTATGTATGTATGTATGTATGTATATATATATAAATAAATAAAATGTGAAGGAGGAAGCACTTTGGCTAAAGGATTGGCCTCCCATTTCCCCTCAGTCATTATGTCTGAAACCACCTTCTCTATTCTCTCGTTCTGAGATGGCATCACCATGGCAACAGGCACCTTTTACTGAAGGCCGCAGCAGTCTGGGGTGAGGCACCTGCAAGCAAGTCACGCTTTCTTTTCTCCTTCCTCCCTCTTTCTGTAGCGTTAGCACCAACCCGCTAACTGCACATGACAGTCACTGACAGAACAGCATGTGTCTTTGGCTAACAGAGTCCTTCTTTTCCATCCTTCTTGGGCTGTAGTGTAGACTACAATGCGAGTCGTATCAGAAAATATTGATAGCCAATTAGAGTCCCTACAGAGGCATACATCCGGTGAAGTGAGTGAAGTGGAGGAATGTGTGGCTTTACAGCAAAGACCCCCATCTCTGCTAGTGTTCAAGTCCGGGGCCCGTATTCAATGTGTCTGAGTGGAGTGCTGATCTAGGATCAAATTTTCCTTATAATTCATAACAAATAAAGTGAGCAGGGCTAGGGCTGTTACAAAATTTTGTCAGCCGGTTTCACGCAAATAGCTGTCGATTTCATGGTAATTGACCGTTAATTAACAAACACATTTAGCGTCTCCTGGTTTTTCACACAGCCTACAAGCCACTGATGCAGACCTTTCGAACATTTGAAAAAGTCTAATAAATCCATGTAATATAGCCTACACCTTCACAATAAATCCATTATTTATTTTAGACAGATCTAAAGAAACATGATAAGAAGAAAATGGTATATTTCAGAAGAACAGAATAGCATACTCTGAGTTGTCCTTACTTTAGGTCCTGATCTGGCTATGCCATTTGGCTGTGGGCTACACTAGTTAATTTAGCAGACAAGATTTGCTTAGAATTCCGTGGCATTATTTTATATTATAGTATGAAGAATACAATTGAACAAAGCTGAATAAAATAGAAAGGATAGTTTCTCCAAATGATGTGGGAGTGTGCACATGCGGCTATTCTGTGTTGAGCGGTTAAAGAAATAGGTACTCCTATATGCTTCATTTAGAGTTAGAATTTGCAACTGTAGTTCTACAAACGTTGGGCTATATCCAGGCTGCATCACATCCGGCCGTGATTGGGAGTCCCATAGGGCGGAGCACAATTGGCCCAGCGTCGTGTGGGTTTGGCCGGGGTAGGCGTCATTGTAAATGAGAATTTGAGAATTTGACTTCCCTAGTTAAATAAAAACATTTTATTTTTAATACTCTAATGATTTGAAAAAATAATCCCTTGAAAGGCATGAGCTCTGCTTTGTTATTTTGCGCAGGCTGTACACACTTCGTCAGTCTAATTCACAATTTGAGAAGCACTTGATGATGTCTGAAATTTTGTGTGGCCATAATGCACCCTAAAAAAAAAAAATCCATGCCTTTTGCAGCCCTTCTCCCGTAATTCTGCCCACTCCGAAGAACCTCTCATCTAACACACGGCTCTCCCTCACGTGCTCTGGTCTTTCTCCGTGGCTACAAGTGAAGGACTTACACGTCAGGGACGCAACATTGCGCGTCCTTATTCAATTTCGAGGTGCATATTGAAGATCTTGGAAGAAACATCTACATTTCGTCAGCCAACAAGATTAGTAGGCCTAACGAACAACAAATGCACTAGCCTATGTCAATCTACTATCCCCCATAGTACAAAAGTTGACCTATTCCAGTCTGGGATGCATAGATCCCAAATTAGTACAACCACTAGCACCAATACTTTTTTTAAGCAATGAGGCTGATGCACCAGATCAGAATGATTAGCTTAAAATCTTGATAGCCTAGTTTATTTCTTCACATAAGCGCAGCAATGCACACACGGCAATAGGCTTTATCAGGAAAACACCATTCTCAAAAGTGACCACAAACGCGATTATGCAATGCTTTTATTATAAAGTATATTTTGATGGTGAAAATGATCTTCCCCAAACTTGAAACTCACGCACTGCATAGAGTATGTATGCCAGTTAGGCTCTACACCCATTGTAAAGCGGCTTAATGTGCTTCATTTTAAGAAGTTATTTGGCCACATTAGTGATACAAACCTTAACAAAACATATAGGCCTATGGGCTAGGCTACATGAGGTGTACCACTGATTTGAAAAAAAGTAAACAAATAAAGGCATTGTTTCTTGCCTTAAGCTAGGCATCATTCACAAGTGATAATATATAAAATTCACAAGTGATAGGCTAATATTGTCACCCATCAGACTATTCCTAATTTAATCTTGTTATCGCATATACTAAATGTGTGAAATATCGTTTTGATTTAGAATGGACCATTATCAAACACCTGTCTCAAAACAGGGGCAGGGGAAAAATACATCTCTGCACTTAAATAGCAAAAGGAGGACAGTTTTCCTGTGGTTCATTTTCATGTCAGCCAGGTAGGCTATACTCCTGTTGTAAAGACAAGCAATGTGCTTAATATTAGGAAAGTTGAGAAATAAATAGTAGGCTGAGCCTATAGAAAACTGATGGGATCCTCCTCTTTCTAAGAGGCCATCACTCTGTTCTCACGCAATTGCATAGCCTATAGAAATATTGCACAACATGAGCTCATGAAGTGTTTGATTAGATTTGCGATTACATTTGCATTGATGTCAGAGTGATCAGAGGGACAATAGAGTGCTGAGTACCAGGCAGTTAGCAAGTTTGGTAAGCTACTAATGACCATCAGCAGCATCAGAGCTTGGAGAAGCCTAATTACTGTGACTAAACGGTCACATGGAATTTGACTGCCTTAATGACTCATGACCGCCGGTGTGGCGGTAATACGGTCACCACAACAGCCCTAGCTGGGGCCTTATCCTTGATCAGCACTCCTACTCTTAGACACTTCAGGGCCTATTCACAAAGTAAAGGTCCAACCAATGTTTTAACACCGCATTCCATTGCAGCTCTGAACATTCGTGGCAAACGTCTTGAACACTACGGAAGTGATTTCAGCAACCAACATCAGCGGCAGGACATGCACAGCATGCAAACTCCTACCCTAGCCTAGATTCCATTCCTATTTTCATTAACAGGGTGTGTACCATGACAAGTTCTATTAAATAGCTGTGAAGCTGTTTAATGGGGTGTTTACTGCCATAGTTTACATTGATGAGGAAGTTGAAATGTGTCATTCTGTCGTAATAGTTTTGCTCAGGGCGACAGATGGAGGGAGAAGAGGAACTGCAGGCAGAGGAGAAAGAAGTTGGGACTACGCAGATAGATACAAAGATAAATAGATGATATCGGCCTCTTATTTCCTGTGACACCCCGCCCCTAACAGCTCGGCTTTGATATTTCTCTCTCTCAGAGAATAAGACCACAACATTTTTACGTTTGTGCCTTTCCTTTTGAGAAAAGCACTTACACCATCTCGCTCTCTCGTAGGCGGGATTGTATTATATACAGAAAATGATCTATTACTAGGTCAGGATGAGTGTAGCAGCATTGCACGATCCTGTAATTGGCATCCAGCTCAAAACGACTGGGTTGTGGGAGTTATACAATAGGCCTTGCACCGGTCAAGGAGGATAACAATGGATGAAGGGAGTATTTGAACAGCACTATACAGTAGATTCCCCTTGTCCAGATGTCCTATTATGGGGGATTGGGGTTCATTCAAAGGCCACTCATTAACTGCGGAATAACTACCTTATCGCTATGTGCTTTATTGAGTAGGCAGCCACAGTCTGAGCTACGGGCGGACTTCTAGAGCCCTGGGAAGCATAGTCTGTTAAATTTCATTTGAGCCGATGTGAAGACCAAGGGCATCATCATTGCTCTGTCCGTACAGTATGATGTAATGACCTCTATACATAAGGGAAGGTCCATTTGGATTAGACGTTTTAGCTAACGGCAAGGACTTTAGAGTTGCTAGTACTGTTTTTGGGCCTGATTGTAGGGCTTTGAAAGTTGATAAGGATTACTTTGAGCTCCCTGGACAATAGCCCTGTTTGTGCCATGTAGTCAGGAATGTAAACAAAGATGTCCGCAGTTCACCTATAAATAATACTGCTATGATCGAACACACATTTCACTGGTCATTTTAGGACCTAAATTGGATCACAAACCGCAGGGTAGGCTAAATAATTGTGGAAACCTAAAAAAAATACCCGTTAGTACCTTGAAGGATGCACAAAGTGAACAGTTGTCTCGTTCTCCTATCCCTTATCGCTGCCCTTTGTGCTCGGTTACATCAAACTCCCTCATTTCCTCCCTCTCGTCCACGCAAGGCAAAATTGGGCCCATCTTCATGGCACAGGAAACTTTCAGCATATTCTGTTACTCCCATAAGGGGTGGCCCCAGTGAAAGGTAAACACTTGCTTATTACGCTCGTCTCCAGAGACCCATTGCCTGTACTCACGAGAAATTACTGTATAGGCTAACACTACAGGTTTTTAAAGAATGTCCAGGCCTACTGCTTCCCTAAACTGAACAGACATGTTCAGATTCTTAGCGTTCCATACATGTCCATGCTTGTCCAGCCTGTGTAAAACCTGCATCTAGCCAATTCTATGAAAGTTTAGTAGACAGATATGGGTTTAGATTACTCCTACAGTAAAAGTAAAGCCATATTTAAATTGGGTGTAGGTTTGCTCTAAGAGTTTCTTTGCTGAACGGACGAGGAGAGAGAAAAGGTTGCTCGAGGTAAAAATATTCCCAGTGAAACTAGAGGACTTTCCCCAAATCCCCACGGGAAATGGACTTCCTTTGTCAGCAAGAGTTATCCTCTGAACTGTAGCCCAAGTTATTTATCTTCCATGACAAGTGAGTCAAAATTCATTGAATGAGAACTTATTGCTCCAACTAGAACTTCTGCCAATGCAAGCTGAGGAAACACCATTGAAAAGGTATGATGACGAGGTGGTTGAAGTATCATATGCTGATGATTTAAGCAATGAGCATCAACTTTCAGTTGACTCTCAGACCGTGACTTTGAAGACGTGTGAGCGTTCCGGAAGGAACGAGCTACTTTGGACATAACTTGTCCTAAGCAAAATAGGAAGTGCAAATAGACCCAACTTCCTTAAATCGCAGTGGTGTTTCTGGCAAATGTAGAAGCAGGAGGTAAGAATATCCATATTTGGACATGACCGACTCCCTCGTCTGCACTTACAAATATCAAAGGTTTAGGCAATGCCAGGGCATCACAAAATGTCCACATCCACCATTACCTTTCAGAGCTAAAAATGACTAACAGACGTTTACTACAGTAGGTACTATACTGTAGATGCCTCCAGTCTAAACTCTTCTTATAGTTCGCTTTTAAAATACACAGTTTACAATATAGAAACCTGAATTGCAGTGCAGCTTACATGAGATAAGGACATGAACGTCGGCCTCCAACTCAACCAAAGAATGTTACACGCCAATGACTTCGAGTTGAAAGTTTGCGCCAACAATGTGAGGTTGTGAACACTGATGAGTTCATATGATTAGGTATGTGAGAAGAATGAAAAGTAAATAAGGGTGAACTGAACTGTCATTTACAGTATGTGTTACACATTGACCGGTGAGAGGCCTGTAAGTCTGGGTGAAAGCGAAACGCTTTGGCGTGAACTTGACATACTTAACACCCCTACTCCAATGAGTTGTGACAAACAGGGAAGCAGTAATCTCTTGGGTAAATCCAGGAAAATCCACAGACCCTGGTGAATGTTAATGTGTTGCTTCAACTCTTACTGCACTTGTTGGCAAAAATAGGCAAATTACAATAATGTTTCTCGCACCAGACAATAGCACATTGATGCCATAAGACAACCTATTCCTGGAAATGATAAAGCCATGTACAGCGACAATAAGTAAGAAGGCCAAGGATCACGTTTCGAGACTGCACTCCAGCTGCTGCCACCTATGACATTCCATTCTGATAGAGATTACAAAAGCCTCCATCCACCATCTATCCATGAAATATGCCTGTTCCTGAAATAGAGAAGTAGTGGCCAAATGAGTCACAGTGAAGGGGAGTATGAATTAGGGCAAGTTGCACAACAATGCATTCAACCGAAATTTGTCTTCCGCATTTAACCCAACCCCTCTGAATCAGAGGTGAGGGGGGGGATGCCTTAAAAAAAAATTAACAGGTCCACGCCGTTGGCCTCCGGGCAGCAGTTGTTGTGGGGGTTAACTGCCGTGCTCAAGGGCAGAACGGCAGGCTCAGGGTTTCGAAAGAGCAACCTTTCGGTTACTGTCCCAACGCTCTAACCGCTAGGCTACCTGCCGGAGTGGTGTGTGAGTGTTTGCATGGAGTAAGGTGGCGGCATGTCTGGTATTGTGAGGTGTGTGTCTGTGTCTGGGGCTCTAATGAGCCGTGTTCACCTGGTATAGGGGTCCTGCTCGGTGGCAGGGCTGGAGTGTAGGGGGGGGGGTTAAACCCTGGGCGAGCTGTGTAGGACAGGGAGCCCATGGTAATCAACACAGCACACTCTCTTAGGAGAGGTGGGCCCAGGCTTATAAGACAGAACAGAGCCAAAGAGATACCAGTCAATCACAAAGAAATACACACACACACACACACACACACACACACCAAAATAAAGAGCTATTCAGACAAAAGATAAGTTAGAATGAGCAGAGGCCAAAAATAGCTTTTCAAAAAGACATGACTTTGAGCAGATATGGAATTGTAATCTTGTGGTCTCCCGTCTTGAGAACACTCAAGACCATTTAAAAATGGGTGAAAGTCTGGATCTGGGCCTTGTTCAAATTCTAAATAAAGTTGAACATTCTGGAGTAGAAGTACTACTGGTTCTATAATCTACTTTTAAAAGTGCAGTAGCACTTATGCTTGCAACTTGGCACAAAACAAATCTGGAGAATTTTGCAGACAAAACACAATCAAGAGGGATTAGTTCCTTGTAAGGTTGTGAGATAAGGGGCTTTCTAATTAAACCCTTCATAACACAGCAAATCAACCGGTCAGACACAGACGAATGCCAATAAAGAAAACAATCTCCATTCTTCTGCAAAACCATGGCCAAAATAATACAAGCCACTTACAACAACTACCGGGCTACATAACAATCCAGTCACAAGTTTACCTTAAAAAACTTTAGTCCGCCTATAAATTCAGTCTGATTAGGTGAAGATATGGATGTACAGTGTCACACATTAGGAATGTGACGAAAATAGCTTTTTACCACCTGAGGAAAAATGCCAAGGTGCGGCAGTTTCTCTCTCAGGCCGATACAGACTCATCCATGCATTTATTACAAGCAGGCTTGACTACTGTAATGCTCTCCAGTCTGGTCTACCCAAGAAAGCCATTGGTTAACTGCAAAACATACAGAATGCTGCAGCACGGGTACTGACCAAGACCAGACAGAGAGAACACATTACACCGGTTTTAAAGTCTCTGCACTGGTTGCCTGTGAGTTTTAGAATTCATTTTAAGATTATTCTATTCGTTTTTAAATCAACCCACAATTGTGCATCCCAATACATGTCAGATGTGCTTTTAGGTCCTTAGAGTGCTTTGCTTTTCCTTAGAGTGCTTTTTAGTTGTTCAGTTTGTCATTCTTTCATTGTTTTAATCTTACGTTTGTTGTGTAGTATATACTTTGTCATTGTTTATTTGCCTTTTTCCTGTGAAGCACATTGCGTTGCATTCCATGTCAAATGTGCCATATAAATAAAGCTTGAAGCGAGTAGTCTATGTACTTACCTGCAAATAAATCATAACGAAGCCAAAGCATCTGAAACTGGCTTACGATATCAATACTGCAGTGACAGTAAACCCATGTTCCCTGTGGCTAACCTAACTCAGTTTTATTCTGGAAATAACCAGTTCACCCACATACTCTAAATATAGTCTCAATTAGATGCACACATGTAGCAAAACAGAATGCCATAAAAGGAATTAATTACGCTTCCAATGATATGAACTTCAATATAGTGACGATATATATCCCATTTCTCTGGGGTTATATACTTATGGTTGCAAACCAACTATAAGCTCATGCAAAACCTTGAAATAAATGCATGAAACACCTAATCCAAAATACATCGCAGGGCTAGTTTAAAGGGTTGATTACACTTTCAAGTGAGGAGCTTAGCTAGACCGTAAAGGACTACAACATTGACTTGCTAGAACACAAAATCATTAAACTGAAACATACTGTGCAAGTCAAACATAACTGTTACATGCTTCATTACTCCTGAACCAGCAGTTTACAGAGATCTACTTCATTCCACACCACTCCCTCCGTCTTCTCTCTACCAATCTTCTTGAGTCCTTGGGGCTTAGTCCCAGTTATGTTGCTAGACAACAGCTAACAGGAGCAGGCTTGGGGAAAAGCCTCTCTCACGCCACACTACAAGCCCAGTTATGACGGCACACAGACACACGGCATGTCTGATTGACTAAGCGTGTATGCGTGTTCGAGCCCTGTACGGGAATACATTTTAAGCCCAACCCATGCCCGCGACGTTCAGGCCATATTGCTTCTGACAAATTTAAAGATGAACAGAGCTTTTATTTTTAAAAGGTAATTTTGATAACAAAAATCTGACTAGTGTGCCGCTATCTTGATAACATGTAAATGGCATCACTTGACTGGTTCGTATGACAGGCAGCCCAGATTCCAACGCATGTTAGTAGTTCTCATTAAGGTTTAAAAACAAAACAAAACAAAAAAAACACATCAGCAATACATGGTTTATTTACATCATTGTGCGGTGCCCACAGATGCCAAGAAAGTCTCATACAGTATCCTGAGCCCTCAGGCTGAGGCAACAGGGCCAGGAGATCAAAATGCCAACTGTGAGGCCTTGAGTGCTCCACATGACATCACGTCCTCCACAATGACATTATGAAGCGCATTAAAACCTTGTATGATCCACAAAATAATTTACTGTAGCTGCGGCACAAGACGGGCTAAGACACGTCTAAGTGGAGTTTTCGCCATACTGCTTTTACTTAGCCAGCCCTTTAGGAAGATCCACAAAGAGGGGAACTCAAGGGAATAGGGAAGTGATCAAGTTTTGAGATTTAATTTCAGTGTTCTATATAGAGAGACCCGTTTTCGAGTGTCAAGTGACAGCGGGACTTCCGGGCCAGATGCAAGCTGGGATGGTCATAGTATGCTGGGTCAGGGTCATGGGAAACTGGAGAGCCGGTTTAGCTTTGGCCTCCACTCTTCAGCAGCATCTGCATCGAGTTAAACGAGAGAGTCCTTAGTCAGCCTCTAGTGTGACATGACGGGTGAAATTGAGTTGAATAACAAACTGGGAAGTAGAGCAAGTGGATTGGAGACAAATGACTTGCTGTACTCCAGATAACCTCTCGTATTGTTTAGATCAGGTTCTCTATGGACCACATTTGTGCAGCCATATTGAAAACACTACTGTAGTAGCAAATAATTCTGAGATTGAAGATTAAAAAAAAAAAACAATAACATCCATGAAGTGGCTAATTGTAGATTTATGACAGTTCAACCCATAAGGAAGAGTCACGCTCAAGATAAACTTTTACTAAAGTTTCTCTGAAGATACAATATTAATTTAACTACATTATTCTTTTGACTTTGACTAGGCCTCCTCATCCATTTCCTGTCAATGCATAATAGGTTTGAGATCCAAATCGACCCAGAGTATGCACACAGAACGAAGGCTCTCAAGCTGACGTCGCTCTCCAAACAGGATCAGTTCTCAAAAGACCAGGGTCAGTTCTCTCAGGCAGTAGATGGTTTAGGCCTTGGACACTTACTTAAAGGCTTTGTGAGATGGACATACTTCACGCCTTGATTTTGAGAGCCAAAATGTAGAGGGAGGTTGATCATTTGCCAAGTGAAAATATTAAAGGCATTCCTTCACTGATAATAGGGCTGCCTTCATAACATGGACTCAAGAGCATCACTACGGTGCGTTTTACAAGCACTGCACTGGTCCCGGGTGAGTTTGGCATCCACTTCATAAAAGGTTAATGATGGGATTAGAGTTGGGAACCTGACACGTCACCTGTTCTTATAGTCAACCTCTGCCTAGAGTTTCATACAGAATCGCCATGAATGTCAAAAGGCAGTACGAGAGAGGTTTCTGGCTCTGGTTCCCTTGGCGACAGATGTTCCATGTCACAGCTGGAAATCGGACACGGGACAATCCATTTAGGGCAAGGGAGAATGTGTTTGGGTAATACGCTGGCAATGGCACATTCTTCTCTGGTACCGCCACTCCCAGCTCTCCCCTCTCCCCCGGATGTCAGGGGATTAATGACCAGGTGACTAATTGTGATGCTGTTAAGCACACCGATTGGATCAGCCCAACGTGGTTACAGATTGACATTATCTGAGTGGTTATTTTTAGCATGGGGCTGGGCTATGAAAGCGTAAATAACGTTGGCCTGTGGGATGGTATTGTGATGTTCAGGGCAGGACAATTAGGAGCTGTGGGCATTGCACTTAGTTGCATCCTATTTCGCTGGGCACTCAGAGGGGGTATAGGAATGGCTAACCACCAAGCCCTCTCCATTGTGTAAGAGAGCAGAGTTTACATTGCTGTTGACAGGTCACACCATTCGTCTGTGATAGTGTATAAGTGAGAGTTCAACTTCTAAAAGAAAATATGCAACGCTGCCATGAAGAACTAACTACCATGTTAAAAGCGAAGCAAGAGTCGGAGATAAAAATAAACAGCGGTCATGGAGAAGTACTGAAAATAAATAGGCCTATATCCCTAGACTCAAAAATAAGACTTTTTGCTATTCCGGATTGAAAAAGGGTTTATAGTTCAACTCCCATTAGCCAGACAAACACTGCACTCCTTAACATCAACGGAAGTCTGGCTGTGGCACTTCAGGGCAGATAACCTTGGCAGCCTAACCCTAAATCCAATAACCTGCCAGCAAACCCCCTAACTGGGTTGTGTTCATTACGGCATGGAACCGACAAAGTCCTGGTAGTCCCTCCCCATTTCAGTCAGTTTGGTGCCCAATGAACACGACCCTCTATACTACGTATGTGTTTTGAGTTAGCAAGGTAACTTTGGTCAACTCAAGAGTTCAACTCAGGATAACCAGTACCATGTAAGTGGCTCACTTTTTAGCCAGGTAAACTTATATGGCAACAAATCTTTTAGCCTGCCACCGGAGCAGGTTAGTTCTAACTCAGGGATAACTCCATTTATCCTGAATGAAATGTTTTAAACTGCGAGTTGAGGACCAATGAAATCAGATTCCCTCCCTATCATCGTCCCCTTACATTGAGGAAGACTGGCAATTTTTTTTATATTTAATCTGTCATGTTATACCTATTACATTACACATTTAGTAATGACAGAATGCATTTGAAACTTCACGCAACATAAAAAACGTAATAATTGTATTTTTTATCAAATCGATAGGACTGGGGGAAAAAGGTGCTTGTGCATTGCACACCAAAGATGGCACTTCAACAAGCCTGTTTCACACCATAGCCTGCTGAATTTGTAAGAGTACTTGATTTTGATTTAGGCCCAACTAAAAATGTGGCACTGACTCACCCATGGATTGAGGTTTCAGAATTGTCTCAGCGTTCAGCAATCGACTAGACACGTGCGACACGTACGAGCAGTTACAGGCCTGCTAGAGTTAGCGGCAGGCGGACAAGCAATATCCACCATCGTAGTTCGGATGAAGCCTGAGCAGGAATGTGAAGAGAACTGAAGCTGGCTAGCCTTAGAAAACCCTGAGTAGATCTAGATCTGATCGTAGTATACGGTAGGCTGTGAGTGAAGATGATATACATGGAGTAGAGGGAATTTGGTGAAGGGGTAGTATGAAGAAACAGCATTGAAAACAGTATTGAGCTAATCTCTGGGGAGTTGGGAGGGACCCCCACTTCATTACGGGGGATAGAACCAGCAGGCCCTCTCTGAAAAGACAATAAGCTCCTCGTCTCATATGTGGCCACAGCAGGGGGTACAGGACGAGACTCTATTAGACGAGCAAGAAGGTAACGCCAGCTTGACTCTTGTGATACAGTCCTGAGGCAAAATGAAATGGTGATCCCATGACAATGCAATGGATCATTAAGCTAGCAGCTTTTGTCCTCAGGCATTTGTTTTGATTCGACAGTAGCCCGTCATGTGTCAATTGATTTTCTTTTAAGAAGTAGACAGGCTTGGGACGTTGCCTTTAGGTTCTATTGCTCGCCACTGGAAAAGGCCTGTAGGTGAAAAAGTAGAAAGCTCTTCGGTGTGTCCAAATCTTGAAGGGTCTAACAGTGAGCCAGTTGAGATCAAGTTACAGAGGCTTGATAGCTAACTACACCCTCATCTTTTGGTTTGTACAATACATTGAGCTACAGCCTACAGAAACTTCTGTTACTCATTGCTGAGGCCACAAAGGCATGACTCGTCGTACAGTTCCCTTTTCAGCAGTGCCTTCTATGTATGCATGTATATTGCTACAGCATTCTGACAGATCTACCTATACCACCCATTGTTTCAGTACATTCGCTTCTCTACTGGTATAAACAGTCTGCCAGACAGTATTTTTCCTGCCTGTCCATCTTTATCTGCTTACTCTCTGCTAGACAGGGAAGGGGGTTTAATACCATCTATCAATCTAGCGACCAACCCAGCGTCACCTCCATAATCCCTACCAGATATGTGGACAGAACAGCAGCTCAGGGGTGTATTAAAGGACGTGTAATACTCTGAATGTTTCATATAAAAATACCGTCAACAGAGCTGAAACGATTCACTATTCTATCTGATAAGAATTTATGTTCTACACAATACATTGCCATCTGAACATTCTGTATGCTAACGTTATGTCCATCTGAACAGACCCCAGGTCTCTGAGGCAAGTCCAGTGCTGTTTGGCTGTACTTTGATCACTGGTAGCCGATTACCTGGATTGGTTGCTGGGCGGTAGCAAAGTAATTATCACTGCGAAATAAGATTGAATTGATGCAACATAGGCTAGCCCAACAGTAGTAGGCTAAATGGAAATGTAAGCCTATACCTTGCAACATTGTGGTCGATGCAATGTGTGCCTGTACAATGAACTGGTACTGTAGGCCAGTGAAAGACTGCCTACTTTACAATACAATTAAGGTAAAAGCCTGGAGGCTCATTGATGAAACATTAAATGTAATAAAATAAAAAAAAATTCATCAAATCAGAATCAATAATGAATATGATTCAAAACAAAGGATATTAATTGTGTTTCGGGATGATACCAATTATGTTGTCACACCTAAAAGCATAGGAAATATAATTGCAGGTGTCAACTCCACCTTTTAGGGAAGAAATGGGGGACGTCAGAACAGCAGAGGAGCAATTCCACGTTAACAGAGTGATGCTGAGACTGATTGCAAAGTTAAACCATACTCCTCTATGCACAATGACTACTTTTAATAATTTCCACAGATACATTTACAAAAACACATTTACTTGAAGAACAGTGCAGATGCAAAGCTTGGTAACAGAATGACGGTTTGTGCTGTTGGTGCGGTCATTCTGTTACCAAACTTTGCATCGGAGTCTCAGCATCCTTCTGTTACTGTGGAATTGCCGAGACATTTTACGCAACAGACATGAAAGGAGAACTGCTATAAAATCACCTGCCCCACAGAGCTGTAGGCCGTATAGAAAAACAGGAACTCAATTGAAGCCGTGAGCTGCATATAAAGTACCAGTCAAAAGTTTGGACACACCTACTCATTCAAGGGTTTCTTTATTTTTACTATTTTCTACATTGTATAATATAGTGAAGACATCAAAATGATTAAATAACACATATGGAGTCATGTAGTAACCAAAAAAAAAGTATTTTATATTTGAGATTCTTCAAAGTAGCCAACCTTTGCCTTGATGACAGCTTTGCACGCTCTCGGCATTCTCTCAACCAGCTTCACCTGGAATGCTTTTCCAACAGTCTTGAAGGAGTTCCCACATATGCTGAGCACTTGTTGGCTGCTTTTAATTCACTCTGCAGTCCAACTCCTCCCAAACCATCTCAACTAGGTTGAGGTCTGGTGATTGTGGAGGCCAGGACATCTGACGCAGCACTCCATCACTCTCCTTGGTCAAATAGCCCTTACAGAATGATAGTGGGACTAAGCCCAAACCAGATGGGATGGTGTATCGATGCAGAATGTTGTGGTAGCCATGCTGGTTAAGTGTGCCTTAAATTCGAAATAAATCACCAACAGTGTCACCAGCAAAGCACCCCCACACCAGCACACCTCCTCCTCCATGCTTCACGGTGGGAACCACACATGCAGAGATCATCCATTCACCTACTCTGCATCTCACAAAGACACACCGGTTGGAACCAAAACTCTCAAATTTGGACTCATCAGACCAAAGGACAGATTTCCACCGGTCTAATGTCCATTGCTTGTGTATCTTGGACCAAGCAAGTCTCTTATTATTAGTGTCCTTTAGTAGTGGTTTATTTGCAGCAATCCGACCATGAAGGTCTGATTCCCGCAGTCTCCTTGAAACAGTTGATGTTGAGATGTGTCTGTTACTTGAACTCTGTGAAGCATTTATTTGGGCTGGTAACTAATTAAACTTATCCTCTGCAGCAGAGGTAACTCTGGGTCTTTCTTTCCTGAGGTGGTCCTCATGAGAGCCAGTTGTCATATCGCTTGATGTTTTTGCGACTGCACTTGAAGAAACTTTCAAAGGTCTTGAAACGTTTCCGGATTGGCTGACCTTCATGTCTTAAAGTAATGGACTGTAATTTCTCTTTGCTTATTTGAGCTGTTCTTACCATAATATGGACTTGGTCTTTTACCAAATAGGGCTATCTTCTGTATACCACCACTACCTTGTCACAAAACACCTGTTAACTTGTTTGGGCTAGGGGGCAGTATTTTGAAGTTCGGATGAAAAAACGTGCCCAGCGTAAACTGCTTGTTACTCAGGCCCAGAAGCTGGGATATGCATATAATTAGTAGCTTTGGATAGAAAACACTGAAGTTTCCAAAACCGTTAAAATAATGTCTGTGAGTATAACAGAACTGATATGGCAGGTGAAAACCCGAGCAAAATCCATCCAGGAAGTGGGTTTTCTTTGAGGTGACCAGTTTTCAATTGAAGGCCTATTGGTTATATATGGGATATATATCCCAGATTGCAGTTCCTATGGCTTCCACTAGATGTCAACAGTCTTTAGAAAAGGTTTCAAGCTTTTATCTTGAATAACCATGGAGTAAGAGAAGTTCTTCCTGAGGTCACGTCATGTGTACTGTTATGGATTTCGCGCATAACAGGGAGCGCGCTCTTATCTCTTTTTCGCTTCTATTCATCAGGCTATATTCTGTCTGAAATATTAGCATTTATATTCATTTTAGGGTATCTGAGTATTAATTAGAAACGCTGTTTGACTTGTTTCTACGAACTTTACCGGTACTTTTGGGATATTGTTTGTCTGCATGGATGAACGCATTTAGGCAGGTGGATTACTGAACAAAACGCGCCAACCAAACAGATTTATGGATAGAAAGAGGGACTTTAATCGAACAAAATGACCTTTTATTGTGTAACCGGGACGCTTGGGTATGCCATCAGATTAAGTTCTTCAAAAGGTAAGACATTTATTTTATGCCATTTTTGAGTTGTGACACCTCTGCTGGTTATGTGATTGTGCTAATTGATTATGTGTGTGGGGCGCTGTCCTCAGACAATCAAATGTTCTGCTTTCGCTGTAAAGACTTTTTGAAATCTGACAACGCTGTTAGATTAACAAGATTCTAAGCTTTTGAATGGTGTGCAACACTTGTATTTTCATGAATGTTTAAAATGAGTATTTCTGTCATTTGAATTTGGCGCTCTGCATTTCACCGGATGTTGTCGATGTGCACAAAGAGGTTAATTGAAATGCATTCCAGGTGACTACCACATGAAGCTGGTTGAGAGAATGCAAGAGCATGCAAAGCTGTCAAGGCAAAGGGTGGCTACTTAAACAAATCAAAATATATTTTTGATTATTCTAACACTTTTTTGGTTACTACATGATTTGTGTTTTTTCATAGTTTTGATGTCTTCACTATTATTCTACAACGTAGAAAATAGTACAAATTAAATAAAAACCCCAGAATGAGTAGGTTTTCAAACTTGACTGGTACTGTACATGTTCCTATTCCTAACACTATCATTATCCCATCATAAAGGTGTATTGTCAATCAGATCATCATAAGGAGTGAAAAACACTTTATTTCCATCTGAAATGTCAGCCGTTTGGCTACCACAAGAGAAGGCTTGGAAATAGTGACTGATGACGAAATCAACAAAATGGTTCTCAATAGGGTCTTGCAATATAGTTAGGCCTATGTGGTATTGTAAGTACCAAGCAACAAAGACATTCATGTCATTCTGGTTCAGGTATCACCATGCTTGAGGCAACAATGTCAATTCCTGCACTATCAAAAAGTAACCATGTGTAATTAAGTCAGAGTTGATGTGTTAAAGCTTTATATTTCAAAAAGGTCCTATTAAGTTTGAATAAAAGGTACGAGTGTACCTCGTCCAAGTGTTTATCAGTCTTTTAAGTCAAGGACAATGAAGTGGAATGCAGCCAAATGGGGTTGCCAAAGCTTAAAACATAGATAATGAGGGTGAATATAACCTAGTGTACTGTATACAGCAACCAATGACAGTGACCGCATATTGAGAAGAATCAGGTAGACATTGCATTGATTGGACTGAAAATACTGAGTACGTAATGAGTAGCCTACACTGAGCATTGGGTATCAAAGTCGTAGGTGCAAAGCATGTGACCTCTTAAAAAAAAAAAAGAATAATAGGAGGTCAGGGCAGTATGCTAGGACGAAGTGACAGTGTGCGTGTGTACCCCATGCTATCCTATGGATTCCCATACTGTGTCCCCTGTAATACAATATCCTTTCTGCTCTCTAAAATACTGACAAGCCATAGTAACAATGCTATGGGCTCAATTATTTGCAAGTAGCTGTAAGTAACCAGACCTTTAGACTTTAGTTTTGATTTACAGACCAATTCAATAGTGTCTGAAACTTAAACAAATAGGTGCTGGCCCAGCTCCATTGTAACTGTTAAGTCCTGACAGATCTTGTCAAGCACTGCTTAACCACACACACACTAATGTTTTGAGTAACAACTTAATGCCACTGACAGACCTGTGAATTTGTTTAGCTGATTCAGCAGTAAGCACAATGGCAACTATGCATGAGTGCATTTCCATGTTAAAGGACCCATGACCACCAATGTGACGTTTATAGGATCATGTCAAATCTGGTGTCAAATGAAAGCTAACTACTTTTTTCCCCCAGTTTTATTAAGGCATACAGTGGGGAAAAAAAGTATTTAGTCAGCCACCAATTGTGCAAGTTCTCTCACTTAAAAAGATGAGAGAGGCCTGTAATTTTCATCATAGGTACACTTCAACTATGACAGACAAAATGAGGAAAGAAAATCCAGAAAATCACATTGTAGGATTTTTTATGAATTTATTTGCAAATTATGGTGGAAAATAAGTATTTGGTCAATAACAAAAGTTTATCTCAATACTTTGTTATATACCCTTTGTTGGCAATGACAGAGGTCAAACGTTTTCTGTAAGTCTTCACAAGGTTTTCACACACTGTTGCTGGTATTTTGGCCCATTCCTCCATGCAGATCTCCTCTAGAGCAGTGATGTTTTGGGGCTGTCGCTGGGCAACACGGACTTTCAACTCCCTCCAAAGATTTTCTATGGGGTTGAGATCTGGAGACTGGCTAGGCCACTCCATGACCTTGAAATGCTTCTTAGGAAGCCACTCCGTCGTTGCCCGGGCGGTGTGTTTGGGATAATTGTCATGCTGAAAGACCCAGCCACGTTTCATCTTCAATGCCCTTGCTGATGGAAGGTTTTCACTCAAAATCTCACGATACATGGCCCCATTCATTCTTTCCTTTACACGGATCAGTCGTCCTGGTCCCTTTGCAGAAAAACAGCCCCAAAGCATGATGTTTCCACCCCCATGCTTCACAGTAGGTATGGTGTTCTTTGGATGCAACTCAGCATTCTTTGTCCTCCAAACACGATGAGTTGAGTTTTTACCAAAAAGTTATATTTTGGTTTCATCTGACATTCTCCCAATCCTCATCTGGATCATCCAAATGCTCTCTAGCAAACTTTAGACTTGCCTGAACATGTACTGGCTTAAGCAGGGGGACACGTCTGGCACTGCAGGATTTGAGTCTCCTGGCGGCGTAGTGTGTTACTGATGGTAGGCTTTGTTACTTTGGTCCCAGCTCTCTGCAGGTCATTCACTAGGGTCCCCGTGTGGTTCTGGGATTTTTGCTCACCGTTCTTGTGATCATTTTGACCCCACGGGGTGAGATCTTGCGTGGAGCCCCAGATCGAGGAAGATTATCAGTGGTCTTGTATGTCTTCCATTTCCTAATAATTGCTCCCACAGTTGATTTCTTCAAACCAAGCTGCTTACCTATTGCAGATTCAGTCTTCCCAACCTGGTGCAGGTCTACAATTTTGTTTCTGGTGTCCTTTGACAGCTCTTTGGTCTTGGCCATAGTGGAGTTTGGAGTGTGACTGTTTGAGGTTGTGGACAGGTGTCTTTATACTGATAACAAGTTCAAACAGGTGCCATTAATACAGGTAACGAGTGGAGGACAGAGGAGCCTCTTAAAGAAGAAGTTACAGGTCTGTGAGAGCCAGAAATCTTGCTTGTTTGTACGTGACCAAATACTTATTTTCCACCATAATTTGCAAATAAATTCATAAAAAAATCCTACAATGTGATTTTCTGGATTTTCTTTCCTCATTTTGTCTGTCATAGTTGAAGTGTACCTATGATGAAAATTACAGGCCTCATCTTTTTAAGTGAGAGAACTTGCACAATTGGTGTCTGACTAAATACTTTTTTTCCCCCACTGTATAAACATGTCTCAACCATTTCTTATCCTAAATATTTGGAATGAGGAAAACTTTGATTTCTGGTAAAATGTGGAAAAGGGGTCTTGATAACATCTACCAGAAAAAAAGTCATTCGAATTTAGAAATACATAAACACAATAATGTTGATGTAAAGACCCTGCCAACTAATAAACATTTAATTTGAGGGAAATTATTTGCCTTCTGTAAGAAATGTTGCCTAGTGACTTGTCCTTCTGTTACCAAAAATCGACAATTTCTCTCCCTCATGAGGGAGGGTTATAAAAGTTCACAGAATTAACAAGTAAAAGGTAGACCAACCATTTAGTTCATGTTTTTACTTTAGGAATGCATAGTAGTCACAAACCACAGAGTACTGTACAGTAAAGAAAAGTAGAGTATAGATGAGTAGAGTACAGTATAAAGTAATATACTCGACGCTACATTTCTTTACTGTGCTCTACTGGGCTGTACTGTGATGCCCAAACTTGTGAAACAGACGTCTATGATTGGTACAGATCTGGTCCATTCCGGACCAACCAAATTTGGTCTTGTTTGGGGGCAGAGCTCATTAGAATAATAGTAGAATAATACCCAAACATACAAAAGGAGGATATTACATTTTTCTACCTTGTGTGCCAATTCAGCATACATCACCACGAAGAGAATGCATTTCTGTATAGTACAGATAAAGGACCCATGTTATTATGTTGACGGCATTAAGACAAGATGTCATAATAGCTGACACCCCATTCTGTCTGCAGACATCTTTTAATCTTAATTCCGAGTAGATATTTAATGGAGTTTTTGGAAAAAAAGTGGCCACAAACTGAGGGAGATTTTACTGTTATTCTGTTACCAAACTTTGATTCTGCACTGTTCCTCAAGTAAATGTGTTTTAGTAAAATTTCTGTGGTATTTGTTCAAAGTAGACTTCTGCATATAGGTGTATGGTTTGTTTAAAACTTTAACAAACCATGTTTGGCATAAATTTTAATGTGAAACTAAGTCTTAGTGTAATTCCGTTCCTGTGGAATTGCCCATGGTCCGGTCCACTGTATTTTCCACAATAGGCCTACTACAGATTCCTGGGATAATCAATTTGTAATCATGTCAATGGCAGGAGTGGCAGCATTCAGTGATGAGACCGATTTTTCTGGTCTGATCTGAGACTCACATATCTCTTGACCAAGTTCTATTCTTGGAACGAGTTCTTCATTCATCGCTGCTCATTTAACAAAGGGGCTGTTGTTGGTGTGGCCATGGGGAAGCAGAACTAAGTAGTGTGGGACAGTTCCTCTCCCAAAGTTCCCCCCTGACCAGTGCACCAGCAACCCCTCTCCCAGACTGCATAGTCTTTGTAAAGGACAATCTGTCATCGGGTTGGCACTGGGAACCGTTTCCTGAACAAGGGACTTTGGGCACCAACCCGGGCACCAACCCCAGAATGGCTTTAACCAAAATCCCCCTAGCCCGCCCTCCCCCCATTTCAGCTTTCAACTCTCGGTAGGACATTTGTGGAGTTTTCTTTTGGAATTAGTCGGACATAATTGGCGCGGCCACAACAGTACCCAGTGCAACAAGGCCGAGAGGAAGGACTGTATGTTTGTCAGCTCCATAGTGCTTTGTGACAATCCCTTACTTACCCTTGTGACATAAGAGGTATAGTATAAGTGCATCAGTAACCTTGTATCATGTACATTGTGTGTACATTGGCCTGATAAAAAGGGTTTTAGATGGCATGTTTATACATGTTTCACACACTAAAGTACATGCATGAACCAAAGTATGGTGATAGTTGAGACTAAATTAGTATCATTATTTTTCATGCTATCACAATGACATCCTATACTATGGGTTTAGGCTGGCATGCTACAACACTCACAAATTGGAGTCATAGAGAGAGAGAGACTGGGTGGGGCAGCATTGACACAGCTCCATGAATTCATGAAAAACTTGCTCACATACACTTGTTCAGAGAATCATAGCTTGAGCTGAGTTTGGGTCACAAGATAACCTCTATATTTATCAATCAAATTTGATTATATTAAATACATTGAAATAAAGACATTCAAGGGGAATTACCAATTGAACAATGCATTTCTCAACATGTGTTAATCAACACCTCATACCTGATTGGGGAAATAATTGAGTGTGAAACACTGCACTTCTGACATTCTACTAAACCAAAGCCAACTAGTTAGTCCAGGGATGGGCAACTTCAGTCCTCGGGAGCCTGAGTGTGACACCACTCTGCCCCCCAAGGACTGGAGAAGCCCATCCCTGAGCTAGTCGGTTGAAATTCTAAGACAGGTTGTAAAATGAAGAAAATAAAAGTATTGCTTATATTCTGACAACATGAACTCACTGTTTGAACATTCTCTCCATATCTTTGATTTGTTTCCTGGAGAATTCCTTGAACTCAGTGTAGGGATTGAAGACCTTCATGCTCGGCTGATGGTGTTCACCCACTCCGTCGTTCAACTCCCCTCGCCGCATGAGTTTAGCGCCCAACTCAGAGTCTGCGTTCGCTGTGGCTGCCTTCTCCTCACCGGCTCCGTTCTCATGTCCCTGATCACCCTCATCAACGGCCACCGGTTCCTCAGCACCGTCTTCTATCTGCAGCCGACGGCTAAGCTTTGACGACAGCTCGTCTGTGGCCATTTTAATGTGTGTTTCAAACGCTGCTGTATCTAACGTTAACTACAAAACAGATGAGACACGGAGAGCGCATACACCACGACAATATCTGCGGTCCATAGGCATGCGTCCGTCTCCTGCGTGTTTACTCCTGTGCAGACAGTCAGAATGATGAACGATTCTGGAATGCTAATTATCCAGGAAAATATCAGAATCCTCTTCCAGCAAGCAGGGACAGTGTGCGATTGTACAGCGTCAGCGAGGCGCACGAATATCGCAATCGCGTGAATATCTCCACTGAAGTACGCTGACAGCTAACTACGTAGGTTGGCTTTCAATCCCGTCACCACGCCTTTTAAAGGGACGCATGACAAGAGTTTCCAACGTCACCGAACGTAGATTATAGCACATTTATTGCATATTCCTGCCATATTTGTCAAAAGCTCTTTACCGTTCACAGGGGTTTTCACCTTTTTGCCATAGTGTGCTATGATGACCGTGCGCCTACAAATAAAATTCCATGACCTAAGAAATATAAACATAGTCCATGCATTGGGTTAAGACCATATCCCCATCCTTTACAATAATAATATTTTGTGCCAGGCAGATACAGAATGGTTCATTTCAGACAGTTTAATATGGGAACTTTGTCTGACGCTTTACATCCTTGTTATATAGGTTAAACATTTGAAATGTGTCATGGAATCACAACGCCAGATTACTCTACTCTGCCTACTCTATTCATAAATGGCCAGCCAAAATGATCACTTAGTTTGAATACACTCACTTTTAGTAGTATACAAAACTCACTGCCCATAAACGTTCAAAGCTATACTCTTGAAATACTGAACAAAAATATAAACGCAACATGCAATAAATTCTAAAATGTTACTGAGTTACAGTTCATATAAAGAAATCAGTCTATTGAAATAAATTAAATAGGTCCTAATCTATGGATTTCACATGACTGGGCTGTGACGCAGCCATGGATGGGTGTGGGAGGGCATAGGCCCACCCACTTGGGAGCCAGACCTACCCACTGGGGAGCCAGGCACAGCCAATCAGAATGATTGTGGTTACACGTGGTCTGCGGTTGTGAGGCCAGTTGGACGTACTGCCAAATTCTCTAAAACGACATTGGAGGCAGCTTACGGTAGAAACATTTACATTCAATTCTCTGGCAAAAGATCTTGTGGACATTCCTGCAGTCAACATGCCAATTGCACTCTCCCTCAAAACTTGAGACATCTGTGGCATTGTGTTGTGTGACAAAACTGCACATTTTAGAAAGGCCTTTTATTGTCCACAGCGCAAGGTGCACCTGTGTAATTATCATGCTGTTTGACCAGCTTCTTGATATGCCACACCAGTCAGGTGGATGGATTTTCTAGGCAAAGGAGAAATGCTCACTTACAGGGATGTTAACAAATTTGTGCAACACATTTGTAGATTTTAAATTGATCTAAACTGACATATTTGTACTGTGTATTAAACTGTATTATAATATTGCAGCGACCTTAACACAACATCTAGGGACCTCATTAAGCAGTTCGTACCTGATGGCGTAATGGTTAAGGTGTTGGCTTGACAATTGCTGGACCTGGGTTTGAGTCCCAGTCAGGGCTGCCCTCTGAATTCGCTACAATATAGTGACAGATTAAAGACTTAGCTGCACTGCCAACATGTGGGAGGTATTGTAAATCTGTCTTCGAGGTTTATAGTCAAATCTCTCTCTGCCAAGCATATTTAAATGACTCAATTACTTCCCCTTGCTCCTTTCAAATAGTAGCCTAGATCTGCCATTCAGTACACAAAAAATCTGGTCTACATTTGTGCTCACAAGTGGAATTACACATTTTAATAGATCAGAAGATGTGGTGTTTTGTGCAGGTAACTAATTGAAACCCATAAGCAGACTGAGATCATGTTCCCCTGCTCAGACGTTGCATCCATCAACCAATGGTTGCATGCCACTTCATCAAATGTGTCGTCAATTGACAGTTTGCTATACAATTTGTGGTGGTTAGCTGATACAATGTCTGGTTAGGTATTTTAAGATCTGTCAGGCGTCAGCCACGTCTGAGCAGAGTAACGCACCCTGAGTCATGTGCCATGACTCACGCATGGGAGGCTTGGCTTCTCTGAATCTCCTCTGTTTTCTATGAAGGAGGGGCTGCCTCAGCCAGTAACGCCCACTCTACCTGAGTCACACCATATATGGAGCGAGACGGGAGAGAATAGAGCTGTATCGCATTAGTGGAAACCAAGACTGTTCTCAGTGCAGGTCTGCCGGTTTTGACTTGCACAAGTTACTTTTTGTAGCAGGTTAGGAGAACTTACACAGCAGGTTAGGAGAATTAGGTTAAGGTTAGGAAAAAGATTAAGGCTAGATAAAATGCTAAAATTATCCCTGACCCGACTCAAACATACAGTATCTAGCTACAACCAGGCCTGCCCTGAGAACAGTCTTGATTTCAACTAATGCAATGCTGCAAGAAATAGAGAGGACTTCCGTCAGAGGAAGGGGAGGTGGGAGGAAAGATCAAAGATCTTCATACCATGGTATCAAAATCACTGTCGGATGAAAAATGAATTTAACCATTATGACAAAAAAGCAAGAAAGTCTTGAAATGTAACAGCTTAGTAACAGCTTATAACATATTTAATCAAATGATAGTGATTGTCATTTAAACAATCTCTAAGTGCACCACAAAGAGATGAACAAACAAGTATAAGTACAAACAGGGATGAATACTATCAATAAATTGCAATAATAATTGTGATAATAAATGGAAAAATGATAATCATAAATCAACTGAATGAAAAAATTGATCCAAGTACCACAAGCAAATATAGTATGAATACTGTATTCTCCATGACCCAGTGCAATAACAAACCGTATTTATTTTCAAACAGTAAAATAAAAAATAGACACAGTGATTTATGAACACAACAGGCTGTGCATGTTCCTATATCTTTCATCTAACAAAGCCTTTTCCATTCCTTATGGCCAACAACACTGCACTGGCACTCCCCAAAATCAATAATATCAAACAAATTCATGTAGGAGATTCATTTCTGCAGAGTACATTACACTCTTAGATGTAAAGAAGCCTGGAAGAACATTTTGGGGTTCTAAAAATTGCCACACAGAGGCAACCTTTCCGGTTCAAAAAGCTTATTTGAGGAACCCTTGTGTAAAGGTTCAAACCGGAACCTTTTTGTGATGGGAGGGGTTAAATGTTGTACCTTTTTTACACTGAACAAAAATATAAATGCAACATGAAATAATTTCAAAGATTTTACTGAGTAACAGTTCATATAAGAAAATCTGTCAATTGAAGTAAATAAATTAGGCCCTAATCTATGGATTTCACATGACTGGGAATACAGACATGCATCTGTTGGTCACAGATACCAACAGATGCATATCGATAGGAGCGTGGATCAGAAAACCGTGGATCAGAAAACCAGTCAGTATCTGTTGTGACCTCCATTTGCCTCAATCAGAGGGACTTCTCCTTAGCATAGAGTTGATCTGGCTGTTGATTGTGGCCTATGGAATGTTGTCCCACTCGTCTTCAATGCTGTGCAAAGTTTGCTGGATATTGGCGTGAACTGGAACACGCCTTCATACACGCTCAATGGTTGACATGTCTGGTGAGTATGCAAGTCATGGAAGAACTGAGACATTTTCAGCTTCCAGGAATTCTGTACAGATTCTTGTGACGTGGGGCCATGCGTTATCATGCTACAACATGTGGTGATGGCGTCGGATGAATGGCACGACAATGGGCCTCAGGATCTCGTCACGGTATCTCTGTGCATTTATATTGCCACCAATAAAATGCAATTGTGTTCATTGCCTGTAGCTTAAGCCTGCCCATACCATAACTCCACCGCCACCATAGGGCTCTCTGTTCACATCATTGAAATCAGCAAATCGCTCACCCACACGACACCACGACACGCTGTCTGCCATCTGCCCAGTACAGTTGAAACTGAGATTCATCCGTGAAGAGCACACTTTTCCAGTGTGCCAGTTGCCATCGAAGATGAGCATTTGCCCACTGAAGTCGGTTACGATGCCGAACTGCTGTCTCTGGTGAGGACAAAGAGCACTCAGATGAGCTTCCCTGAGAGGATTTCTGACAGTTTGTGCAGAAATGTTTTGGTTGTGCGAATCCACAGTTTCATCAGCTGTCCAGGTGGTTGGTCTCAGACAATCCCACAGGTGAAGAAGCCAGATGTGGAGGTCCTGGGCTGGAGTGGTCACACGTTGTCTGTGGTTGCGAGGCTGGCGGGGACGTACTGTAAAATTCTCTAAAATGACGTTGGAGGTGGCTTATGGTAGAGAAATTAACATTCAATTCTCTGGCAACTGCTCTAGTGGACATTCCTGCAGTCAGCATGACAATTGCACGCTCCCTCAAAAATTGTGACATCTGTTGCAGCTTCTTGATATGCCACACCTGTCAGGTGGATGGATTATCTTGGCAAAGAAAAAATGCTCACTAACAGGGATGTAAACAAATACATTTTATTTCAGCTCATGAAACATGGGACCAACACTTTACATGTTACATGTATATTTTTGTTCAGTGTAATAATATATTGTTGAAATGGCTGCTTATCAGAAGATTGGAGGCATGGCTTATTTGAGGCTTTCAAATAGTTATTTTTTGGCCACCAAAAAGTATGGAAATGTCATTCCTGTTCATCATGTTAAGTTCGTACACTGCAAATTTGTATTTCCCTTGAATATTTATAAAGTGGTAACTATTCCAACTTTGGGATTTGCATAGGCATTTGAGGAACTCATACACTTCTGTAAGCCTAACTGATGCTACAAAACTGTCAGTGTTCAATCTGTACATTTGATGACAATACAACAGGACACATGAACAGAAATGACACGGGTGGCCTTACTCCCAACGGTGGCCTAAAAAGATCTATCTGAAAGCCACACCTCTACCTAGCCACGGTTCCAGTCCAGGGTTCATCCAGGAACTCTTTGCTACATTTAAACATGAAAGGTTCCTCCAAGAACCCCTCAACAAACCAAAGGTGCAATTTTGAACCTTTGACTAGCAATGGCTTCTTGAGGTACTCCAGGGGTTCCTTGAGTCACCACTAATTCTAAGAGTCTATGTCATAATTGAATAGATAATCATATCCTAATTCAATGAAGATAAAAAATATATTGCTAATCATATCCTAATTCATTCATATTAGGAGAAAGTGCAGACACTTTTGAGTGATTTGGTGAATCTGATCAAATATCATGTAATGAAACCTTTATTACCAACATTAAATAAGACAATGTGGACACTATGCTGTTCAAAACGTTTTAAAAATAATATTTTCTCTAAAGTATTTGTGTACCGCTTGTCCTAACGTACCACCTCACTTCTAACACACTCAGCAATGCAGACTGCCCTTGAAAATAGGAATAAGGGTCTGTACCTATAGTATGCAGCAGTCTGGAAAGATACAGTAGGTGGTTCCCAAATGTTTTTGTATTGTGATGCATTTACAGTAAAGCATTTAGAATGTCTCTTGACCAACCACAAACACAGTAATATTTCTAGCCATCGCCCCAGACAGGTATACTGTCATAGGTATACTTTATACTACCTTATACTGAGGAGTGAGGAGAGGTCAACCTTGACTCAGCACTGTTAATGGAAGCCACTGAGACTGTGGGTGAGCTAGCTGTTTGCGAAGGCAATGGTGCGAACCAGGGGCACTCTGCTGATTATAAAAAGATTAAAGCCAAATTCTGGTGTTTAGTTTCAGCCCAAACAGTAGCATTGTGACTTAAGCTGAGGGATGGGAACTGGAAAAATGTAACCACTGCCAACTTCATAGGCGCAGCTACGAATGTAAGGACCTACAGGCCATAAAATGTTTCTTATATTCCTCAAGAACAAGATCATGAATTGACGTTACCATTAAACAGCAGGAAATATCCCAGATTGTGCCTTTAAGGGAACACACTGGAATCTGCACAGTGCCAATTAGCTGGTTGTGTCCACTCTGAAGGGGCTGACTGAGGAGGACACATATAATTAGCAGCAACTCAACACAGCGCTGTGGACTGCCAGCTGAAATCAAAGGAATACCAATGCCAGTGAGTGACATACTCATGTTAAAAACAGACATAATTGATCCTGGTTAATGAAAGCAGACAAACTATAATGGCTTCTGGAGACTATGGTTTTTCTGTGATGGTCCAGACAATAAAAACAAAAGTGCATAGAGTGACAAACATGTCTGAAACACACCGAAACAAGTAGTAATGCATTGTGGTGAAATTATGCTGATGCGCATGGCCATAGAGGTAGGTAGACCATAGCAAACATCAGAGGAGCAATGATGACGGACTGATGCAGCCTTTTGCCTGGAGGCAACAAAGAGACATTGTACCATCAAGAAATTGTACCATCTGCTTGTATGCACTAAAATACCAAATCTGGGTCAGTGAGCGAGGAAGACAAGAAGCTTTTTTAGGAGTAGCTCTCATCATCTCTTACGACAGGGATCATCAACTAGATTCAGCCGCGGGACGATTTTTTCTTGAGCGGACGGTCAAGGGCCCGGAAACATTCGAAATAATTTGTAGACCGCAAATTGACCGCAAGAAGCCCAAACAGATATCATATTTCACAAAAGAATAATCATTTCAAAAGTTGCTTACATTTGTATACGGTCACATATATCTCGCTATTATGCATGTGATTACTTTGGAACAGATTTCCAAAATTAAAATCACTTTGAGCTGATTTGCTGGTATTTTTACAGTTTTTAATGTCCAACAATAAACAATTTAAAAATGATAAACCTTTTTTTATTTTTATTGCTCAGAAAACTTGGGGGGCCAAATAAAATCACTTGGGGGGCTGCCAGTTTGGGAACACCACGTTATGGGAATTGAGTCAAACAAATAGAGAGAGAAACCAAACCATGTACTGGCTCAATTATCTGTGGCATCTGCTTTATGTAGAACAATGGAGGATTAATATTCTGAATAATAGGTTTTGCACATGCACACATACACAATCACGTGCACAAACAGAGACAGACTCACACATAGGCCTACTCACTCACACACGTCATGAACACTGCCACACGTCACAAACACGTGTGGCACACGTCACAAGCGTGCTCGCTCACGCTTGACCCTTTCACACCTTCCCACATACACATACGCACCTATACACACAAACCACTCTCTCTCATCCTATGCTCACGTGACTGTGTTTGTGACGGTGTGTGCTGCTGTGAGCAAGAAAAGGCTCTGATGATGAATAAATGAATCAGCTTTTCCCTCTGCCCACTGCGATAACGGACCACAATAACCTCGAGGCATAGCGAGGAGGGCGGGAGTGGGGGAGGAGGTCTACTGCAGTTAGGAGGAATAACACACTCCTTTTTTCTTTGTATCTGCGGTTCAGGGGCGTATTCCTGTCGTTAGTGTAGCACTCACACTCCCGAAATAGCCGCTCAAATGGATGCCTTAGCCATTTTTTTTTATTGCTGAGATATCGCAATGACGTGTCAAGCTAAATGTTGTACTGTATCGGCAGAAAAGTAGAACGCATTTGTATTGTCGTGCATAAAGACTGCCTCATTTTCCGCGGTGAATGGATGAACTTGAGCGGTGAAGTGATCTGGCTAAAAGAATATAGCTGTGGCAGATATAGCCCGACAGACTTTTCACATTCAAAGCTCAGAGGGAAGCTGAGAAAAGCTGCCTTTGAAACACACACCATTAGCACCCACATGCTCATGCATTGACTATTCCATCATCTCTATAGGGGCATTCACTTATTACGATGTGGTGCAGAGCTATACAGTAAATAGAGTATATGGCTCTGATGTGTGGTAATATACAGCCACCAGCAGAAACTTCCTCATGGCCAGAAGCAGCGGTACAGTACGCGTGATGCAATGAAATAGACTGATGCTGACTTGGATGGGAAGGTGAGTTCTAGTAGACCTACTGTGCTGTATTTCTAATTCTATGGTGCGACGCACACTAGCAGTGTTCGGTAGTCTCGTAGTAATGAGTGTCCTCTGCCAAGGTGCGGAAAAGCTCAACAGTGAGTGTCACTGTGTTTGTTACAAAGAACGGTTGGTTGTTCAAGTCAAAAGGACCCTTGAGCCAGTCTCCTTGCCCCTGGTGTCCAGTCACTAAAGTGTAGCGGGCAGGATTACAGTACATTTAGGAGGGCTCTGTCAGTGGTGGGGCCTGTTGAGGCTGCTGCTGTACAATGGCCAGCTCCAGCTTGGAGGCCATCTTGCCAAACTCCTTCTTCCGCAGCGGCCTCTTCAGGGTCTCCACCTCGTACTCCCTCTTCTTCAGCCTCTCCAGCAGACTGGATGTCTTCGTTGTCGCCTATTCAGAAGAAGAATACTTAATTATCAATTTTCTATACAGTCCATGGAAATGTGTCTTTGGCAGAGGAAAACAGGGGCTCTGTTGGAATACCTTCAAAATGTAGCCTTCGATCCCCTCTTCATTGAGGTAACCATGAATCTGATTGGATAAGTGAAGGTATGGTTTCCACCCTACTGACTTCTCCAATCCAACCATATCAGATACTCTGACCTAGCCTCCCTCCTTATTAGCATTAGCCGCTATAATTGACACTTCTGGGGGCTGCAATGGTAGTGTGTGTTTGTGTGTGTGTGTTACGTGTGTGCGTGCAGTAAAGCAATTTTGCAAGCAGAGAGAAACAATTGCAGTTTTATAGCTAACCTCATGCTATTCTATACACTTTGCCATGAGGCTGAGAGAAAATGTTGCAGTTTTAAAGCTAATAATGGGGGTGTGTGCTACACCTCTGTGTGCATGTGAATTATTAATATGTGACAGTGAGATTTCTATTGATCTTCAGATTATGCTAGTGTGGTAGACGGACTCACGCAGGCAGTGGTTGAGCTAATGAGGATCATGAAGAGAGCCTACTGGAGGTACAGTTAGATGGGTATGTTTACTTCAAACAACAAACTGTGATTTTTGTGTGGAGTAGCAGCAAGTCAGAACTACCCATTATTTTTTGGGGTAGGACTGGAGAGGAGACAATATAGGATGACTATACTATGTTAAAAAATCATTCATTAAATATCACAAAGTTAATCTGAAAGCCACTTCCTTGGAACTGAACCAAGCAGACAAGCAACATATGCTAGTAAATTGTAAATCTAGGATGTTAACGGTTTGTGGACTAAAACAGTGACATCACTGCGTGTAGAGTGAGGGAAAGTATGCTGGGTGGAACAGTATCTGTCAGGAGAAGGATAGGAGCCCAGGATACAGCTGTTTTATAACACCATTGGGTTTCATCTAATGGGTTTTCACAAGGTTCCACAATGCAAACATGTCTTTCTGTATTGTGTTCGTATTGTCAAATAAAACATCTAATTAAAAAAACAGTTGATACGAGTAGCAGAGGAATAGTGTGTCTGTTTGTCTATCCAGCTGTGGCTCTGGCTCACCTTGTCGCCGGCCTCAGTACGGACACAGCTGTGAGAGGCTGTCTTCCCACTCCTCCTCTGGACTCTCTCCACACTCACTGCCTGTGGAGGGAAGAGAGAGAGGAAAGGGAAGTATGAGAGTGATGGGAGGAGAGATGAGAGGGAGGGAAGAGAGGGGTTTGAGAGGGAGAAAGGAGGGAGGGAGGTTAAGAAGGAATGAGGGAATAGAGGAGAAGAGAGGGGAGGGTGAAAAGGGAGGAGAGCAAACAAAGGCTGCATTTAGACAGGCAGCCCAACTCTGATCTTTTTTCCACTAATTGGTATTTTGATCAATCAGATCAGATCTTTTCACATCAGATCTTGCCATAAAGATAGTGCTATTAATATGAAGCTTTTTACGCTTAATTAAGCTTATGCTGAATACTTGCTGTACTATGCTGAAAACATGCTGCTCATACCAATCCTCACACCGATTCATAATGACACATTAAGCTGAGTCCATCTTACTCATGGATATGGGATAGCTTAAACACACAGTGAGACAGAGGAGCTGGGGGCCACAGTGTACCTTTCGATTACTGATCTGTTTACTTACAGTATATTTACATGAACTGCACTACGCTAACAAACAACCAGAAAATGGCCACTATGATGACTGGAATCAAGGTAGTTTTATTAACATGACTGTGGAAAAAAAAGTTTGGCCACTCTAAAATTCACTGTAAAATGTTGAATAAAATGGCTGTTTTAAATGTTCACAATCACACTGGATTAGGCTTTGTCCCATACTACTCAGTAACAAGAACATTTCCCAGGACATAGACATATCTGATATGGGCAGAAAGCTTAAATTCTTGTTAATCTCTCTTGAGGAGAGTGCACAGTTATGAACTTGAAAATGCATTAATAAACTAATTAGGGCAATCTTGATACAACATTTTAAACAGAAATGCAATGGTTCATTGAATCAGTCTAAAGCTTTGCACATACACTGCAAGTTGCCAAAATCTGAAATTGCGCCTAACCTGTAACAAAAAATAAATTAAAAAAACACGTTTCTTTCTTTGTATTATCTTTTACCAGATATAAGGTGTTATATTCTCTAACATTAATTTCACATTTCCACAAACTTCAAAGTATTTCCTTTCAAATGGTATCAAGAATATGCATTTCCTTGCTTCAGGTCCTGAGCTACAGGCAGTTATATTTGGGAATGTAATTTTAGGCAAAGATTTAAAAAAAGGGTCCGATCCTTAAGAGGATGGCTGTGTTACATATTCTATAAGTGCATTCGGAAAGTATTTAGATGCCTTGACTTTTTCCACATTTGTTACGTTACAGCCGTATTCTAAAATGTATTAAATATATTTTTTTTCTCAGCAATCTACACACAATACCCCATAATGACAAAGCAAAAACAGTTTTTTTGAATTTTTTGCAAATTTATTAAACCTAAAAAACAGAAATACCATATTTACATAAGTATTCATACCCTTTGCTATGAGACTCATTATTGAGCTCAGATGCATCCTGTTTCCATTGATCATCCTTGAGATGTTTCAACAACTTGATTGGAGTCCACCTGTGGTAAATTCAATTGATTGGACATGATTTGGAAAGGCACACACCTGTCTATATAAGGTCCCACAGCTGACAGTGCATGTCAGAGTAAACACCAAGCCATGAGGTCGAACGAATTGTATGTAGAGCTCAGAGACAGGATTGTGTCGAGGCACAATTTCTTTGCAGCATTGAAGGTCCCCAAGAACACAGTGGCCTCCATCATTCTTACATGGAAGAAGTTTGGAACCACCAAGTCATTATGGGGTATTGTGTCTAGATTTATAACGGGAAAAAACGATTTAATCAATTTTAGAATAAGGCTGTAATGTAAGAAAATGTAGAAAAAGTCAAGGGGTCTGAATACTTTCCGAATGCACTGTATATGCTTGTATGAACACTGGTACTATAGATGCTATTGACTCATACTGTACGTAATAATGAGCCTTAGGTTATAGGTTCAGCCCTACGGTCAATTGCCATTCTGTGTCTCAATGAGACAACATCAGCATCTCCTAAGATTGTTCCAAGTTAGTTCTATCTATCTACTTGATATTACAGTAGATGGAGGAAATGTACCTTACTTAAGCACTTACTTGATTTTTGATCAATCCATACATGCTTGAACAGCACAACAAAGCCTGAGGAACGGCCCAATAAATGCTATGTCTGTCTGTCTGTCGTGTGTGGACTTGCTTAGTGGGCAATTGACTAGTCATGTCCATTTTCAATGGAGTCAGCATAGCTTGTCTGAGGGTGGGCAAATTACCTGGAACAAAATTATGAGGTTCTTGTATCTGTTCTGTTAATAACGGCCAAAGGTAAATTACACTATTCCTACCATACCATGACTGGGATTCAACGGAACCAGCCGTAAGAATTTTACCACATCTGTTGTTTTCCAAATACTACCTATGCATGCATACCTGGAACTAGTAACATTGATGAAGCAGAAACAGTCAGGTACCCCGCAAAGTTTAACTAGCTGGACTAGATACATTTTAGGTGTTTACAAGCCAAATCACCCCGTGGGTTGTGCTGTTGAACTCTGTTCTACTAGGCTACATTCTATACCTTACGGCTCTTTACAGCCCTGGTGTTAAGGCCGATCTGGTCCAGCCTATTGTACATCAAGGAGAATATGCGTTACAAAACAAATAGGCCCCTGGGTTCGTCGAGTGTTTCACTCCTCTCTACTACTTTCTATACCTTACGGCTCTTTACGGCCCTGGTGTTTAGCTCTATCTCATGTTCCAGACGACTCTGGGTGCGGTGCAAGGCCTCGCGCAACAGGGAACTCTCTTGGCTCTCTGTCTCCAGCTCAGTCCTCAGCACATCCAGCCTGGACTGGAGTTGCTGGCCCGCCGCCTGGCTCTCCCTGGGCGGGGAAGGGGAGGGAAGCAGAGGCGGAGGACAGATGTAATACAGACACTTATCAATGATCAAATCACCCTAACTACAATCCTGTTTCAAGTCACTTGAGGCGGGTGGGTTTTCTACTCGTCAATCAAATGAGTCAACACATTACGTAAACACCAACCAATAAAAGTAGGTCAAATAAATAGTTGATTCTTTGTGTTGCTCCTACAGTAGCATCTCTCTTATAACTTAATAACTATTGAAGCAGCTAGCGGGTGATTGGTTGGTAAGAGTGTGGTTCTAAGTTGTTGGGTAATTACAGGGATTACATACACATTATAAAAATGTATGCACTCACTGTGCTGTATATTGCTTTGGATAAAAGCATCTGCAAAGTGGCATATTTGTAGTCATTTCATGAAAATTCACTATTGAGGAAAGGGATCTATTTCAAGGCCCTGTATTCCCTTCTTTTACTTCCCTACCTGAGAGTAGTCATTTCTCTGTGCTGCTGCTGCAGTAGGGTTTCCTTTCGCTGGGCCTGGCTGTTCTGAAGGGCCATGCGGCTCCGGAGCAGCTCCAGGTCTGCTTGGCGCAAAGAAGCCAGACTGGTCCTCTCCTTCTGGGGCAGGTGCTGCAGGGACACACACCCCTGCAGCTGGCCCTCGCTCAACTCCAGAGCCTCGCACAGTGCCCGTGCCAGATCCAGGTACTGAGAGAGAGAGAGAGAGAGAGAGAGAGAGAGAGAGAGAGAGAGAGAGAGAGAGAGAGAGAGAGAGAGAGAGAGAGAGAGAGACAGACAGACAGACAGACAGACAGACAGACAGACAGACAGACAGACAGACAGAATGAGAGGAGTAATTGATGATTAGTTGAATCAAGTAGGTGCTGGGCTAGGACAAAAGCCTGTAGCTCTCTTGTATTAGAATTGAAGAACACTGCAGCCCAGTCACCCATAGATGGCAATGGGGATACATTATGCTAAATGTCATATAGCTGTCATAGCCACCCACACTCTCCCCCTGAGAGCATCCTTCCACTCACTGTCCTCTCGCTGAGGTCCAGGGCGTCTGATAGGTCCAGTCTGGCTGTGCGCTCCAGGGTCTCCTCCTCCAATACTCCAGGGAGCGGCCAGCCACTCTAGATTTAAATGATCATGTAACATATGACATTACACAATACTACGTTGATAATCATAGTCATAAGTGTTAAGATTAATTTCTCAGCAGAGTGAGTATTGGGACGTGTTCATTGGGTGTATTTTCGTTTTTCAATGGGAAAAGAAAATGAGCATTTCTTATTCAACAAGATCAGTAGGTCCCTTCCTGTTTTCAATGTGTTTTCTTCCATTAGGTGCCTAATGAACATAACCCTGGAGTATGGTTATGCAGGCTAATACAGGTGGTTAGTGTCTTACTGTAGATGTGGCCAGGCACCCTGGTCTCAGAGCATTTCATATTATTCTGTATGAAAATCCGACACACTCCATTTAGTATGATATGTTACGTTTTGTATGGTATTAATTTGTGGGTGTCCGTCACTAATTTCGTATGATATGTTACGAATTACAATTCGTATTATATGTTAAGAATTTGCTAAATGTACAATATGTTATGAATTTGTAAAACATACAATAAGTTACAAATTTGCTAAATGTATGATATGTTAAGAATTCTAGCTAGGTGGCTAACGTTAGCTAGCTGGCTAATGTTAGCTGGGTTATGGTTAAGTTTAGGAGTTAGGTTAAGGTTTGGGGAAGGGTTAGCTAACATGTATTCTTACCACTGCAGACCTCGGTGTGCTGAGTTTGCTTGCCTCACTCCCTGCTTGTTTCGTAGGTGCCCCCTGCTGGTTGAAGCGCTCTGAGGGAATAAACAGTTACCCAAATATCAGAGAAGAGGAACACCTTGGAGGACACAAAGTTTTATAATGTCTCCTAAGTCATTTAAATACATATATAAACAATGTACAATGACATTGACCAAGGCATAGAGATAGGAAGCAGCACAAAAATGACATATTTGAAAAAAACATATTTTCCCTACTTTTTCAGGGACCCCATGAATGTTATCTGAGATAATCTGATATGGGGTCTTAGGGCCCCTGGTCACTGCCCTAATTTATCCTGCAAAAGCCTTTGCCGTGTTCAATTATATCACATGGGAGCAAAACATGCTGTGTGCAGACTTTCTTTCTATATTCATAGAGTTTTGACCTTGCTTACTCAGGGGCCATGTTTGCTCCAAGGCTCCGATCCTGGCCCTCATCTCTGACAGAGCCTCCCTCTGATGCTGAATCACCTCCTTGTGTCGATAACCTCTGGACTTTGACCCCTGCTTGGCATACTCCCCAGGAGCGGTGACAGTGGCCATATCCTGGACATAAAGAAAAAATGAAGTGTGAATCATATTCATAACTCATGATAGGGTGTAGAGTTTTTCCTATGAGAGGTTCAGCTCAGGATTTCACAGCTCGGAGGTAGAGGTGGGGGACAACACTAAGTGGACTATGGGTGTAGCCAAAAAGTCAATTGACAGGAAGGAAGAGCTGGATTCATCATCAAATGATTGAGTATGTGTATAATGCTGAAGAGCGGTAAGTACAAAGTAGGAGGATGAGTTGAGCCCCTCACACTGAAAAGAAGACCCCAAAGGTTTATAAAGCAGCTGGACACATATTCAATCTCTCCCTATCCCAGTCTGTTGTCCCCACATGCTTCAAGATGGCCACCATTGTTCCTGTACCCAAGAATGCAAAGGTAACTGAACTAAATGACTATCGCCCCATAGCACACTTCTGTCATCATGAAGTGCTTTTAGAGACTAGTCAAGGATCATATCACCTCCACCTTACCTATCACCCTAGACCCATTTCAATTTGCTTACCACCCCAATAGGTCCAC
This sequence comes from Brachymystax lenok tsinlingensis, assembly GCA_030435695.1. NCBI lineage: Eukaryota > Metazoa > Chordata > Actinopteri > Salmoniformes > Salmonidae > Brachymystax > Brachymystax lenok. The sequence continues at coordinate 32,038,818 of CM059802.1, read as the reverse complement.
AGGTGATGCAATCGCCATCACACTGTACACTGCCCTATCCCATCTGGACAATAGGAATACCTATGTAAGAATGCTGTTCATTGACTACAGCTCAGCATTCAACACCATAGTACCCTCCAAGCTCATCATTAAGCTTGGTGCCCTGGGTCTCAACCCCACCCTGTGCAATTGGGTCCTGGACTTCCTGACGGGCCGCCCCCAGGTGGTGAAGGTAGGAAACAACATCTCCACTTCGCTGACCCTCAACACTGGGGCCCCGCAAGGGTGCGTGCTCAACCTCCTGAACTCCCTGTTCACCCATGACTGTGTGGCCATGCACACCTCCAACTCAATCATCAAGTTTGCAGACAACACAACAGTAGTAGGCTTGATTACCAACAACGACGAGACAGCCTACAGGAAGGAGGTGAGGGCTCTCGGAGTGTGGTGTCAGGAAAATAACCTCTCACTCAACGTCAACAAAACAAAGGAGATGATCGTGGACTTCAGGAAACAGAAGAGGGAGCACCCCCTATCCACATCGACGGAACAGCAGTGGAGAAGGTGGAACGTTTTAAGTTCCTTAGTGTACACATCACAGACAAACTGAAATGGTTCACCCACACAGACAGTGGGGTGAAGAAGGCAACAGCGCCTCTTCAACCTCAGGAGGCTGAATCAATGTGGCTTGCCACCTAAAACCCTCACAAACCTTTACAGTTTCACAATTGAGAGCATCATGTCGGGCTGTATCACCGCCTGGTACGGCAACTGCACCGCCCACAAGCGCAGGGCTCTCTAGAGGATGGTGCGGTCTGCACAACGCATCACCGGGGGCAAACTACCTTCCCTCCAGGACACCTACTGCACCCGATGTCACAGGAAGACCAAAAAGATCATCAAGGACTCCAACCACCCAAGCCACTGCCTGTTCACCCCGCTAGCATCCAGAAGACGAGGTCAGTTTATTTTTTCTCATTTACAACTGCGACCTGGCCAAGATAAAGCAAAGCAGTTCGACGCATACAACAACACAGAGTTACACATGGAGTAAACAAACATACAGTCAATAATACAGTAGAAAAACAATTCTATATACAATGTGTGCAAATGAGGTAAGATAAGGAAGGTAAGGCAATAAATAGGCCATGGTGGCAAAGTAATTACAATATAGCAATTAGACACTGGAATGGTAGACGTGCAGGAGATGAATGTGCAAAATAGAAATACTGGGGTGCAAAGGAGCAAGGTAAATAAATAAATACGGTAGGGGATGAGGTAGTTGGTTGGGCTATTTACAGATGGGCTATGTACAGGTGCAGTGATCTGTGAGCTGCTCTGACAGCTGGTGCTTAAAGCTAGTGAGGGAGATAAGTGTCTCCAGTTTCAGTGATTTTTGTAGTTCGTTCCAGTCATTGGCAGCAGAGAACCTGAAGGAAAGGTGCCAAAGGAGGAATTGGCTTTGGGGGTGACCAGTGAGATATACCTGCTGGAGCGCGTGCTATGGGTGGGTGCTGCTATGGTGACCAGCGAGCTGAGATAAGGCGGGGCTTTACCTAGCAGGGACTTTTACCTAGCAGGGACCTGGAGCCAGTGGGTTTGGCGGTGAATGTGAAGCGAGAGAGGCTGAAAAACAGCTTCTATCTCAAGGCCATCAGACTGTTAAACAGCCATCACTAACTGTCCACATACAGACTTGAAATCACTTGCCAGTTTAATAAATGGAACACTAGTCACTTTAACAATGTTTACATATCTTGCATTACTCATGTATATAATGTATTCTATACTATTATTTTGTATCTTAGCCGATGCCGCTCTGTCATTGCTCATCCATATATTTATATTTATATATTCTTATTCCATTCCTTTACTTAGATTTGTGTGTATTAGGTATCTGTTGTGGAATTGCTAGATATTACTTGTTAGATATTGCTGCACTGTCAGAACTAAAGTGGCAAGAAAAAGTATGTGAACCCTTTGGAAATATCTGGATTTTTGCATAAATTGGTCATAAAATTAGATCTGATCTTCATCTAAGTCACAACAAAAGACAAACACAGACTGCTTAAACTAATAACAACAATTATTGTATTTTTCTTGTCTATATTGAATATATCATTTAAACATTCACAGTGTAAGTTGGAAAAAGTATGCGAACCCCTAGGCTAATGACTTCTCCAAAAGCTAATTGGAGTCAGGAGTCAGCTAGTAGAATCAATGAGACGAGATTGAAGATGTTGGTTAGAGCTGCCTTGCCCTGTAAAAACCAATCGCAAAATTTTGAGTATGCTACTTACAAGAAGCATTGACTGATGTGAACCATGCCTCGAACAAAAGAGATCTCTGAAGACCCAAGATTAAGAATTGTTGACTTGCATAAAGCTAGAAAGGGCTACAAAAGTATCTCTAAAAGCCTTGATGTTCATCAGTCCACGGTAAGACAAATTGTCTATAAATGGAGAAAGTTCAGCACTGTTGCTACTCTCCCTAGGAGTGGCCGTCCTGCAAAGATGACTGCAGGAGCACAGTGCAGAATGCTCAATGAGGTTAAGAAGAATCCTAGAGTGTCAGCTAAAGACCTACAGAAATCTCTGGAACATGCTAACATCTCTGTTGACGAGTCTACGATACGTAAAACACTAAACAAGAATGGTGTTCATGGGAGGACACCACAGAAGAAGTCACTGCTGTCCAAAAAAAAACATTGCTGCACGTCTGAAGTTCGCAAAAAGAGCATCTGGATGTTTCACAGCGCTAATGGCAAAATATTCTGTGGACAGATGAAACTAAAGTTGAGTTGTTTGGAAGGAACACACAACACTATGTGTGTAGAAAAAAAAGGCACAGCACACCAAAATCAAAACCTCATCCCAACTGTAAAGTATGGTGAAGGGAGCATCATGGTTTGGAGCTGCTTTGCTGCCTCAGGGCCTGGACAGCTTGCTATCATCGACGGAAAAATGAATTCCCAAGTTTATCAAGACATTTTGCAGGAGAATGTAAGGCTATCTGTCCACCAATTGAAGCTCAACAGAAGTTGGGTGATGCAACAGGACAACGACCCAAAACACAGAAGTAAATCAACATACTTTACCCATCCTGCACTGTTAATGTTTACACGGTGTGTTCAATAAAGACATGAACACGTATAATTGTTTGTGTGTTATTAGTTTAAGCACACTGTTTGTCTATTGTTGTGACTTAGATGAAGATCAATAACGTTTTATGACCAATTTATGCAAAGTCCAGGAAATTCCAAAGGGTTCACACACTTTTTCTTGCCACTGTAGGAGCACAAGCATTTCGCTACACTCACAATAACATCTGCTAACCATGTGTATGTGACCAATAAAATTTGATTTGAATTGACTATGACAGTAGGGAGGTGTCCTTCTATGACCCCAAAGATATGACACTCATCTACACCCTGTTACAGTTGATCACTAGCTTTCAGATAAAGCGATTCACACAAGGGTCGCGGACGCATCTCACTAACAAATTATTAATTTAGAAAAATATCAATTTATATTTGAATCTATTATACTTCGTTCTCCATTCTCTGGTATCATGGCTATACATCCACTAATATTCCTTTATACAACTAAGGTTTCAGATTTGTGTTTTGCACTCATATCAAGCAATGTTCTGTTTATGCATTATTTGACTGCTGGCATCTTGCAGGTTGAGATTCTTTTTGGCTGTGCTTTATGAAAAGATGGAAGCTGTTACTAAACTGTTACGTGCGATTTGTTTGTGATGCTATGAGTGAAATCGAAGGAAATTATATTGACTTGTCAAAAACGCATAGAAATGCACCTCCATTGTGTTCAATGACTTGAGCTCCTATGAAACACACTCAGGGACACAACGCCTGTCATTGTGGTCTGTTGTGTGAGTCAGCAAGTTCGAATGCATCACCTACTGACACAATGCAATGTTCCCGATCCTCACTACACTGTAGTGGGCCTATTGACTATAACACGGGTACTATAACAAGAGTCTGAATGGCTATGTTGTAGAAGTGAGTGAGTGAGTGACACACACACACACAGACACAGACACACAGACACAGAGACACACACACACAGACACAGACACAGACACAGAGACACACACACACAGACACACACACAGACACAGAGACACACACACAGACACAGTTTGTATATCAAACACAAGCCTAAATCATGTCTGGGCAGTACGAAGGTGTTGAGGCCCTCTATTTTACATTTAGAGTAACAAACAGCAGATAAATGAGTGCCCTGGGGAATACAGAGGAGTCGTGTCATGTTGTACTGTTGTTATGGTTCAGGACTAGGTGCTGCTTTACATGCGAGTGTGTTGTCAGGCACATGTCATTAAACATAGTGATGTACAATGTCATATAATGTATCTCCTGCTTCTCCAGTGTCCTGATAGGAGGGGGAATAGAAGATGGTCTCTTCCTCTGATTGTTGATTGTACTGAGTTAGAGCCGTGGCACCACAGCCCAAGATCATTATCAGCAGAACCTGTTCAAACTGGCTTTTCTCTGAGGAAACAGAGGCACCCGCCAGCGTTTACTGAACCAGACAGCTAAATATCAGACCTCTGTTTATCAGTAACGTATTCAAGTGTATGTGTGGTGAACCTATGTTGCTGCAGATTTTTTCCATATTGTTGTGTGCCTCAGTTCATTTTATTCCTCTCTTACTCTTCAGTTGATCAATGTGGCTGGAGAGTGCAATCCTCTTAGCCTGGTCCCAGATATGTTTGTCCTTTATAGCATAGTCAATATATAGCATGATAACCACTGTATGAGTCGATGAGACAGCACATACACATCTGGGAGCAGGCTAAAAATACCTGGTGTCCCTGGTTTAAATCTAAATCAACCAGTTAACCAAAAGCCAGGAGACACAACGGCCCTCGAGGACCAGAGGTGTACACCACTGGCCCTGTATTCCTAAAGCGTCTCAGAGTAGGGAGTACAAGGATCAGGTTCCCCCGTGGGTTCACTCATTATAATCTAAAAGGCAAAACTGATCCTAAATCAGCACTCCTACTCTGAGACTCTTTGTGAATATGGGCCTTTATTTTATTCTACTCGCCTTTGTGTGTGGTGGTATGCAAGTGACAACAGAATAGTGGACAGGCTGGGTCTGCTCTGGGTTTGTCCTCTGTTCCTTCATCTCTCTCTGTGCCCTGAGACTCTTCTCCAGGTCCACCTGACAAAGCCTGGTAGGACACAACACATTAGATAAAATCTAATCGTAAAATATACAATATGATACAACACTATCTTAATGACCCTAATATAGCTACTACATTACTTTGTACTTATGCCATTTCAAGGTAAATATATAATTTTTGCTAAAATGTCATTATATCTTGGAGAGAAACCATGAGAGTTTAAATGTATTCACATTTGTACACATATGAAATTACATTTGAGGATTCCACATTACAAATCCAATGTAACCGATGGGGATTGGTAACTTCACTCCTCAGCTTTAAATGTCTCCCCCCGCACCTACCTCAGACCTACCTCAATTCATCGCTCACTTTCTCAAGCTCCTCCCCTTTCTGCTCCACAAGTTGTGACATCAGCATTAGCTTCTGAGTGAGAGTACTCAGTTGGACCCTCTGATCCACAACCAGAGCCTTAAGCTGCTCCAACTGTAGTTTCTGCTGCTCACTGAGCTCCCCTGAACAATACATACAGTTAAGCATTCACACACACACACACACACACACAAGCGCACACAATGCGAGACTGCTATGTTATCAGACAAAAATGTGCATCTGCTGAATGTGATCTGACATATCCAGGTAACTGACAAAATAAAGGAAACACCAACATAAAGTGTCTTAATAGACCGTTGGGCCACCACGAGCCAGAACATAATTTGGTGTTTTGTTGATGGTGAAAAACAATGTCTCAGGCGCCGCTCCAGAATCTCCCATAAGTGTTCAATTGGATTGAGATCTGGTGACTGAGGCAGCCATGGCATTTGGTTTACATTGTTTTCATGCTCATCAAATCATTCAGTGACCACTTGTGCCCAGTGGATGGGGGCATTGTCATCCTATGGAGGCATAGCCATGATAGTCAATATAATGGCCGGCCCAGCATTTTTATACATGACACTAAGCATGATGGGATCTTCATTGCTTAGTTAACTAAGGAACCACACCTGTGTGGAAGCACCTGCTTTCAATATGCTTTGTATCATTGTATCACTTACATACTGCCATTATTTTGGCAGTATGCAATAAATGAGAAAACCATAATATACTGAAGGGATGGATCAACATGTGAGATTGCACCTGTCATGTCTGTTATCCTGGCATTGGCTGCAGCCAGGTCACGACTCAAAGCCACGATGAGGTCACCCTGGCTACATGTTTCCAGCTGAGACTGGGCCAAGTCTGCCCTGGAGAGATGAGCACAAGGAAAACAAGAGGAGGGTATTTTAGTTAACAAACTAGAAATTTGGAATGGTTGAACAAAAAGTAAATCTGCACACATTTCGACTCCAAACTGGGGCTTCCTCAGTAGAATGTTCGACCATGTTTAGCCTGATTAATCCACTTACTCATAATTCCACAGCTTCACTACGGACACATGCACATGCACCGGCACGCACACACACACACGCAGTCCCTAACCCCTAACCCTAAACCTAACCCGTACCCTAACCCGTAGCCTAACCCTGACCTGAAAACCTTAACCCTAAACCTAACCCTAGCTCCTAACCTTAACCCTAACCCTAAAACTAACCCTGGTTCCTAATCCTAAATCTAACACTAATTCTAACCTGGTCCCCACAAGTATAGTTAAACACATCCACACACACACGCACGCACACGCACATGTACACAGACACACACAGACACACACACACGCATGGGGATGTTTGCTGAGTGATGATGTCACTCCTTTGTGCAAGATGGCAAGAAACACCATGGTGTGAATACACAGAGACAGCATCTAAGGTGAATAACCTTACATTAAAAACATTTGGAGGTTGCATACATTATGATATACAATCAAAACTGTTGATGTATTGCATCAGATTTACTATAAAATGTGGTAAGGTCCCTCTAGTTAAATGTCAGTAATAGTCTGTGTCTATTGGGGAATGTTTACACTATTTAGACTCATCAATATTGAGGCCATCTAATAAGTTGAAAGAAAAAAAAGAGAAAAAAAACTCTTTACCTGAGTGAAGTGATACTACCCTCCAGGGCCGCTACCTCTGGGGTCTGTTTAGTCTGTGTCTCCAGGGGACTGGTACTTGTCACAGGCCTACTACTCTCCAGATTCCCCTCCAATGCTGTGGAGAGTTATAAGACATTATAAAGGCTCATACATGGTTAAAACAAGTTATAAAGCATTATATCTGCACACTGTAAGTATTTAAGTATCAGATTCTCTGGGTCTTTCCTGAAAAATAGACACCAACTGGTCAGATTCAATGTTCACTTCAGCCCTTCCAGAACCATCTGGACAGGATCACCACAAGGCTCTGTCATCTTGCCGGTGCTATTCACCCTGTACACAGAAGACTGTAGGAGCTTGGACCCAGAGATTACGTTCATTAAGTACTGTGATGACACAGTAATAATAGACAGGCAATCCAGAGGGGCGCCTCCAGGCTGAAATCGACAGGTTTTCAATGTGGTGTAGCCAGAACTACCTGGATCTCAAGGCAATCAAAACCAAAGACCTGGTCATTGACTTCAGAAGAGACCAACCTACCATCCTTCCTTTCATGGGCAACATTAGCCTTCTACTATACATCTAGCTACATATTGAACGTCCATCCTCTCAGGCCAAGGGCACAATGTATGAATTAATGATTGGATCAGAATCACTGTTAAAATCAATGGCCAGTACTGAGAATTAAGTAAAACCACAAGTCCAAATCCTTATCTCTATCCATTTAATTTAGGAAAGGGACCATTTTTACTACCTAGCTAGCCAACGAAGGACAACAACACAATGAGATGCAACAATTCAAGTTGTTTCTGTCAATGACGTATGCTCTCAATGCGATTTGATAGGAGTGAAGCCAAATCCAAACTGGCTTCCCTTGACACTTTTTTTTTGGTGCACCAGGACCATTCACACTTGAGCTCACTCAATTGAGCTCAACGCTGATTGGCAAAATGCTCGCTGAGTTCCCCTGCATTCAATGCTATGGGCAGCAACAATGTAATGCCCTTTTGGACCAGACAGAATCAGATAGATGGTCTACACATACAGAGACAGAGGGGTCGCTGTTTCGCTTGCTTGGATGCTTTCCGGTGAGATACATTAATTGAAGGAAAATTATTAAAATTATACAAAACAGAATAAAAAAAAATTGTAAAAAGTATTTATTGGTAAAATATTTGGAGAAGCTTAGCTTCCCATGGCATCCATGAATACACGCCACTGTATGTGTCTTGTAGGTACCAATTCGTCACCACACATGAACCTCCCTCCCAGGAAATAAAAGTTATTTGCATTGAATTTTGAATAAGTAAAGTGTTACTGAGTTTATTTCACACCAAGTATAAATACGCATTGATAATACACTCTCTGGCATTTGACTACATGTAATTATTTATTTTACTAGGCAAGTCAGTTAAGAACACATTCGTATTTTCAATGACGGCCTAGGAACAGTGGGTTAACTGCCTGTTCAGGGGCAGAACGACAGATTTGTACCTTGTCAGCTCTGGGATTTGAACTCGCAACCTTTCAGTTACTAGTCCAACACTCTAACCACTAGGCTAACCGCATTGCTCTTTAGCGTTGCATTACACGTGACTGTCATCTAGTGACATAAAATGGCACTACCTTGCATTAAGCACACTACTGTGTCCAGTGCTGTTTAATTTAGACTTGTGGGAATTGACCAACAGTGCCTTCAGAAAGTATTCATACCCCTTGACTTATTCCACATTTTGTTGTGTTACAGCCTGAATTCAAATTTGATTCAATTGATTATTTTCTCACCCATCTACACACAATAAACCATAATGACAGAGTGAACAAATGTTTTTAGAAATTGTAGCAAATTTATTGAAAATGAAATACAGAAATGTACATAAGTATTCACTTTGTAGAAGCACGTTTGGTAGCGATTACAGCTGTGAGTCTTTCTGGGTAAGTCTCTAAGAGCTTTGCACACCTGGATTGTAAAATATTTTCACATTATTCTTTGTATATTCAGTGTATATTTGGTCTTGTGTTTAAGGTTATTGTCTTACTGAAAGATGAATTTGTCTACCAGTGTCTGTTGGAAAGCAGACTGAACCAGGTTTCCTGTAGGATTTTGCCTGTTGTTTAGCTCTATTCCGTTTCTTTTTATGCCCAAAAACTCCCTAGTCCTTGCCAATGACAAGCATAACCATAACATGATGCAGCCACCACCATGCTTGAAAATATGAAGAGTGGTACTCAGTGATGTGTTGGATTTGCCCCAAACATAACGCTTTGTATTAAGGACATAAAGTTCATTTCTTTGCCACATTTTTTGCAGTTTTACTTTAGTGCTTTCATGCAAACAGGATGCATGTTTTGGAATATTTTTTATTCTGTACAGGCTTCCTTCTTTTCACTCTGTGATTTAGCTAATAATTGTGGAGTAACAGTTTTCTCCTATCACAGCCATTAAACTCTGTAACTGTTTTAAAGTCACCATTGGCCTCATGGTGAAATCCCTGAGTGGTTTCCTTCCTATATGGCAACTGAGTTAGGAAAGAGGCCTACATCTTTGTAGTGACTGGGTGTATTGATACACCATCCAAAGTGTAATTAATAACTTCACAATGCTCAAAGGACATTCAATATCTGCTTAGTTTTTGTATAATAAAAAAAATCATATTAAACACTATTATTGCACACAGAGTAAGTCCATGCAACTTATTATGTGACTTGTTAAGCACATTTTTACTCCTGAACTTATTTAGGCTTGCCAAAAAAAGTGGTTGAATACTTATCAGCTTTACATTTTTATTAATTTGTAAACATTTCTAAAAACGTAATTCCACTTTGACATTATGGGGTATTGTGTAGGTCAGTGACACAAAATCTCAGCTGTAACACAACAAAATGTGGAAATGTCAAGGGGTGTGAATACTTTCTGAAGACACTATCTATGGATAGGGTTAAATTGAAATGTTTCTTTCAGAAGAAATATGAAAAGCATATGCATAATCATGGTAGCAATTGAAAGGGAACAGTTTGGAGATTATGGGAAAATTATTTGACCAAAAGGTGAGGACAGTTCACCTGACACATGACTGAATCCCAACATTACACTGGTGATTTGATGTGAATTTTACACTTACTGCACTATACGCCGCATTTGTTGATAACGAAATCTGAAAATACTCTGGATACATTCAGTAACATGATACGTGTATTTCTGGAAAATTTTGGGTAGGTGCAACGTAAGACAAAAAAACGACTATGGGTTTGAGTGAGAGGACTAATTGGCGTCTCCAAATGGCCACACACCTCTCCAAAGTGTGCACAGTTCCTAAGCAATTTCAATGCACTTTTATGACTCATAGAAGAGTCTTGAACTATCAGTACACTTGTAGTTGTTTCATTCGGAACACAACCCTGCATCCCCGCCATCACACAATTAATGTTGTTGTTTACACAATCCCAAAAAAGACCATTATAATTCTCAGTCTGCGTTAAGTGGGCATCAAGCTTTTTCTATTGTCAACATTGTTATAAGTTATAAAATGCTAAGTTATAAAATGCGATCTTACAGTGCTAGACTTTCACAGGGCAATTCAGAGAAACAGATCTTAATTTTGGTGCGCATAGAAAGGACTCATGCGTGCATTCGTGCATGTTCAGTGGCACATTTTCTTTACAATATACAAAAATAGGCTCATTCTGTTCAGAAAAACCCAGGGTATGAGGCCATGTCATCTTGTAACTGTACATCAAACATAGTGATCATAAACGTTGACACTGTGTCTGACATGAGTTTTATGATATGTAAATGTGAAGTGCACATTTGGACACGGGTGTTTGGCTTGCTTGTAGGACATCAACTAGGTATTTATTATAATCCTCAACGTCTCATCTTTCAAAATACAGTCCTCTTAATTTACAGCATTTCCCTCACTCAGACATTTTTTGGTGAAAAAGTTGCCAAATTATTTGTTGCTAAAGCACAGAGATGCCCTGTATCCAGACGCCAATTTGGATACAGAATAGACAGACAGCCCACCCATTTGACCCCCTCACCTCTCAGCTGTCCAATCAGTGCGTCCCTCTCCTCCTCCACCTCCTGGGCTCTCTGTCTGCTCTGGACCCAGCGCTGCTCCAGGGCCACGATGGTGTGCGCGTGCTGCCGTACCTGCTCCCTGTACTCGGCCTCCCAGACCCCGTAGCGCTCCTTCTCCTCCTCCAAGACCTCCTTCACCTTATTCTGCCACTCCTCCTCCCTCCTGCCCGCCTCCTCCAGCCTGGTGCACAACTCGACCTCCTGGGTCTGTGCCTCCTGCTGCAGTTTAGTCTGAGAAGCGAGAGAAACACGTAGAGAGAAGGAGGATTGTAACGTCTGTTTCCTGGAGGACCACTGTGTATGCTAGTTTTCAGTTTCAGGTGTTCTCCTTATAAATGCATCTTTATGTAGCTTGTTCACCGGCTAGTTGTTGTATTACTTGACTGCTTCAAAGGTGAATCCTTTACAGTTTAATAACACACTGAATTACAAAACATACAGACTGATGGAACCAGCATCCACAGTGTTCTGGAAGGACCTCGACTAGGAGAAATTGGTCATCACCATCCCAGCACCAGGCCCCCTCACCTGGGCTTGTCTGAGTGCCTCCAACTCCCCCTTCAGCTCCTCCAACTCCTTCTTCCTGGCCCCTTCTTCATGCTGTGCCACAGTCATCTACAATGAAAGTAAGGGGACATAAAGATGTGCGTCTTTTTCGTGGATGTCAACAAAGCATTGCTGTTGAATCCACTTTCCCAGTCATGTACATGCATTTTTATGTCAGTTGTTAATAGATATGGAGTGTGTATATGTGTGTATATGTGTGCAAGTGTGTGTGAGTGCCCGCAAGCGTGCATGTGTGTGTGGGAGCCAACCTGCTGTCTCTGCTGCACCAGCTCCTCTCTGGTAATGCTCAGAAGCTCCTGCAGCTCTCTGGACTTTGCTTCTCTCTCCTGGAGCTCCTCCAGGTCTATCTGCACCCCAGAAAAGACACAGTGACCCTATGACAACTAAACAACCCTATCAGCCTATATGTGCAATCTCTCTATACATCACATTACAACCGCTGATGAGCAAATGAGGCCTTAGATAGGAAAACCTACCACTCAAACTCGAGAATAACGAGAGTGATCTTCCATTGAGTTACACATACATCAATGATTATCCCTTTTGTAAGAGGGTTCTGGGCCTATTTTCAAACAGTCTCAGAGTAGGAGTGCTGATATAAGATCCGTTGTGCCTTTTAAGAAGACATGTAAGATTATACATACAGGGATGTCCTGATCCTAGAGCTCTGAGATGCTTTGTGCATACAGGGCTTGATGTCTGTTCTTACTGCATTTCCTTATTTGAACATCTACTCCAGTTCTGTGTATGTGGCTTACAGAGCAGAACATTCACCAACATTTTTGAGTCAGTGCAGAGCAAAGTGATAGGGCACCAATTCTACCTACCCTCAGACGTTGAAGCTCCACTTTGTGTCCCTGATGCTCATTGACCAGGGTTCTGATGCCACTCAGGACTCCTGTGGGATACAAAAGGATATTAGATCATATGGGCCCCTTTGTGATTTTAACCCATTTATGGACCATAGTAGTACTCCAGTCCCTTAGTACCCATGTGTGTGTTAGTTAGTGCACCCTTTAATAAATATCTCTCAATTTAAGATAGGGAAACGACTTTGCATTATTCCATTACTACAGTGTTTTTCATGCCTTGTCCTGCGACTTTCCAGGAACACTGGAACACTGCTTTACCACATAAATACATAATTGACTATGTAAAGAAGTACAAATGCAACAGCTAAACAAAATGTCAACAGCTAGATTTAAATCACCTTCAGTGGGATGTGAAGCATCTATCCCAGCTTCCAGTAGTGCCTGGGTGGCACTCTGAAGGAGTGGGAGCTGGGTAGCCATTATGGAGAGGACTGAAGCCTTGACCCAGGCCAGAGCTGGAGACACACTCTCCTCCTGTAGTGAGGTCATGGCCTTCTCCAGTGCATTTGCCGAGCATGCCTCCTGTAATTGACTCTGAGTGAGTGGACAATAGACATACCAGCTGTATCTTGTTTGGTCAAGTGTGTGTGTGTGTGTGTGTGTGTGTGTGTGTGTGTGTGTGTGTGTGTGTGTGTGTGTGTGTGTGTGTGTGTGTGTGTGTGTGTGTGTGTGTGTGTGTGTGTGTGTGTGTGTGTGCGCTATTTGGGATGTTTGGGTGAAAGTATCAAAGCAGCATCTCAATTTGCTAGGGGAACACTTGAGACAGACAAGTTTCTTGATTATCTGATTGAGAGTTGATTTGTGTCACATTGTAGGCTATGTGTTGCATTTACCCTCATTTGTAAGCCACTCTAGATTTGAGCATCTTATAATTGACAGATACACACCGTATGACAGTATATCCAAGTGTTGGACTATGCGAATTTGAGGGAGTGAATACCTGACAGGTCTCCAGCCTACTCTTCAGTCTCTCTGTGTCCTCTGCTGCCCCCTCCTGTTCAGTCATGAGCTCCTTCAGTTGTCCTTCCAGCTCCTCCATTTTACTCATCAGGCTCTCTCTCTCTCCTAGCAGCTCTGCCACCTGCTCTAATACCTACAAGGAGCAAAGGTCACAGGCAGTGGTTAAATTATGGATGACCACATTCTTTTGGCTAGCATAGCCGTTTAACACCCCAAGTAAATTGTGGATCTGTTTCCCCACGTTTTTGGTCATCACAAACCATCATGGCCCAACCCAATGCTTTTCAATGAGAAAAAAATGGAATTGGTATTCGAGTTTACTTCCTTGACTGAATTGAAATGTACTCCAACCCTGCAAACCTTCACAATACGTAGCTCTCTGGGACATTTGATATACTTTTATGTTATTAATCAGTCTCTTTCTATACTGTCAACGAAGAGGTCCCAGTAACCTGCTGGTCTGACAAGGCATCATGGGAAGTGGAGTCAGAGGGTTCAGTGGGTAACATCATCAGCAACTGGTCACGAAGGTGCTCAATCTGAGACAAAAAAACAGTATTTCACTCCCTCACTTCTCGCCATTTCAGTTTAAGTCAATCATACTCATGAAATCACACTTTAATTTCTATGAGGAAGGATATTTAAATTGATTTGCATAATTATCTGGAACTATAATTAGAGAGGCAGTAGAATTCTTTGAACTTACCTGTGCCTGCACCAGATCCAGGTCAGCTTTGCTCTTCTTTTGTTGTGTGTGCCTCTCTGCCTCAGACTCCGCGAACATAGAAGCTTGCTCCTGGAGCACACCATCATAGGAGTCAACCTAGAGCTTTGAAACTACATTGTATTTTTTGGCTCTGTAAAAGCATCACATTTCTATACACTCTTATAACTAGAACAATAGAGGCTTCTTCTAGAAGATAGAACCCTCAAAATCCCATTCCACGCCATGATGCCGTAACATAAAACCACGATATTAAGTTCTAACCCCAATCTTCTTCTCCAGTCTGTTTTTTTAGCGAGTCCCTCTCTGTTGTTTGGTGCTCCAGGAGCCTCTGCTTATCCCTCAAAGTAACCTCCAACCTCTCAACGCTCTGCAGATAACATGAGAGAATCTGGATAATGTTCAGTAGGGAGGAGACGGAGTGAAACAGGGAGGTATGCATTCTTTATTTACTTTGAAGAGTCAAACATGGTCAGAGAAATTGATATCTACCTTCTTCAGTGTTATCACCTCATTTTCATGGTTGAGTAACTCCTCCTGGTGCTTTTTGCTCATTTTGGAGAACTGGGGGACAGAAAGACAGAGAGAGGAGAGAGAAAAGCTGAAATGGGCTACAAAGGGCAAGTGGTTGATAGGAAAAGTGGTTGACAGGAAACCTTGAGGCAGATGGATGTCTGTGGCTTAAATATGGCAGCTAGAACAGCAACACCTGCATAGCTACAGCACAGTATTTCTCAGTTCAAGTAATTGGGCCTCACAAAATATTCTGGTTTAGACACTAAATCATCTCTGCAATCATTCTCAAAGAACACAGATATCATTCTGCCATAGTAGTCTTAAAATAATTTTAGTCTATAAAAGTGATTACATTTAATTACTTTAAGTCAAAGGAAAATTAAGAATCTGGACAGAAAAAAATAACAATGGAGACCTTGGTGGCAGTAGCCCCCAGTTGGATGTCCTTATGTCGGATGTCCTGCCGGAGTCTGTCCACCTCAGACGCCAGTTTCAGAGCCTGCTTCTCCCTCGAACTCAGGTCTCTCTGTAAGCTTCTTACCAGACCTAAATGGATACCACTTAGTCAGACTGACACTGAAATCCATGGGCACACAGGCATGCACATGCCACAAGCGCGCACACACACACACACACACACACACACACACACACACACACACACACACACACACACACACACACACACACACACACACACACACACACACACACACAAACCTGAGGCAGTGCTGCTTTCCCTCTTCAGTCTCTCCATCTGACCTCTTAGGTTGGAAATCTTCAGGTCTCGCTCGGTGACAGAATGCCTGAACACCTCACTGGAGCCCCTCTGCAGCTCTACCATCTTAACACAGTACAGGTTATAATCAAACAGACAGTCACTATTACAAACTCTCTATACCTCAATAAAACATCATGGGGAAACAATTTTAGAATGGCCCTTTAAGACACTCCCAGAAACAAAAACAAATCATGTGACATTGTCTGGTGTTGCGGCGGGTACAGTTTGAAAATAAACTGCAAAAGGAACATTATTTCCTCGAGACAGAGGGAGATTTTTAAAGTGAGACTTTGACAGAAAATGCCACAAATCTCTCTAATTCAGATACCAGGATACTGTCTGTCTGTCTGGGACATGGGCTCAGGCAGAGAGTGGAAGGGTCAGAGAGAAGGACATCCCTCAACATGGTCACAGCGATGGACGCGAGAGCAGGGCCATTGAGATCGAGATGGCGAGCCGAAAGACTGAAGCTACAGATACCACCTACAAACAGACGAGTGGCCAGACCACCACCACCACCGCTGACATCCAGACTGAGCTGAAGGATCTGAGAGACACGGTGCACAACATGGGAGCCCTCATGGTGGAACAGAAGAGTGAATTGCAATGCCAAAAAAATACAAAGTAGACAACCAAGAGAGAGAAAATGCAGGTAATGTCAGAAAATATCCCATTATGATCAATGTGAAAGAAAATATTGATGTAAATTGCACTTCTAAGTTTGTTAAGATATACCAATAGTAATATGTACATTGATAGTTTAGACTGTTGAATGAACTGATATTCCTGTCCTTTCATGTTCTTTCAGGCCAGAGTGACAGCCAATGAGAGTGGGAACACAGGTAATAAAAAGAGGACATTGATACAATAATCCTATATTATTTTTGAACTGACACAAGCCTTCAGGCCCCAGTTACACAGTCAAAGTTATCACAACATAAGCGGTTTAACTCAATTCAAGTTTCTGTTACCACAGCTTTGGAGGCCAGACTGAGTGTCAGTGAGAAGAATGTGGAAGAACTGAAGAGAGAGAACGTAGGTAACGAAAAAATGACACCCAGCAGCCAAAAGCACAATGTTAGTTTAGGCCTACTCAATAGGTTGAACTAATATTGAATTCCCTTTTATTTTCAGTTCAAATTAGCCACTTGATGAATGAGTGATGCTGATCCAATATGCAGACATGAATAGTGGTGCTCCCTCCCGTTAAAATGAAGATAGCCTTCCACGGCATTGTCCATGCTGTTACTGGATCATTCCACGAATAGAGTACATTTTGGGTAGTGTAACTTGGTCAAAATAAACTATTAATTTCACCTCATTTGAACATTCTGTCATAAAGAGCACATGTTCAACTTTATTAAGAACATGTTCTCCCATATCAAGGTGTAAATGAAATGGCTATAGTAATGCCATTAAAGTAACAGGGTTGACAGTAACAGGGTTGAATGTAACATTGTTGACAGTAACAGGGTTGAGGTATTCATCTTAAATCAGCCATGAATCCCCTTGTGACAGGGGGAATGGAAGCTTGTTGTGTGCAACAGGGGCAATTGAATGCAAGCTTGTCACTTTCTTACATTTATTGTTAAAACATTTCTAACCCTTTCTATCTATGGGTAACATGGTTGACATGTGATGCTCGACACGTTCAGTTTTCCACCACTAAACACCAGAATATTGCCAAAAAGAGTAGAACCAGCTCAACTGCGTTTACACTATGAAAACATTGATGTTCAATGTTTTGTTTTAAAAAATATTTTAAAAGGATTAGTTTCACCATATTAAAATGAGAGTTCGGTTCACGTAACTTTAAAATGAGGGACAGACGGAAATTAATCACTAATCATAAATAAATAATAATCTTCAGAAATGACTTTGTCAAAGCAAGAACATAACTAGGGCTTTACAAAGAAATCTTGGGGTTAAGTGGGTTAAAATCTCCCCAGAATTTGGAAAAACTCAGATTTATTCAGATATTGGGAACTTTAATAAGTCTTCATTCATATAAAAATCTGATTTATTGAATTTTGTATAATTTTTATATTAAAGGGCACTACATTTAATATAACAGACTTTTGAAATTCAATATTGGTGCACAATTTCTACTTAAAATATCAAAGGGACGCAAAATGTACTCTATTCGTGTAACGACCCAGCCATCAAAGTGCTGTTCTCTCCCTGCTTCTCCTCTGATGCAGGTATCTTCACAGCACCAGTGAGAGGAGTCTACTCTGTCTACTACAGATTCAATGCATTTGAGTACCGCTCTGATTACAACATGAGTGTTTACCTTTACCACAACGACCAGAAACTGAGGAATAACTTGGATAAAAATTATGTGTGTCTAAGATACATATCTAATGTATTGTCTCTAGAGCTAGAGCAGGGGGGTGTGGTCTACATGCATCTTCCCTCAGGGTGTGGCTCTATGAATTTACTACTTATAATCTTAACACCGTCAGTGAGGAAGTAATTGTACCCGAGTCAGCGCTGTCCCTAATAGAAAGAGTCTACATCCTATTCTCACATATACACCTTCATTATTCAGATGCTTTTTAAATGGTTTACGCAATACACGCAATCACTTATTAACAAAATATTTGATATCTAAAATATATTTATCTAGCTACAGTACCAGCTGATCTGGGATTTCATCATTTAGATTATATTTTTATGGTTCAGCCTCAGCATCAGAAATTGTTTCGCAAGTTTTTCTGATAACAGCCAGTGTATTTGGTCATTTTTCAAAACGAACAACTGCAATAATTTCAAGCAGCACGTGGATGGACCCAGTCTCACCCTGTAGCAGTCAGAACTATTAGTTACATTGAGCACATCAGAATTTTGTTTAATTGAATGTGAAATAATAGCCTGTTATTAGCTAGAAGTATAAGAAATCATCAAATTTTTTCAATGCATGTTTTCAGAAAGATCGCAGCAGAACCAAAAATGTTCTGCCGTAACCATTATGTTAATTTACTTTTGTATGGTGCCTAATGAATACAACCTTGGTATCAGTGTGCGGACTGTAGCTTCAGTGCTTTCAGAAAGTATTCACACCCCTTGACTTTTCCCACATTTTGTTGTGTTACAACCTGAATTTAAAATGGGTTAAATGGAGATTTTTTTACACTGGCCTACACATATGTCCAAGTGGAATTATGTTTTTAAAATTTTTACAAATGCATTAAAAATGAAAAGCTGAAATGTCTTGAGTCAATAAGTATTCAACCCCTTTGTTATGGCAAGGCTAATTAAGTTCAGGAGTAAAAATGTGCTTAACAAGTCACATAATAAGATGCATGGACTATAATAGTGTTTAACATGATTTTTTAATGACTACCTCATCTCTGTACCCCACACATACAATTATCTCAGTCGAGCAGTACATTTCAAACACCTATTGGTAGATGTGTAAAAAAAAAAGAGCAGACATTGAATATCCCTTTCAGCATGGTGAAATTATTAATTACACTTTGGATGGTGTATCAATACACCCAGTCATTAGATACAGGGGTCCTTCCTAACTCAGTTGCCAGAGAGGAAAGAAAGAGGTTAATGTATGTGATAGGAGAAAACAGGATGGATCCACAACATTGTACAGTGAGGGAAACAAGTATTTGATCCCCTGTTGATTTTGTACGTTTGCCCACTGACAAAGAAATGATCAGTCTATAATTTTAATGGTAGGTTTATTTGAACAGTGAGAGACAGAATAACAACAAAAAAATCCAGAAAAACGCATGTGAAAAATGTTATAAATGGAATTGCATTTTAATGAGGGAAATAAGTATTTGACCCCTCTGCAAAACATGATTTAGTACTTGGTGACAAAACCCTTGTTGGCAATCACAGAAGTCAGACGTTTCTTGTAGTTGGCCACCAGGTTTGCACACATCTCAGGAGGGATTTTGTCCCACTCCTTTTTGCAGATCTTCTCCAAGTCATTAAGGTTTTGAGGCTGACGTTTGGCAACTCGAACCTTCAGCTCCCTCCACAGATTTTCTATGGGATTAAGGTCTGGAAACTGGCTAGGCCACTCCAGGACCTTAATGTCCTTCTTCTTGAGCCACTCCTTTGTTGCCTTGGCCATGTGTTTTGGGTCATTGTCATGCTGGAATAACCATCCACGACCCATTTTCAATGCCCTGGCTGAGGGAAGGAGGTTCTCACCCAAGATTTGACAGTACATGGCCCCCGTCCATTGTCCCTTTGATGCGGTAAAGTTGTCCTGTCCCCTTAGCAGAAAAACACCCCCAAAGCATAATGTTTCCACCTCCATGTTTGACGGTGGGCATGGTGTTCTTGGGGTCATAGGCAGCATTCCTCCTCCTCCAAACACGGCGCGTTGAGTTGATGCCAAAGAGCTCCATTTTGGTCTCATCTGACCACAACACTTTCACCCAGATGTCCTCTGAATCATTCAGATGTTCATTGGCAAACTTCAGACGGGCATGTATATGTGCTTTCTTGTGCAGGGGGGACCTTGCTGGCGCTGCAGGATTTCAGTCCTTCACGGCGTAGTGTATTACCAATTGTTTTCTTGGTGACTTTGGTCCCAGCTGCCTTGAGATCATTGACAAGATCCTCCCGTGTAGTTCTGTGCTGATTCCTCACCGTTCTCATGATCATTGCAACTCCACGAGGTGAGATCTTGCATGGAACCCCAGGCCGAGGGAGATTGACAGTTCTTTTGTGTTTCTTCCATTTGCGAACTGTTGTCACCTTCTCACCAAGCTGCTTGGCGATGGTCTTGTAGCCCATTCCAGCCACGTGTAGGTCTACAATCTTGTCCCTGACATCCTTGGAGAGCTCTTTGGTCTTGGCCATGGTGGAGAGTTTGGAATCTGATTGATTGATTGCTTCTGTGGACAGGTGTCTTTTATACAGGTAACAAACTGAGATTAGGAGCACTCCCTTTAAGAGTGTGCTCCTAATCTCAGCTTGTTACCTGTATAAAAGACACCTGGGAGCCATAAATCTTTCTGATTGAGAGGGGGTCAAATACTTATTTCCCTAATTAAAATGCAATTCCATTTATAACATTTTTCACATGCGTTTTTCTGGATTATTTTGTTGTTATTCTGTCTCTCACTGTTCAAATAAACCTACCATTAAAATTATAGACTGATAATTTCTTTGTCAGTGGGCAAACG
The DNA here is from genome assembly GCA_030435695.1 of Brachymystax lenok tsinlingensis. Lineage (NCBI taxonomy): Eukaryota > Metazoa > Chordata > Actinopteri > Salmoniformes > Salmonidae > Brachymystax > Brachymystax lenok. Next base: position 32,017,972 of record CM059802.1, on the reverse strand, counting down.
TACAAAATCAACAGGGGATCAAATACTTTTTTCTCTCACTGTAGTTACTCCACAATACTAACCTAACTGACAAAGTGAAAAGAAGGAAGCCTGTTCACAATAAAAAATATTCCAAAAACATGCATCCTGTTTACAACAAGGCACTAAAGTAATACTGCAAAATATTTGGCAAAGCAATTCACTTTTTGTCCTGAATACAACGTGTTATGTTTGGGGCAAATCCAATACAACATATTACACATTTTCAAGCATAGTGGTGGCTGCATAATGTTATGGGTATGCTTGTAATCGTTAAGGCTTGGGGATTCTTTCAGGATAAAAAAGAAACGGAATGGAGCTAAGCATAGGCAAAATCCTAAATGAAAACCTGGTTCAGTCTGCTTTCCACCAGACAGTGGGAGATTAATTCACACTTCAGCAGGACAATAACCTAAAACACAAGGCCAAATCTACATTGGAGTTTCATACCAAGAAGACAGTGAATGTTCCAAACTGGCCGAGTTACAGTTTTGACTTAAATTTACTTGAAAACCTATGGCAAGACCTGAAAATGGTTGTTGAGCAATAATCAACAACCAATTTCACAGAGTTTGAAGAATATTGAAAAGAATAATGAGAAAACATTGCACAATACAGGTGTGGAATGCTCTTCGAGAGTTAGCCAGAAAGCTGTAATTGCTGCCAAAGGTGCTTCTACAAAGCATTGACTCAGGGGTGTGAATACTTATGTAAATATTCATTTTTAATAAATTTGCAAAAATGTCTAAAAACATGTTTTCACTTTTTCATTATGGGGTATTGGGTGTGTAGATGGGTGAGAAAAAAATATTTGATCCATTTTGAATTCAGGCTGTAACACAACGAAATGAGGAATAAGTCAAGGGGTATGAATACTTTCTGAAAGCACTGTACCTGCTCCTTCAGCCTTTCGATCTGCTCCCTCTTGTCATTGATGTCCCTCTCCAGACTGAGCAGCCTGTGTTTGATCTCCTGGTCGGTCTGCTGGCTCTGGGTCAGCTGGTGTCTCAGAGCTGACACCTCATCCCTCAGCCCCACTATCACCCTGTCCTTCCTCTGGGACTCACTCTCAAACACTGCCAGCCTGCTGATCTCGTCTCCCAGCCGCAGCAGCCTCTCTTCCTATCCAGAGCACAGGGAAGAAAAATAGTTGCTAGTGGGTATACTGCTCTGGGTGTATGTTCTTAACTTTTCATTTTACATAATGTCTCCACCATAATTTCCTATGACCGATTTGGATGAAGACTTCTACTTTAACAAGTCAGCAGCTCTGGACATTCTGCTTACTCCAGATCAGGCCCTAATCCCCGGGACTCGAAAGAGGATGCAGCAGCGAAAAAGAGGCAGGTATGGTAGCCTCCTAACGTGATTACGCCGGCCAACAAATATACCACAATTTCCCCTGTTCTTTTGGGGAGAACCAACTGGATGAACTCCATTCGAGAATATCCTATCAACGGGACCTGAAGAACTGTAATATTCTATGTTTCTCTGAGTCTTGGCTGAATAAGGACATGGATAATATACACTTACCGGACAGTTTATTCGGTACATCCATATAATACTGCCTCCGGAACAACTTAAATTCTTCGGGGCATGGAAGTCGGAAACGTTCCACAGGGATGTTGGTCTATGCTGATGCAATGGCATCATGCAGTTGCTGCAGATTGGACAATGGTACACCACTGCCACCAGTAAAAAATACTTTAAAGTACTACTTAAATATCTGTACTTTACTTTACTATTTATATTTTTGACAACTTTAACTTTTACTCCACTACATTCCAAAATAAAATAATGTAATTTTTACTCCTTACATTTTTCCCAACACCCAAAAGTACTCGTTACCTTTTGAATCCTTGGCAGGACAGGAACATTGTCTAATTCACACACTTATCAAGAGAACATCCCTGGTCATCCCTACTGCCTCTATCTGGCAGACTCACTAAACACAAATGCTTAGTTTGTAAATTATGTCTGACTGTTGAACTGTTCCCCCTGGCTATCAATAAATAAATAAAAAAACAAGAAAATCGTGCAGTCTGGGTTGCTTAATATAATGAATTTGAAATGATTTATACTTTTACTTTTGATACTTAAGTATATTTTAGCGATTACATTTACTTTTGATACTTAAGTATATTTAAAACATTAAAAGTAGTATTTTACTGTGTGACTTTCACTTTTACTTGAGTCATTTTCTTTTTAAGTTCTTTACTTTTACTCAAGTATGACAATTGGTAACTTTTTCCACCACTGACCGCAACCAGGCAGGATGGGTCCATGGACTCATGCTTCTTATGCCAAATCCTGACTCTGCCATCAGCATGATGCAACAGCGACTGTGATTCTTCAGACCAGGCAATGTTTTTCCATTCCTCAATTGTCCAGTGTTGGTGATTGCATGCCCACTGGAGCCATTTGTTTTTAGCTGATACGAGTGGTACCCAATGTGGTCGTCTGCTGCAATAGCCCATCCGTGACAAGAATCGATGAGTTGTGCGTTCCGAGATGCCATTTGGCACACCTCTGCTGTACTGTGCCGTTATTTGTCTGTTTGTGGCCTGCTTGTTGCACGATTCTTGCCATTCTCATTCGATCTCTCTCATCAATCAAATAACCTTTAGCTCAAACACCCCACAACAAATGCCATCAGGGGGTCTCTTCACAGTCCCCAAGTTCAAAACGAATTCACGGCAACATAGTTTTATACAGAGCCATAATCTTATGGAACTCCCTTCCATCTCCAATTACTCAAGCAAACAGCAAAATTACCTTTAAAAAAAACAGATAAAAAAAAAGAACTAATGGAACGGCGAGGTCTGTGAATGCACACACAGACTCACACATAATTTTTTAGATGTATTGTTTGTATTATTTTTTAGTTGCATTGTTTGTATTGTCACGATCGTCCGAAGAAGTAGACCAAGGCGCAGCGTGGTTGTAGTTCCACATATTTAATAAAGAGAACTTTCAAAATACAAAAGAACAAACGATCAAATAAATGTAGTGCAACACAGCACATACAACTATCACAGTACAATCATCCACAACCCAGGTGGGGGAATGAACAAACTATATAGGATTCACAATTAGAGGCAACGAACAACAGCTGCCTCTAATTGGGATCCACACAAAACCAAAACATAGAAAACACTAGAAACCCCTAGTCACGCCCTGACCTAACACACCATAGAGAACCCAGAGTGACATGTATATCGTTGTATTTTTTTATTTGTGTGACTTTCCTTGACTATCAGTGTATCAGTGTTTTGGTACTTGTCATTTTTTTGTGGACCCCAGAGTAGCTGCTGCTTCTGAAAAAGCTAATGGGGATCCATAAACAAATAAAAAAATATAATAAGCTAAAGGCTAGAGTTGCCTCTTTCAAGGAGTGGAACACTAATCTGGACATTTACAAGAAATCTCTCTACAACCTCCGACGAGCCATCAAACAGGCAAAGCGCCAATACAGGACTAAGATTGAATCCTACTACGCCAGTCAGATGTGGCAGGGCTTGCAAACTATCACAGATTACAAAGGGAAACCCAGCCGTGAGCTGCCCAGTGACGCTAGCCTACCAGACGAGCTAAATGCCTTCTATGCTCAGTTCGAAAGTAAACAACACTGAACCATGTTTGAGGGCACCAGCTGTTCAGGAAGACTGTGTGATCTCGCTCTCCGTAGCCGATGTGAGTAAAACATTTAAACATGTTAGCTGGGAGTAGAAACCTAAGTATTGTTGTTCATTTGTTTACTCCAATTAGGGCAGGGGTGTTATGGTTACGGGATAATAACAAAAAAGGAAAATATGTTACAAATATAGATATTTAAAATAAAATATATATTTATATAAAAAATATATATTGGGTTTTGGAAATGATGCAGACAATTACATTGATAGAAACCACAATCTATCTGCAATATTAAAGCTGATCTACCCCCTAAAAAAATGTATATACATATTTAAAAAACAGGTTAGCGGGTCAGATGGATTACCAGGACGTGTATTCAGGGCATGCGCTGATCAGCTGGCAAGTGTCTTCACTGACATTTTCAACCTCTCCCTGACCTTCTGTAATAGCTACATGTTTTAAACTGACCACCATAGTCCCTGTTCCCAAAAACGCCAAGGCAACCTGTCTAAATGACTATCGCCTCGTAGGACACATCTGTAGCCATGAAATGTTTTAAAAGGCTGGTCATGGCTCACATCAACACCATCATCCCAGACACCCTGGGCCCACTCCAATGTGCATACCGCCCCAACAGATCCACAGATGACACAATCTCTACTGCACTCCACACTGCCTTCTCCCACCTGGATAAGAGGAACACCTATGTGAGAATGACTACACCATAGTGCCCTCCAAGCTTATCACTAAACTCAGGACCCTGGGATTGAACACCTCCCTCTGCAACTACATCCTGCACTGGTGGTAAGGGTAGGCAACAACACATCCACCATGATGACCCTCAACACGAGAGCCCCTCAGGGGTGTGTGCTTAGTCTCCTCCTGTACTCACTGTTCCCCCACGACTGCGTGAACATGCTCGACTCCAACACTATCATTAAGTTTGCTGACGACACAATGGAGGGAGGCCTGATTACCGATGACAATGAGACAGCCTATAGGGATGAGGCCTGGCTGTGTGGTGTTAGGACAACAACCTTTCCCTCAACATCAGCATAACAAAGTAGCTGATCGTGGACAACAGGAAATGGAGGGCTGAGCATGCCCCCATCCACATCGACATGGCTGTAGTGGAGTGGGTCAAGCGCTTCAAGTTCCTCAGTGTCCACATCGCTAAGGAATTAACATGGTCCACACACACCAACAGAGTCGTGAAGAAGGCACGACAACAACTTCCCCCTCAGGAGGCTGAAAAGATTTGTAATGGGCCCTCAGATCCTCAAAAAGTTCTACAGCTACACCATTGAGAGCATCTTGACTGGCTACATCACTGCTTGGTATAGCAACTGCGTTACAGAGGGTAGTGCATCCGGCCCAGTACATCACTGGGACTGAGCTCCCTGCCATCCTGGACCTCTGTACCAGGCGGTGTCAGAGGAAGGCCCTAAAAATGTTCAAAGACTCCAGCCACCCAAGTCATAGACTGTTCTCTCTGCTACCGCACGGCAAGTGATAAAGATGCACCAAGTCTGGAACCAACAGAACCCTGAACAGCTTCTACCCCCAAGCCATAAATCTGGTAAATAGTTAACCAAATCGCTACCTGGATTATCTACATTGACCGCACCCCTCCCCACCCCACCCCACCCTTTGCACTAACTATTTTTACTCATCACATACGCTGCTGCAACTGCTTATTATCTATCCTGTTGCCTAGTCACTTTACCCCTATCTATATGTACAGATCTACTTCAATTACCTCGTACCCCAACACATCAACTCGACCCCAGCACATCGACCTGTGTATATAGCCAAGTTTTCATTACTCATTGTGTATTTATTCCTTGTTATATTTCAATTATTTTCCTATTTTTCTCTCTGCATTTTACTGATAGTCTACACCTGTTGTTTACAAAGCATGTGACAAATAACATTTTATTTGATTTTGTTAGTCTGCTGTTTGGAGAGTTATTCAACATTTTTGGTAGTACAAGGCAAACAGGGAAAGGACTGGATAAATGTAAAGCAGAGACACATTTCCATTTTCACTGGGGGAACAAAGGCTTGGGTGCACTTCCACATTTGTATTTTATATAGTGGTTACACAATCACAAGACCACCATAAGACCACCAACAAGACTACCAACAAGACCACTAACAAGACAGATGCCCACCTTCTCCTGTAAGAGGTGCTGCATGGTCTGAGAATTTTCAGATGCCATTGCTCCAGTTCTCTGAGGGGGCCCGCTTCCTGTGTATCCAGTCCAACTTCCTGCAAAAACCAAGAGTCTCATGTACAAGTGATGCATTTACACACATCTTCACCTATTGAAACCAACTCAAATGTAAAAAGAGGTGTGTTCAATAAGGCATACTGTTCGCAAACACTAGCTAGTATACAGTAGCTAACATGGCATCAAATGATTAGACCATGTACGTTGTGTGCACAGTGAGATACAGTATAATTCATCCACCTGGTCGGCGTGAGGTTGTCCCTTGTTGTTCGGAGGGGATGCTCTGCCCAGTCCGTTTGGTCCCAGCACTGGCTGGTCGAGCCCGGCTAGGGGGATGAGGGGTGACAGATGATCCCCCCCATACCCACGCAACAGGGGTAGAAGTATTGCCAGGTAGGAGAGGGAGCTGGGAGGAGGGGGAGGAGGGAAACTGGGCAAGGGGGGACTCCTCTATCAGCTGCAGGGAGTTCTGACTGGCTGTCCGGTTGTTCTTGGGAGGGCAGGGGAGCTGGAGAGAGATGGAGAGATACATAGAGGCACATACAACACCTCAACACCAATGAGGCCATGCAGCTTAACAACAGATTAACACCACTGACCAAATATATTGGGAATAGTGATAGGTTCCTCCTGTTGTGTTCGTTTTATAATAATTAATTCTGTGTTCCCGGTCCAAAATGACCGCCCCATTATAGCTGATTATAAATCAACAATAATACATATATTATCACCTAATGTTGTGTTAGATCTTTTTATCAACTTAAGTTCTTGTGAACATTACAAGTTTTGAACTTCTATTTGCTATTTATGGCCTGTAGGCCACATTGACCTGAGCTCATAGAACTCGTTTTTGAGTTAAAAAAAAGCATAATGTATAATGTTTGTCACAGACTACTTTGTGTCAAAGTTTAACAAGAACTCTCTCCTTCTCACCATTGTCACGATCAAGGATATGATCAAGAGCCTCACATACAGTATATCGTTTGGTCATTGCGCTGCCACAGAATGAATTGTGAACAAGGCCTCAAAAAAGCTTTATATACCAGAGTTACGAGAAAAGTTCTGTGTATTATTGAAACAATGTTGCGATTGTTTGTGAGAATGCCAAAAGGTGTGGTTCCCGTGGGGGAAAGATTCTATTGGGGAAAGGTTCCTGTGGTTTTTTTTTTTGACCGGGAACACCACAGGTGTACAAAAGTTAAATAAAACACCCAAAATATAATGAAAATCATCCAAATGTATTTTGTGTGTTCAGATGCCCTGTGTGGACAAAGTCATGGAACCTTATGACAATCAGATTAAATTAACTACATTTTTCAGAGAGAAAACTCGACCGAAACACAGCAGGAGGGTTAAAGCAAGCAAAGAGTGGATATCTTCTTACTGTTGCATTGGGAGATATCTAGCAGATAAGACAGTATGGCCTATATGCCAGGTCACAGATGTAAATGAGAACTTGTTCTCAACTGGCCTACCTGGTTAAATAATGGTGAAATTTATATACAGTGGGGCAAATAAGTATTTAGTCAGCCACAATTGTGCAAGTTCTCCAACTTAAAAAGATGAGAGAGGCCTGTAATTTTCATCATAGGTACACTTCAACTATGACAGACGAAATGAGAAAAAGAAATCCAGAAAATCACATTGTAGGATTTTTTATTTATTTGCAAATTATGGTGGAAAAAAAGTATTTGGTCAATAACAAAAGTTTATCTCAATACTTTGTTATATGCCCTTTGTTGGCAATGACAGAGGTCAAACGTTTTCTGTAAGTCTTCACAAGGTTTTCACACACTGTTGCTGGTTTTTTGGCCCATTCCTCCATGCAGATCTCCTCTAGAGCAGTGATGTTTTGGGGCTGTCGCTGGGCAACACGGACTTTCAACTCCTCCAAAGATTTTCTATGGGGTTGAGATCTGGAGACTGGCTAGGCCACTCCAGGACCTTGAAATGCTTCTTCTGAGCGACTCCTTCGTTGCCCGAGGCGGTGTGTTTGGGATCATTGTCATGCTGAAAGACCCAGCCACGTTTCATCTTCAATGCCCTTGCTGATGGAAGGAGGTTTTCACTCAAAATCTCACGATACATGGCCCCATTCATTCTTTCCTTTACACGGATCAGTCAGTCCTGGTCCCTTTGCAGAAAAACAGCCCCAAAGCATGATGTTTCCACCCCCATGCTTCACAGTAGGTATGGTGTTCTTTGGATGCAACTCAGCATTCTTTGTCCTCCAAACACGACGAGTTGAGTTTTTACCAAAAAGTTATATTTTGGTTTCATCTGACCATATGACATTCTCCCAATCCTCATCTGGATCATCCAAATGCTCTCTAGCAAACTTCAGACGGGCCTGAACATGTACTGGCTTAAGCAGGGGGACACGTCTGGCACTGCAGGATTTGAGTGCCTGGCGGCGTGGTGTGTTACTGATGGTAGGCTTTGTTACTTTGGTCCCAGCTCTCTGCAGGTCATTCACTAGGTCCCCGTGTGGTTCTGGGATTTTTGCTCACCGTTCTTGTGATCATTTTGACCCCACGGGTGAGATCTTGCGTGGAGCCCCAGATCGAGGAAGATTATCAGGGTCTTGTATGTCTTCCATTTCCTAATAATTGCTCCCACAGTTGATTTCTTCAAACCAAGCTGCTTACCTATTGCAGATTCAGTCTTCCCAACCTGGTGCAGGTCTACAATTTTGTTTCTGGTGTCCTTTGACAGCTCTTTGGTCTTGGCCATAGTGGAGTTTGGAGTGTGACTGTTTGAGGTTGTGGACAGGTGTCTTTTATACTGATAACAAGTTCAAACAGGTGCCATTAATACAGGTAACGAGTGGAGGACAGAGGAGCCTGTCACGTCCAGGCCTGAAAAGACAGGCTGGCGTGTTTTTGCTTTGGTTTTGGTGTAGGGTTTTTATGTTCTAGGTATTATATATTTATGTTGGGGTAATGGTTCCCAATTAGAGGCAGCTGTGTGTCGTTGTCTCTAATTGGGAACCATATATATATTTGGGGTTTTCATTTAGGTTTTGTGGGTGATTGTTTGGCCATAGCTTGTTTGTGTTTAGTGTGTTCATCTTCACGATCTTCGTTACGTTTACTTTTGTTGTTTTACCCAGTTACGTGAGTTTCGTTTTGGATAATAAACATGTATACTGGATGCCTCGCTGCGCCTTGGTCTGTCCCTTATGAAGATCGTGACAGAATAACCCACCACCAAAGGACCAAGCAGCGAGAGACCCGGGAGTCCTGGACTTGGGAGGAAATATTAGCTGGGAAGGGACCTTGGGGGAAGACGGAGGATTATCGTCACCCCAGGGAGGAAAAAGCGTCGGAAAAGGAGCATCGTTACCCTAAGAGGAGGATGGAAGCGGCGATGACTGAGCGAGGGAGCTACGAGGATATATATGGAGCGTGGAACCCGGAGAGGGAGAGATACGTTGGAACTCGCCTGGCACGGAAACCCGAAAGACAGCCCCAAAAATGTTTTTGGGGGCACACGAGGAGTTTGGCCGGTTCAGGAGGGACTCCTGAGCCAACTCCTCGTGCTTTGTGGAGAGAGCGTTGGGGAGAGCGGCGCACGGAGAGGACACTGTGTTATGCAGTTTTGCGCACGGTTTCTCCTGTGCGGATTCACAGGCCGGTGTGGAAAATTCCAGCTCCACTCATCAGTCGGGCTAGACTGAGTGTGCAGCCAGGAGGAGTGGTGCCAGCTCTGCGCGCCAGGTCTCCAGTGCGCCTCCTAGGACCTGGATATCCTGCACCGGTTCTGCGTGCAGTATCTCCGGTACGTGTCCACAGCCCAGTGCGAGAGATCCCAGCGCCACTCGTCTGTCAGGCCAAGGTTAGTGTGCTACCTGGAGGAGTGGTGCCAGCTCTGCGCGCCAGGTCTCCAGTGCGTCTCCTGGGACCAAGATATCCTGCACCGGTCCTACAGGCAGAATCTCCGGTTCGCATCCACAGCCCAGTACGTCCTGTCCCTGCTCCACGCTCCAGGATCCCTGTTCCACGCTCCAGGATTCCTGTGCCCGGCGTGGACTCAGCACGTCCTGCCTCTGCTCCACGCTCCAGGATCCCTGTTCCACGCTCCAGGATTCCTGTGCCCAGCGTGGACTCAGCACATCCTGCCCCTGTTCCACGATCCAGGATCCCTGTTCCACGCTCCAGGATTCCTGTGCCCGGCGTGGACTCAGCACGTCCTGTTCCTGCTCCCCGCACTAGAGTGCGCGCGCACGAGCCCAGTTCGCCGGTTCCGCTCCCGCACCAGAGTGCGCGTCACGAGCCCAGCACGGCCGGGTCCCCGCCCCGCACCAGAGTGCGCGTCACGAGCCCAGTACGGCCGGTTCCGCTCCCGCACCAGAGTGCGCGTCACGAGCCCAGTTCGGCGGTTCCCGCTCCCGCACCAGAGTGCGCGTCACGAGCCCAGTTCGCCGGTTCCCGCTCCCGCACCAGAGTGCGCGTCACGAGCCCAGTTCGGCCGGTTCCCGCTCCCCGCACCAGAGTGCGCGTCATGAGCCCAGTTCGGCCGGTTCCTGCTCCCCGCAGCAGAGTGCCAGTGAGGGTTCCCAGTCCGGCACCGCCAGTGAGGGTTCCCAGTCCGGCGCCGCCAGTGAGGGTTCCCAGTCCGGCGCCGCCAGTGAGGGTCCCCAGTCCGGCGCCGCCAGTGAGGGTCCCCAGTCTGGCGCCGCCAGTGAGGGTCCCCAGCCCGGGGCCGCCAGAGAGGGTCCCCAGCCCGGGGCCGCCAGAGAGGGTCCCCAGCCCGGGGCCGCCAGAGAGGGTCCTCAGCCCGGGGCCGCCAGAGAGGGTCCCCAGTCCTGCAAATGGCCCAGGGCCTCCGGTGCGTGATTTCGGGCCAGCACGGCCAGCACCGGAGCCGCCACCTGGGACAAAGAAACCCACCGAAGACCCCCATGGACTTTTGGGTGGCGCGGTCGGAGTCCGCGCCTTTGGGTACTGTCACGCCCAGGCCTGAAAAAGACAGGCTGGCGTGTTTTTGCTTTGGTTTTGGTGTAGGGTTTTTATGTTCTAGGTATTATATATCTATGTTGGTAATGGTTCCCAATTAGAGGCAGCTGTGTGTCGTTGTCTCTAATTGGGAACCATATATATATTTGGGGTTTTCATTTAGGTTTTGTGGGTGATTGTTTGGACATAGCTTGTTTGTGTTTAGTGTGTTCATCTTCACGATCTTCCTTACGTTTACTTTTGTTGTTTTACCCAGTTACGTGAGTTTCGTTTTGGATAATAAACATGTATACTGGATGCCTCGCTGCGCCTTGGTCTGTCCCTTATGAAGATCGTGACAGAGCCTCTTAAAGAAGAAGTTACAGGTCTGTGAGAGCCAGAAATCTTGCTTGTTTGTATGTGACCAAATACTTATTTTCCACCATAATTTGCAAATAAATTCATTAAAAATCCTACAATGTGATTTTCTGGATTTCTTTTCCTCATTTTGTCTGTCATAGTTGAAGTGTACCTATGATGAACATTACAGGCCTCTCTCATCTTTTTAAGTGAGAGAACTTGCACAATTGGTGGCTGACTAAATACTTTTTTGCCCCACTGTGTGTGTATATATATATATATATATATATGCACTACAGACTACATAAATCATACCATAGATGGGCTTTCCACAGCTAGCTGGTAGGTGGAGCCTCCATAGCCAAAATGCAGTTCATCGCCTGGGGTTAGACACACGGCTGCATTGTGGATACGACAGTCGTTGACATATGTACCATGGGCTGAGTTCAGGTCACTCAGCACAAAGCATGGCTCTGATTTGCTCCATTCGATAAGGGCGTGATGCTCTTCAACTCCTCCATTCTGTCAATAATGAGCATAAAGTAGTCAATATAATAGTAACTCTGTACAGAAGATCACATTTAAATATTAATAAAGCCAGCACACGTATTCCAATACCAAGATAAGGACATATTTACTGTATTGCTCAGTTCTATATTCTTCAATACAGACTACTATTATTATTATTATGTTTATTATTATTACCATCATCAATACAGACTACTTTACCACAATCAATCTTGTTTTGGCTGATAGGTGTGTACCGGTAGCCTATCGTTATATTAAACTATATTATCGTTATATTAAAGAAAATAATAGCATTGTTAGCATTTTATCTTCTTGTACAGACAGAAATGTGCAGTTCGAGGATGCAACATCATGACCTTACCTGTAAACATAAATCGCAATCCCTATGTGTTCCTACTGTAGTGGTTTCGGCCTGGAGTTTAAATACCCACCCCGTTGTTTTCAGGTAACCCCTCATATCCACCTGTAAAACATTACCAAATGAATAATCTTACCACATATGCACGTAATTGCTCCCTTAAAAAATTGACATGAGACATGTCAGCAACTTCAACTTGGAAATGGCACATTATGCTTGATAAGTACTACGACTGCTTAAGTTGACTTCGTTTTAAGATATTATTTGAATTAATGTTACATTAACATGTTACAATATACATTATTATCTCATACATTAAAGAGACACACACGTTTTTGAGGCGTTTTTACAATAAAGTGTAAAGGTTTAAATGGAGTCCACCCAAAACAGTTCTATCCATTGTCAGAAAATATACGATTTTTGGGACAACGTTTTTACTTTCCTTAAAACGAGGCAGACAGTCCGAAATGTATCCAATTCATTCAACAGCAGAGAGAAAAAAACATTGTAGCCTACAGGTTTGTATATGGAAATCAGCTTGATTTAGGATTGTATATCAGCGCCATGGAAACTATACTAGACTCCGCCCTTGGTCTATTTAACCATTTGTTGCATCTAATGGGTGACTTCGGGGAATCTTTAGTAAAAACTATTTGCTGGAAAACATGTGGTTCATAATTTCTGGAGAAATGTATAGTATAGTAAAATGGTTGACAAAATAAATATTTGATAAATAAAGTAATACATATTTTATCCAAATTCTGTAACATGAATCAAGAATCTAAATATTTTCTCAGTATGATTTATAATACATATATAATAGTGCATACTCTCTGTTGTTATCATCTATGCATAGTCACGTTTAACCCCGTTGTTTATAGTCTCGCTAATGTTATTTTACTGCTGCTCTTTAATTACTTGTTACTTGTATGTCATATTCTTATCCGTATTTTTTTTAACTGCATTGTTGGTTAGGGGCTCGTAAGTAAGCGTTTCACTGTAACCTGTTGTATTCAGCGCATGTGACTAATTTGATTTTATTTGATATAATTTGAGCAAAAAAACAACAACTGTTGGACATAAAAAACTGTAAGAACACCAGCAAATCAGATCCAAATGATTTTGATTTCGAAATCTGTTCCAAAGTAATCCCATGCAAAATAGAGAGATAATCTCAGCAAAAAAAGAAACATACATTTTTCAGGACCCTGTCTTTCAAAGATAATTCCTAAAAATCCAAATAACTTCACAGATCATCATTGTAAACCGTTTAAACACTGTTTCCCATGCTTGTTCAATGAACCATAAACAATTGATGAACATGCACATATGGAACGGTCATTAAGACACTAACAGCTTACAAACGGTAGGCAATTAAGGTCACAGTTATGAAAAGGCATTTCTACTGACTCTGAAAAACACCAGAAGAAAGATGCCCAGGGTCCCTGCTCATCTGCGTGAATGTGCCTTAGGCATGCTGCAAGGAAGCATGAGGACTGCAGATGTGGCCAGGGCAATAAATTGCAATGTCTGTACTGTGAGACGCCTAAGACAGTGCTACAGGGAGACAGGACGGACAGCTGATCATCCTCACAGTGGCAGACCACGTGTAACAACACCTGTACAGGATCGGTACATCAGAACATCACACCTGCGGGACAGGTACAGGATGGCAACAACAACTGCCCGAGTTACACCAGGAATGCACAATCCCTCCATCAGTGCTCAGACTGTCCTCAATAGGCTGAGAGAGGCTGGACATCACCAGACATCACCGGCAACAACGTCACCTATGGGCACAAACCCACCATCGCTGGACCAGACAGGACTGGCAAAAGTGCTCTTCACTGACGAGTCGCAGTTTTGTCTCACCAGGTGTGATGGTCGGATTCGCGCTTATCGTCGAAGGAATGAGCGTTACACCGAGGCCTGTACTCTGGAGTGGGATCGATTTGGAGGTGGAGGGTCCGTCATGGTCTGGGGCGGTGTGTCACAGCATCATTTGGACTGAGCTTGTTGTCATTGCAGGCAATCTCAACGCTGTGCGTTACAGGGAAGATGTGGTACCCTTCCTGCAGGCTCATCCTGACATGACCCTCCATGACAATGCCACCAGCCATACTGCTCGTTCTGTGTGTGATTTCCTGCAAGACAGGAATGTCAGTGTTCTGCCATGGCCAGCGAAGAGCCCGGATCTCAATCCCATTGAGCACGTCTGGGACCTGTTGGATCGGAGGGTGAGGGCTAGGGCCATTCCCCCCAGAAATGTCCGGGAACTTGCAGGTGCCTTGGTGGAAGAGTGGGGTAACATCTCACAGAAAGAACTGGCAAATCTGGTGCAGTCCATGAGGAGGAGATGCTCTGCAGTACTTAATGCAGCTGGTGACCACACCAAATACTGACTGTTACTTTTTATTTTGACCCCCCTTTGTTCAGGGACACATTACTCAATTTAAGTTAGTCACATGTCTGTGGAACTTGTTCAGTTTATGTCTCAGTTGTTGAATCTTGTTATATTCATACAAATAGGTGACAGTGAGAGGACGTTTCTTTTTTTGCTGAGTATATATGTGATCTTATAAAAATGTATGCCAGATTTTAAATGATTATGTTAAAGTCAAATATGATATCTGTTTGGTCTTCTTGTGGTGGATTTGCTGTCAAACATTTTTTATGATCTCCGTAATAGTGTAACAAAAGTATACATAATTGCCCAATTATTTTCTTCAAATAATATGTTATGGAGTTACCCTGTTGTGTTATTTTATCATCACCTCTCTGTGCATAAGCACTTATCTCATGACTGCCTAGGTAATCCAAAACCTCTCAAAAGCATTTAAAAAATATATATAATTTGGTACATTCAAATAAATTCAAAAAGAGCTGGGCAAAATATATAGCAAAGAAATATTGCAGTCATGTACAGTGCCTTCAAAAAGTATTCCCACCTCTTGACTTTTACACATTTTGTTGTTTTATCGCCTGAATTTAAAATTGAATTTAGATTGTTTGGTCACTGGCCTACACTGGCCTACACACAATAATGTCAAAGCGGAATTATGTTTTTCAAAATGTATACAAATTAATAAACAATTTAAATCTGAAATGTCTTGAGTCAATAATATTCAAACCCTTTGTTTTGGCAAGCCTAAATAAGTTCAGGAGTAAAAATGTGCTTAACAAGTCACTTAATAAGATGCATGGACTCACTCTGTGTGCAATAATAGTGTTTAACATGATTTTGAATGACTACCTCATGCATACAGATAATCGTAAGATCCTTCAGTCGCGCAGTGAATTTCAAACACAGATTCAACCACAAAGACCAGTGAGGTTTTCCAAAGCCTCACAAACAAGGGCACCTATTGGTAGATTGGTAAAAATGGATGTCCCTTTGAGCATGGCGAAGTTATTAATTACACTTTGGATGGTGTATCAATACACCCAGTCACTACAAAGTTGCAGGCTTCCTTCGTAAACTCAGTTCCCGGGATTTCACTATGAGGCCAATGTTGGGTTTAATGGCTGTGATAGGAGAAAACTGAGGATGGATGAACAACACAATACTAACTTAATTGACAGAGTGAAAAGAAGGAAGCCTGTACAGAATACAAATATTCCAAAACAAGCATCTTGTTTGCAACAAGGCACTAAAGTAATACTGCAAAAAATGTGTCAAAGCAATTAACTTTTTATCCTGAATACAAAGTGTTACTCGGGGCAAATCCATTACAACACATTACTGGGTACCACTCTCCATTATTTTCAAGCAGTGTGGTCAGTGGTGTAAAAATACTTTAAAGTACTACTTAAGTAGTTTTTTTGGGTATATGTACTTCACTATTTATACTTTTGACAACCTTTACGTTTACTTCACTACAATCCTAAAGAAAATGATGTACTTTTTACTCCATACATTTTCCCTATCACCCAAAAGTACTCGTTACATTTTGAATGCTTAGCAGGACAGGAAAATGGTCTAATTCACACTTAAAAAGAGAACATCCCTGGGCCATCGCTGATCTGGCAAACTCACTAAACAATGCTTCATTTGTAAATTATGTCTGAGTGTTGGAGCGTGCCCCTGGCTATCTGTAAATTAGAAAAAAGAAAATGGTGCTGTCTGGTTTGCTTAATAAAAAGAATTTGAAATTATTTATACTTTTACTTTTGATACTTAAGTATATTTGAGCAATTACATTTACTTTTGATACTTAAGTATGTTTAAAACCAAATAAAACCAAACCAAAAACCAAAAACCCAAATTCTGCAAAGTATTGACTCAGGGATGTGAATACTTATGTAAATGAGATATTTTCAATAAACTTGCAGAAATCTCTAAAAACACGTTTTCACTTTGTCATTATGGGATATTGTGTGTAGATGGGTGAGATAACATTTTATTTGCATCATTTTTGAATTCAGGCTGTAACAAAACAAAATGTGGAATAAGTCAAGATATATGAATACTTTCTGAAGGCACTGTATATGGAGCCATTAATGCAATTGAGTAAATTCCCTGCAAGATCTTGATACAGTAACTAAGATACAGTAAAGTTTTTTTCCAACTGATCATAATTTTGATGACAATGGATGCAATTTGATGGAAAACATTATGCATACTTTTCAATGTTTTCGAAAATATTTGTGTTTATAAAATCTGAAACTATTCTACTAACGTTTCACATAAACTTTGATTAATTTGGAAATTAAAGAATGAGATGTTTGCAATACATGTATTTATTTAATGACAGCCCACCAAGATACAACCAGATCCATTATTTAGTTTCTGGTCATCACCTGAAAAATAGAAAAATAAAAAAGAGACAAAAAATTACTTCATATGCCAATAGGGAGTATACTTGCATATTCTCCAAGGTGATAATTAAACATTACAAGTGGTTTTTTCCATGGATAGGCTGTTCCAATATTTCACCAGCATACCACTTAAAATGCGTACCCAATACATTACTTCATTATAAATGTATATCTAGCTTGGTTTGGATACCACTTAAAACACACAATACATTGCTTCAATCTGAGCAGTATGTGGTATTGATATTAAAGCCCTTGTGTGGCGGGAAGGGAATACGTGTGGAAGTATGGTGGGAAGGGATATAGTGTTGAAGTGTTGGGTGTGCACTCACGTTGTTGATCCAGGAAATGTAGGCACTGACACGGGTGAAGACGGAGGGCTTCTTGGGGTAGTTGCAGCCCATGCTGGAGCCGAAGCTCACCACACCGTGAACGTCCCAGGAGCCATCAGAGTTCTGGCAGTTCAGGGGGCCACCGGAGTCTCCCTGCAGGGCAACAGAGGAACACGTAACAGTGGTGAGCTCAGGACCACAGTGTATGACTGTGTCAAGTATATAGTTGACTATAACCTTGTTAAATGTTAATTTGTGGAATTTCTTAATAATGATGGACTGTCACTTCTCTTTGCTTATTTAAGCTGTTCTTGCCATAATATGGACTTGTTTTTTCTTTACCAAATAGGGCTATCTTCTGTATACCACCCCTACCTTGTCACAACACAACTGATTGGCTCAAACGCATTAAGAACGAAATAAATTCCACAAATTAACTTTTAAGAAGGTACACCTGTTAATTGAAATGTATTCTAAACTACCTCATGAAGCTGGTTTAAAGAATGCCAAGAGTGTGCAAAGCTGTCATCAAGGCAAAGGGTGGCTACTTTGAATTTGTTGAAGAATTTGTTTAACACTTTTTTGGTTACTACATGATTCCATATGTGTTATTTCATAGTTTTGATGTCTTCACTATTATTATACAATGTAGAAAATAGTAAAAATAAAGAAAAACCCTTGAATGAGTAGGTGTGTCCAAACTTTTGACTGGTACTGTACATCAGATATTCCGAAACAATTCCTTTCACAAAATAAAGCAGCATTCTTTTTCCTCAAATGGCATTTCTTAGCTCTAGGTCTGTTCATCACTCCATGATAGTGAAATGACAAAACATCAACAAGCTGTAGTAGCATGACTCACGTTGCAGCTAGCAAGGTCTCCATTACCACCAGCACAGACCATGCTGCTGGTAACAAGGCTGCCCCACCAGTCGGGCTTGGTGCAGTTGGCATGGCTGACCACGGGCAGGAGGGCCTGCTGCAGTACGTCAGCGATGGGGCCTCCGGCTGAAGAGGTTAACAAATTCAACAATCCGATTAGTGCCTCTATTGATTCTCAAGAAATGTCAATAGTATCTTGAAGGATATATTGAATGCTCAACGCTCATTTACAAATACTATATATTCAAAATAACTATATTATAACATTACTCAAAATAACTACCATAATAATTAGCAATTGGTTCATCATCATTACATTTGTTTTTATAAAGTTATTAGTAGTATGTCTGAGTTTGTGGACATTCATTTCACCAGCAAATGAGGATGAAAATATGAAATAATATACATTGATATGAGAGAAAAGTTCAAGGGAAACTGATTCATGGTCAACATGACCTACTCCAGAGGCGTCCCCAGCCTGTGACGTAGCAGGGAGCATTGTGGGGCAGGACGATGCCGGAGTCGGGCAGACAGGCAGCCATGATAGAGTCAGAGAAGGTGACAGGGCTCTGAAGCTTGATCAGGGCAATGTCGTTACTGCAGAAGACATGATGAGCGACTGTATTACAGATTAGTACACAGTCATGAATCAATCAAATGCATTAATAAAGCCCTTTTTATATCAGCAGATGTCACAAAGTTTAAGAAATATTACTAATCTCATTCACTGAGGAAAAGGCAGCACTACTTTACTATCTCCAATTTCCAGTTAGATCATATCATGCATCCATCTGTACAATAAACTTTGGCCAACGCATAGCTATGAGAATTGATCGTTCACACATAAATTATCCAACAGAAAACAGTAAAAAAATATATAAGTATTTGAATGTAAACAGACATGGGGCCTACAAGGATAGATATGGAAAAAAGTGAAAACCCCACCGGATTCTGTAGGAATCCCAGTTCTCATGGACGATGATCTTGGCAGGAGTAAGAGCCATGGAACCCTCCTCGTTGTTGTTCTTCAGGTTGTGCTTGCCCAGGTACACCCTGTAGGTGTTGCTGCTGCTGTAAGGCCACAAGAGAACCCACACAAAAAGGGTCAGGTCATAACACTAACAAAATGTTAAAAGTCCCTTGATGATACAGTAAGTGAAGCAGTGGCGGATGGTGCCTTAAAAGGTTGAGGAAGATGATGGAGGAAATGTAATAAAATAAAAAGTTAATGGGATGACAATCTTGGACACATTTGTTATACCTGATGCAGTGAGCAGCGGTCATGACCCACTGGCTGGAGATCAGAGTGGCGCCACAGGTGTGGTGGAAGCTGCTACCAGATTTGTACTGAAGAGACACCTGGAGAGAACAAAGAAGCAAACATCAATGTATTTAAACTCAACACAATTCAGATTAGATTTGGTAAAGTGAATTTGAAGAAAAATACTACTTTACTACAACTTTAAGACGCCCAGGGCTTGTTAATAGAGAAGGGCTTGTTATTAGAGAAGGGCGTGTTATTAGAGAAGGGCTTGTTATTAGAGAAGGGCTTGTTATTAGAGAAGGGCGTGTTATTAGAGAAGGGCTTTTTAATAGAGGAGTGATAATACATGTAAACATGTAAAGTGGAACCTACCTGCCAGGGCCAGCTGTTCTCACGGACATCATCTCCTCCGACCACCCTGGTGATGATAGGGGGGAAGGTGGGCAGCCCACACCCGTAGGCTGAGAAATAACGAGAAACACACACACTATACAATTACACGTTTGCATCACTTACTCTTTTAAGTGGTACCCTTACTCTTCCCAGAACATCATATTGTTTGTGTCCATATTGCATGTCTAAGGTTTATTTTGAAATTGTACATTTCTACCAAAATGTGAACTCGTAACTTCTGTATTTCATGTACATGATACCTGATACCCAATATATTTCAACTTTAATCTGAGAGAATTTCTAAATGAAAACCAATAGGTGGTAATTTAAGATGGCATACAAAGTGGAATTATGTGTTCCCTGAAAGTAAGATAAGGCGAGGGACCAACATATTGTCAAATGTTCAGCAAAATCTAAAATCTGGTAAGGATAGCTTACCACCAGCAACAAACAAAGCCAAGATCACAAACTTCATGATGACAGTTTCAGTGAATGTCAGCTGAACCTGCTCCCTTATATAGCTGAAGAGTAGTAGAAAAAAACTGTCAGGGACATGTTGCACAACAAGGTGTCTAAAACCAGCCAGTAAAACCTGGAAAAAAATCTACCTTACAGATAAACATCCAAAATCACATTATTTTCTCAACTGTGTTACCCAGGTTCTGTGAAATTCTCAGTGTTGGAAAAGCTACTCTGAAAATATAGTTTACCAAGCTACCAATTACATCATACTGGAAGAAGTTAAGGTACACTAAATCTATCCCGAAGAAAAATAAAGCTTCTTAGAGAAAAAATATATATCTAAATCTGAAATGTAATACACTACAAATTGCAAGAACAGATTACTCTGTAGTCAGACGTTAACAGAACGTGTGATTTAGCATATTAAACACAAAAAGTGAGAACTACGCAGACAAAAAGTGTTTGAAGTGAGATTTAGGCAGGTCTGATGAAAAAGAAAGGAAATTCCTTGCGTACTTCACCCATATTCACTTTTCTTTTTGCAAAGAAAGTAGTGTGTAGTTTAGTCATTGACCATGAAATTAAACATACTACTAATATAACACTATAATAATGAACAATAAAAAAAAAAAGAACTAATATAGACTATAGACCTTATTCATTTAGTCAGGTCACTATGCATTGGCATACTAAAATGCATGAAACATACTTGTACTTTAAAGGTGCAATTTGGGGAAACAGATATTTACAGTATGTTCTTAAATTAGAAAACACATTTCCATATGCAATCAATATTTTCTGTAAAGGTTTGTGTTTTTTCAATGAACCTCCATTCCTGACATGTTAGTACCTCTGAGGTCCTCTTACTGTATATGATCATGGAAAATGGCACAAATTGCATTGGCTAATAACCATAATTATTATTTTAATAATTAATAACATGTACATTTCATTACAGTGGGCCCCATTCAATTATTTATCGGAGTGTCTAGCATTATAAACTCATTAGTATCATACGCCTTCGTTCTGAAAAAACTAAGGCAACGCCAAAAAGAAGTGATACTGGTCTAGAGATTTAATGCAACAATATGCCATTTAGCAGACACATTTATCCAAAGCAACAGTGAGTGCATACATATCTGTATTGGTGGCCCCAGCAGGAATCAAACCCATGACCTTGGCATTGCTAGCACCATGAGATAAAGTGGTGTTGAACTTGTTTGTTGATCTGGTTTTGTTGTGACCCCAGGGTGACCATGGTGCCCCCTGAACCACTGGGAGATCCACACTGTGCTGAGCTTTTTCGATTTAGGTGGTCACTGCAGCTACAACCGCAAGAGGCCCTCAGTCTTAACCCAAGTCAGTGCCTACATTGACTGGATCAACACTGTCAGTGTGTAACGATGTGCGCTGAGAGTCGGGAAGCAAGTTCAGGGAGTGAGTGTTTTAATAAACAAGCGCAACATAAAAGAAACCACGAACAACGCACAGAACACTGGAACATAAATAAATATGCCTGGGGAAGGAACCAAAGGGAGTGACATACATAGGGAAGGTAATCAGGGAGGCGAAAGAGTCCAGGTGAGTGACGAGCCGGCGGAAGCAGGGGAGCCTGGCGAGCCGGGGGAGGCAGGGGAGCCTGGCGAACCGGCGGAGGCAGGGGAGCCTGGCGAGCCGGCGGAGGCAGGGGAGCCTGGCGAGCCGGCGGAGGCAGGGAAGCCTGGCGATCTGGCTGAGGTATGAAAGCCTGTAGCTGCTCCCGGACCCGAAGTCATTCTACCTGACACAAAAAAAAACTACCTGATGCTTCCCTTAGGTGAGGCGTTATTCTGGAACGATGTGCCCTGAGAGTCGGGAACAAGTTCAGGGAGTGATTTAATAAATAAACGCAACAAACCACGAACAACGCACAGACTTAACGCTGGAACGGAAATAATAAAGAACCAAAGGGAGTGACATATATAGGGAAGGTGATCAGGGAAGTGATGGGGTCCAGGTGAGTCTGATGACGCGCAGGTGCGCGTAATGATGGTGACAGGTGTGTGCCATAACGAGCAGCCTGATGACCTAGAGGCCGGAGAGGGAGCACACGTGACACAGTGCATTTAGCTCTGTTCACACTGGAGCACTGGTACTAGAACCATGGCCGAACACTACCTCAAGTTCACCATGACTTAGAGATGAAAATCACATCTATCACGCTGAGGGGAAGAGTCATTTATTCTTTCACAGATCTTGGCCAACAACTAACGCAAGACAGCTACCTATTGGGACACCAATGTTTCTATGTGGTTTGCTCATAAATAAAATTCTAAGATAAGAATCCTGCCGCTCTTTCCTTTATGTCTTGAAACATTTTAAAAATGAACCAGCATGCCCATAGCATAGGCCTACACTCATACCATAATCATGTCTCTGATTAATGAGAATAACCTTTCCACAGTTAAGTTGTCTGGCTGACCTTTGGGTGATTGACTGCTCTTGATACACACGGGAAACTGTTGAGTGTGAAAAACCTACTACTGTACCATACCCTGTTCAAAGGTACTGAAATCTTTTGTCTCGCCCATTCACCCTCTGAATGGCATACATGCACAATCCATGTCTCAATTGTCTCAAGGCTTAAAAATCCTTCTTTAACCTGTCTCCTCTCCTTCCTCTAAACTGGTTGAAATGGATTTAGCAAGTGACATCATAAGGGATCATAGTATTCACCTGGATTCACCTGGTCAGTCTATGTCATGGAAAGAGCAGGTGTTCCTAATATTTTGTACACTCAATGTATAATGTACAGTCATTTAATTATTATTAGATATGTGGACATGTTTTGGTGAATTAAGTAGTGATTGGCAAAATCTAGTCTTCAAGTATTTTTTCATTAGAATGTGTTGAACCATTTCACATGGCATTCTTGGTTGAACCTTTTCTTCTATTCTTGACTGTAAGACAAAGGACACTATTTTAGTCCAGTATCCAACAACCCTCCAATTCTTCCATGGCCATGAATGTAGTTTTTTAAAGCAAAAGGCTTTGCTAAACATAGGTTCTACACACATTCTATTACTCCACAGAGACCTTTTTGGCCTTTGTGGCTTATAAGTGATATCAATAAGGGATCATAGCTATAACCTGGATTCACTCAGTGTATATCTGGAGAGTGGTATAGAAAAACCCTTGGGACATGTTGCATAACAAACTGCCTGGAAGCATTTAGGAAAACTTTTTTTTTAAATCAACCTCGCAGATAACCTGCTTCTCAACTGTGTTACCCAGGTTCTGTGAAATACACAGGTGTCATGGAATAACTCCGGTTGCCTAAGTTGACTCCGAAGGAACAGTTGTCTACCAAAACCGATTTGTTGAAACAAATATTAACCAACATTATTAATTACTGTCATGAACTATATGTTTGTGTCTTGACCATTAAAAGAGTGGACAAAGAGAGGTAAACATATGAACTAAGTCAGAAGCAGTACTTAGGAATTCGCATCTGAAACTAAAATGTCAAGTGAAATGTATATAAAAGGCTATTGGTCATTGGAAAGGGTTTTCAGAAGTTTTGGACCATAACATAGCTTCTCAATCAAGTATCAACTCTTTAAAGGCGTAGTCCGGGATTAAAGTAAATAACATCCTCACATTAGCATACAATACGATTCGATGACATATTATCATCACACGAAAATCCATATATTTTTTCCGATTGTGCGGTACTATACTTACTTTATTTTATCTAGGTAATCATGCATTGGTAATCTACAATGTATGAAACATGCTGCTTTGAGAAGCTGTGGGAAAAACTTGCCACTACACATATGTTCAATCCAAATCTTTTTGTGTTAATATTATACTTCAAGGGGAGTGGAAAAAAGGGGGGTGGGCAATTTTATCAGTGTGGCTGGGCTAGCTGTCCTTAGCTTCACCCCGTTTGGTTTTCAGAGTGGGCTGACTGATGAAACATTTCCCAGAATCTGTTGAATTTTTGTCTAACCTGTCAAACGTCATATAGGGTAGCCTACAGTATAAAGGCATCCCTGGTGTGAAGACACATTTTGAAGATACAAACATGATGAAGTTTGTAGTCCTTGCTTGTCTGGTTGCTGCTGGTAAGGATTCTTCTTATTTGTTTTACTAATAAGAACAGAACACCATACAGTAGCTTATTTCTCTTCCATCTTCAGTTAGAATATTGACAGAATGCTACATTGCTAAACCTATTGAAAGGCTTTTATAAAGTGGCATTGCAAATGGAATATGTAAATGTGGATAGTGTATTCATTATAAAAAATATGAATTTCTAACATAATCAAAATGATTTAAGTCCAAAGTGACTCAACAGTGTATTGATACTATAGTAATGTATGCTAGCTAACACCAGTAAACTGAGGTTATATATGACAGTTTGAGTGTGTTTGTGTCCAACAGTCTACGGGTGTGGCATGCCCACCTTCCCTCCTGTGGTGACAAGAGTGGTGGGAGGGGAGGACGTCAGGCCCAACAGCTGGCCCTGGCAGGTACTTTACGTTAAGTCAATGCAGAACATACATAGTGACTGTGACAAAGCTATCCAGCCCTCTCAGATCTGCATAAAGTACATAGGGGGAAGAGGCTAGGCGTTGATTTGGAATTGGGCAGATTTAAACAATCATAACAGCAATGTATCAATACTAATCATAGCTTGTCAGTCATCAACAGTTGTTATCAAACATGTATCACAACCATGTTATATCTTCTGCAATCATTTATTCTGAATTCTCATTCTTATAACAGTGAGATCGAGATTTTACCACAATTAAACCTTAAAGTGTAGGGGGCTTCAAAATTGAGAAATACTAATTATTCTCTACTTTCTTGTGTGTTTCAGATCTCTCTCCAGTACGACAGGGACGGCGAGTGGAGACACACCTGTGGTGGAACTCTGATCTCAAGCGAGTGGGTCCTCACCGCTGCTCACTGCATCAGGTGAGAGGACAGTAGAATAATAATGTTTAAGAGAGGGGAACTTGGGGGCAGTCATGATGAGCAGGAAGCATAAAATGGGCCAAAGTTCTGAAATTCCCTCTTACAATAATAATGTAAAAGAAAGAAAAGTTGTATGACTGCATGCATTCAACTGAAATGTGTCTTCTGCATTGAACCCAACCCCTCTGATTCAGTAAGGTGCGGGGGGCTGCCTTAATCGACATCCACGTCATCGGTGCCCGGGGGACAGTGGGTTAACTGCCTTGCTCAGGGGCAGTAGTGCTTCAATTGAATATATATTTTTAGTCTTTTCAACAGATAACAAGGGCATGCTAGAGAATCAAAGTATGACAGATTATTTGAATTTGGTGAATTGGATATTCAGTGTCACTCCCTCATACTGTGTTCTGTATCTTTTCTCCTCTGTTATTCTTGAGCAGTAGCAGGACCTACAGAGTGAACCTGGGAAAGCACAACCTGGCTGAGACTGAGGAGGGTTCTCTGGCTGTTGGTGTTGCCAAGATCGTTGTCCACGAGAAATGGAACTCCCTCTTCATCCGGTAGTACCAATGCTAACTTTGCTTTACAGTGGTACAGCTTAATTAGACACAAGGATGGTGAACAAGAGTAACACAGCAAAAATGGTAGTCTATGACTGAATAGATAGTTCATTCTTTGGGAATGCTTTCTTATATAGGACTGTCGGGATTACATTTCACAATTTTGATTTGTAATACAGTGCAAAAACATACACTACAACCTTAATAACTGATTGAACTTTTCAGTTAGCATACTTATGCTGACTGCTAATTAGAAATCTACATACAGTGCATTCAGGAAGTATTCAGACCCCTTGACATTTTCCAGATTTTGTTACATTACAGCCTTATTCTAAAACAGATGTCCCTCATCAATAGACACACAAAACCCCATAATGACAAAGCAAAAAACTGAAATATCACATTTACATATGTATTCTGACCCTTTACTCCATACTTTGTTGAAGCACCTTTGGCAGCGATTAAAGTCTTGAGTCTTCTTGGGTATGGCTCAATTTTGAGTCTCATAGCAAAGGGTCTGAATACGTATGTAAATAAGTATTGCCCCCCAAAAAAAAAAACTGTTTTCGCTTTGTCATTATAGGGTATTGTGTGTAGATTGATGAAAAAAGATATACATTTAATCCATTTTAGAATAAGGCTGTAACGTAACAAAATGTGGAAAAAGTCAAGGGGTCTGAATACTTTCCGAATGCACTGTACGTCATGTTGACTGGTGTCTGTGTGTCTTTTTGCAGTAATGACATTGCCCTTATCAAACTGGAGACTCCTGTCACCTTCACTGACTCCATCATGGCAGCCTGTCTTCCCGAGGCTGGCTTCATCCTGCCCCACAACGAGTCCTGCTATGTCACCGGCTGGGGACGCACCGTCAGTGAGTGACTGCACCTCTTGCACCATCCTCTCATCATGCTAATTCAAATGCAAACTTCAAACTAAGTGTTTGATGAAGACAGACATTGGGTTGTAAAATTGCAGCATAAAAGTTGAAACATCATTTTCTAAATCTGGGTGACGAGTGCTCTAATTCTCTCTACTTAAAGAGTAGGACTTTAAAGAGAATATATTTACCTGAGGTATTTACCTGAGGTGTCGTGTTTCCCTCTCCTTAACAGCCGGAGGTGCCCTCCCTGACATTCTGCAGCAGGCCCTCTTGCCTGTCGTTGACCACGCCACCTGCTCCCAGAATGACTGGTGGGGCTTCCAGGTGAAGGACACCATGGTGTGTGCTGGAGGAGATGGCATTGTGTCCGGATGCAACGTAAGTTCCATAGCGGACCTTTGCAACAGTGCCCCATAACTACATGATTATGGAAGGCACTAGCACATAATTGCAGAAAACACAATAATGACTGTTTAAAAGTGACACCATCCAACATGAGAGAGGGCCACAAATGGCACTAGTATAGCGGAAGATAGAGCTGTACTCAACTTTTTGAATTTCTGGTTTTGTCCTTTGACACAGGGTGACTCCGGTGGCCCCCTGAACTGCCAGAATGCTGATGGAGCCTGGGAGGTCCACGGTATCGTGAGCTTTGGCTCTGGGCTGAGCTGCAACTTCCGCAAGAAGCCTACTGTCTTCACCCAAGTCAGCTCCTACATGGACTGGATCAACACTGTAAGTGCATTCAACTACACATTGGAACACTTTGACTAGAACTGTTATTACATAACCAAACTTTTAGTCGACAACCACATTTATGTCTACAATGATTTAGATGTAAAAAGTGCCATGGTAAAAATGTTGCTGTAAAATTTTCGGAGAGAGAAAGAGAATTTGACAACTTTGTTGATATTTCAAGACAAGCTGCATGATATAACAATTAAGAGACTTTTACTCTTTGTTTTACAGTATCTACAGTATAACTAGAGATGTTGTACAGTACACATGAATCATGATGAGGGCACATCTAATGTTTTACCTTCTCATATTTTCCACAGGCCATGATGAGCAACTAAGCCACAGAGCTACTTGTTGGGAATCTACTGTCACCATGTGAAAGTTTTGCTCGTAAATAAAACATAGAAAATAAGAATCGTGCTGTTGCTTGATTTAGTGAACAATGCTCAAATGTCATACATTGGGAAGTTACAAAATAATAAGTACCTCTACACTTGATACTGAGCCACAACTTTTAAAGAAGTAACCTGAATCACACACTCAAACATAAACATTTTTGATCAGCTGATGCAAATTTTTACCAATGAGCAATAATGGCTAAGAAACATCTTGATACAATAGAAGCTAAGCTATTTTCTCTGAAAGGAATGACTGTTATCGCCATGTAGCCTATAACAAGAGACCATAACAGGGGGAGGAGCCAAAGCTGCCTATATGAATAACTGAGCAACAAGTAGACTATTCCCCGGTAGGCTGTCATTGTAAATAATTATTTGTTCTTAACTGACTTGCCTAGTTAAATAAAGGTTAAATGTGGCTTCCCAAATTGGCTGGTTGAATTCCCCAACTTGTTAACTCTGAGTGATGACCGAACATACAGTACAGTATAAATACAGCCTTGATGTGAATACAAGGGGTGAAGATACAGGCATGATGAAGTTTGTCATTCTTGCAGTCCTAGTTGCTAGTGCTAAGGATTGTTTTACATTTCTGTTTTACATGCAATACAAAATAAGTGGAATATGGATCAACTACATTCAACTGAAGAAATAATAATTGCAAATTTACCAAATGTTACAGTAGTTTTGAACAAATCCTACCCAATACAGATGCTTGCCTTAAAGTGAACTAAAATGTCAGAATATGTCAGAAGTAATAGTGAGACCAATTCCTAATTTCATGTGTGGCATATAGCAAATACAATTTACTGGATAATACATAATGTATCCTTAAATCCACAATAGTAATTGTAATTCTCGAACTTTAGACCAAATTGTTATGCTACACCCTGTGCTTGAGGTGGACTGAAATGCCACAATGCATCCACTGCTGTATTATAGCCATTAATGATAGGCTGTACTTTCTTACAACGTGAAAGTACCCGTATCTTGCAATTGGGTGAATTTTTTATTTGGCTGCCTTATCAGACCACCCCATGCATTCTACATACCTGTACCTTGTGTTTATAAGAACATTACCTCCACTCTCTTTGTACTTACTGTTCCACAGCCTACGGGTACGGCCTTGCCACCTTCCTCTGGTGGTGACACGAGTTGTGGAGGGAAAGGACACCAGACACAACAGCTGGCCCTAGCAGGCGAAACCAAGGCAGGATTCGATTCAGAAACCTGACATCCTTTCCTCTTTGTTTACAAAGTCCCTTTGTCTCATTTTGCTGTGCGTAGTCCTAGCTTTAGTCCTTGCGTAGTCCTAGCTTTAGTCCTTGCTTTAGTCCTTGCTTTAGTCCTTGCGTAGTCCTTGCTTTAGTCCTAGCTTTAGTCCTTGCTTTAGTCCTTGCGTAGTCCTTGCTTTAGTCCTTGCTTTAGTCCTTGCGTAGTCCTTGCGTAGTCCTTGCTTTAGTCCTTGCTTTAGTCCTAGTTTTAGTCCTTGCGTAGTCCTAGCTTTAGTCCTAGCTTTAGTCCTTGCTTTAGTCCTTGCGTAGTCCTTGCTTTAGTCCTTGCGTAGTCCTTGCTTTAGGGTTTGCACAAACCATTCTGCCAGCCCATTGGTGGAAGGGTGAAACAGAGCTGAGGTTGAATGTTTGATTACGTTTACTGACATGAATCGTGTAAACTCGTCACTTACGAAAGCTTGCTCGTTGTATTTTACAGCTGCAGAGGCAATCCGAAGTGTGCAAACTTTGTTCTGAGGCACTCTATAGTCTGAGCTGAGGTGGAGGAGTCAATGCAAAACACCTCTGGCCATTTGGAATGGGCATTATGAACATGTGCTTTTCAAAGGCGCCGGCATAGTCCACATTAATTCTCTGCCATGGCTCTGTGGACCATTTCCATGGGTGGACTGGGGCAGGAGCAGGCATGTGAAGGGTTTCCAAACATCCGTTACAGTTCTTTGCCAATATTTTATATCTGTTGATCCAGACCGGGCCACCAGAAGTGGCTCCTCGCGAGCAGCTTCTATTTTACAATTCTAACATGCCCTTCATGTAGTTGCTGCAAAACCTGATGTTGGCATTTCTGGGGTATCAAGACTCTCATTCCACACATCAAACATCTTTGGTGTGTTGTAATTTAGTTTCTCCGCTGGAAATACGGTGCCAGCTCCTTGCTGCCTGTAGCTGACCATCCTGACATGGTGTAGGTGTATGCTTTTGAGAATGCCACATCTTTCCTTGTCTCCTATTTGATAACTGTTCTTGACAGGTAGTGCCTTGAGCTGAAAGGTCTGGACAATCCATCTGCGTTTCTGTGGAGAAACGTCATCTTAAACTCTATGTCATACATACATGGTAAGGATCAAGGCGTAAAAAGCTGTAACCCGGCTGCTGTTACGGCCGGAAACACCTTTCTTTGAAATTAAAATGGAAAGCAACAGCTGGTGATCCATAACCAACAAGAAACGCTCAGCATACAGATGTGTGTAATTTCTTGACGCGCCACACAAGCGTCAGTGCTTCTTTGTTGATTTGTGAATAGTTCTTCTCTGCATCATTCAAAGTTTGTGACGCAAAGGCCACTGGCCTCTCTGATACATCTATCAGTGTGTGTGAAAGAACACTTCACTGCCAGTACTTGGTCATAATGCATCAGGACCTGTTCTTATGTGAGGAGCTGCTTTATCTCAAGAAACACATTTTCACACTATGCTGTCCACTGCCATTTCCTTTTCTTTTCCAGGAGCTGGTTGAGAGGTTGTACTTCTGAAAGGTTTGGGAGGAATCTTTTGTAGTAATAAGATCAGTCCAGTGAAAGATCTCACTTGTCACATTTTTTACGGCCGTGGTGCCTGAACCACTGCATCGATTTTGTGTCCATCGAAGATCATCTTGTCTTTGAAGAACTCACACTTCTGTAAGTTTGCATGTAGTCCGTACTCTTTCAGTCTTCTCAGGACCTCTTCCAGGTTAGCCAGGTGCTCTTTGTCTGTGTGCCCTGTTATGATCATGTCATCCAGGATACACTGGGTTCCTGGGATTCCTTGCCAGATTTGGTCAATGGTTCGTTGCCAAGTGGCTGGGGGTTATACCTGTAAAAACCTTTGTGTAAGTTTATCATCAGGTATGGTTTGGAGCTCTCTTTTGAAATAATAAAAAAAATGTAACCTTTATTTAACTAGGCAAGTCAGTTAAGAACAAATTCTTATTTACAATGACGGACTACACCGGCCAAAACAGGACGATGCTGGGCCAATTGTGCGCCATCCTATGGGACTCCCAATCACGTCCGGTTGTGATACAGCCTGGATTCGAACCAGGGTGTCTGTAGTGACACATCTTGCACTGCGATGGAGTGCCTTAGACCACTGCGCCACTCGGGAGCTTCAACCGGTAGCTGCAGGTACTAAAGTGTTTCCCACCAGCTAGTGCAGCAAAGATGTCATCCAGACGGGGCAGGGGTATTGGTCCACATCCAACATTGAATTCACAGGGACCTTGAAGTCCCCACACTTTCAAACAGACCGTCTTTCTTTACAATGGGAACAATGGGTGTGGCACATTCACTTCTGTCCACTTTCGTCAGGATCCCTGAATCCTGCAAGCAATAGATTTACGCGTCCACCTTTGGTCTCAGGGAGTATGGCACTGATCTGGCTTTGCAGAATTTTGGGGTTGCATCATCTCTCAGTACGAGTTTGGCTGTTAAGCCTTTTAGTGTTCCCATCTGATCACCAAAAACGGTGCTGTAATTCTTCAGCAAATGTTCCAGTGCTTGGTCTGTGCCTTTCTCTTCAAGCTGGGACGTCTGAAGCATTTTCAAGTCACACCAGTTCAGCTTTATTTTGAACAGCCATTCACTGCCAAATAATGGGGGACCAGTTCCAGGCACCACATACAGCTGCAACTGCTGTGTTCGCTCCCCATAACTCACTCTGACCTGCAACGCCCTCATTGATCTCAATCTCTCTCCTGAGTATGTCTTCAGCAACACATTTGTTTTCTTCAGCTTGATAGCCTTGATGTGGTCATTGTAGGCAGTCATGGAAATTATAGACACTGCATTTTGAATGGTATGCCTTTGATTTCTGGTGTCACCCATATTATGCTACTGCTGGGAGAAGTTACTGTGTTTAACTCCATTGTACCATGGATTGTTCATCTGAATCACTGCCACTCTGCTCTGCTAGAGCACAGACCATTTCATTTTCTCAGTTTCCCTGTTGTGACTATATTTGGCTCTACATGCTATTTTAATGTGCCTCTTCTATTGCATTTTGTTTCTGAAACGGAAGTCCTCTGCTTTGTGACCATCTCTGGCACCCCTGTTGAATTTTTAAGCCACGGGGGATGCTGTCGGCTGCGTGAAAACTTGTGCAGGAATGTTTTGAAAGGAGGTCAGTATTTATTTTGCTTTGCAACTCAATTGCATCTTTGGTAAGGATTTCCATAGCTACAGTGAGATCTGTCTCTGTGAGCAAACGTTTCTGAATGTGTTCATGTTTCAGTCCACAAACAAATCTATCCCTTAATGTCTCCAAACTGGCAATGCTAATACAGTTTCTCTGCTACATATGTACTAACACCCTTGGGGGTAAAAACTATTATCCTTGCTTGGTAGGTGTTTAATCTCTATTCCTGTGTTCTATCTCTTATTACTTTATGGATATAATAAGTAAGACTCCGAATACAAGGATGTGAACTTGAGCTTTACATTTACTGGAGTAGCTAGTTAGCAATACAAGAATAACGTGGCGCATCACTGCGTATGACGTGGAAACAAGTGTTTAGTGGCACTCTGATCAACACTGACTGGGTCGTCACGGCTGCCCACTGCATTATGTACTAAACACATCAACACAGGCCATACAACACTTTGGTGCCCTTACTTTGGTATCATAACATAAACACAACATTGTTTGCACGTATAATAGCCCTCAATTACATTTGGTGTCAGTAGATGTTTGACTATTCAGTAGCTTAGCTGTGGTTGGTTCCACATGCAGCAGTAGCAGGACCTACAGAGTATATTTCGGCAAGCACAACCTGAAAGAGACTGAGGAGGCCTCTGTGCCGATGGGCACCTCCAAGATCATCGTCCACCAGAGCTGGACCCCCATCCTCAGACGGTAAAGTAGCTGCTTCCCCATGGGAATTGGGTGTGTGACTCAATGCGCACAACCATCAAGCTACAGTACTTATCAGGTCTATCTATGACCATATGACTATTTCACTATGAAGCAACAACAGTAATTCCAACCAAATACCAGCAGCAGTGGTTAGGTCACTGCACCAGTAAACGCCAACAGTAACAATACAATCACAGCTAACACACTAAATTACCAGACATACTAAGCCTACCGTTCATTTTGGAAGGAGATCGCTGTCAGACTATACGTCTTTATGTGTGAATTGGGAGCTCTTTGGGGGTTCTAACCGTGTGTCTTCTGCAGTAATGACATTGCCATGGTCAAGTTGGAGACCCTGTCACCGTCACGGACTCCATCATGGCTGCCTGTCTTCCTAAGGCTGGCTTCATCCTGCCCCACAATGAGCACTGCTATGTCACCGGCTGGGGACGTCTCTACAGTGTGTCTGCACCTCTTTCTCATTTTGTCTATTCTTTTCCTGTGTGGAAACCTGGTTATAGGTATCACTACAGACACCCTGGTTCGAATCCAGGCTGTATCACAACCGGACGTGATTGGGAGTACCATAGGATGGCGCACAACCTGGTTTCCCGGTCCAACCCTGTGGGCACTATGGTCCAGAAACTCTTACCCGGGTAAGGGTCAATTCCATTTCAATTCAAGAAGTAAACTGAAATTCCAATTCCACATTTTCCTCATTGAAGAAAATGTGCATTTCAGTTTACTTCCTGAATTGAAATGGAACCGACCCGAGTCCTGGCTCTTACCTGAGCTTTTGTGATTCTGTTGTGATCCTCAGCTGGAGGCCCCACCACTGACATCATCCCGCAGGCCCTCGTGCCTGTTGTTGACCATGCAAGCTGTACACAGCCTAACTGGTGCAGCGCCCTGGAGGAGATGGCGTCGTGGCCGGGTGCAACATGGGTCATAACAAACCTGTGTTCACCTTGAAAAATGTTTATGTCAAAAACGTTTGAGAATAATTATACAGTGCAAGAAAAAGTATGTGAACCCTTTGGAATTACCTGGATTTCTGCATAAATTGGTCATCAATTTGATCTGATCTTCATCTAAGTCACAACAATAGACAAAAATAGTGTGCTTAAACTAATAACACACAAATTATTGTATTTTTCTTGTCTATATAGAATACATAATTTAAACATTCACAGTATAGGTTGAAAAAAGTATGTGAACCCCAAGGCTAATGGCTTCGCCAAAAGCTAATTGGAGTCAGGAGTCAGCTAACCTGGAGTTCAATCAATGAGACGATATTGGAGATGTTGGTTAGAGCTGCCTTGCCCTGTAAAAAACACTCACAAAATTTGAGTTTGCTATTCACAAGAGGCATTGCCTGATGTGAACCATGCCTCAAACAAAAGAGATCTCAGAAGACATAAGATTAAGAATTGTTGACTTGCATAAAGCTGGAAAGGGTTACAAAAGTATCTCTAAAAGCCTTGATGTTCATCAGTCCACAGTAAGACAAATTGTCTATAAATGGAGAAAGTTCAGCACTGTTGCTACTCTCCCTAGGAGTGGCCGTCCTGCAAAGTTGACTGCAAGAGGACAATGCAGAATGCTCAATGAGGTTAAGAAGAATCCTAGAGTGTCAGCTAAAGACTTACAGAAATCTCTGGAACATGCTAACATCTCTGTTGACGAGTCTACGATACGTAAAACACTAAACAAGAATGGTGCTGTGGCATGACCTCGAGAGCAGTGCACACCAGACATCCGAAGAATATTGCTTAACTGAAAGTTTTGTAAAGAGGAATGGTCCAAAGTTCCTCCTGACCGTTGTGCATGTCTGATCTGCAACTACAGAAAACGTTTGGTTGAGGTTATTGCTGCCAAAGGAGGGTCAACCAGTTATTCAATTCAAGGGTTCACATACTTTTCCAACAATGCACTGTGAATGTTTACACGGTGTGTTCAATAAATACATGAAAACGTATAATTGTCTGTGTGTTATTAGTTTAAGCACTGTGTTTGTCTATTGTTGTGACCTAGATGAAGATCAGATCAAATGTTATGACCAATTTATGCAGAAATACAGGTATTTACAAAGGGTTCACATACTTTTTCTTGACACTGTATATACAAATTTAACAATCAACAAAACAAACAACTAACAAATTCACAACATGCAAAGTCATTGTCATTGTACAAGAACTCTAAATAAAACTCAAATCTATTGTAACTGCAGATACTTAGTGTCGGTCGTGTCAGCTCGCAAAGCATTTTACTATATTGATACCACATTTTGAATGTACACAGTAGTAATCATTTACAATGTCATTCAAAAGCTATAGGGAAGTACTGTGTCACTTACGGTCCTTTGTTTTACATGTTCTCAATGAATGTGATGACATATTAAAGGGATGCTAATAGCGCCAGGAGTACACTACCTGATCAAGAAATATTATGGTCCCTAATTATCAAATGTGTATTGAAAAGGTTACAGTACTCCACCACTAGAGGGAAGCAAGGTCAAATCTGTACATGTAAAGGCCAAACAGAAATCCTTATATTTAGTTAAAGGCTCCCAGACACAAAAGTAATTCTGTTTACAGCGTTTAAGTACAGTAATGACTAAAAAAAGGGTTTTCTTGAACTTTTTAAAAGCCAGCGCTTTGAAAATAAGTGTCTTTCTCACAGAGAATGACCTTGAGAACACAATAAATATTCAACACTGACGAGAGAGAAGAAGCCAACATTCTCAGGCATTGTTTCCTCTTCATCCAACATTACAGTAACCAAAATAAGGTGAATAGTATAGTGGAAAAGTACAGATATCACCTAGCCTGGTCCATGATCTGTTTGTGCCTTATTGTCAATTCCTATAGGAGTTGGCAAGACAGCACAAAAATATCTGGGACCAGGCTAGGTACAGCGCCTTGAGAAAGTATTCCTTGACTTATTCCGCATTTTGTTGTGTTACAGCCTGAATTCAAAACGGATGAAATAAAAATGTTTCTGTCACCCATCTACACACAATACACCATAATGACAAAGTGACACGTTTTTAGAAATGTTTGCAAACGTATTGAAAATGAAATACATATCTAATTTACATATGTAATCACATCCCTGAGTCAATACCTTGTCAATTAGGTTAGTATTGTGGAGTAATCACAATGTTGTTTTCTCCCATCACAGCCATTAAACTCAAAACTGTTTTAAAGTTGGCCTCATGGTGAAATCCCTGAGCGGTTTCCTTCCTCTCTGGCAACTGAGTTAGGAAGGACGCCTGTAGTGACTGGGTGTATTGATACACCATCCAAAGTGTAATTAATAACTTCACCATGCTCAAAGGGATATACAATGTCCGCTTTTTAATTTGTACCCATCTACCAATAGGTGCCCTTCTTTACAATACATTGGAAATCCTCCCCTGGTCTTTGTGGTTGAATCTGTGTTTGAAATTCACTGCTTGACAGAGGGACCTTACAGATAATTGTATGTGCGAGGTACACAGATGTGGTAGTGATTGTCATTAAAACAATCACTATTATTGCACACAGAGTCCACGCAAGTTATTATGCGACTTCTTAAGCACATTTTTACTCCCAAAATTATTTAGGCTTGCCATAACAAAAAGAGATGAATACTTGACCCCAGACATTTCAGCTTTTCATTTTTAATTAATTTGTAAAAATGTCTAAAAACATAATTACCATTTGACATTATGGGATATTGTGTGTAGGCCAGTGACATTTATTTTTTATTTCACCCATTTTAAATTCAGGCTGTAACAAACAAAATGTGGAAAAAGGGGGGTGTGAATACTTTCTGAAGGCACTGTATCACATACAATATCTCAACCATACTGTATACAGTGCATTCGGAAAGTATTCAGACCCTTTGACTATTTCCACATTGTTACATTACAGCCTTATTCTAAAAATTATAAAATTGTGTTTCCCTTCATCAATCTACACACAATACCCCATAATGAGAGAAAAAAACAAGGTTTTTATACATTACTGCAAATTTATACAAAATTTTTAACTGAAATATTACATTTACATAAGTATTCAGACCCTTTATTCCGTACTTTGTTGAGGCACCTTTGGCAGCCTCGAGTCTTCTTTGGTATGATGCTACAAGCTTGGCACACCTGTATTTGGGGAGTTTCTCCCATTCTTCTCTGTAGATTCTCTCAAGGTTGGATGGGGAGTGTCGCTGCACAGCTGTTTTCAGGTCTCTCCAGAGATGTTAGATCGGGTTCAAGTCCGGCCACTCAAGGACATTGAGAATTGTCCCGAAGCCACTCTTGCAATGTCTTGGCTGTGTGCTTAGGGTCGTTGTCCTGTTGGAAGGTTAACCTTCGCCCCATCTCCACAGAGGAACTCTGGAGCTCTATCAGAGTGACCATCGGGTTCTTGTTCACCTCCCTGACCAAGGCCCCTCTCCCCTGATTGCTCAGTTTGGCCAGGTGGCCAGCTCTAGGAAGAGTCTTGGTGGTTCCAAACTTCTTCCATTTAAGAATGATGGAGGCCACTGTGTTCTTAAGGAACCTTCAATGCTGCAGAAATGTGTTGGTACCCTTTCCCAGATCTCTGCCTACACACAATCCTGTCTCGGAGCTCTACGGACAATTCCTTCGACCTCGCGGCTTGGTTTTTGCTCTGACATGCAGTGTCAGCTGTGGGACGTTATATAGACATGTGTGTGCCTTTCCAAATCATGTCCAATCAATTGTATTTTCCACAGGTGGAGTCCAATCAAGTTGTAGAAACATCTCAATGATGATCAATGGAAACAGGATGCACCTGAGCTCAATTTCGAGTCTCATTGCAAAGGGTCTGAATACTTATGCAAATAAGGTATTTTGGTTTTTTATTTTTATTACATTTCCAAAAATCTGTTTTCGCTTTGTCGCTATGAGGTATATTGTGTGTAGATTCATGAGGAAAAACATGTATTTAATCAATTTTGGAATAAGGCTGTAACGTAACAAAATGTGAAAAAGTGAAGTGGTCTGAATATTTTCCGTAGGCACTGTACATTACAGGAAGTAGGGCACTGCCATGGTTAATGATTTCCCAGAAACACGTTAGTGTGGTTACTGAAAACCAGTAAGTCGTAACAGGACCTATTTGCAATAAAACTGCGTGGTCGGAATAGTTTAAATAAATGTTTTACATTATTCATACTGAACTTCTTTACTGTACACAAGAATGCATCATTCTGAACTCCTCTTGAAGTCAACATAAACAGACAGAACTCCTCGTACAAAAACATAGTTTCACAATACATACAAAAGGATATTTAGTCATATAAGCCAATCATGTAGTTTACAAAA
The DNA here is from genome assembly GCA_030435695.1 of Brachymystax lenok tsinlingensis. Taxonomy (NCBI): domain Eukaryota; kingdom Metazoa; phylum Chordata; class Actinopteri; order Salmoniformes; family Salmonidae; genus Brachymystax; species Brachymystax lenok. Next base: position 31,979,755 of record CM059802.1, on the reverse strand, counting down.
TAATGCTAAGTATTTGAAATGTGAATAAATGTTATACATACAGCTGGTTGAGAGAAAAGTACATTGAACTTATGAACAATGTTTCTGTTCCACATATGACCATTCTTAAATGGACAATACACTCCAAAATCTAAGTTTGTTAGATGTTTTTAATACCTCAAAAAAAGGCAAATCTGAAGGTGGATCCATGTCCAACACCATTGATTGTATAGATACAGCTGTATTCCTCAATCCCAAATGAATGGAAAAGATGAGCACATAATCTGTTTATCTTGGTGCTAATCTGTTTATGAATGGAAAAGATGAGCACAATGGGCACTATTTTTTCATTCATAAACAGATAAGCATCTCCGGTGTGCATCTTTATCATTCATTTGGGGTTGTGACGTTATCGTTGGATCTACAAAACCAATGGCTTGGAGTGTGTACGTTGCTTAACATAAGGCTTCTTTTGAGGTTTGAAAACATCTGACAAACTTGTGTAGTGTAGTGTCCCCATAAGTGCAGAACATGGTATGAAGCCACGGATTCCTCACAGCCAAAACTGGTCCCCCACACACACACACACACACACACACACACACACACACACACACACACACACACACACAGAGAGAGAGAGAGCACTGCCTAGACATGACAACTACAAATACCGTCAACAATATTGTACAAAATCGACATATAAAACTAAACTTTACATGATGTGCATGCTATTTTACATGTATAAACTGTACTGAACAGAAATATAAAACGCAACAATTTCAGAGATTTTACTGAGTTACAGTTCATATAAAGGAAATCAGATAATTGAAATAAATTCATTAGGCCCTAATCTATGGATTTCATGACTGGGCAGGGGCGCAGCCATGGATGAGCCTGGGAGGGCCCATGGCCCAGGCCCAGCCCATCAGAATACATTTTTGCCCACAAAAGGGCTTTATTAAAAAGACAGAAATACTTCTCAGCACAGATGTGGAGGTCCTGGGCTGGCATGATTACATGTGGTCTGCAGCTGTGAGGCCAGTTATCGAAAACGACGTTGGAGGCGGCTTATGGAAGAGAAATTAACATTTAAATTCTGGCAACAGTTCTAAAAGGACATTCCTGCAGGCAGCATGACAATTGCACACTCCCTCAAAACTTAACATCTAAGGCATTGTGTTGTGTGACAAAATGGCACATTTTAGAGTGGTGCACATATGTAATAACTTTACTGTTTAATCATCTTCTTGATATGCCACACCTGTAAGGTGAATGGATTATCTTGGCAAAGGAGAAATGCTCACTAACAGGGATGTAAACAAATTTGTGTACAAAATGAGAGAAATATGTTTTTTGTGCATATGGAACATTTCTGTGATCTTTTGTTCAGGTCATGAAATATGGAACCAACACTTTACATGTTGCGCTTATATTTTTGTTTAGCATAGTAATTCAATTCTAATTAAAAAAGCCTATTCTTGTTCTGTGTGTATAGGTATGCATTTGCTAGTTTATTAAGTGTTCACTTATGCAAAGAAGGCTACTGTTGTGTACAGTTTGTGTTCCCACCTAAAAAGTAGTGAATAGTTGAACAGATTCATCAACATGACATCCGAAAATAGCATCCATATGATAAGAAAATAACATTCTGAAATTCCAAACACTTCATGAATTCGCTAATTTCCATACTCTCATAAGCATAAAAAACAGGCTAGAGAGATAAAGGTACTGATGTATTTTCGCTCCACTAAACAAAATGGGGTCAAACCATGGACACCAGAAGTTCGTTCTCTGAATACTCCTAATGAAAGTGCTGCCAGTCAAGGAGCTAGTGAAGAAGAGTTCAAGAGTGATGAGTGAGTGAGCAATGGGTGCCATTATCCCAGCTCCCAGCTGCTCAGAGAAAGTCCCCCTTGTGTTCTCCTCTATTGAGCAAAGAAAACAGTCAAGGAAAAGAGCTGGACTACACTACTGCCTTCAGAGCCCAACCCCATTTCACCATGGCTACAGGGCACAGGCTTCTAACTACCCATGAGCCTCGGTCTCTCTCAATTGTCCTCTATTGACGAGCAACACAGGCAGCAACACACAAACACTGTCTGAGTAAGGCGGCCATTGATTCAGTCGCCAAATATCACATCTCCCAAAATGTGAGGAGCAGCTGTCTAAGTAGCTGTACAGAATACAAAACTCAGACATGAATATTACATATATAACACGTGGCTGACTGGACTGAGGATGAAGACGGAACTTGAAATAATATAGCAGACAGAGGAATATATATGGTCAACTGCATACAAAAGGAGATTTGGACCAGAGTAAGTATTCATGGTAAAGTAATAAAGGCATGAAAGACATGCAGAGTATTTCCCCCAATAATATTGATCCTTTGAACCGAGCTTCAATGACCCTGTAAGCTAAAATGTCCTTGTAATCACTGGCGGAAATTGGATGGTGTACTCTCGGTCCAAGTGTTCCCTCTGTCCAGCTTCATTAGTGTTGACCCAAAGTTCTAGTCAAATCCCAGTACCTCACGTATGGAACAGTGCTCACTGCCCTTGAGTTGCAGGTCTAAAGAAAAGTTCTCAGCCAGGTAGGCATGACAAGTGCCATCGAGATGATTTAACCACGGATGCATGACCAGTGCCATCTGATCACATCTATAGTAGCACTGCACAACCAATCCACGCCAAGTGGGACGCAGCGGCTGCAGTAGCCTGCTTTGCAACCTAGAAGGTGCCAAGTCTCAGAGCTGGGGTGCTTTGTCCTCATACATTGGTGGCGGAGTGAGCGGCTCAATAGTGATCCCTCCCGGTGGCTGAGAGTTCTCTGTGTTATTCATAAAGAGCTTCTCCGATTTTATCCTTCGGATCTTAAGGGGAAGGAGCTTGAGGCCCGTTCGCCCAGTGCGGCGGTTAGGCGCAGCAGAGGAGGCAGGGTTAGTGGAAGCGGGTGTCGTCTGGGTGACATCTGACCCTTCCTGCTCAATCTGCACACCGTCCACCAGGTCGTCGTAGGAGGGCAGCTGGGAGGAGCTGTGGCGCAAGTTGCTCTGGCGTATGGGGTACTCTCCGCTGCCTACCACTTCCTCGTAGCTGGGCACAGTGTACCTCTGGGCTCGCTCCTCAGCCCTGTTGACATTCATACAGAAACAAACAGACAGACATGAGTAACTATGCGCTTTCAGAATGGACTGTGTTTGACTTCTATATTGTTGATGCCGTGTGTCCTCTAGGCTATGCCGTGTGTCCTCTAGGCTATGCCGTGTGTCCTGATAAATACAGTCCTGATGGTTTTACATGGCTTTATTGCAACAGGTGCCCTGTTTACGTAATGGGGCTTGAACTGAAAAGTTATTTAAAGCACTGCAGAGATTTAAAGAAGCACTAAAACATGGGTAACCAATGTTAATAGCAAAGGACCAGTGTGGGTGCAGGCTTTTGCTCCAGCCAAAGCCATTCACATGATCAAACTAATCAACTAACCACAGTGAACAAACAAAAAGAAAAACATGCAACTATTTCAAAGAATTTACTGAGTTACAATTCATAAGGATATGAGTCAATTTAAATAAATTCATCAAGCCCTAATCTATGGATTCCACATAACTGGAAATACAGATATGCATCGGTTGGTCACAGGTACCTGTAGGGGCATGGATCAGAAAATCAGTCAGTATCTGGTGTGGCCACCATTTGGCTCATGCAGCGCGACACATCTCCTTCGCATAGAGTTGATCAGGCTGTTAATTGTGGCGTGTTGTCCCACTTCTCTTCAATGGCTGTGGGAAGTTGCTGGATATTGGCGGGAACTGGAACACGATATCGTACACGGCGATCCAGAGCATCCAAAACATGCTCAATGGGTGACATGTCTGGTGACTGTGCAGGCCATGGAAGAGCTGGGACATTTTCAGCTTCCAGGAATTGTGTACAGATCCTTGCAACATGGGGTCGTGCACTGGTGGTGGTGACGGCGGATGAATGGTACGATCCTCAGGATCTCGTCACGATATCTCAAATTGCACAGAGATAAAAATGGGGGCACTCTGTACATCTACCCGGTACAGTTGAAACTGGGATTTATCCGTGAATAGCACACTTCTCCAGTAGGCCAGTGGCCATCGAAGGTGAGCATTTTCAGTCAGTGCAGTCAGTCAGGTCAAGACCCTGATGAGGACGACGAGCATGCAGATGAGCTTCCATGAGACGGTTTCTGACAGTTTGTGCAGAAATTCTTAGGTTATGTAAACCCACAGTTTCATCAGCTGTCAGGGTTGTTGGTCTCAGACAATCCCACATGTGAAGAAGCTGGATGTGGAGGTCCTAGGCTGGCGTGGATACACGTGATCTGTGGTTGTAAAGCCGGTTAGACGTACTGTCAAATTGTTTAAAACGATGTTGGAGGCGGCTCATGGTAGAGAAATTAACATAAAATTATCTGGCAACAGCTCTGGTGGACATTCCTGCAGTCAGCATGCCAATTGCACGGTACCCTCAAAACTTGAGATCTGTGGCATAAACTGCACATTTAGAGTGGCCTTTTTATTGTCCCCAGCACAAAGTGCACCTGTAATGCTAATGCTGTTTAATAAGCTTCTTGATATGCCACACCTGTCAGGTGGATGGATTATCTTGGCAAAGGAGAAATGCTCACTTACAGGGATGTAATCAAATTTGTGCACACAATTTGAGATACAGTGCATTCGGAAAGTATTCAGACCCCTTCCGTTTTTCCACATTTTGTTACAGCCTTATTCTTTTAACCACTTTTCCCCCCCAATTTCGTCATATCCAAATTGGTAGTTACAGTCTTGTCCCATCGCTGCAACTCCCGTACAGACTCGGGAGAGGCAAAGGTCGAGAGCAGTGTGTCCCCCAAAACACAACCCCGCCAAGCCGCACCAATGTGAAACACCGTACACCTGGCAATCGTGTCAGCCGGCCCGCCATAGGAGTCGCTAGAGCGCGATGGGACAAGGACAAACCAAACCCTCTCCTAAGCCGGAAGACTGGGCCAATTGTGCGTTGCCTCATGGGGGTCCCGGTCGCGGACGGCTGCGACACAGCCCAGTATCGAACCAGGATCTGTAGTAACACAGCCTTAGACCACTGTGCCACTCGGGAGGCCCCAGTTACAGCCTTATTCTAAAATATATTAAATAACTTTTTAAAAAATCATTAATCTACACACAATACCCCATAATGAGAAAGTGAGTTGACAATTTTGCTAATTTCTTAAATAAGAATACTGACATATAGCACCAGTCCAAAGTTCAGACACACCTACTCATTCAACGATTCCTTTATTTTTACTATTTTCTACATTGTAGAATAATAGTGAAGACATCAACACTAAAAAAATTAAGAAAAGCCCTTGAGCAACTTCTAACTGGTACTGTAAGTATTCAGACCTTTTGCTATGAGAATCAAAATTGAGCTCAGGTGCATCCTGTTTCCATTGATCGTCCTTGAGATGTTTCTACAACTTGATTGGACTCCACCTGTGGTAAATTCAATTGATTGGACATGATTTGGAAAGGCACACACCTATCTATATAAGGTCCCACAGTTGAAAATGCATAAAAAACCAAGCCATGAGGTAGAAGGAATTGTCTGTAGAGCGCAAAGACAGAATTGTGTCGAGACACAGATCTGGGGAAGGGAACCAACACATGTCTGCAGCATTTATTAAGGTCCCCAAGAACACAGTGTCCTCCATCTATCTTAAGTGGAAGAAGTTTGGAGCCACCAAGACTCTTCCTAGAGCTGGCCGCCTGGTCAAATTGAGCAGTCGGGGGAGAAGGGCCTTGGTCAGGGAGGTGACCAAGAACCTGATGGTCACTCTGACAGAGCTCCAGAGTTCCTCTGTGGAGATGGCAGAACCTTCGAGAAGGACAACCATCTCTGCAGCACTCCACCAATCAGGCCTTTATGGTAGAGTGGCCAGACGGAAGCCACTACTCAGTAAAAGGCACATGACAGCCCGCTTGGAGTTTGCCAAAAGTCACCTATAGACTCAAGACCATGAGAAACAAGACTCTCTGGTTTGATGAAACCAAGATTGAACACTTTGGCCTAAATGCCAAGCGTCTTGTCTGGAAGAAACCTGGAACCATCCCTACGGTGAAGCATGGTGGTGGCAGCATCATGCTGTGGGGATATTTTTCAGCAGCAGGGACTGGGAGAATAGTCAGGATCAAGGGAAATATGAAGTACAGAGAGATCCTTGATGAAAACCTGCTCCAGAGCGCTCAGGACCTCAGACCGGGGCGAAGGTTCACCTTCCAACAGGACAACGACCCTAAGCACACAGCCAAGACAATGCAGGAGTGGTTTCGGGACAAGTCTCTGAATGTCCTTGAGTGGCCCAGCCAGAGCCCGGATTTGAACCCGATCGAACATCTCTGGAAAGATCTGAAAATAGCTGTGCAGCGACGCTATCCAACCTGCCAGAGCTGCAGAGAAGAATGGGAGAAACTCTCCAAATACAGGTGTGCCAAGCTTGCAGCGTCATACCCAAGAAGACTTGAGGCTGTAATCGCTGCCAAAGGTGCTTCAACAAAGTACTGAGTAAAGGGTCTGAATACTTATGTAAATGTGATTTGTTTTTTATATATTTGCAAAAAACATTTAAAACCTGTTTTTGCTTTGTCATTATGGAGTTACGTGTAGATTGACGAGGAAAAAACTATTTAATCCATTTTAGTAAGGCTATAACGTAACAAAATGTGGAAAAAGTGAAGGTCTGAATATTTTCCGAACGCACTGTAAATAAGCTTTTTGTGTATATGGAACATTTCTGGGATCTTTTACATCAGCTCATGAAACATTGGACCAACACTTTACATGTTGTGTTTATATTTTTGTTCAGTGTAGTTGAATCAGCTGAATATGTGTTAGCCCTCGTAGGTTAAAGCACCACCCCAACATCAATAAATGTGAGAATGGCAAGTTTCTATGTTTTGTAGACAAAAAGATAAAATAAGTGTTTCTGATGACATCATCCAGAAACACTGATGGTGTCATCTGGTGTGCATCATGTGATGTTACACATCTAGGAGCAGTCAAATGGTTAGTAAAGTAATAAAGGAATTGCCCACCCCTGCACTGAACCCTGAGGTCATTAATTAGCTCACAAACTAACTCAGTAGCTACAGTACTCACGTCTCTCCGTCGTCCTCACTGGCAGCTACGTTGCCTGCCTCCAGAGTCTGGGCCTCTAGTAGCACCTGCTGCTCCCGCTGCTTGTTCCTCATCCCCAGGCACAGGGACAGCAGGAGCATGGCCACTCCAGCCCCGACCAGTACAAAGGCCACCGATGAAGTCCTCCCCCTAGTGTCCGGTTTCAGGTTCCCTCCTCCGGTGCCACTGCTGTTGTTCCCGGCCATGTCGGAGGGCACCACGCTCCACACGATCATGACAATGCCCAGGGCCACCAGTCCCACCCCCAGGGCACACAAGGCATACTGGGAACCTGAGTTTCCAGGACTGTTGTTGTGGTTGCTGGCAACAGGGGGGTTTGGGGGCACCTCAACGCTGGAGTGCATTTTCCCCAAAACGTAGGTCCACCTAGTGTTCAGCTAGGGCAGCTTGCTGCTTCACACCTGGGGTCAAAGACTGAGAAGAGAAACAGTTGATTAGGGCACAAATAGAACACTGATACAGCAAAGAGGTTAATCTGTGTGGTTAACAATATCATTTCAATACAAATCCAAATACAAAAAGTAAATGGGGAAAATTATGGCGCTCAAACTGTGATGGAATTTGGATAGAGAATCATTGTTCCAATAACTTCAATATAGTCCAATTTAAAACATGAAAATAATCTGTAATAGTTTTTTCCTAAAAAACGTAATGAATGTTACATTGCCTATCCCAGACCCCCCCTTATATTTGACATTCCCACGGTATTGCCCGAATATGGGTGCTCCTGTGTGTCTATCTTTACGAGAGCAAGAACGGTTACTCATAATAAAACCAGACATGCATTTTGCAACCCGAGTCACCAGATTAGAAAAGACATTTACCCTCATCACAATTACCTGTCTCAGTTACAGTATGATTAACTAACTGCTAAGTCCTTAACGGTTATAAATCAGCAGTTACTCATTTTACAAGCCTAACCGCCAGTGGGCGAGCAGCGTTTTGAACTTTAAGACGTGATTTGCATCTCTCTTCCGGGTAGCCCCCATTCAGAGGACTGCTATAAGCCCTCGGCAAGCCATCTAGCCATGAGTTCATTTGAAAGACAATAGCAAGGCTTTTTCTAAATCACAAATATGGCCTGCCACCTTTCAGGTAACCACAGCAAGCTGTTTTTGTTGTTATAAAGGGTGGCTATTCAAATAGCCACCCTTTGCCTTGATGACAGCTTTACACACTCTTGGCATTCTCTTAACCAGCTTCACCTGGAATGCTTTTCCAACAGTCTTGAAGGAGTTCCCACATATGCTGAGCACTTGTCGGCTGCTTTTCCATCACTGCGGTTCAACTCATCCCAAACCATCTCAATTTGGTTGAGGTCGGTGGATTGTGGAGGCCAGGTCATCTGATGCAGCACTCCAGCACTCTCCTTCTTGGTAAAAAAATACATCCAGGCTGTGTTGAGTCATTGTCCTGTTGAAAAACAAATGATAGTCCCACTAAGCCCAAACCAGATGGGATGGCGGATCGCTGCAGAATGCGGTGGTAGCCATGCTGGTTAAGTGTGCCTTGAATTCTAAATAAATCACAGACAGTGTCACCAGCAAAGCACCCCCACACCATAATACCTACTCCTCCATGCTTTACGGTGGGAAATACACATGCGGAGATCATCCGTTCACCCACACCGCACCTCACAAAGACACAACGGTTGGAAGAAAAACTCTCCAATTTGGACTCCAGACCAAAGGACATATTTCCAATGGTCTAAATGTCCATTGCTCGTGTATCTTGGCCCAAGCATGTCTCTTCTTCTTATTGGTGTCTTTTAGTAGTGTTTCTTTTGCAGCAATTCGACCATGAAGGCCTGATTCACGCAATCTCTTCTGAACAGTTGATGTTGAGATGTGTCTGTTACTTGAACTCTGTGAAGCATTTATTTGGGCTGCAATTTCTGAGGCTGGTAAATCTAATGAACTTATCCTCTGCAGCAGAGGTAACTCTGGGTCTTCCTTTCCTGTGGCGGTCCTCATGAGAGCCAGTTTCATCATATCGCTTGATGGTTTTTGAGACTGCACTTGAAGAAACGTTCAAAGTTCTTGACATTTTCCGTAATGACTGACCTTCATGTCTTAAAGTAATGGACTGTCGTTTCTCTTTGCTGATTTGAGCTGTTCTTGACATAACATGGACTTGCTCGTTTACCAAATAGGGCCATCTTTTGTATACCACCCCTACCTTGTCACAACACAACTGATTGGCTCAAACGCATTAAGGAATCAAATTCCACAAATTAACTTTTAAGAAAGTACACCTGTTAATTGAAACGCATTCCAGGTGACTACCCCATGAACCTGGTTGAGAGAATGCCTAGAGTGTGCAAAGCTCAATGAAAAGGGTGGCTATTTGATAAATTTGATTCCATGTGTTATTCATTAGTTTGTCTTCACTATTATTCTACAATGTGGAAAATAGTACAAATAAAGAAAAACCCTTGAATGAGTAGGTGTCCAACCTTTTGACTGATACTGTACTTTAGAACAATTTTAGACATGATTTGCGGGAAAGTTAAAAGAGGGACCTTACATCAAAACTTCATCATAGTGAGGACATTAATTGTGAGAAGTCCAAAGCCATTTTGTTTAAATATTGTATTTATTTGATTAAAATAAGTTACCCAGACTTGAGCTTTTAAGAGTGAATTAATCATCACATTACCAAACTTTGCTTCTTTGTGTCAGCAATTGGACATTGTTCTCAGGGGGGGTACCCTCAATCTGACAGATTACAAATTGCTAGGGCCAGCAAAATAATACTTTTGTGTGCATGTCTGGACTTGCTGAGAGTGAGAGATCAAGGAACAACTGATATAGAATTACTAGCACACTGAAGAATGTGTGGTATGGCCATAACCCCACCCTGTACAACTAGGCCTAAAAGTCATTTCAAAATAACCGCTGTTATTTTTTTAAGGGGCACATTTTCTTGAACAGTCAATCTGTAATCTAGCCTCATACATCTGGCTGGTTGTACACAGTTATGTGTAACCCAAAGTTGCACAAAACTGTGCCACAATGACATAAGGAAAATAACTAAAAGTCTTGTAGAAATTTCAGAATACCATTTCAGGTGCCTACTCTCAGCAGCTTAAAATGTTCAGAACTCTATTGCCAGCCCATTGGGAAATGTTAAATAACTGCCCACGTTTTTGGAAATAAAAGTGTGTGTGAGTGACAAGTCGACCTATGCAACGAAAAAGTTAGTCTGCTTTGCAAATGTATTCGATTTGTTCTGTTTTTAACAGAAATACATTTTGGCAGACATTTGAGGTAGCATTGATTTGTCAACTTCTGAAGTTCTGTATCCATTACAACTTGTATTTATTTCTAAAGATGTGTAGAAGTTAGAACAGAAGTAGCCGACACATGAATGCAGTGCCCTGTTGAAGTTGAGAAGTAGGCGATTGGAAGTGTGATGAAATGAAGTATTTCAGCACAGACAGTCACACTCCAGTGCATTGATAGACCACAAAATACATATGTTGATGAGAGGTAATGTATAGTCTAGGGTAGTAATGTGTATAGACGCCACATTTTACTAAATTAGATACTTAGCCCAGCTATCACGCTGGCCACACAGGCGTGTTCTGCAAACAAATAGATTAACCCATAACATGCTCGCTCTAATATTAAGACTATAGCCTACGACTACACTAAGTATGAATCAAAGGCACTGAACTGATTAAAAACAACGGGTTGTAAAAATGAAGACAATATGATGCAATGGGTGGAAGATAGACGCCCTTACCTTTGCATGCTGACGATACATTCCAAAGTGTTTTCTTTCTTCGAAGTTAATCACCCGCGATCAAGGTAATTACTGTATGTAACCTAGCTATATCTTGGAAATATACTAATCAAGCCACATTTCTAACCAGAAACTTTTTTCGACGGACCTATAGACGACTGATGTGATCACGTCACAAAAACAATGCGCGCGCTTCAATGGGGCAAATGGCCGTGTGCCGATTGCGAGCAACATTGAGCGGATTCGATTATGCTGAACTGCGAGGCACTGGTCTATGGCCCGTAATGTGAACGAGGGAAGAGCGCTTTTCTCAAATGAACAGACATCTGCGTCGCTCAGTCATGTTGTCAACAAGGCAACATGGTGCATCGTCCAAACAAATACAAGTTACAACCTCTTTACGATAAAATATAGACTATGTTTTAATATTCAAATAAGGTTGAATTGGCAAGGCAGATATCAAAAGCAATCACTTTTGCATGGGAAAACACAGAATCCTACTCATAACTAAACGTGCTTAATGAAGTCCCTTTTATTTTGAGCAGTCAGACTTCGAAGTCAGACAGAGTGGGGCACCTGGTTCACGCCTGGGAGGCAGCGCCATTCAGCTAGCTTTATCTTGTTCTGTATATAAACACAATTAATAATACACATAGATCTTGTTCTTGATACCATGTCTTGTTTGGAGTTGTTTTGACTAATGCCACGTCCATGCTAATATGGCAAAAATTCTCTAGCTAGCTAACCAACAAACAATGTATTTGATAGACAAGTGTGCAGATGTATTTATGTTTTCAATAAACATTGGTTACGAAATATAGTTAATTTGTTGTCAACAATCCAAGCCAGTGGTATTCAAACTTTTTCATCTATGACAAAAAAAAATCTCAAGACCCCACCCACCCCAAATCTCTCAACCTAAAATCCTTACATTTCGATTTGTACATTAAAAAATAACCTTCAATTCATAACATTTTCATGTCTTAGCAAAATAAAATACATTTACTTATAAAAATTGTGTTTTTCAAATAATCTTTCTGGAAAACGTTTGTGTATTGGCCCATACAATAATTTGCACTCGTAATGCTTTGGAGACCTGACTGCAGTTTCCTGCAACCATGCTGGGGGTCACAGCGCCGACTTTGAATACCACCGATCTAAACCAACTCCTCTGTATTGGCCCATAGTTGTGCCAGCTTGGTTTCATAGACTAGATGAAACATAGCAAAATGAAATCCGGGACACTCAAATTAGTATATGTTAATGTGGTTAGATAAGACAGATGGTTACTTAAGGCAGAAAGGGTGGTTGATTAGGGTGGGCGTATAACATGAACATCTAGCAACCCAAAGGTTACGAGTTTGAAACTCATCATGGACAATTTCAACTACTTACTACTTTTTAGCTACTTTGTAACTACTTAGCATGTTAGCCAACCCTTCCCCTAACCCATTTAGATAACCCTAACCTTAACTCTTTTAGCTAACCCTTCCCCTAACCTGAACCCCTTAAGCTAACTTCTAAACGTAACCCTAACCCTTAGCTCAGCTAACATTTGCTGCCTAGCCAGAATTAGTAACATATCATACGTTTAGCAAATTTGCAACATATAGGGCTCTATTAAATCTGTATCGCTGAGGTGTTACAGATTGTAAAATAAATTTGTAAAAGTAATTTACGGTTGTTCTGACAAATGCAGCGTTTACGTGAATGTAGTCTCCGCTAAGGAACATTACCTTTACATTTTAATCACGCTGTAACGCTGAACTTCCACAATATGGGGTGCACCAGTCTATGGACCGTGACGTGAACGGGTGAAGTGCCCTTCTCAAATTGAACAGTGATCTGCAACTCTCGGTTATGTTGTCAACAAGGCAGCATGGTCCATCGTCCAGAAACATACAACATCTAATTTCCATAATGTTATAATTTCAAACTAGTTTTCATTGGGAAAGCAAATAACGCGATGTTATTAAAAGCATTCTCTTTGCATGTGAAAACACAGAAACTTACTCATTACTCCACATGCTTAAAATCTAGCCTAGGCAACGTCACTTTTGTTTTGAGCCGACTTCTCTTTGGGCTTTGAACAAGGCACCTGGCTTACGCCCAGGAGACAGCCAGGTTCCAAAACAAATGCCATCACTTTTCACCTGGAGCAAAATCCTCCCACTGGGGTAGATAATCTGTTTGCAAACAAAGTAAATGTAAACAAACACTGTATGATAGGGATGTGCCTCTTTCTCTTTTCAAGACGAGTCAATACGTTTGTAGATACATGGGCTCCGATAAAATAAAGGAACAATACATTTTCTTTTTAAAGGATTCGATTTGATCAGAATAACAAATCAATGCGATATCTAACTTGATTGAACGGGCTTCTTGGTAGCCAACTTTATAAAATTGCTAGGTGGCTAGTAGTATTACAGAGAAACAACAACATGTCCTATGGGCATGATGCCTCTGGGTATGACAGTTGAACTAGCTGTTGAGCCATTTTTAAGTCATATTCTTCAAGAATCAATGGGTATATACAGTTAAGGTCGGAAGTTTACATACACCTTAGCCAAATACATTTAAACTCAGTTTTTCACAATTCCTGACCTTTAATCCTAGTAAAAATGCCCTGTTTTAGGTTAGTTAGGATCAACACTTTATTTTAAGAATGTGATATGTCAAAATAATAGTAGAGAAAATTATTTATTTCAGCTTTTATTTATTTCATCACATTCCCAGTGGGTCAGAAGTTTACATACACTAATTTGTATTTGGTAGCATTGCCTTTAAATTGTTTAACTTGTGTAAAATGTTTTGGGTAGCCTTCCACAAGCTTCGCACAATAAGTTGGGTGAATTTTGGCCCATTCCTCCTGACAGAGCTGGTGTAAATGAGTCAGGTTTGTAGGCGTCCTTGCTCGCACACGCTGTTTCAGTTCTGCCCACAAATGTTCAATAGGATTGAGGCCAGGGCTTTGTGATTGCTACTCCAATACCTTGACTTTGTTGTCCTTAAGCTATTTTGCCACAACTTTAGAAGTATGCTTGGGGTCATTGTCCATTTGGAAGACCCACCAAATGAGCACCTCCACAAAATGATGCTGCCACCCCTGTGCTTCACGGTTGGGATGGTGTTCTTCGGCTTGCAAGCCTCCCCTTTTTTCCTCCAAACATAACGATGGTCATTATGGCCGAACAGTATTTTTTGGACATTTCTCCAAAAAAATACTACCTTTGTCCCCATGTGCAGTTGCAAACCGTAGTCTGGCTTTTTATGGCGGTTTTGGAGTAGTGGCTTCTTCCTTGCTGAGCGGCCTTTCAGTTTATGTTGATATAGGACTCGTTTTACTGTGGATATAGATACTTTTGTACCTGTTTCCTCCAGAATCTTCACAAGGTCCTTTGCTGTTGTTCTGGGATTGATTTGCACTTTTCTCACTTGGATACTATTGTTTGTACAAATGAACATGGTACCTTCAGGTGTTTGGAAATCGCTCCCAAGGATGAACCAGACTTGTGGAGGTCTACAATTTTTTTTTCTGAGGTCTTGGCTGATTTCTTTTGATTTTCCCATGATGTCAAGCAAAGAGGCACTGAGTTTGAAGTTAGGCCTTGAAATGCATCCACAGGTACATCTCCAATTGACTCAAATGATGTCAATTAACCTATCAGAAGCTTCTAAAGCCATGACATCATTTTCTGGAATTTCCCAAGCTGTTTAAAGGCACAGTCAACTTAGTGTATATAAACCTTTGTGATAAAGTGAATTATAAGTGAAATAATCTGTCTGTAAACAATTGTTGGAAAAATGACTTGTGTCATGCACAAAGTAGATGTCCTAACCGACTTTCCAAAACTATAGTTTGTTAACAAGAAATTTGTGGAGTGGTTGAAAAACAAGTTTTAATGACCTAAGTGTATGTAAACTTCCGACTTCAACTGTATATCATACATTTATAAATCACAAAATGTATGTAGCAACTACCCACTAAGCACAGACTGACACTGATGTCTTTTTTTCCATTAACTTAGATTTTTTGGTCTGGACCGGACCAATCATAGATGTCTTTGTTTAATTCCCGATTGGGTGTGGTCCTCACCGGCCTTGATTTCAATGTCCACAGACGTCCGGACCGACCTATATTTGGCCCATACAAAGACTTCTATAATTGGTTCTCATGTGGTCCAGTCTGGACCATCCTTGATTTGGCCCAAACATAGACGTCTATATTTGATTCAGATTTGGTCCACTCTGGACCGGCCTTGATTTGGCCCAAATATAAACATCTACAGTGAGGGAAAAAAGTATTTGATCCCCTGCTGATTTTGTACGTTTGCCCACTGACAAAAAATTATCAGTCTATAATTTTAATGGTAGGTTTATTTGAACAGTGAGAGACAGAATAACAACAAAAAAATCCAGAAAAACGCATGTGAAAAATATTATAAATTGATTTGCATTTTAATAAGGGAAATACGTTTTTGACCCCCTCTCAATCAGAAAGATTTCTGGCTCCCAGGTGTTTTTTATACAGGTAACGAGCTGAGATTAGGAGCACACTCTTAAAGGGGAGTGCTCCTAATCTCAGCTTGTTACCTTTATAAAAGACACCTGTCCACAGAAGCAATCAATCAATCAGATTCCAAACTCTCCACCATGGCCAAGACCAAAGAGCTCTCCAAGGATGTCAGGGACAAGGCTGGAATGGGCTAGGCTGGAATGGGCGATCGCCAAGCAGCTTGGTGAGAAGGTGACAACAGTTGGTGTGATTATTCGCAAATGGAAGAAACACAAAAGAACTGTCAATCCCTCGGCCTGGGGCTCCATGCAAGATCTCACCTCGTGGAGTTGCAATGATCATGAGAACGGTGAGGAATCAGCCCAGAACTACACGGGAGTATCTTGTCAATGATCTCCAGGCAGCTGGGACCATAGTCACCAAGAAAACGTGAAGGACTGAAATATTGCAGTGCCCGCAAGGTCCCCCTGCTCAAGAAAGCACATATACATGCCCGTCTGAAGTTTGCCAATGAACATCTGAATGATTCAGAGGACAACTGGGGGAAAGTGTTGTGTTCAGATGAGACCAAAATGGAGATCTTTGGCATCAACTCAACTCGCCGTGGTTGGAGGAGGAGGAATGCTGCCTATGAACCCAAGAACACCATCCCCACCGTCAAACATGGAGGTGGAAACATTATGCTTTGGGGGGTGTTTTTCTGCTAAGGGGACAGGACAACTTCACCGCATCAAATGGACGGGGCCATGTACCGTCAAATCTTGGGTGAGAACCTCCTTCCCTCAGCCAGGGCATTGAAAATGGGTCGTGGATGGGTATTCCAGCATGACAATGACCCAAAACACATGGCCAAGGCAACAAAGGAGTGGCACAAGAAGAAGCACATTAAGGTCCTGGAGTGGCCTAGCCAGTCTTTTGACTTTAATCCCATAGAAAATCTGTGGAGGGAGCTGAAGGTTCGAGTTGCCAAACGTCAGCCTCGAAACCTTAATGACTTGGAGAAGATCTGCAAAGAGGAGTGGGACAAAACATCCCTCCTGAGATGTGTGCAAACCTGGTGGCCAACTACAAGAAACGTCTGACCTCTGTGATTGCCAACAAGAGTTTTGCCACCAAGTACTAAGTCATGTTTTGCAGAGGGGTCAAATACTTATTTCCCTCATTAAAATGCAAATCAATTTATAACATTTTTCACATGCGTTTTTCTGGATGTTTTTGTTGTTATTCTGTCTCTCACTGTTTAAATAAACCTACCATTAAAATTATAGACTGATCATTTCTTTGTCAGTGGGCAAACGTACAAAATCAGCAGGGGATCAAATACTTTTTTTCCTCACTGTATAATTGGTGTGGTCTGGTCCAGACTTGATTTTGCCCAATCATAGACATCTATGTTTCACAAGTTTGGACAGCACAGTACAGTAGAGCATAGCAGAGTACATTACAGTACAGTAAAGAAAATACAAGTTAAGTATAGTTCAGTAAAGTACAGTACAGCACAGTAGAGTATAGTACAGTATAATGTATTGTATTGAACCAACCTTAGTGTAATGTATTCTACTCTACTAAACTAAACTGCACTGTACTCTACTGAATTAAACTTTACTGTACTGTACTGAATTAAACTCTACTGTACCGTAGCGTACTGTACTCTACTGTGCTCTACTGTACTGAACTTTGCCGTACTGTACTGTGCTGTGCTATTCATATTCAACTCTACTCTACTGTACTCTATTCTACTGTACTGTACTAAATAAAATAAAATTTCAAGTTTCAAGTTTTAACATCACGTGCACAAGTACAGTGAAATGTCTTTCTTGCAAGCCTCTAGTTGACATTTTGTTCACCATAGGGGGCTGTCATTTGTGAATGAGACTTGTAAACGTGTGCTTTGAACAATGTACATTTGTTGATTGCTAGGCATACAAATAAGAAAAAAATGAATATTAATTTGAAACAAGTTCTAGTTGTGGCCGCAACCGGACGAGATTGTGGAAGACTGTTGCTTGGCTTCCTTGAAGGTGACGCACATCGTTCGCAAACTGCAGCCCCCCAAACGATTTGTTCTCGAGTTCAAATTTGATGAGCAGAGGCTGTGTATGTCTCTGGAGCCGCTCAGCCAGATGAGCTTGTATCAATTCTGCTGTAGGACTCATTGTAGGACTCGTTGCATCCAGAAAAACAAATCATGACTTTGTAAAAGAGTTCTCGAACTGCCCATCACTAGATACAGTATAATGCTTACTTTATTGAGAATGTATGGGCAATTGACATTTGGCCATAGAATAAATGACCAAAAAATATGTATTTTCAACATCCGTAAATTACGTATTTTCAACTTTCATTCAGAACCGAAAATGAACCTTTAACGTCCGGATAATATGTCTTTCAATGTCCAGAATATACATATTTTCATCAATCTAGCAGAACCGAAAATGAACCGAACTTCAACGTCGCGAAAATAGGTGTTTTCTAAATATTTTCAACATCATTTTGCTTGCTGGGTAAGGATTATAGCTTTCACATACACACATTTTGTAATCAGCGTCATCGGACTCTAGGACTTGCCTAGTTGAATGAAGGTTAAATAAAAAATACATATAAATAGGACAGGTATTTCGTACGCTACAAACAAAAGAATGTTGAATTTATTGATGTATTTATAAGCATGGTGCAATGAGAGCACAAGGGTCATTTCACCAAGTGTAACTTTTACAAAATGTTTACATTCTGTCACGTTTTCCCATCTCAAGAGGTTGTTAAAAAAATACTATTAAGTGCCAAATAAAGTAACAAGGTTGACCATAACAGGGTTGACGATTTCTTAAATCTGCCATTAACGCTCCAGCGCCATCCATTTTCAGGGCTCGTTGATTCGGCAGGTGAGTTGTTAGCGGACACTCTTTAGCGGATTCCGTTAATCCCCTTTGTGACAGAAGGAATGGAAGCTTGTTGTGGGTAACAGGGAGTGCCAATTGAATGCAAGAGTCACAAGAAAAATAATAATAATAATTGATTAAATATTTATAGCCTGTCTTTGTGTAGAGTTTTGCCCCACCCACTAAGTCTTTATTTTAAAGACATCCTAATCCAGAGCGATTTACAGTAACAATTAGGGTTAAATGCGTTGCTCAAGGGCACATCAACATATTTTTCACCTAGTCAGCTCAGGGATTGGAAATAGCAACCTTTTGGTTACTGGCCCAATGCTCTTAACCACTAGGCTACATGCCGCCCCGCTTTGTGGTCTTTTCCATCACAAAATACCAGAAAATGGCCAAAAAGAGTAGAACCAGGTCACAAGCTTTTACTCTATGATTTGACTATTCGATGTTCAAGGCCAGTTGAGAGGGGGTAGTTTCACAACATTAAAACGTTCAGTTAAAAGGGTTGACCTTAAAATGAGTGACACAGGGTTGACAGAGTTGGGTGACAGAGGGACATGTCAAAATACAGAGTTTTTCAATTCAATATTGGTGGGCAATTTCTACTTAAAATATCAAAAGGACACAAAAAGAAAAAAAAAACCTTTGAGAAGTTACAATCTTCAATAACATTGTTTAAAAAACGTTATCTTGTGGCCAGCATAATTCATCATTTTGATAGTTAGGCTACTGTAGGC
This sequence comes from Brachymystax lenok tsinlingensis, assembly GCA_030435695.1. Taxonomy (NCBI): domain Eukaryota; kingdom Metazoa; phylum Chordata; class Actinopteri; order Salmoniformes; family Salmonidae; genus Brachymystax; species Brachymystax lenok. The sequence continues at coordinate 31,960,683 of CM059802.1, read as the reverse complement.
AACATTAAGCCAAGTTCAGTCAAACAAAAATGTAACTTGCACTATCAAACAAGGATTGCCAACCAATGCATTTGCTACCTCTCATTTATTGGAGTTTTTTAACCATCAAAATTCCACAATTGGAAACATAACCTCTACCATATCAGAAAATTGTATTTTTTAGGAGTAAGAATATCTTACTATATAGTGAAGTGAATTGCTAAAGATGTACAAAATGGCAACACAATTAGACTACATGAAGGTCTTGGTACTGTATGGTTGTCCTATCCCCCTCTTAAAACCTAATCTGATCAGGTGTTGTAGCACACTTGACATTTAAATGTATCTGTGGTGTTTACAGGTGAATGCGATTTTCCTGAACACAGTAAAATTGCCTTTAAAAGCTACAATGTTGACAGCACTCATATTTTTGCGCATTTCAGTCCAACACTACATTGTTTAACCCAAAAGAACTGAGTTCAACTCTCTAGAGACAGCAGGAGATACTCTAAATGATCGGCTATGAAAAGCCAACTGACATTAACTCCTGAGGTGCTGGGGTTCTGTACGGCACTTTGTGACATCAGCTGATGTAAGAAAGGCTTTATAAATACATTTGATTGATATTCCACAAGTTACCACCGGCTAAATCTACGACTTTAAAATGCCTATTTACTCTGTTCCATCTGACTGTGCAATCCACTGTCTCATCAGCCTAGGCAGTGAAGTTATAAACTTAATCTCCACTATAAAAAGCATCTAGACATTATCTCACATTTCTTTTAGACTAACATTTAGTTTTCAACAGCGGAGATTTGTACAAACCTTGCTGTTTGTCTCTCCGACATTTGCAACATTGTTTCAATATTCAAATTCGATCTCAAACTGTCCCATAGGAATGAACGTGTCGGGGTTGGGAGTTGGGACGAGAGAGAGAGAGACATGCAGCATTTCTCAGCCAGTCTAAATAATGAATCAACTGGCATCATTTTTATGGATATATACAAAGAAATGTCAATTGAAAAAAAGGTCAAATGAAACGAAGTGCAGCTAGTTTGCAGTCTTTCCAGCTTCTGTTTGAAGTTATTGTGTTAGCTGTGTTGTTGGCTAGCTCCTCTGAACAATAGTGTCCTAACGAGAAAGCACATTTTCTATGCCAGGCGAAATCGTGCCTCATTAGCTCATTGTTATGGATGTATCCAAATAAATGTCACTAGAAAACAGCTTAAACAAATGCAGCTACTGTTGTTATTCTGTCTGCACTGTTTGGCATGACAACTAGGCAATTAGCCGTAGTTGCCTAGCTGGCAAGCAAGGGACAAGAACTTTCCAGCCCGTATTGCAATGGAACATTTAGAACGAACGACTGGTCCATAGATACAGAACAAAAAGACTTACACTTTAACAAATGTACAGTCAATAACACAAAAGAAAAGAAAAATAGAAAAATCTATGTACAGTGTGTGCAAATGTAGAGTAGGGAGGTATGCAATAAATAGGCCCTAGAGGCGAAAATAATTACAATTTAGCATTAATACTGGAGTGATAGATGTGCAGATGATGTGCAAGTAGAGATACTGGGGTGCAAAATATTTCAGTGATTTTTGCAATTCGTTCCAGTCATTGGCAGCAGAGAACTGGAAGGAAAGGCGGCCAAAGGAAGTGTTGGCTTTGGGGATGACCAGTGCAATATACCTGCAGAAGTGTGTGCTACGGGTGGGTGTTGCTATGGTGACCAGTGAGCTGAGATAAGGCAGGGCTTTACCTAGCAAAGACTTATAGATGACCTGGAGCCAGTGGGTTTGGCGACGGATATGTAGTGAGGGCCAGCCAACGAGAGCATACAGGTCGCAGTGGTGGGTAGTATATGGGGCTTTGGTGACAAAACGAATGGCACTGTGATAGACTACATCCAGTCTGCTGAGTAGAGTGTTGGGGGCTATTTTGTAAATGACATCGCCGAAGTCAAGGATCGGTAGGATAGTCAGTTTTATGAGGGTATGTTTGCAGCATGAGTGAAGGAGGCTTTGTTTGCGAAATAGGAAGCCGATTCTAGATTTAAATTTGGATTGGAGATGCTTAATGTGAGTCTGTTACCAATATGTTGGTAACCCGTTGTATAAAATGCCCTTGAAGCCGGTGTTTGGAGGATATATTAGCACGGTTTGGAAAACAACATCCGTGCCAATACATCTTCCAAACACCGGCTTCGAGGGCATTATCACTTAATTGAGTTTGAGTAGGGAGAGTGAATAGACCAGCCTATAGATGCTGGGAAAGGATATCATGAATCATTTGAGCTGCCATAAGATAAACAGCATGCTAACACTTCACTATGAATGCTATACACCATAATGACAAAAACAGAAGCTGCTCCATTGATTATGTTGACTTTGAAGTATTGGGGAAGTAATGTAGCATCCGGGTCCCAAGGATTTTCTTCCCCTTCTTATGATACCTGTTCTGGTTCCTGTTGCTATCCTTCCTGTTCCGTGGGCGCCACTCAGACAGAGGGAGGAGGGCCACTGCAGAGGAGGGCTGATATTGCTCACTTCTTGAAGCTGGCACTGTCTATCAGAGAAATATGCTCAGCCTCAAAATTGCTTTGAATATTTCCAGTGTATACCCCCAAAACATTGGGCGCCTTTCAAATGGTCTTTATTGCAGTCACACCTTGCAGATTATCAGATCTAATAATGCTGTGTGTGTAACACCTCAGGAACTGCACTGATATGACGACCTGGAACACAACCATTGTTTTGTACTGTTAACATCCTCTCCTACTTATATCCGACACACCGCAACGACAAAAAGCTAAACGCAGTGGGTGGCCGCGGTGTGTTAGCGATCACCTGCTGGGTGTCGACAAACAGTGGCTGTTTGTGCTATTTCAACATGTAGAATTGTCGGGAAATGAACAGAAAATTATGGCTGATATTCTAGTCAGAGGCAAAAGGAAGGATATGATCACCCTAGTTTACAGGGCAGATGAATGGGTTTGTTCTACACAACGCATTAAGTTCTGAACATTCTCTAGCATTGCACCCTCCTGAACAGGTCCCTGGACATCCCATAATAATGAACCTTTTTATTCGGAAGAGGGTGGGTGGTGCAAATGAGGGCTTAGCCCCCCTTCTGCAGTCAGTCAGTCAGTCAGTCAGTCAGACACATTCACAGCATGCAGCCAGGCAGAAGTTGATTTAATGCCTAAGTTTGGCCTGCGTCATTCCAGTGTAACCATGGCGATGCAGTTATCCTGAATTAGAGGAGGAAGTGACATCATCAAACATGGACAAGAGCCACATTATCCCCACAGAGCACTACTATGAGGGAGGGTATGAGAAAGATGACTCATTGGTTCACTCTGTGGCCTGTTTCTCCCAGAATGTACACACACACACACACACACAATTCCTCTTTAGAATAGATATCTTTATTGCATTCATTCATTCCTTGATTTTATTCTCACCCAGACCATTGTTTTCTAACTGTTCTATGGAAGCCCAATTACTCATGTCTGTCATTGAAAATAAGTCATTTTAATAACCCATGTGCCATGTTAATGGTTTTATTGAATGTATCAAATGTCACGAGGGAGTGTTAATTTTAGTTTAGACACAACAGTGTAAATTAACTAACTGAAAAAAGACTATCAAACATACAGTTAATACAACTTCAAGTTTAAATCTTAGACAATGTCCATAGTCCCAGTTCACAAGGCATCTGAGAAAGTTTCTGTAACACCATGTTTGAATTAAACATCAAAAAGACATTTGTTATAAATCTCACTTGAATAGTTTTCTTTTGTTAGTTTGCATTTAATCAGGAAAGTACCCTGTACACAAACACATGACCATATTTCCTCATTAGCTCTTCTTTTTGAGAAACAGGCGCGTCCTCAATAAGAACTACTAAACATCAACTAAGCCATTTCCTGTTTAAAAAACCTTCGCACATAATGCAAATAGAAAAATAAAAGCCTATTCAGTTTAAGTTTGTTTCCATTGGATAGACGTGTGTCCTCACAAAGGTCAGATTATTTGACAAATACCAGTGAGAGATGTAAAGAGTTGTTCTTAGATTATAAATGAAAGAAAAAAAATCCTTCTCTCTCGAAAATAGTGTATTCTGACCAACAAAGGCTCCATCATTCGAAAAGTACAGTAAACATCACTCGTCTGGCATCCCACAAAGCACTGGGGTCTTGTGCCGTACTGTAGGCACAGATGTCACCATGTCACATGTTGATGACATCACACATTGGTGACCTCGATGCCCGAGTGTTTGTGGATTGGACTCCCCTCTGTCCTGGGCGGAGCTTCGTCACAAGCCTCTCTTGGCAGCGAGCCGTAGCTGCTATGACAACTCAAGTCCCGCCCACTGTGGGCTTTGGAGCTGAACCCTAAAGGAGGCTGGGGGAGGGAGGAGAAGGAAGTCAGGCCCTGTTCAAGTACTTTGAAAATGCATCCTTACTTCCTCCCTTTCTTAAAGTCCTCACTGATCTGACCTGTTTGGACTGGTGAAAGCTAAAAGTGGAACCTGCTTTCACCTATCCAGTAATGTTAGATCAGTGGTTACTCCAAGGGGAAGGAAACAAACAAGGCTTAATTTAGCTTTCCTATAGAGTAGGCCTTTTGCCTAAGGGAGATAGTTCTTTACTGTGTAGCCGATATCTTTGCTTCCTCAAGGCTTCAAACTGAGAATATCGGCTATACAGTAATGACGAATCTCCCTTGGGCTATAGGTTTACACTATATGAAAGCAAATACAAGAGGAGCGAAGAGAGACATTCTGGCTTCAATACCTTTTTCAACACTAGAAAGACTTGAAGCTAAAACATCGCTACAGGAATTTATTTGACAGGGTCAGTGCATATTGAAGGGATAGTTCAGAGAAATTACATATATAGATATTTTTTCCCGTGCCATCAAAGCTGTCTATGGACAAGGAGCGATTGCAATCCACACTTTGGGTTTGTTAAACTAGCCACGGCCAACAAATGCTAATTATTAGCATTGAATTTAACGGAGCTATGCCTTTAATCAACATTTTATTATTTACATTCAAGTGTGACAGAGCTAACATAAGAGCACATTTTCATCCGTAGTCTAGGGGAGTGCCCACCTTGACGGCCCGTCTCCTGAGGGAGCCTTCGTCGTCCGGGTGTGTGTGCCGGTTGGTAGAGCTGGTGGGACGGCCCAGGGAGGCGTGCCGTAAGGGTGTGGGTGGGGAGGCGTGGCGTAGAGGCGTGGGCGGGTTGCTCATTGTCCCCAGCCTATCATGGTTTTGCTGTAGACCTCCTGACCTGGGGTGTCACGGTCATTAGGGAGGTGAGGAATGAGTACATTATTGATTGATTAGATACAGATTATTGATGAGCAGATTCCTTACTGATTATGTAGTTATTTAAGCAGCTGTTCTTAGCCAGAGTGACTTGCATGTGATGAACCTCTCCATTTTGCACTCTGAATCTGTCCTGACTTGCATCTTTGAAACAGATGGTGTCCTGCACACGGGATCCAACAAGTCCCCTCTTTAATTAGGTTAAGCAAGAGATGTTGTCTATTCATCCCTATTTTTCATCCCTTTCCCTGACAATAAGGCAGCCATTTAATCAATTACCATTTAAATCTTACAGAGCCTGAGAGGGATGCAGACAGGTGGACTTCCACTCTGCCACTTAAACCAGCCATACTGCAGAGTGGGGATCGTCTCAGATAAACCATACATCTTCACCCTTACTCTCTCCCCTCTCTGTTTCTCTGTTCCTTTCTCTTTGATTCTCCCTTAAATTATATTAATTTCATCTAATTTAATCTAACCACATTTCCCTCATGACTTTTGGTCTTAGCTGTATCTGTCCCTCTCTTCTTCTAATTTCTCTCTCCTCTCACACTCACTTTTATTCCCTCCCTCCCTCCCTCCGTCTCTCACTTATTTGTCATCTCTGTCTCGCTCTTCGTTGCCTCACCTGGCCGAACTGATGAGGACCTTCATCTCCTCGGTGAGGTGGCGGCGAATCATGTGCTTGTTGCCGGGGGATACCCAATGCCATTGCCATGGAGTCGGTGTTGAAGGAGGGGTCTAGCACCATTACAGCACCGTGAACTCCACTGTTCTGGAGACTGTCAGCAAACTCCTACACGGGATGAGGAGGAAGAGGGACAAAAACATTTTTAAGGGTTCCTAAAAATGTAAATAACAGGGTCGTCATTATGAATAGAAAAGTTTTCTTAATTGACTTCCCTGGTTAAAGAAGGTTGAATAAAAATGTAATGGAGATTAAAAAAAGCATACTAACCCAAAAAGCATTTTAAGTGTGCATGCATGCAGTGTTGTTCTATCTGCCTACGGTAACCCTCAACATTTACTGTAACATTTGATTGAATAAGGGTTTGACTGACAATATTGAGTTGGGCTCTTCAGATGAAAGCATCTTTGATTTTCATAATTGTTCTGAACTAAATGTAGTCAATATCAATGGCAGGGATATCATAAGCAAAGCTCCTGACTACTATCTATTTATTGAAGCCGTGACTCACTGTGCGGTAACCACAGAGATGACGAGCGGTTCAGAATTGATCACAAAGGTCCTTTCCTTTATCTTTCTGCACAGACAGGGAGTGTCAATAAACCTGACACAATTTCCTACACTCCCCCATGCATATAACAACACATAAAAGCTCTGTCTATTATTAATAAACACGCTATGATCTCTTAGCATGATTTAAATTGGTTTGCAGTATGCACAATTCTGTTTAATGCATACTTTGTGTATAGAATGCTTCGCAACCATTTTCAAGCAAATGTAACCATTTGTAAGCTTTTTCAGGTTAAATACTGACACCGGTCAGATCTTATCCTAGGTGTCAAATATTTATCAATGAGGACGGAGTGTAAACATCAGATACCATGTTCTCACAGGACTTGAGTGTGCCAGTGTTGTTGGGATGATAATGAACCCTAGACCCCACCTTAAGGTCAATGTCTCGGACCCACTTGACGACCCGATGACACGTCCATACCACGGGATCCAGGTTCTGATGCTCACACTGAGCCCGTCTGGCCTGGAGGGCCTGGAGAGAGTTGAGATGCACACACACAGACACACACGCACACACACACACACACACACACACACACACACACACACACACACACACACACACACACACACACACACACACACACACACACACACACACACACACACACACACACACACACACACACACACACACACACACACACACACACACACACACACACACACCACATTTAATTTGACATTCAAATAAACTTTACTTTCACACACAGATCACAGGTGTGTGTATCTGTGTCCGAGTGAATTAAATTACATGTATTGTAGCCAACATGTATACACACATACACATCTGTAACATGTGCAGTGCATTCGGAAAGCATTCAGAACCCTTGACTTTTTTCACATTTTGTTATTTTACAGCCTTATTCTAAAATTGATTAAATCGTTTTTTTCCCCTTCATCAATCTACACACAATACCCCATAATGACAAATCAAAAACTGGTTTGCAGAAATCTTTGCAAATGTTTAAAAAATAAATAAATGAAAGATCACATTTACATAAGTATTCAGACCCTTTACTCAGTACTTTGTTAAAGAACCTTACAGCCCCTATTCTTGGGTATGATTCTACAAGCTTGGCACATTCTTCTCTGCAGATCCTCTCAAGCTTTGTCAGGTCGGATGGGAGCATTGGTGCACAGCTATTTTCAGGTCTCTCCATCAATTTTAGATCGGGTTTAAGTCCAGGCTCTGGCTGGGCCACTCAAAGACATTCAGAGACTTGTCCCGAAGCCACTTCTGCATTGTCTTGGCTGTGTGTTTAGTGTCGTTGTCCTGTTGGAAGGTGAACTTTCGCCCCAGTCTGAGGTCCTGAGTGCTCTAGAGCAGGTTTTCATGAAGGATTTCTCTATACTTTGCTCAGTTAATCTTTCCCTCGATCTTAACTAGTCTCCCAGTCCCTGCCACTGAAAAACATCCCCGCAGCATGATGATGCCACCACCATGCTTCACCGTAGGGATGGTGCCAGGTTTCCTCCAGACACTTGGTATTCAGGCCAAAGAGTTCAATCTTGGTTTCATCAGACCAGAGAATCTTGTTTCTCATGGTCTGAGAGTCCTTTAGGTGCCTTTTGGAAAACTCCAAGCTCTGTCAGAGTGACCATCCGGTTCTTGGCACTTCTCCCCCGATTGCTCAGTTTGGCTGGGCGGCCAGCTCTAGGAAAAGTCTTGTTGGTTCCAAACTTCCATTTAAGAATTATGGAGACCACTGTGTTCTTGGGGCACTTCAGTGCTACAGAAATGTTTTGGTACCCTTCCCCAGATCTGTGCCTCAACACAATCCTGTCTCAAATTCCTTCGACCTCATGGCTTGGGTTTTTCTCTGACATGCACTGTCAACTGTGGGACTTTATTAATATATTTTTTAAATTATTTAACCAGGCAAGCCAATTAAGAACAAATTCTTATTTACGATAACAGCCTTTCCCAGCCAAACCCGAACGATGCTGGGCAAATTGTGTGCCGCCCTATGGGACTCACAATCACAGCCAGATGTGAGGCAGCATGGATTCATACCAGGTACTGCAGTGACATTAACACTCCCTCGTGACATTTGATACATACATTGTACTGAGATGCAGTGTCTTAAACCACTTGCCACTCGGGAACCCTTTATTGACTCTACCAGTCCAAAGTTTGGACACACCTACTCATTCCAGTTTTTTTTTAAATGTATTTGTACTATTTTCTACATTGTAGAATTGTAGTGAAGACATCAAAACTACAAATCACGTAGTAACCAAAAAAGTGTTAAATATATCAAAATATATTTGGGATTCTTCAAAGTAGCCCTCCTTTGCCTTCATGACATCTTTTCACACTCTTGGCATTCTCTCAACCAGCTTCATGAGGTAGTCACCTGGAATGCATTTCAATTAATAGGTGTGCCTTGTTAAAAGTTAATTTTGTGGAATTTCTTTCTTTCTTAATGCGTTTGAGGCAATCAGTTGTGTTGTGACAAGGTAGGTGTGGTATACAAAAGATAGCTCTATTTGATAAAAGACCAAGTCCATATTATGGCAAGAACAGCTCAAATAAGCAAAGAGAAACGACAGTCCATCATTCCTTTAACACATGAAGTTCAGTCAATTCAGAACATTTCAAGAACTTTGAAAGTTTCTTCAAGTGCAGTACCAAAAACCATCAAGCGATATGATGAAACTGGTTGTCATGAGGACTGCCACAGGAAAGGAAGACCCAGAGTTCTGCTGCAGAGGATAAGTTCATTAGAGTTACCTGCACCTCAGATTGCAGCCCAAATAAATGCTTCAGAGAGTTCAAGTAACAGACAAATCTCAACATCAACTGTACAGAGGAGACTGTGTGAATCAAGCCTTCATGGTAGAATAGCTGCAAAGAAACCACAACTAAAGGACACCAATAATAAGAAGATACTTGCTTGGGCCAAGAAACATGAGCAATAGACATTAGACCGGTGGAAATCTGTCCTTTGGTCTGATGAGTCCAAATTTGAGATTTTTGGTTCCAACCCACGTATCTTTGTGAGACTCGTAGGTGAACGGATGATCTCTGCATCCCACTGTGAAGCACAGAGATGTGATGGTGTGATGGGGCTTTGCTGGTGACACTGTCATGATTTATTTAGAATTCAAGGCACACTTAATCAGCATGGCTACCACAGCATTCTGCAGCGATCTGCCATCCCATCTGGTTTGCGCTTAGTTGGACTATCATTTGTTTTTCAATGGGACAATGACCCAAAACACACCTCCGGGCTGTGTAAGGGCTATTTGACCAACAAAGAGAGTGATGGAGAGGTGAATCAGATGAACTGGCCTCCACAATCACCTGATGTCAACCCAATTGAGATGGATTGGGATGAGTTGGACTGCAGAGTGAAGGAAAATCAGCCAACAAGTGTTCAGCATATGTGGGAACTCCTTCAAGACTGTTGGAAAAACATTCCCCATGAAGCTGGTTGAGAGAATGCCAAGAGTGTGCAAAGCTGTCATCAAGGCAAAGTGTAGCTACTTTGAAGAATCTCAAATATAAAATATATTTTTTTTGGTTACTAAATGATTCCATATGTGTTATTTCATAGTTTTGATGTCTTAACTATTATTATACAATTTAGAAAATAGTAAAACTAAAGAAAAACCCTTGAATGAGAAGGTGTGTCCAAACTTTTGACTGGTATACTGTAGATAGGTGTGTGCCTTTCAAAACTTGTCTAATCAATTGAATTTACCACAGGTGGACTCCAATCAAATTGTAGAAACAGTTCAAGGATGATCAACGGAAACAGGATGCATCTGAGATCAATTTTGAGTCTCATAGAAAAGGGTCTGAATACTTACGTAAATAAGGTATTTCTGTTTTTTTTCTCTCTATTTTCAAATATTTCTAAACACCTGTTTTCGCTTTGTCATTATGGGGTATTGTGTGTACAGTCGTGGCCAAAAGTTTTGAGAATGACACAAATATACATTTTCACAATGTCTGCTGCCTCAGTTTGTATGATGGCAATTTGCATATAGTCCAGAATGTCATGAAGAGTGATCAGATGAATTGCAATTAATTGCAAAGTCCCTCTATGCCATGCAAACGTACTGAATCCCACCAAAATATTTCCACTGCATTTCAGCCCTGCCACAAAAGGACCAGCTGACATCATGTCAGTGATTCTCTTGTTAACACAGGTGTGTTGACGAGGACAAGGCTGGAGATCACTCTGTCATGCTGATTGAGTTCGAATAACACTGGAAGCTTCAAAAGGAGGGTGGTGCTTGGAATCATTGTTCTTCCTCTGTCAACCGTGGTTACCTGCAAGGAAACACCTGCCGTCATCATTGCTTTGTACAAAAAGGGCTTCACAGGCAAGGATATTGCTGCCAGTAAGATTGCACCTAAATCAACCATTTATCGGATCATCAAGATCTTCAAGGAGAGCGGTTCAATTGTTGTGAAGAAGGCTTCAGGGCGCCCAAGAAAGTCCAGTAAGCGCCAGGACCGTCTCCTAAAGTGGATTCAGCTGCGGGATCGGGGCACCACCAGTACAGAGCTTGCTCAGGAATGGCAGCAGGCAGGTGTGAGTGCATCTGCATGCACTTTGAGGCGAAGACTTTTGGAGGATGGCCTGGTGTCAAGAAGGGTAGCAAAGAATCCACTTCTCTCTAGGAAAAACATCAGGGACAGACTGATATTCTGCAAAAGGTACAGGGATTGGATTGCTGAGGACTGGGGTAAAGTTATTTTCTTTAATGAATCCCCTTTCCGATTGTTTGGGGCATCCGGAAAAAAGCTTGTCCGGAGAAGACAAGGTGAGCGCTACCATCAGTCCTGTGTCATGCCAACAGTAAAGCATCTTGAGACCATTCATGTGTGGGGTTGCTTCTCAACCAAGGGAGTGGGCTCACTCACAATTTTGCCTAAGAACACAGCCATGAATAAAGAATGGTACCAACACATCCTCCGAGAGCAACTTCTCCCAACCATCCAGGAACAGTTTGGTGATGAACAATGCCTTTTCCAGCATGATGGAGCACCTTGCCATAAGGCAAAAGTGATAACTAAGTGGCTTGGAGAACAAAACATAGATATTTTGGATCCATGACCAGGAAACTCCCCAGACCCTAATCCCATTGAGAACTTGTGGTCAATACTCAAGAGGCGGGTGGACAAACAAAAACCCACAAATTCTGACAAACTCCAAGCATTGATTATGCAAGAATGGGCTGCCATCAGTCAGGATGTGGCCCAGAAGTTAATTGACAGCATGACAGGGCGGATTGCAGAGGTCTTGAAAAAGAAGGGTCAACACTGCAAATATTGACTCTTTGCATCAATGTAATTGTCAATAAAAGCCTTTGACACTTATGAAATGCTTGTAATTACGCTTCAGTATTCCATAGTAACACCTGACAAAAATATCTAAAGACAGTGAAGCAGCAAACTTTGTATACATTTATATTTGTGTCAGTCTCAAAACATTTGGCCATGACTGTAGATTGATTAGGATTTGTATTTATTTGATCCATTTTAAAATAAGGCTGGAACGTAACAAAATGTGGAAAAAGGGAAAGGATCTGAATAATTTCCGAATGCACTGTATGTCTGTATGTGCAGTATGTAAGCTCAGTGCACATTTGAACATGTCATGTATTGGTAATGTTTATGTATAGCATATACAGTATGTGTTGCTGTTTGCATGACACCTACCTCCTTATCGAAGTGGAGCGTGTGCAGCAGCTCGATGCCCAGCACCAGGCTGACCTGGTGGGCCTTCTTGGTGACATTGAGGGACCTCTCAAGGTCCCGGCGCGTCAGAGAGTTGAGCATGCGCCCATCCACCAGGTGTGTGTGGAAGGCCTGAGAGTACTGCGGCAGCCCTACGTCGCTCAGCCAGGCCTTGGCCACCCAGTGGTGGTCCATGTCTGCAGCCTTGGACAGCCTCGAGTGAGAAGAGAAGAAAATAGAGAAGAAAAGATGAGAAGAGATGAGAGGAGAGAAAGAGAAGACAGAGGTCAGGTTTGGTAAAGAGATTATCAACATTTGGGACGTCATAAAAATTATCTTTTGGGTTGAAAAGTATAATGAACAAAAATTATAAACACAACATAAAACATTTTCAAAGATTTTACTGAGTTACAGTTCATTTCAAGAAATCAGTCAATTTAAATAAATTCATTAGGCTCTAATCTATGGTTTTCACATGGCTGGGAAGGGGTGTAGCCATGGGTGAGCCTGGGAGGGCAAAAGCCCACCCACTGGGAGCCGGGCCCTGCCAATCAGAATACGTTGTTTTTCCCCACAAAAGGGCTTTATTACAGACAGAAATACTCCTCAGTTTCATCAGTTGTCCGAGTGGCTAGAATCAGACAATCCCGCAAGTGAAGAAGCCGTTATTGGAGGTCCCAATTCTCTAAAACGACGTTGGAGGCAGCTTATGGTAGAGAAATTAACATTCAATTCTCTGGCAACAGCTCTGGTGGACATTCTTGCAGTCAGCATGCCAATTGGCCACTTTTTTTGTTGTTCTTGTACCTTTACCCCTTTTTTCTCCCCAATTGGTAGTTGTGGTCTTGTCCCATCACTGCAACTACCCTACGGACACGGGAGAGGCGAAAGTCGAGAGCCATGCGTCCTCCAGAACTCGACCCTGCCAAGCCACACTGCTTGCTTAACCCAGAAGCCAGCCGCACCAATGTGTCGGAGGAAACACCGTCCAGCTGGCAACTGAAGTCAGTTTGCAGGCACCCGGCCCGCCACAAGGAGTTGCTATAGTGCGATGGGACAAGGAAATCCTGGCCCGGCCAAACCCTCCCCTAACCCGGACGACGCTTGGCCAATTGTGCACCACCTCATGGGTCTCCAGGACACGTCCGGTTGTGACACAGCCTGGGATCAAACCCGGGTCTGTAGTGACGCCTCAAGCACTGTGACTTAGACCGGTGCGTCACTCGGAGGCCCCACTCTCTCTGTGGCATAGTGTTGCGTGACAAACTGCACATTTTAGAGTGGCCTTTAATTGTCCACAGCACAAGGTGCACCTGTGTAATGATCATGCTGTTTAATCAACTGCTTGATATGCCACACCTGTCAGGTGGATGGATTATCTTGGCAAATAAGAAATGCTCACTAACAGGGATGTAAAAAATATGTGCACAACATTTTAGCAAAACAATATTTTTGGTGCAAACGTCAGCCTAAAGTGATTGCAATCAGTTTTGCTCTCTGGGGTGTAAAGAGTATATCCGCCATATTGGACCTATATTCCCAGACAGTGGTGTTGGGGTCAGTTCAATTCCAGTCACTCTAGAGGTTGAATTGAATCCATGTCCAATTCAACATACAGCATCTTGCCTGGAATTGATCCAAACTCTACTTGAAAGCAATAACATTCCAACTCACATTCTGGTGTTAACTGCGTTGGAATGCTTGGTGGCAACGGCTCGAATTCCAAATCTGTGTTTGCCAAACCCTGTATATCTCTAGCCCTGACATTTAACCTTGCTTACACTGGTGTGCCTGTCACATATGGTGTTATGCAGTTTGATAGAATAGTGTTATTCATGTTTGACCATCTCACATTAGATGTAGCAAACAGCTACTGTATATTTGTGAAGTAGTAGAGTAAACCTTTAACCACTGATCCAGGGTCAGAAATTATTTTAGCCTCCCAATGTTTAAGGTTAAGATTTGGGGTTGGGTAATCTGATGCTAGAGCTGCTTTTTGTGTGAGAGGGAGTATGAGGAGCTGAGCATCTCACCCCCTGCCGCTCTCAGCGTCCCTGTAGTCCTCGATGGCCAGCCGGAGCTTCCTGCGGTGCATAGAGCTGGTGACCCCTAACCCCAGCTCCAGGTCCTCATCTGACAGGCCCAGCAGCACCTGCAAAGGGGTCAAAGGTCAAACCACTCTCTATTGTAGCTGTAGTGGATTTCCAGATTGTGATTTCACAAGTCCCTTTGATTTACGCAGCAGCATGTACTGGATGGGTGGAGTTGACATTTGACTTAGAAACGGACAATCTCTTGACGGGAAGTCTCCAGGCTCCAGCACGCACAACCAGCCAGTCCTTTTCTGAATCAAATGTCAACTCCCTCCACCGTCAGGACATGCTGATGTGAAAATCAAATGCATCCACCTCTGAAAGAGATATCCGGAAAGCCACATGGGCCTGATTGAATACTGGCCTAAGTCTTCCTACAGTTTGACGTCATCTCGGATCATACCTTGCCACTCTTCACATTCTCTGAGCAGGCGCGAATGTACATGGGCATCGCCATGACGACCTCCAGCCAGGCCTGCACGGTGCCCGCCCTCCACAGCGACATGGGCATGCCACGGGCAAGCTCCACCTGCTGGAGGCGGTCCAGCTGATCCTCCCCGTCCGATAGGCTGAGACTGAGGCGGGTGGGGCTTGAGAGACTGTCTGAGTCTGGATAGGTGGGCGAGGGGGAGTGGGAGGAGAGATATGAGCAGGATGATTTTGGAAGGTGAGAGAGTGGTAGTAAGGGGGCAGTGGGTCTTCTATAAGAACAGACAAGGATCATAGCAACCAAAAGGAGACAGAGAGCCCTTGCTCTGCTGTTTGGCTGCTGTTTATGAGACAGAACTTTGGAATGATATAACACAGTTTGACTACTTGACAGCTCTAGTGCATAGCCCAAGCCAATAGTTTGCCAGGGCCAAAAACAGTTTGTAAACAAACTATTCGAAGTTTCAAACAAACCTCTGAAGTATTTACAAAGTCCATGCAAAGAGTAGCTGTTAAACACCGCCTGGCCATTACGTTAAAGCTGTTAAACATCACTTGGCCATTATGCCTCATCTGTCAATATTAGCCTGCAAGACCAGCTCCTTGACAACATTGAGGAGCAAACCTGCACCGTAATAACGATATAGTATTGCACTTTGTTGTATGCAAAGTAGTATTGTACTCAATTGTGTAAGCAAGTGAGGTCCCTATAGTTCATGGTTAGGGTCATTAGTTGAATAGGGAGAGTTTATTAACTATCTGATCAACGAGTAGGAGTGCAGTCTCCCTCAGAAGCGTTATCCCCTTTGCCTTGTTAATGAATACGCCAGCAGGTGGCGGTCTAAAGCTTCTTTGGCGTGAACTACTGTATAAACTAAGGGTATCGTCCCTCAGTGCAAGAAGGTATTATAGTTAAATTATGTACAACATAGAAGGTAATTTATCCTGTAGCAATAATCACATAACTCATCAGAAATACCAGGGTTATGTAGTCCTTATCATTGAAATAAGAATTACATGCATGATTATCATTTCAAGGTTTTTGTCATCAGGCATATACTGTAGCAGATGATCGGCTATTATCTCTTTCCTAGCAGATTCACATTGCTTTTTTAAATTACCCACTCAACGACAATGCCGTAAGCTGTTTTCAGTCCTTCTAGAAAATTGCTGCCATTTTTTGGGGGGGGGGCACCAAATGAAGAATGACTTATATTTACATTATGGCTAAGAGCCTAGTCATATCCCAAGGTAAGGACACAGAAGAATGGAGGAATTGTCCTGCTAGCTTCTTGAAAAGGCCTCTACTCTCTATGGCCGCTTTGTGTTCACACTTGGTTGCATAATAAAGATGTGAAAACATTGAAGCACAACCCCATAGCCTATATTATCAGCACAGAACAGGTGTTTCAATCTCAGTGGGTGTCGGGCAAAACAGAACAACAGGTATTCATTCTGCACAGTTTCCTCCCCAATGATTACCTTCACCATTCCTTCAGTCTTTCTTGATTCACGCCAGGAGGTGTAGCAAAGAAAAAAACTAACTTTCAGAGATGGTACATTCATTGTAGTGTTTGGTTCATGTAAACAAACATTCTTCTAATTGGTCAAAAAAAAGTTCGACATTGCTAGTAGACACTTTCTGTAGCCCCTCCACGGTAGCATGTACTGTTGCTCAAACAACCTAATAACTGGCTACGAGCTAGAGTGACGCACACATTTGAGCAGACTGTCTGTTTAGTTGCATGGTTATAATACCTTATATATAACCTTTTCACACTACTGAGCCAAACCAAGCTGTGCCAAGCTGAGCTGTACTTCACTTGTCTAGTTACACATCGACTATAGTTGCTGGGAAGGGCAATGTGAAAAGAAAATAGCAGAGCCAGCACTGTACGGTTCGGGTCGGCACGATAGTGTGAAAAGAGTATTTAAGTGGAGCAGTTGAGTGAGGTATCTCTGGGACCCTCCCACACAGTCCAGATGGCTGCTTCAGTTTAACCAACATGGGAGGGAGCCAAGAAGGGCACCACAAATTCAAAACCACCAGCCTCCACTGTCCAACAGACGTTTGAAGAGCAACCAGTTGCCATGGAGACGGGCCAGTCTGTCTGTGTTGGGAGCAGTTTGTGCGTGACACTGTGAAAATGTTTCATCACACCCTGCTCAACACTCACTCTGTGTTTTGAAACAATAATACCAAAGGTGATGCACCTGGATTTAAACATTGATTTGATATGCTGTACTATAAAACAGATGAATAACAGCCATTGTCCAAAAAAATTACTTGTGAAAGTGTCTACAACTGTCTACAACTCCTATTAATAAATTTGAGAGCTATGGGCTACATCTAAAACAGATTATATTACCCCATATTGACCCTCCATGGAGATATGCGCTACTTCTGACTCTTGTGATAAAGCTTATCAAATTAACGGACACGTTGGAAGCAATCCCACTGGGCACAAACTGGTTGAATCAACATCTTTTCAAAATAATTTGTCATCGTATTGTGATGTGGAAGCTACGTGGGAAAAAGTAATCAACATATACTGTTGTTTTGAGGGTAAAAATTCAGTAACAGGCTTATGTCATCGTGGTAATCACATTTCATAATGGGCAAATATTGTATGAAATACGTTGAATTTGTACCTTTAAAACAACGTCAGATTGTCAACGTTATATTCACTATCAGAAAAAGAACAATAGACTGGGCAGCACCTCCTGTTGGATAATTGATCTATCTACAGCTACCCTTTGGTCTCCCATCCAAGCCTTGCTTAGCTATTATATTTGTCACTGACTATTACCAATGTGCTATTATAAGAATGATTATTGAGAGATCTCCACTTGAAAACTGTATAGATTCACTGTTGCTATCGAAGTCATTCCAAAGGGTAGGTTTAACAGAGACAATGAAATGTGACCATACTTTATCACTCATATCATCAATGGTGCTATTTAGGCCTATATAGCATTTGCAAGACCTAGGGTTTCAACCTCTGGTTGATTTCAAATGTAATGATATTTAGTCACATTGAATTGTGTTTGGTTGTCAACGCAATATCTTCTGCTTGGATAGTTCCATATGTGCTACCTGACTTAGTCTGGCTTTAATTCCAGTTTGTATACAAATTTATAATCGATATGTTGGATTCACGTCTCCATCTCAACCAAAAAACTAAGTTAATGAATAGGAGTTATATAAAGTTTGATTTGATTTAGTCCTGGAATAAAAACCAGACTAAGTCAGTGGCACAGAGGGATCTATCCAAGCAGAAGACAAATCTCCTTCAAATGTTGATATTTGGTTCCGTTAACAACAAACACAATTCAATATCACTTTTGAAGTACAATAAATAGCCTATTAACTTGTCAACAAGTTTGATATACAAATAATATGTTGGTTTCACATCTCCAACTAAATTAAAGTTAAAGAATGGTATTAAATCCAATCAAGCTCTTGTTATTATTTTGAATGTGCGTAATAGGTCTTGGTGATTCAATAGCCTAGTTAATCATCACGTCTTTTAACACACTATCTATGTTTTGTTAAGTCTGGCAGTAACCCAGAACTATCAGAGACAGAAGATCTCTCTAGCTGCTGCTGACAACAACTGCATGTAAGTTGTTCTTCTACATCATAATAAATATATGTCTGCATCAATAGCGGTGCGTGGGTAAAATCACTGGGGAAGCCAAGACAGAAAAAAAGCCAAAATTGTGTTGTGATCATTGTGTTGTTTTCTCTATAACCTGTTAGTTCATATGCCTTGCCACCGTGATATAAGGCTGAGACAATAAGAAGACAGTGGCAGAATAAATTCAACCACACCTTGATTTCATCACGAAACCAGAGAGCAACCTCCGGTGAAGTCCACAAAGCATATTGCATGTAACAAACAGTTACACGACCTACAGCAAGGTCAAGAAAGCTGATGTTTCCGACATTTTCGGACCACTAAACAACTATTGATTTAGAACCCCAGAGAATTACCGCAAGTCGCAAAGTATTAAACAGCAGCTGCCTTCACTATTCCAGCACCATTTCAACTTCAACATCATCAAATCACCTATGCTTCATCTAATACAGTGACAACTAAACAATAGCAAAAACAATTTAGTCCAATCAACGTAAGCTAAATATGATGTGGCTGTGGTTCTGATTTGTGTGAAATATTGACATTGAAAGGGTGCTGGAAAAGTGGAGGCAGTTCCTGTTTTTTTGCGACATGCGGTAACTCTCCGTGGTTCTAAATCAATAGTCCGAAAATGGCGGAAACATTAACTTCCTTCAGCATGCTGTGGGCCATCTAACTGTTACATGCAATATGCTTTGTGTTGCTCTCCGGTTTTGTGATGAAACACAGATGTGGTTGAATTTATTCTGCCACTCTGTC
Organism: Brachymystax lenok tsinlingensis; assembly: GCA_030435695.1. Taxonomy (NCBI): domain Eukaryota; kingdom Metazoa; phylum Chordata; class Actinopteri; order Salmoniformes; family Salmonidae; genus Brachymystax; species Brachymystax lenok. The sequence continues at coordinate 31,941,480 of CM059802.1, read as the reverse complement.
TTCTTATTGTCTCGGGCCTTAGGCCTATATATCACGGTGGCAAGGCACATGAACTAACAGGTTATAGAGCAAACAACACAATTATCACAACACATACAGTAGGTTGTAATATGGCTTTTTTCCCCTGGCTTGGCTTCCCCAGTGATTTTATCCACACACCGCTACTGTTAATATGTGTAGAGGGGTGTATCGCAAAGTTGACAACTATCTTTAATAAACCTTCAGGTAACTGTCATCACATAGACACACCATTTCATTACTAAATAGATATTTCTTTATGAACTAGCAAATAAGGAGTTGTTTAAGCCTATTTTGGAAAGTTAGGACATTACAATCTAACTTTAAAACCAAACATAATTACGCTACTGTAATTGCGCTACTGCAATTGCAAAATACTTTCTGTTAAAGAAAACGTGTACGCATAAGCTAAGCCAATGTGACATGGTCTCAGTAAACTGAGCCGGTAAAATAAATATGGTCTCTTTTTACACATGTTGTTGTCTGACATGACAGTTGTACTTGGTGCTCCAGGCCAGAACACATTTTGCAAATGATTGATGTTGTACAGTGTGTTTTACAACAATACACTTAAACATTTTTTTTTACCAGGAAGTATTTTGCAATGTTTTTCCTTTAGACTTTCCTTTTATTCTTAAACAACTCCTTATTTCCTAGTTAATAGAGAAATACGGATTTAGAAATTAAATGTTGTTGTAATAAATTCTTTAGTCATAAAAAATATATATTTTAAATAACTTGCAGAAAATACACTTTATGACACTGTCATGAAGCATTATGACCATCCTGTGTCACTTTACTTGGACTACGAAAATGCACTTTATGATACTGTCAAGCAGCATTTTGACCATCATAATCATATATGCCAGTTAAGCCTATCACGTACATGCCCTTATGTCAGTCAAAAAGAGGGTGTCTTCTCCTGAAATCTGCTCCTGCATTCATCCCAGTCATCAGCACCAGCGCATGTCTGACATCAATGTGTACGCAATTACAATAAAAATTTAATTTGGCCTATTTCAGAAAATGTTATATAACATAAACATACTGTTGACTATGGCTATGGTATAATGGAATGTTTTACCTTGTGTGGTAGGTTTTGTGGGTTTTGACACTCTTATGTAGGTGTCATAACCAGCCATAATATAACTACCGTGGAAGGTTTTGTGGGTTTTGACACTCTTATGTAGGTGTCATAACCAGCCATAATATAACTACTGTGGAAGGTTTTGTGGGTTTTGACACTCTTATGTAGGTGTCATAACCAGCCATAAAATAACTCCCGTGGTAGGTTTTGTGTTTTTTGATACTCTTATGTAGGTGTCATAACCAGCCATAAAATAACTACCGTGGTAGATTTTATGGGTTTTGACACTCGCATGTAGGTGTCATAACCAGCCATAATAAAATAACTACCGTGGCAGGTTTTGTGGGTTTTGACACTCTTATGTAGGTGTCATAACCAGCCATAAAATAACTACCAATATAGGTTTTAACACTTATGTAGGTGTCATAAAAACCCATAAAATAATGCAATATATGTCACAACAGGTCTACTAAATATGTGTGTAATGACAGTGTTATGACCATATTAGGACAGGTCGTTAGGACAGAGTTATGTCAGCTGTTGACATATTATCATAACGTGTTATGACAGTGGGTGTCAAGTAAAGTGTTACCGTGTGGGTCATAGCAAGCTCAAGCTCCCGAATGTCCTTTCTGTCTTTCAATGTCCTTTCTTGATGAACTACCCTTATCATGCATTTGTCTGCTCTGCTATTGCTCATGGCTACGATGTTATCGTCCTGTCTTTTGTCTGTTTGTTATATGTGTAACCTTGTCCAGAAGTATTCCTAGTAGGTCTACTGTGTGTAGCTTACTGAACCACTTGAAGAAAAAAAGTTCCTTCATGGAAAAATGTAATTATTCTATTCTATTCCAAAAACTGGTCAACTTGAAGCAGCGCTGGATTTAAAACGAGCATGTTCCTAACATCCGGAGTCCGCACACACGCACAGTCTGCAACCCAGCTTGACAGCACTGGATCATGTTCATTAGGGCACACAACAGAATATGTTTTTGTGAGAAAGAAAAATTATTTCATCTCTTGTGGTAGCCCCTCCCTGTTTCAGTCCATTTTCTTCCATTTGGTGCCCAATGAACACAGCCCTGATTTTAGGAGGCTACATGTGCTGTAGAGAACCAATGGAAAGTACTGTAGCATTGGGTGTGAAGTGTACACAAGGCTGCTTCCTGGGTTACGAGACTGTGTTGCAAGTCCAGGGGAGGTCAGAGGTCAGGCAGGGTGGCAGTAGTATTAGAGAGGTTAGAGGTCATGGGAGAATGTTACTGACACTGTTTGCTCACATACAGTAAGGGCTGCTTTCCAACAATCTCAAATGGCACCCTTTCCTTCTCTCTGATCTCCTTTTTGAAAAACACTCAAACTGCTTGAACAAAAACAAACATGAGATCAGGTTGAAATCAGGTCTCGTCTAATTGGCCATGAAGTGAAGGAGTCAAGAAGGACAAGCAGCCATTTGGGAGAGTTGGGACAGGGCCCTGTCAAAGATGGACTCCGCCGGCTGGGGGAAGCTGCCACTCGTGTGACAGAAGATGTCAGCCCCCAGCACGACAAGAGGAATTAGGATTAAAGCCATACCACAAACATACAAACAAACAAACAAACACAGGGAAGAGAGGAAGGCCATGTGGAAATTCAGTGTTATTTATTTTATTTTAAAATAATTATTCTCATTTAGATCTTTCGCATATTTTGTTGCCATGCCATTAAAAGTTCTTCACTTTGCCCTCCAGTGCTAAACATCTTCTAGTCCTCATGGCTTGAGCCTCAGTTGAGACCAATTATTTTACTTTAAATAAAACTCTTTAATGGTAATTTCAATAGCGTTTCATAATTTACAAAAAATGAAAATATTTGACCGTGAAATGAGAGGGAATTTTGTTGCAACATAAAATGATATAATGGTCATTTGATATGGCGTCCCAGCAGGAAAGGATACTTTAATATTCCGATAGAAATTCCGTAAAGCTATTCCTTTTTTCCCTAATATTATTTATGGACCCTTAATTACACCGTCAAGCGTGAACCATAACACTCTCCAACAAAACAGTTATAACTGCTTATGTCAGCTACCATCCACATGGCACATGGGATGGTAGCTTATGTGGATTACCATCCACATGGCACATGGTACGCAACCTGTGGTTGTTGACATAAGCATCTATGAGTGGGATGCCTATGAATGAGATACAATTTGTATAGGGTCCCATATATAATAATCCTCTAAATGCTTATTGAGGGACCTCCAATTGCTAAAGCTGCCCTTTTATTTGAATGATTTTCATTTCCATTTTCAAGCAGGTAGGATGAACCGTTAGCCTCTTAATGGGGGTTTCCTATAAAGCTTCTGTTCAGGGAAAAAGGGAAAAGATACTAATTTAATCTAATATGTTTTGTTCCCCAGCGTAAAACACTACTAACCTTTGGCACCTATTTAATTGCCTTTTCAGCAATGGCTTGAACCCCCCAAATCTGACTGTTTGTTTTTAGTCTAGCACAGGGGTTACTAGGGTGGTATAAGGTGTGCATTTGTTTCAGTTTGATTAGCCTGGCTCAATTTGGTATTTTCACGCAGGGCAACTGCTCATCAGGAATACTTTCCTCTCTCAACCCTTCCAACCTCTTGTGCCCTCCACACACCAATACACCTGTCAATCAAACCTGAATCTGTAATGTCTGTAAGACTGACACTCATTTCCAAGTAGGTTGCAAGGTAGTGCACTTTTCAGTATGAATCAGCGTTGTCTACTGTATACAATTTCAAACATGATTTCTCAATTTCAAATTAGAGCCACTTGTTACAGTGAAACCATGACAAGCTTGTAAGTTATATCGTATTTTAGAGCTACAAGTATATACCATCTATTTGAGAATGGCATTAATTTATTCTGCAGAAAGTTTGGAAGACAATGGTCATTTAGAGAAAAAGCGGACTGAATTATTTCTGATTTCCCTCTTAACACTGTGATAATCCTCGTAATTAAAATAGGATTAAAACTCTAGAGCCGACTTGCTCTTTGGAAGCTGTTGAAATGTTAAACTTTTAGGAATCCCCCAGAATATGAATTTGAGGATGTCCATCAGGTGAAGAATGAGAATCACGTTTCCAATACTTTTTTTAAACTAGTTTGACAAAAACATTACAGGGAGATGAGCTATCAATGCCTATTTAAGCTATGTATGAAATTTGAAACACTAATATTTTAGAGCTAGCTGACTCCCTAACTCGTTTTGACTCTCCAGCCACGTTTATACGTGTAATATGCGTCATTTGTCCTGATCTTGTCCTCATTCTCATTGTGCCCACATTTTTAGACAGGTGTAGACAATTAAAAGAGGCATTGTGAACGGATTTTGATCAAATTTTATAAGTGTAGACATGCAAGATCAGGACAAGTTCGAGACAAGATCAGGACAAAGGACGCATGTTAGCAGCAGGTACTGGCGAGGCTATTCATTATCAATGGTGAAGGTGCATAAAGATGACGGCCCCCATGTACTTACAACAAATTCCTTGTTTGCTAAGTTCGCCGTACAGTACTATGCTCTCAGTTACTGTTTGTTGTTATGGTATTAACACAGTAGACGGCAGCAATACAAAATAAAAACTGAAAAAGTAGCTTTGATTGTGCTGATTTACTAGCATATTGAACCATGTCGTGCTCCTCAAGAACTCTGTGGGTAGTGCTAAAACAATGACATCATATCTGAATTCCTCCATATTTATGCACCTTTGCCATTGTTATGCACCTTTGCCACAGTCGCCATGCATTTAGGAAACAGGTAGCTCTACGCATGCACATTTGACATGCTTGGATCGGGGACGATAGAATTGTTAGTCGATTTCCTCCATTTTCAGGTTTTGTTTCATGTGGGGATGGCCTTGTGATTCTTTTTTGGCCTGAGCCCATATTAGAAATCCAAATGTTTTGGACTTCAGGTTGGAATCGACTAGTATTCTGACATCTTAAAGGAGCAATCTTCAGTTTAAACAATAACAAAGCAATCACCCCACTGCTGTTTTGGTAAAAGGCTGAGGGATGGGGCTGGATAAATGTGACCTCTCTCAAAATCATGGACAGAGCAACAAATACAGTGACTGACTATCCATAATATCAACATTTTAGTTTTAACCTTGTTTTGAGGCAATACAGTAAACTTAAAATTACATTGTTTACAAAAAAAACATATATTTTGGGATATATATAATTAATTTATAAGTCTAAATATTGATGGGGCAATCGCAGATTGCTCGTTTAATATTTTGATTTGAACAACAGTCAAGAATTGTATTTGAACTTTCTTGGTGATTGGGAGGATAATGAAGATGGGTATTTAGAGAGTTTTAGACATCAGATCACAGGTTGACTAGAGGTTAGTTGAGGAGTCTTAACGTTAGAATAAACTTTCCTCAAAATGGCCATGTGGAGGGAATGGACCAAGCAGGACAATGAATGGGGAGTATAAGTTAAACAAAAAGCAGGGAAGAGGTCAAAAATGATGACAAAAAAAAGGCATTCAGGGCAAAAAATACATTTACAAGCACAAAGTGCACAATGACTGTTATTTACACATACAGCAGTCCTTCAAGTTTCCAGTTATCGAAAACAAAAGTCAAAAATATAAAGACAGTTAAGAGAATCAAATACAACCACTTTTTGCTCTGCAGATACAGTAAACATCCACACGTAGTAAGGATCCCGGCTGTGGTTACACTGTCCACTCTATTTACAGTACTGTACATACAGATGCAATTTGCTTGTAATATTTTAAACTTCAGCGACGCAAGATGCGCCTCAGGCTTCTCACATGGTCTCCAACCATGGACAGGCACACATACACACACACGGCTAAACACACACACCCACACGTATGGCCAAACACACGCGCACACACGGACAGAAAACACTCTTACGCATCACCCCTCAGGGACACAGGTGGGACGCTCTGCCACCTTTTCACCAGTCTGCATCTTCCTCTATGTAATAATCAGGAGTTGAAGTACCATCAAACAGACCCGGGTCCATTGACTTGCGCTGCTTGCCCCGGGCGAAGACACGTGACAGAGAGCCCAGGCCCATCTTCTCTTTCTTCTTCTTACGCTTCTGGTCCTCCAGATCCTCTAGTGACTGCAAAGAGAGACAGACGAGAGATCAGAGCGAATGAGATGCAGAGATAGAGATGAGAAGAACAGAAATATACAACACATAGCGAGTGAAGGAAAGCGATCGAGAGAGAGATAGAAAGAAAGAGAGAGACAGAAAGGGGTGAAGTGATACTGAGTGAACCAGTCAGGCATGTGTCTGTTATCTGATAGGGAGCACATTCAAAGAAATGAACACATAAAGAGAGAGTGGCAAAATCACAGTTGAAGTGGCTGGAATAACGTCAACATAAGTTTCACAGGAGCTGATCTTAAGCTAGCCAGAAACCAACACATAATCTGTCAAAATGTAATTTCTCCCATTCTTAACACAACTCTATGTAGACATATTAGGCAGCTATCCCAAATAAAACCTACTTTTTTCAAGACTGGCTGTTCTGGTGAAACTCCCTCAACTACAGCACAAGGGGCATGCTTTCAGAGAGGGGGAGTAGAGTAGCCTGGTCCAAGATCTGTTTGTGCTGACTTGCCAACGACCATGGGAAACCAGCACAAACAAATCTGGGACCAGGCTAGGAGTAGAGTAATCTCAGAACCCAGAACCAAATTTAGCGCCAGCCACTGGATTTGGTCCTGGGGGAGTGTTGAGATATTTGAAATAATTCTCTGAAATGCTCTTGACCATACGGGCCCAATGAACCCCTTTCCTTTCAAAATGTGAAAGATTCCACAAATGTCAGGTGTAGAACAACCCTGTGAAATTATGATTCTAACTAATCAGTGACGCAAAAAAACCTGCGTATCTGTAACGCCCAGGCCTGGGTTTACAGGCTAGAGCATTTTGGGTTCATTTTGGTTTAGGGGTTTTCACAGTTCTATGGTGTCTAGTTCTATGTTGGGTTAATGGCTCCCAATTAGAGGCAGCTGAGTCTCGTTGTCTCTAATTGGGAACCATTTATATGTTTGGGAATTGCACCTTAGTTTCGTGGGTTATTGTATGTTCATGTCATGATTATGTTAGGTTCATCAGGTTCTTGTCTAGTTAGGTCTCTCCGTTCGAGGTTTAGTTAGGGTTCTTCCGTCGTGGTTAGGTTTAGTTCTCTTTGTGTATAGTTTAGCGTTAGGGCTCTCGTCTTGTTCTTCGTTTTCTTGTTTTGTTCCGTCTCGTCTTTGAATAAATCATGTATTCTGGCTACATCGCTGCGTCTTGGTCTGTCCCTTCAGTAGAGAATCGTGACAGAATAACCCACCAACAAAAGACCAAGCAGCGAGAGACCCGGGAGCTTAGCTCTTGGGAAAAGGAGCAGCGCAGGTGTGCGAGGACTGAGCGTGGGAGCTATGAGGACTTATATGGCGTATGGACCCCGGAGAGAAAAGTTCATTGGAACTCGCCTGGCACGGAAGCCCGTAAGGCAGCCCCAAGAAACTTTTGGGGGGCACACGAGGGGTTGGCCGGTTCAGGAGGGACTCCTGAGCCAACTCCTCGTGCTTTATGGAGAGAGCGTAGGGAGAGCGTCGCAGCGAGGGGAGGCCGTGCTATGCAGTGTTGCGCACGGTTTCCCCTATAGGGATTCAGAGGCCGGTGCGAGTGATTCCCGCTCCACTCATCAGTCGGGGGAAAATAAGGGTGCAGCCAGAAAGAGTGGTGCCATCGCTGCGCACTAAGTCCCCGGTACGTCTCCTGGGACCCGGATATCCTGCTCCAGTTCCGTGTGCGGTGTCTCCGGTACGTGTCCGCAGCCCAGTGCGAGAGATCCCAGCGCCACTCATGGGTCGGGCCGAGGTCTGTGTGCTACCTGGGAGAGTGGTGCCAGCTCTGCGAGCCAGGCCTCCAGTGCGCCTTTTGGGACCAAGCTATCCTGTGGTCCTACGGGCAGAATCTCCGCACGCATCCACAGCCCAGTCCGAGAGATTCCGGCCCACTCACCCGTAAGGCCAGGGTTAGTGAGCTAGCTGGAGGTATGTCGGCTCTCCGTATCAGGTCCCAGGTCCGGGTGGAGGTTTCTACGCCCAGTCCCGGTTCCACGTTCCAAGATCCCTGTTCCACGTTCCAAGATCCCTGTTCCACGTTCCAAGATCCCTGTTCCACGTTCCAAGATCCCTGTTCCACGTTCCAAGATCCCTGTTCCACGTTCCAAGATCCCAGTGTGTAGTGGTTTCCACACGCCCAGTCCTCGCGCGCACGCTCCCGTGCGCTCAAGAGAGTTCCAGTTCTCTCCAGCACGCCCTGCTCCGCGAGTGGCGCTCAGAGTCCAGCACGCCCTGCCCGCCCGGCGCACTCCAGCTCCCGTGCGCTCAGAGAGTCCAGCACGTCCTGCTCGGCCCGCGCACCCAGCTCCCGTGCGCTCAGAGAGTCCAGCACGTCCTGCTCGGCTCCGCGCACCCAGCTCCCGTGCGCTCAGAGAGTCCAGCACGTCCTGCTCCGGCCCGCGCACTCCAGCTCCCGTGCGCTCAGAGAGTCCAGCACGTCCTGTCCCGGCTCCGCGCACCCAGCTCCCGTGCGCTCAGAGAGTCCAGCACGTCCTGTCCCGGCCCGCGCACCCAGCTCCCGTGCGCTCAGAGAGTCCAGCACGTCCTGTCGGCTCCGCGCACCCAGCTCCCGTGCGCTCAGAGAGTCCAGCACGTCCTGTCGGCTCCGCGCACCCAGCTCCCGTGCGCTCAGAGAGTCCAGCACGCCCTGTCCCGGCCCGCGCACCCAGCTCCCGTGCGCTCAGAGAGTCCAGCACGCCCTGTTCGGCTCCGGCGCACCAAGCTCCCGTGCGCTCTGAGAGTCCAGCACGTCCTGTTCCTGCTCACGCATCAGAGTTCCAGTGAGCAGCACGAGTCCAGTACTGCCAGTTCCTGCTCCACGCACCAGAGTTCCAGTGAGCAGCACGAGTCCAGTACTGCCAGTTCCTGCTCCACGCACCAGAGTTCCAGTGAGCATCACAAGTCCAGTACTGCCAGTTCCTGCTCCACGCACCAGAGTTCCAGTGAGCATCACGAGTCCGCACGACCAGTTCCTGCTCCACGCACCAGAGTCCCAGTGAGCATCACGAGTCCAGTACTGCCAGTTCCTGCTCCACGCACCAGAGTCCCAGTGAGCATCACGAGTCCAGTACTGCCAGTTCCTGCTCCACGCACCAGAGTTCCAGTGAGCATCACGAGCCCAGTTCGCCTGTTCCCGCTCCACACACCAGAGTCCCAGTGAGCATCACGAGTCCAGTACGACCAGTTCCCGCTCCACGCACCAGAGTCCCAGTGAGCATCACGAGTCCAGTACTGCCAGGTCCTGCTCCACGCACCAGAGTTCCAGTGAGCATCACAAGTCCAGTACGACCAGTTCCTGCTCCACGCACCAGTGTTCCAGTGAGCATCACAAGTCTAGTACGACCAGTTCCTGCTCCACGCACCAGAGTTCCAGTGAGCATCACAAGTCCAGTACTGCCAGTTCCTGCTCCACGCACCAGAGTTCCAGTGAGCATCACAAGTCCAGTACTGCCAGTTCCTGCTCCACGCACCAGAGTTCCAGTGAGCATCACGAGTCCGATAGGGCCAGCTTCTGCTCCACGCACCAGAGTTCCTAGAAAGGGTCCAGGGCCTCCGGTGCGTGACATCAGACCAGCACGGCCAGCACCGAGCCCCACCTGGGACAAAAGGAACCCACCCTAGATCCCCCACAGGCGTTTGGGGGCGTCCGAGTCCGGCGCCTTTGGGGGTACTGTAACGCCCAGGCCTGGGTTTACAGGCTAGAGCATTTTGGGTTCATTTTGGTTTAGGGTTTTCACAGTTCTATGGTGTCTAGTTCTATGTTGGGTTAATGGCTCCCAATTAGAGGCAGCTGAGTCTCGTTGTCTCTAATTGGGAACCATTTATATGTTTGGGAATTGCACCTTAGTTTCGTGGGTTATTGTATGTTCATGTCATGATTATGTTAGGTTCATCAGGTTCTTGTCTAGTTAGGTCTCTCCGTTCGAGGTTTAGTTAGGGTTCTTCCGTCGTGGTTAGGTTTAGTTCTCTTTGTGTATAGTTTAGCGTTAGGGCTCTCGTCTTGTTCTTCGTTTTCTTGTTTTGTTCCGTCTCGTCTTTGAATAAATCATGTATTCTGGCTACATCGCTGCGTCTTGGTCTGTCCCTTCAGTAGAGAATCGTGACAGTATCTCTCATATCCCCTATTTTCCAGCCAGATGTAACTTTAGATTGAGATATTGGGAGAGATAAGGATTAGAGTAGAGTTGTGAAGGAGTTGATTACTTGAAGGGGTGGGCAGCTCTTACATTACAGAGGGAGTGTGTCCGGTGGCGGGGGGAGTTGATGTCACTGGGGGTGGATGAGCGGTCGCCCTCCAAGGCCGAGGCATCTGAGATTATGGAGGGCTGACGGGAGTGACACGGGCTCACCCTGACTGCAGCCACTGGAGGGCAAAGGAAGAAATATTAAAAACAGGTTTGAAACAAGTTGTTAAAGGTAAATGTAAAAAAAAAAATGTAAAACCCATATTAATCTCCAGTACCACCCCAATATCCACATGGGAACATTATGGATTTCTATGTTTTGTGTATTTCTGAGTAAAAAAAGTAAACACTTGACACAAAAACACTAACACACTCCTTGAGAACGCTCCAACAGTTTGAGCCACCCAAAAGGTGCCAACATTTAATGTTCGCCATGGAGTGAGCTTATGGTACCTTCTTAACTCAGTTACACATGGCTAACAGTCCCACCAGTGTCATCTTTTGTGTGTGTGTGTGTGTGTGTGTGTGTGTGTGTATGTATGTTCCTCACCTTGTCTGTCTGTGGGGTGGCCTGTGTGGACGTGGTAGAGGGTCTGTTGACTCTGCCGGATGGCTGCGGTGAGGGGCAGGTCCGCGTGCATCACCCACTCTTGGTTGTTGCCGTTGACAACCGCCTCTGTGGGCATGGCTAGAGACTGGCGCTTGGGCACATCCTTAGTTAGGGTCGCTAAGGACTGTTTCGCCTAGGAGGGAAGACACACACACACACACACACACACACATCAGCCCCATGCAGCATTACCATTGCCAATTTTACAATCTATTCCTACAGAAAGATGGCTATTCACGACTCTTCGCAAGTGTGTGTGAACGTTCATAATGTATGTGTGTGTTTGGGTGCGATCAAGTGTGCACACGTATATAAACAGCCCACTACAATAGTGACACTGCTGTGTGGGTTTTGGTCTCTGTTGGGCTTTCTCGTCTGTCTGTGTTTCATGAAAAATTCAGCCGTACGCATGTTCCCCTTTGATGTGTGAAATCTCTCACTGATGCTGAGAGATGTACAGAATACCGTAGCTAGGGGAAGTGTTTACAGCCAACACACAGACAGAGAAAGAGAGAGAGAGGGAGTGGGGTAGAGACAGAGGTGGGGGAGAAGTGGGGGGAGAGAGAGAGGATGTGAGAGAGTGACAAAGACATGGGACAAACACCAAATTGAGACTGCATGCAGAATTCTGCAAAAATATCCTCTGTGTACAACGTAAAACACCAAATAATGCATGCAGAGCTGAATTAGCCCGATACCCGCTAATTATCAAAATCCAGAAAAGAGCCATTAAATTCTACAACCACCTAAAAGGAAGCGATTCCAAATCTTTCCATAACAAAGCCATCACCTACGAGAAATGAACATGGAGAAGAGCCCCCTAAGCAAGCTGGTTCTGGGGCTCTGTTCACAAACACAGATGCCACAGAGCCCCAGGACAGCAACACAATTAGACCCAACCAAATCATGAGAAAACAAAAAGATAATTAGTTGATACATTGGAAAGAATTTACAAAAAAACTGATCAAACTAGAATGCTATTTGGCCCTAAACAGAGAGTACACAGTGGAAGAATACCAGACCACCGTGACTGACCCAAGTTTAAGGAAATCTTTGACTATGTACAGACCCAGTGAGCATAGCCTTGCTATTGAGAAAGGCCGCCGAAGGCAGACCTGGCTCTCAAGAGAAGACAGGCTATGTGCACACTGCCCACAAAATGAGGTGGAAACTGAGCTGCACTTCCTAATCTCCTGCCAAATGTATGACCATATTAGAGACACATATTTTCCTCAGATTACAGGCCCATAAAAAAAACGAAAACAAATCCAATTTTGAAAAACTCCATGTCTATTGGGTGAAATACCACTGTGTGCAATCACAGCAGCACGATTTGTGAGCTGTTACCACAAGAAAAAGGCAACCAGTGAAGAACAAACACCATTGTAAATACAACATACATTTATGTTGATTTATTTTCACTTTTCTACTTTAACTATTTGCACAACATTACAACTGTATATAGACATATGACATTTGAAATGTCTTTATTCTTTTGGGACTTTTGGAAGTGTATTGTTTACTGTTAATTTTGTATTGTTTATTTCACTTATGTTTATTATCTATTTCACTTGCTTTGGCAATGTACATATATGTTTCCCATGCCAATGAAGCCCCTTAAATTGAAATTTAATTGAAAGAGAGCGAGAGAGAGTGAGTGAGAGAGGGAGTGAGAGAGATCATCATCATCATCGTCAACATCATCGTCACCCCTAAGATTGCAAAGCTAATGGTAATTTACCAAAGTTACTGGAATCTTCTGTAATTTTGGTAATTTCCAAATCAATTTTTTTTTTATTTGTCACATACACATGGTTAGCAGATGTTAATGCGAGTGTAGCGAAATGCTTGTATAAATTTGTAGTCCGTGATTGACTGTAGACCCTGCCACATTCCTCTTGTGTCTGAGCCGTTGAATTGTGACTCTACTTTGTCTCTATATTGACGCTTAGCTTGTTTGATTGCCAAGCGGAGGGAATAGCTACACTGTTTGTATTCAGTCATGTTTCCGGTAGCCTTAGCCTGGTTAAAAGCAGTGGTTCGCGCTTTCAGTTTTGCGCGAATGCTGCCATCAATCCACGGTTTCTGGTTGGGGAAGGTTTTAATATTTGCTATGGGTACAACATCACCAATGCACTTGCTAATAAACTCGCTCACCGAATCAGCGTATACATCAATGTTGTTGTCAGATGCTATCCGGAACATATCCCAGTCCACGTGCTCAAGCAATCTTGCAGCATGGAATCAGATTGGTCGGACCAGCGTTGAACAGACCTGAGAACGGGCGTTTCCTGTTTTAGTTTCTGTTTGTAGGCTGGAAGCAACAAAATGGAGTCATGGTCAGACTTGCCGAAAGGAGGGCGGAGAATGGCTTTGTATGCATCACGGAAGTTGGAATAACAGTGGTCCAGGATTTTACCAGCCCGGGTGGCACATTCGATATGCTGGTAAAATTTCGGGAGCCTTGTTCTTAAATTAGCCTTATTAAAATCCCCAGCCACAATAAATGCAGCCTCAGGATATGTGGTTTCCAGTTTACATAGAGTCCGATGAATTTCTTTCAGTGCTGTCGATGTATCAGCTTGAGGGGGGATGTACACGGCTGTGATTATAATCGAGGAGAATTCTCTTGGTAGATAATGCGGTCTGCATTTGATTGTAATGAATTCTATGTCAGGTGAACAAAAGGACTTGAGTTCCTGTATGTTGTTATGATCACACCACGTCTCGTTAATCATAAGACACACACCCCCACCCTTCTTCTTACCAGATAGAAGTTTGTTTCTGTCGGTGCGATGCGTGGAGAAACCAGGTGGCTGTACCGACTCTGATAACGTGTCCTGAGTGAGCCATGTTTCCGTGAAGCAAAGAACGTTGCAGTCTCGGATGTCTCTCTGAAAGGCAACCCTCGATCGGATTTCGTCTACTTTGTTGTCAAGAGACTGTACATTGGCGATTAAAATACTCGGGAGAGGTGCACGATGCGCCCGTCGGCGTAAGCTTGACCAAAAGACCGGCGCGTTTCCCTCTTCTCCGGCGCCGCCGTTGCTTTGAGTAGCCGGGTGCTATCCAGTCTATTGTTGTGTTTGGGTTAGCAAACCGAGAATCCTCTTTGGGAAAGTCGTAATTCCTGGTCGTAATGTTGGTAAGTTGACGTTGCTCTTATATCCAATAGTTCCTCCCGGTTGTATGTAATAAAACTTAATATTTCCCGGTGTAATAATGTAAGAAGTAATACATAAAAAAACAAAATACTGCATGGTTTCCTGAGAACGTGAAGCGAGGCTGCCATCTCTGTCGGCGCTTCAATTTAACAGGTTATTTATGGCAATCTATGGTAACTTAAGTAATTTATACCTTTACAACTTCATTCATATTTAGTAATCATTTTTTATATCTGTGTCCATACTGTCCACATGTTTCTGGTGGATAGACCATATGGTTAAGGAGAAAATAGCCTAATTAATGAAAGAAGCATTTTATAAACAATGGCATCATTTTCAATTAACTCTGCAACTCTTCCAACTATTTACTTTTTCCACAACTGCCACAAGTTTGGTGCCAAAACATATTGACATAGTAAAATAAATATTAAACACCAAGGGTATTTGCTAAGCTGATGGTTTATAATGTTTTATTTTGAAATCATCTTATTTTACTTTTTTATATACACTAAACAAAAATACAAATGCAGCATGCATCAATCTATGGATTTCACATGAGTGGGAATACAGATACGCATCTGTTAGTCACAGATACCTTCAAAAAAAGATTGGGGCGTGTATCAGAAAAACAGTCAGTATCTGGTGTGACCACCATTTGCCTCATGCAGCACGACACATCTCCTTCGCGTAGAGTTGATCAGGCTGTTTATTGTGGCCTGTGGAATGTTGTTCCACTCCTCTTCAATAGCTGTTTGAAGTTGCTGGATTTTGGCGGGAGCATCCCAAACATGTCTGGTGAGTATACAGGCCAATGGAAGAACTGGGACATTTTCAGCTTCCAAGAACTGTCTACAGATCCTTGCAACATGGGGCTGTGCATTATCATCCTGAAACATGAGGTGAGGGCGGTGGATGAATGGCACGACAAAATCTTGGTGAATTGAAAATGCTATCGATAAAATGTGTTTGTTGTCCGTAGCTTATGCCTGCCCATACCATAACCCCAACGCCACCACGGAGCACTCTGTTCATAACGTTGACATCAGTAAACTCCTCGGCCACAATGCCATCTGCCCGGTACAGATGAAACCGGGATTTATCCGTGAAAAGCATACTTCTCCAGTGTGCCAGTGGCCATCGAAGGCGAGCACTTGCCCACTGAAGTCGGTTACAAAGCCGAACTGCAGTCATGTCAAGACTCTAGTGAGGACGACGAGCACGCAGATGTGCTTCCCTGAGATGGTTTCTGACAGTTTGTGCAGAAATTCTTAGCTTGTGCAAACTCATAGTTTCATCAGCTGTCTGGGTGGCTGGTCGCAGACGATCCTTCAGGTGAAGAAGTCAGATGTGGAGGTCCTGGGCTGGGTTTCACGTGGTTTGCGGTTGTGAGGCCGGTTGGACGTACTGCCACATTCTCTAAAACAACATTGGAGATGGTTTATGGTAGAGAAATGAACACTGAATTCTCTGGCAACAGCTCTGGTGGACATTCCTGCAGTTAGCATGCCAATTGTACGCTCCCTCAAAACTTGAGACATTTGTGGCATTGCGTTGTGTGACAAAACTGCACATTTTAGAGTGGCCATTTATTGTCCCCAGCACAAGGTGCACTTGTGTAATGATCATGCCGTTTAATCAGCTTCGTGATATGCCACACCGGTCAGGTGGATGGAAGATCTTGGCAAAGGAGAAATGCTCACTAACAGGGATGTAAACAATTGTGCACAAAATGTAAGAGAAAAAAGCTTTCCTGTGCGTATGAAACATTTCTGCTAACTTTTATTTTAGCTCATGAAACATGTGACCAACACCTTACATGTTCTGTTGATATTTTTGCTCAGTGTACTTTACATGTGACAGAGGGCCAGAGATAAGTACAGACACCTGTGGTAATCTAAATTATCCAAAACAGCCATTAGATGACTTGTGATAAATTACATAAAGTCCTTGAAAGTTACCAAAAGGCTGGTACTTCCCTGGTAAGCTTAGAAAGTTTCCAGTAATATACCCTTCCATTGCAACACTAGTACCCTCATCCTAATTATCATAACCATCAACCAATCATCATCATCATTACCACCAACAACATCACCAACCCCTTAAATCCCCCGTTCACAATCCTTAGACATGCAGGACAGAGTGCTAAGCATTTCCCTGGTCAAACCATGAGCCCTTGTGTGGAACTCAGATGTTAGTTCATTAATTTATCAATGCAGTTCCCTAACAACTACACCAGATGATCCTTCTAGTCACTCCGAGTTAGATGAAACCAAATAAAGAGGTCAATCAGATTGAGATCATTCAAATCATTCACAAATCGACTCATATAGGGTTCATTCCTTCAAGAGGTTATCGGACCATTGGCATCAACCAGGGGGTTAGTGATGCACGTGCATACCAGAACTGGGGTCAAATAGTATTTGATTGCACGAGCGTGCGTGGAGTGCCAGAAGGATGGAATTGGCTTTTTTATGGACTACTCAAATGGTTTCTGTTGCGCCAGGCAAGCTCCATCAAGCACAACTAAAGTATTTGGTGGATTTCAAATACTATTCGAACCCAGGACTCCCTAAATGAATTTCACACTGGAGAGGAGATCAGGGGAATGGCGGCACGCTTTGAAATAGAGCGGGGAGGGGGTCACAAAGATAGGCGAGCAGGGTCCGTTCTTACCGACATGACCCTAGGGGAAGGCTCCCTGTCGACGGGGCGATCAAACACCCAGTATTCCATTTTCTGTGTCACACTGTTACTTATCTGAGGGAGGAGACAGGAAGGGCACACACACACACACATACACACGTTGAGAGGGGCTGCTCTTCTCTGTGTGTGTAGAGGGAGTGTAATGGTCCAGCAACAGATGTAGCAAAACTCTGGGTTTCTTACCCTGACTTGCTGATCGGTCTCGAGCGTGTGTGTATTTTCAGGTGTGTATTCTTCTATGTGCTTCCGTCTGAATGTACAGTATGTATGTGTGTGTGTGTCTCACCATGGCCAGCTCAGCCTCCAGCTCCTTGATCCTGTTCTCCTTCAGGTCCAATTGGGAGCGTAGGGCACCGGAGTGCTCTGTAGATTCCTTGGTCTGCCGCCGTAGGTCCCACTTCTCCCTCTCCAACAGGTCCTTCTCCTTAGCCAGCACCTTCACCGCATCCTCACTCTCCTAACAGACAGAGAGAGAGAGAGTTTGGTGGGGGATAGTGGGAGATACGGGGGAGAGAGAGGGGAGAGTAAGAGAAGAGGGAGAGGGGCACACATTCAATCATCTGTTCAATTACTTACAATGACACAAGTTAATGACAATCATGTTACAACTTCTACCATGTTACAACTTCTATCATGTTACAACTTCTACCATGTTACAACTTCTATCATGTTACAACTTCTATCATGTTACAACTTCTTAATTAAAGCTAATAAAGCCTTGTCGTGTCATACTTTTCTGTGCTGTTCGTAGTTGCGGATGAAGTCCCGAAGCTGTTCCTCTCGGCTCTCCAGCGTGGCGTAGAGCTGCTGCATCTGGTTGACCAGATCTGCTTTCTCCGCCTTCAAACGCTTCCGGTCCGCCTTCATCGCTATGAAGACAATAAAAGAGTCAGTTAGCATAGTTTCTATACAGAGGATCTATGTTCAGTTCTATGTTGTTAACATTATTGTCACAGGTGTACGGTGTCGATATTAGGATAGTCTCACTCAGGAGGACTATTCCATTCCAAAGCAGAGTTGAATATCTACTAATACTACTAGTAATATACAGTGTGAACACTAACTACAGTACCACATTTGTTGAACTGTGCGAAAAGGCAAAGTACACAAAAGCACAACGCACTTCTTTTTAAATTCAGTTGGGGACAAATGAGCAGTACATAGATCCTTCGATAAGCCTGCTCTTGCATGTCTGATGCTGAGTGAGAGCTTTGTGATGGAAAAGTGAATCAGAGATGAACCTTTATGTCAATCTCCTCATCTCAACTGCCATTTAAATCTTACAGAGCCTGAGAGGGATGCAGACAGGTGGACTTCCACTCTGCCACTTAAACCAGCCATACTGCAGAGTGGGGATCAACTTAGATAAACCATACATCTTCACCCTTACTCTCTCCCTCTCTGTTCTTTTCTCTTTGATTCTCCCTTAAGTTATATCAATTTAATCTAACCACAATTACCTCATGACTTTGGTTTTAGCTGGGAGATGGCTAAATCTCTCTCTCTCCCCATCTCTCACATAGCCAAGCCTCCAGCTGGGTCTCATTAATTAAGTTCCATTGCAGACGCTGCAATTGAGCGACGTTCACAGACTCCATCTGGGGGTCGCTCAAACACTCGGACGGACACATCAACCCAGCGCAAACTTTTCACAAGGACAGATTCACCATCTTTTTACTCCCTCTGTTTACCCGCAGTCTCCGGGAGACAAATCACCATGCCAACGTGATGCATGACTGAGCCACCTGGCCGGACCACAAAAACAAAGAAATCCCCCTCATTGGTCAGGCCAACAGGAAGCTCCGCTCCTTTCTGCACCTGCTACAGGAAATTATATCAAAGCTCCCTTTGAGCTGCGAGAAAAAGTGGCAGAGCAAAAAAACCAAAAAACATCTCGTATTGGCAACTATATGGCAACAAAAACTCCCTCTACAACCCATAGAGGCAGAGCCTTGTTCATTGTCACAGTTCATGTGTAGTGCATTCATAAATAGACAGAATTAGGAGGGATGTGGCGTTGTCTCAGTTCATTCAGAGAGCCAGAGGTTCTGCTTTAAGCCGGACAGGTGAGACAGGAAACCGCCAGGGTGCCACCTTCACTGACAACCATATTAATGACTTCCATTCTCAGAGACACGGATGGCTTGTCCAAGACTCCAGCCACTCCAAAAGTCATTATCAGATGAGACAGGGCAAACCACCAGGGAACCGGGCAAACAGACCTGGAGCTAATGTTGTGTGTAGAGTTTGAGGACAAGGTGGTGTAAAAAAAAAATGAATGAATTGAACGGATGTCTTTTCATACACTGTCTCTATGATGAAACCAGCACCTGCTCTCCCCTCGATGTGTGTGTATGTGTGAATGTCCGTATGTGGGTGTGAGTGTGTTTATGGATGAATGCGTGTGTGTGTGTGTGCCTGCGTGCGTGCGTGCATGTGAACATGCGTGTGCGTGCATCAGCTCAAGGGCATTCCAGGTAACAGCGGGAGTGAGAGGAGAACAAAACACACTGGAAAAACACAAATGCATTACTAGCAGTGGGACACAGACACATCTTGCCCATCTACCCACGGTTCCTGCAAAACACATCACAGACCATAACCCTACCCCATTCGCTCTACCCTATCTCAGCATTGTCTATGAGACAAAGGCATATGTGGTTTGTGACCACACATTGCACACTCTTTTTTGATAACAGCTGTCATTCTTTCATACTGTGGCACCCTATTCCCTACATAGTGCAATATTGAGCCCTATGGGCCTTGGTCAAAAGTAGTTCACCATATAGTGGCTTCATTCATTAGTGTGTGTGGATTGGAACGTTACGTTCCTGTGGGAACTTTCGGTGACTCGAGAGGCTCCTATGTCCTGTGTCTTTGTGACTGAACCACAGTGGGTCCCATCATGCTTAGGGTCATGTATAAAAATTGCGGGGCAGGCACAGTTGCCCATTATTTTGGCTACCATGGCTAGAAGAAGAGATCTCTGACTTTGAAAGAGGGGTGATTGTTGGGGCACGTTTGGCAGGAGCTTCAGTGACGAAGACTGCTGAACTTGTTGATGTTTCACGAGTAACAGTGGCTAAGGTGATTTTGGCATGGAAGTCTGAGGGAAAGGCATCATCAACTAGGGGCAACTGTGGTCAAAAGCGCATACTTCTCGACCATGATGTCTTGGTTTGAGGCAAAACAGACAAGCAACTCTGAGAGAGATACTATGGTCGTGTTGCAGTGCATAAATCCCTTATTACACCTACAAATGCACGTTTGTGAGTAAATTGGTGCTAACAACCAAGGCAGTGGTCTACTGAGCAGTGGAAAAAATAAATATGGCCAGATTAATCGTCCTTCACCCTGTTCTCAACAAGTGGACGTGTGGTCCACGCCAAAAGAAACCTACAGGGTTCTGTCGGCACTGTTATGGTCTGGGGTGCATTTTCCTGACATGGTTTAGGTCCCCTTAGAGGCTAAGGTAAGCACCAATACATGTACAGCCATTCTGAGTGATCACCTTCAACCTATGGTGAATACTTTTTTATCCTGATGGGAGTGGTCTCTTCCAGGATGACAATGGCCCCATCCACTGCACATGAGTGAATGGTTTGACGAGCATGAAAACGATGAACACTATATGCGACGTGGTGGCTCAACACCCTTTATGTTGGTGTTTCCTTTATTTCGGCAGTTACCTGTACATAATATAAATATGTTCATATTGTAAAATATTACCCTACACTGTACTGCAATGGGGGTGAGGGTCACTATAAAACATAATTCCCCTGGCTGACCTTTGACCCTCACTGCTGCAGAGATCCTGTAGTTTACAAACAAGCCAGGGGGGAAACCATTAGAAATTGATCAACCATTCCTCATTAACTGCTAGTCCGGGGAGTGTGAAGACCAGTCGCAAAGACATTTCAGTTGGGGAATCTGGGCAGAGAAGCAGCAGAGACTTTGATACAAAGATAAAATATTAAAATAATTCAAACTAAATTGAGCAGAAAGACCTTGGGCTGAATTTGCAAAACCCAACCAACTTGATTATTCGATTCAGTCGTTACTGTGTGAATCTGCCACATACAACTTGGCACTGCAGTGTTACTTTTAATTTGAACGCACCCACCATTTATCGACCGTAGTGGAGATTTTTATTTAATTGAATTTAATTCACTTCTGACACATAGTTACTTTGCTATCTGTATCTATTCAGCAGCTAAGACCAAATGTGGCACTGGTGGTTTTTCATCAAAGTAAGACAATTAGCAGCAGCTACTGTATGGACACCACCATTCACAGATTCTAGCTTTTCAGACCTCTCCATGTCTGTCTCATTACTCTAGTGTAAGGTCTGTCTTTCCATGCAGCGTATATGAGGCCTGGTTATGAGGAGAGGGGCTCAAGCTGATTGTTGAGTCGACCCACCAATCACAATTCATTATACTGAGGTGCAATTAATGAAACCTTAAAGAGGACCATCGCTGTAGAGTTTTTCAATGGATTTTGGTCAGCTGATTGGTTGTTCTCTTGAATGGGGATAGGTGGACAAAGGTACCATAGGCAACCACTAGGTGCCACTGTGAACCTAAACTACAACTCCCTGGAGACAAATTGACTGAAGATTGAACTACGAAGCAGTTTGAATATCTCAGACGAAACAGCTGCCAGCAAAAATAATTATATAAAGAACCTTGGAAGTTTGGAGCACATTAACCTGACTGCTTTTATGTTTTCCACTTTTCAAATTCAATTGGAGTCGTTTTGAAAGGAGCCTTCATTTGTTAAAGCCTCTAAAAGTGTAATTAATTGAACGTGATCGGGTGAAGTGGTCCAATGAGAGCGTGACGACTCTTGTGGGTTGCTGTGTGGTGTTTATGTGTATTCCTCTGAGGAAGGGGTCCAGAGTGTGGGGCTGTGCAGCTTTCAGAACATGTCGTAGTGTGAAACAGCACTAAATGCACTCGGCAGATTGTGCTTTGATGATACATTGGTGTCTGAGGCTTTCATTTCTGACTGCATTGACTGGGAATTCCAGAGAGATAGTCATTGACCATTGTGGAAATAGCTAATTGAAAACTGGCAGCATGGACAAACTACACTTTGAATAATTGATGCTAATTAAACATCCAACTTGTTTGCATAGAAATTGTCCAACCCAAAAGGGACTCAGATAAACTGGTAAACACATTGAAATGATAACAGTTCAGCTGCAGTAGCTGGACTGGGCATTTCAGTTCAATAGAACTAAAATGGCCCTTGTTTTTTGCCAAGGTAGGTTAGGCTATGTCTAAGCTGCCTCCTTTACTTGTTTCCTTCTGCTGCAATTGTCTATATATAGCCCTATCTACTCTATGCCTTGCACCTAACTAACTTGGGTATGTTGCTTACCCTGTCCTTCTCCTGCCCACTCCTGCTAGCTTGAGCATTCACGGGCATCACAACAAACCTACAATTATGAGCGGGTGGCAATTACCCACCAAAACAATTACAGTGTTCAAAGCCCTATGACCGACGTGGAGTGGGCTGAGCAGAGGGCTTCACACAGAGATGGGGCTGTGTTAGAGGGATACACAATGAGAGGGAAAGAGAGAGAGGGAAGGAGGGAGAGAGCTGATAAGTGCTTAGTGTATCTGGGATTGAGAAAAGGAGGGTGGGTGGATTGAAGGTGCCCTTGTTCCACTTTTGAATTAATTTAGTCAGATACAAAACTTCACAAACATAGGGAACTAACTCACTCAGAGCTAAGGTAGGAACAACACCCTGTATAGTTGTGATATGCAAAACTGAAAACCCAACGGAACAATATACTGCAATTCTCTGCTGTCCTCTCTAGTGGCATGCAACAGCAGAAGAAACAAGGTGCCATCCACATCTCTGTCACTCATTTGCACCCCTCCAGCCTTCTTTTCCATCCCGGCAGAGAAACACAAAACCAAACACAAAACCGCAGAGTTGTCCTGTATCACATCAATCTTTAGGAGAGGTAATCAAAGTCCCTGTAAGAGCTTATGCTCTCGAAACTTTGGGCTCTTTTCCCCAAGCGAGGATTTCGTTTGGGTTAAATCAAACAGAAACAACAATCTGCCTCAGTTTAATTTGCAGCAATCAAGCATCATTCTATTTGACAAGATACTCTCCAGAACACTGTTTCCCACCAGAAGGTTCTTCAAACCAAATGGTCCCCCAGCTTGAAGAACTAATGAGTCCTCTAGCGGGCCTACGCTACTTCGCTAACTCAGGCAACAGTAAGGAAAACAGAAGTGCTAGCTAACTGCTTTCGTGTCTCTGACTTCTTTAATATGACATGCTATTTTATCAAATCGATTACCTAACGTATAATTGATTACATGATACAATTAACTCATTAATAACCTGAGGCACCACTGAAGTATTAGTTTATATAGAGCGGCTATCTCCCGAATCCACTCTTAAAGATCTTTTATATCAATAGCAGTCAATCAGTCATTAATTATTCTTTACCTAATCTCATCTGAATGTCGTAAAATTCTTGGAACATGGACCTGGGAAACTATTCTGACATAACTTATTCAGGCTAGGGTAATTTTTTCTAAATTTCCGCCAAACTGACATGTCCAAAGTAAACTGCCTGTTGCTCAGGCTCTGAAGCCAGGATATGCATATAATTGGTACCATTGAAAAGAAAACGCTTTGAAGTTTGTAGAAATGTTAAACTAATGTAGGAGACTATAACACAATATATATGGTAGGAGAAAATCCAAAGAAAAACCAACCCGATTTTTCTTTTTTTGAGAGCCCATGCTCTTACAATGGAAAGTATATGGAAATAATTAAAACTAGCTCTCAGGATGCAATTACTATGGCTTCCACTGGGTGTCAGCACTCTATGTTCAAGGTTTCAGGCTTGTTTCTTGCAAAACGAGTAAGATTAAAGAGTTTTACTACAGGGACACAGTCTTGGAAATGTGTGTATGCGCGCGCAGTGAAGACAAGACACACCTGCTAATATCGCTTTCCTATTAAACATACTACTTTTTGTATTAAATATTATAGTTTGATTACATTTTAGGGTATCTGAGGAGTCAATAGAAACGTATTTTGACTTGTTTTAACAAAGTTTAGCGGTAGATTTTCGGATTCCTTTCTCTGCATGTTGAACGAGTGGATTACTCAAATCGATGGCGCCAACTAAACTGACTTTTTGGGATATAAAGAAGGATTTTATCTAACAAAATGACACTACATGTTATAGCTGGGACCCTTTGGATGACAAATCAGAGGAAGATTTTCAAAAAGTAAGTGAATATTTCATCGCTATTTGTGAATTTATGAAACCTGTGCAGGTGGAAAAATATTTTGATGTGGGGCACCGTCCTCAAACAATCGCATGGCATGCTTTCGCTGTAATAGCTACTGTAAATCGGACAGTGCAGTTAGATTAACAAGAACTTAAGCTTTCAACTGATATAAGACACATATGTACCTAAATGTTTAATATTAAGAACTCTCTCTCCCATACTGCATGGTCAGGGAGACAGTCTCTGCAAGGAATTTACGACATGGTTGTAAAGTCATAAAACTACACCCCCTCCCCTCCTAACAGGAGAGGGGAGGGTTGTTCACATCTCTGCTAGCCAATTCACTGAAAGGGCTAGCGTCATGACACTGCTAATGACCTGTATGAAAAGGTTGCTTTTCTTTTAACGGTGCCCAGTGTTCTAGGGTTGCTATGGTTTCAGTACACATGACGGCAGCGCTACTTTGGCCACATAGGTCCGCTCTCTTGGATTTAGCTCCCATCTTTCAAAACAAACCCACACACTATAATTATTCCTGCTACTCCTCGTAAGTATGCCGAACTAGAGAGAGAAAGCATTCCCGCATTTATGGAAAACAAACAGCACAACAACAACAACACAAACATTTAAATGAGCCAAAATGGGGAGAACAGATGTTTCCAGGTTCTGCTTGGCCGTGGATGAAAGTGGCACCACTAGGGACGGCTTCAACATAACATGCCATTTCCTGCATCTGGGACCAGGCTGTGAGCGCTATTGACGCTCACGTTAAGACCGCAGTCCCAGTGGTAGGACCTTGACACAGCGTGGTCAGTGTGTGCTAGCCACAGAGGATGTCCATCCTTTGATGGTAACAAGGGTGCCACAAGTTGTTATAGTGATGGACCCCTACCTTTAGCTCAATCATGGCACCACTCACTCATTGTGGTTTACTTTGTCATACTTGAGATCACCAGGTGTAATCAGGGGTAATGATATATCAGCCTCTGAGTCATGTTTTATTGTATTTTACCCCTTTTTTTTTCTCCCCAATTTCAATCTTGTCTTATCACTGCAACTCCCCAACAGGATCGGGAGGCAAAGGTCGAGTCAAGTGTCCTCCGAAACATGACCCACTAAACCGCGCTTCTTAATACCCGCCCGCTTAACCCGGAAGCCAGCCGCACCAATGATTCAGAGAAAACACCATTCAACTGACGACCGAGGTCAGCCTGCAGGAGCCCGGCTCGCTACAAGGAGTCAAGTAAAGGCCCTCCGGCCATACCCTCCCCTAGCACGGACGACGCTGGGCCAATTGTGCGCCGCCCTATGGGACTCCCGATCATGGCCGGTTGTGATACAGCCTGGGATTGAACCCGGGTCTGTAGTGACGCATCTAGCACTGCGATGCAGTGTCTTAGACCGCTGCGCCACTCGGGAGGCCACCTGAGTCATGTTTCACAGTGTCATAGTAGCGGGGAATTTTTTTTACAAGCTCAACTATGGGTGCCATGGCAACTAAAATGCTAGCTAGCTTCTCTTTTACCCTTTGATATCAACCAAAAAAGATAGGGAGGACATATCAGACTCTGGCCTCAGACTTGATTACCCTAGTACCTGCACCAGCCTATAGTGCAGTAGATGACAAAGTACTCGCACGTCACTTCGCTTCAGTTCCTTGACTATCAGTGCTGAAGCTATTCCCGAGCAATGAAAACAAACTTATATTAACTAAGAGATGACAACAAGCAATTTCCTTTGTTCTCCCACGCAGGGGAGCTTGATCATAGAGCAAAGCCGTCCTGCTTAATTTCTCTAGACCCTGTAAGATAACAGAAGCCACTCTTAATTCAGCTTTCATTACTTGCGATTGCTCTTAGTGCCTGCAGGAGTCTGTTTGCTTTGGCTTTCAGTTTGCTTTGGCTTTGCAGACCACTCATAAGGCTACCCACTGGGCACACACTGGTTCAATCAACGTTGTTTCCACAAAGTCCCATGACAACCCGTGAAGTGCATATTTTGATATTGAATGAGATCATGGTCGCAGTTGTAAATTAGAACTTGTTCTCAACTGGCCTACCTGGCTAAATTAAGGTGAAATAATAAAATATATATTTTTTTCTTTGAATATAATATAAGACACCGATATTTCCCTAATAAAATGATCAATAGATGTGTTACTGTCTGCACTCTATATTGGGATGTGTGTTTGGGCCGTTGCACTGTTGTCTACAACAGGGCTAGGCAACCTTGGTCCTGGATCTCTCAGTCTCGGTGCGTTTGTTTATTCCACTTCTGCGTTACACTTTTCACTGTTTAGCCCCCCGTCA